>JARYHS010008074.1:6112361-6841070 GCA_031002005.1 Vandiemenella viatica | reverse complement strand
TCATTAATTTTACACTACGCATTTTCAGAAGTAAACTAAGCATTGAAATACCAGAACAA
This sequence comes from Vandiemenella viatica, assembly GCA_031002005.1. Lineage (NCBI taxonomy): Eukaryota > Metazoa > Arthropoda > Insecta > Orthoptera > Morabidae > Vandiemenella > Vandiemenella viatica. The sequence goes on along the minus strand of JARYHS010008074.1, from coordinate 6,841,011 downwards.
TTCCCAGAATGGGGTGAAGTGGATGTTGTGATACGGTATGACCAGTTTACATTTTGGTCCAGGCAATATACATCAACCTAATCACAATATCTGTTAAAGTTGTTGCTGAGTAATCGAAATATGTACCACCCACGTATTAATAATACCACGAACATATATTTGTATCTGGAATGTATCAGTGTGCTCCGGCTTCGTGCAGAACACAGAATTTTAAATTGATTTTCATAACTTTAAAGATTGGGATCCAAGTTAAAATTTGATGTACATTTTGAGGCAACAGGAAACATTTATTTTGTGAATATTCTGGCATAACTTAAAAAGAGTTGAATCGATTTTGACTTGATTGAAAACTATGCGTTTCTTTAAAGAACATTGGAAATTAAAAGGGGTGGGGATAAAGGAGGAGAAGGGTTGGATTTTTGTGAAACACATGTAGATTATTTTTCTTTTTGATTAAAGGTATGCGAGTTCAAACTTCCATCGATATCAGATAAAACTGTGGGTATAGGTAAAGAAATTAAGGGTGTGTAAAGGGGGAGTGGGGGCGTAATGGGAATGAGATGCATTGTTGCAATCATATACCATAGCAGCAATACCTTAAAGACTCGGTAAACTTGAGTCCGCTAGCCTCTCTCGAGGTGCCCTGCTAAGCCAAACTTGCCAGTGTAAGGTTCGGGTATCGACCCAGCGGGAAGTTGGGTCGGCGGGCAAATCAGTGCGGGAGGATCTCCAATCCGTCATAGAAGGAAGCGTGGTGATTAAGCTTCACCCTTAAGATCTATGTTGTCTGATACTAATGTTGAATTTTCGGGAGTTAAAATAGCCTCACAACCGGATCTCCGACTCGATGCAGCTTTGATGTCACAAGAAAGTAGTTTCTCCAGCAGTAGAACTCAAACATTACAAGTCTGTACCTATAACTGCCGTTCACTATTGGGTAATGGCACGCTTGTAAAAATTGAGAAATAACTTAGCAAGATCAATTGGAGCGTTGTCGGTCTGAGCGAAGTACGCCGTAAAGAGGAAGATTCTTATTATGGCAATTCTGTTTTACTGCTGCCTTGAACCCGAAGGTAAACTAAATGGAGTTGGATTCTTAATAAACAAGAACATCACTGATAAGACATCTAGCAGAATAGCCTGTATGGTTCTAAATGTTTAAAAAAAGTACAAAGTACAGGTCGTGCAGGTTTATGCTCCCACTTCAGGCCATTCAGATAAAGAGATTGAGGATTTTACGAGAACCCAAAGAAAATTTGTGGTAAAGAAAGAGACTGTCACTTCAATTTGGTTATTGGTGACTTTAATGCCAAGGTTGGTCCACGGAAACAGGGCGATCCGGTGGCGGGCAATCTGCTTTCTTATCACTGGCTTCTTCGCTTGAGGACTGTTTGCCAGTCGCAAACACTCTATCCGGCCCCGAACACGCAGGTAAACAGTTGTGCCTCGAGGATTAGGGCCGCGTGTACACATCGCCTGTGGGCTGACGTCACACCAGTTTAAGACAATAAGAGATATTGGAAGCGGGCTTACGTTTTGAGTACATTATATTTGAACTGAAAGCTTTAGTTTTTTGTAAACAATATAAATTTGTTCGCTAACACTGATATGTTTACCTTTATAGTATCGCTATTGTAAGTATCAGTTCTTTTAATCGTTATTTCATTCAGTGTCCTATTTTCATGTTGTTTCGTTTTTCTGGAAGCTTTTACTCAGACAACTCGTCTTTCTTTCTTCTCTTGATAGGGATGAATACGTTTTTTGGTCTTGGTAGGTATTTTCATCGCAATAGACGCATGGAAGTGGTCTTTACAAAACGCTGATGAAATTTATTTCACTTATGTAAAAAAATTAATTTAATTTAATTTAATTGCAATGGAGCACAGGCTCCGGTGGCAATTTCCCTACACCCCCATCTTCCCCCTATCCTGCACCCACCTACATTTGCCCTCTACAAATTTTATCTTTAAATTCTTTCAAAGTTTTCGCTAAATTATTCATGATTTCTCTTGGTAACTCATTCCAATCCCTGACACACTTACCTAAAAAATAAAATCTTCCCACACCCTTGTTCCTGAAATCGAGTACCAGCTTGTGGTCATGCTCATCTTTTCTCTTCCATGAACTACTTTTCATACCTAATGCAATAACTTTCCATGCCTCATCGCCAGTATATGCCCTGTACACTCCCATGACCCTCCTCATCCTCCTCCTGTCTTGCAATGAATCCCATTTCAGCTCCTTTATCATATCCGTCACTGATTGCATTCTGCGATAATTTCCAGAAACAAACCTAGCAGCCGTTCTTTGCACCCTCTCCAACTCCTGTATTTGATACGTAAAATGAGGGTCCCATACTACACTACCATATTCGAGCAATGGTCTGACCAAAGTTTTGTAACCCAATTCCTTTACTTCTCTCGTACATCCCCTCATCACTCTCTCCAACAAGTGCAGAACTTTGAAACCTTTTCCTACCACCTGTCCAATGTGTCCTGCCCAGTTAAGCTTGTTATCAAAAGTAATGCCAAAATATTTACATTTCAAGTCTTCAGCAAGCAATTCTTTCCCCACCTTATATTGATAATTAACCTTTTGTTTTTTATTTGTATATCTAATAAGCTGACTCTTCTTTGCATTTATCTTCATCCCATGTTTACCAACCCAACTAGTTATCCTGTCCAGATTACTCTGCAACTGTTTACAATCCTCTATCGTTTTGATTCTTTTATACAGCATTATGTCACCTGCAAACAATCTAATTTCAGATAGTCAACAATCAACACAATTATTCATGAGAATAATGAATAGCATAACGAATATTAGTTTTAAATCATTTTTAAAGGTATAGCACAATATTACACATCTCAACAATATTATATTTATTTTCTACCAATGCCGCGTTTTTTATATGCTTAGCTAAGCCTTTGACTGCCATGCTACTGCCTCAGTCAGAGATACTGCTTTTGTTTAAAAAGCAAAGAGAGCCAAGCATAACAGAGTAGGCCTACCATTGAAGTTGTTGGTGTTCTTTAACATTCCTGCTACCTGCTTCACTCTTCTCTCCACTGCAGCGTCCCCAGTGTTGATGAACTACGGTGGATTTTGCGCATTTCTACTGTTTATAGTAATGCATATATTATTTAATCTTGCCACCACAACGTGACCTGTATCCCGGATGTAAATACCTACACAACTGTAGGCAATTTCATAAACACCTGTAAGCTGGTCAGTGATCAACCAAGCTTGCAATGGTTAACTGTGACACATGCCAAAGAGATATGTCAGTAACCGAAATGTTCCTAGGATCATTCGCGTAAAATTCTCTTGAACAGATGGTCGAAAAGGCATTGCGGAGCGACAAAGATTCCTCGTAGATTTTGGATCTTTTTCTTACAAGCATTCCGGATATTTTAGATACAGTTTGAATGGAATGGTATAAGTGATCACAACGCGGTTGTGGTAACTTTAAAATCTATTATGAATTTGGAAAGATAAAGCCAAACTCTTATATTGCTTCGATAAGGCAAACGATGCGGGTATGGTTGATCACTTGACGAAAATTTTTGAAACATACACGCTAAATACAAATGATGAGGAACTATGGTTTAACTTAAAAGAAATAATGTGGACTGCTTTAAATCAATTTGTTCCTAAGAACTTTCCGTGGTTCAATCGGGAAGTAAAACGTTTGCGCAGGAGGCAACAGCCACGGTGAAGAAATCGGGGGACTCATTAAATCGCGCTAAACTAGTCCAGTTGCGAGCGGTAGTGCGTAAACAATGCATGATACGTTTAAAGAATTCCAAGCCAGGAATTTATTCAAAAATCTGATTACTAATCCCAAAAAGCTCTGGTCGTATATCGAAGTAGCAAGAGGCTCTCGTAAGGTTGTACCGTCATTGATTAAGGAAAATGGTGAATTATCAGAAACTAGAATAGAGAAAGCAGAAACTTTCGATAATATATTTAAAAAAGCTTTCACAACAGAAAACGTAGAGGAGATTCCAATATTTAACAATCGTACCAACAAAATTATAGAAAGATCTCGTTCTTGATGTAGATGGAATAACTAATCTGCTTGTGAATGAAAAAACCGATAAGGCTCCAGGACCAGACGGAATTTCTACAAGATTCTACAATAGATACGCAAAGGATATTTTTGCCGTATTTGATGAAATTACAAACCGCCTTCTTGGATCAAGGAAAAATACCAGCTGAATTGAAGACCGTCATCGTAAGTCCCGGGTATAAAAATGGGAATGTTAATGATCCTCAAAATTATAGGCTGATCAATATTTTGCAGGGTTTCAGAACGCATGATCTTCTCAAAATCCATGAAGTTTTGGGATGATGGAGATCTTTAAAACCAACATCAACATGGATTCAGAAAAGACCGATGCTGCGAAACACGACTTGCACTTTTAATTCACAATTTGTACCGTATATAGATGTGCAATCCTAGGTTGACCTAGTTCTATTAGATTTTAAAAGAACCGGGAGTGGTGGTGTAACGGTTAGCGTTCTGGCCTCGCATTCGGGAGGCGGTCCGAATCCCTGTCCGGGCATCCTGATTTGGGTTTTCCATCGTTTCCCAAATCTCTCCAGGTAAATGCCGGGATGCTTCCTTCAAAAGGCCATGGCCGAATTCCTTCCCATTCCTTGCCCCCATCCTTTCCCGTCTCTAAAGACCTCACTATTAAGAGAGGTTAAGCAGTTAAAAAAAAAAATCAATACTGCCTGACTCTAGGTTTCTTAGGAAACTGCGTGGTATTGGCATAACTAGACAAATATGCAACTGGGTTGCAGACTTACTGAACTGCAGAACACAGTTTGTAGTTCTCGACGGTTAGCGTTCATCACTTACCGAAGTGAGGTCCGGGGTTCCCCGGGGAAGTGTGATGGGGCCCCTTTGTTTTTCATATATGTTAATGATTTGTGAGACGTAATACGGGGGAAGAAAAGATTATTTGCCGATGATGCTATTATTTATCGTGAAATCAAAACCCAGGACGACTGCGCTTTGTCACAAGACGATATTGCGAAAATAATTGCATGGTGTAAAGACTGGCTGTTGGAGTTAAACGCTACAAAGTGCCAAGTCATGCGCATAAGTACAGAGGTGGCACCATTTAGCTTTGAATATACTATTAATGACACTGTCCTTAGAACGGCAGATTCCGCTAAATATCTAGGGTTAACCATACGTAGTATCTTGTCGTGGAATGAGCATATCGAGAGGGTAATTGGGAAACCAAACTGTATTCACCGATTTCTAGGTCATAATTTAAAACAGTGCACAACGGAAGTTAAATCGATTGCTTATAAGTCACTAGGGTGTCCTCACTTAGAATATAGTAGTTCTGTATGTAGTCCCTAGATAGCAATACTGGCAATTTAGAAATCAAATTTAAAAAAAAATGGCTAGAAGAAAAATGTGGAAAAGTAGAAAAGGAAATGGTCGTAGGTAAATTAGACGTGGCATATAGAAAAGTCAAACACAATTTTGGAGAAATGAAGAAAAGAGGTATGAACATTGAAACTGCCAATGGGAAACCTCTTTCAAGCTCAGACGATAGAGCTAACCGATGGAAGGAATACATTGAGAAACTGTATGTTGGGGACGACTTGAACAATAGTGTAATGGAAAAGGAAGGCGATGTAGACATTGATGACTTAGGAGATCCTGTTTTGAGGACAGAATTTAATAAAGCTCTGAATGACCTGAAAGCAAATAAGGCAGTTGGAATTGATGAGACCCCTGCAGAACTTCTTAAATCCCTAACGGAGAAGAAGGAATCGAAACATTATTCAAGCTGATATCAAAAATTTATGAAACAGAAGAAATTCCACCTGATTTTAATAAAAATATCATCTTCAAACTTCAAAATAAAGCACGAGCTGACAAATGTGAGAATTATTGTACCAGCAGTCTAACAACACATACTTCTATATTACTGACCAGAATAATATACAGAAGAATGGAAAGTGTAGTAGAAGAGATAGTAGCTGAAGGAAGATCAGTTTGCGTTCAGGAAAAATCGTGAACGATGGAAGCAATTCTGGCTTTAAGATTAATTAAGGGCGGATAAAGAAAAATAAAGATACTTTTATGGCATTTGTTGATTTAGAAAAAGCTTTTAGGTGGGACAAGATGTTCAAAACTTTAAAGAAGTCAGGTCTAAAGTATTGAGATAGAAGAATACTTCATAAACTATATAAGAATCAAGAGGCTACAATAAAAGTAGAGAATCACAAGAGACATGCATCAGTTAAAAAGGGTGTGAGATAAGGTTGTAGTCTATCCCCGTTAATATTCAACTTCTATGTAGAGGAAGAAATAAATAATGTAAATGAAAAATTTCCATGTGACATAAGCGTTCAGGGACAGAAAATCACTATGCTACGATTTGCTGATGACAATGTATTGTTAGCAGAAAGGGCTGAGGATATTGAGAAATTAAGCCGTGAACAAAATACCGTAGGAAGAATTTGGCCTGAATATAAACCAAAGCAAGACTAATGTGATGAAATGTAGCAGATTTCATATAAATACCAGCAGAATAAATATAAAAAGTAGGATCGAATGCAATTGGAGAAGTAAGTGAATTCTGTTATTTGGGAAGCAACATTACAACCGATGGCCGAAGGAGGAAAGTTGTTAAAAGCAGAATAGCACTAGCAAAAATAACCTTCATGAAAAAGAAAAATCTTATTGTTTCAAATATTGATCTAGGCATTAGAAACAAAAATTTAAAACTCTATGTATGGAGCACAGAACTTTATGGTAGCGAAATATGGACTTTAGGAATACCGGAGAAAAGGAAAATTGACGCATTTGAAATATGGTGCTACAGAAGAATGCCGAAAATTAAGTGGACAGACAAAGTAAGAAATGAACGAGGTTTGGCAATGATGGGTGAGGAAAGAAGATTGTGGAAGAAGCTTACAGAAAGAAGAGACCGGCTGGTAGGTCATATTTTAAGACATATGGGATTGGTTAATTTGCTGGTGGAGGGAATGGTCGAAGGTAAGAACTGTAGAGAAAGACAAAGATTAGAATATAAGTAGTGTATAAAAGCCAGTACTATTTATTTCCCACACCTGCCTCGCCTCCTACTGCCCCCTGCCTTCAAAGGCGCAACCACCCGCCCCACCCCCTCCCGCGCCTCCTTCTGTCGGAGGGACAATAAACGGCCCTGCGATTATTTCTTTACCCACGCGGCATTTTTATTAAAATTCAGTACCGGACGTCCCTGTGGCCTTCGCTCCTCTACGAGGGATAATAAACAGCCTTTTACTTTCAGTTTGAAGAGATATCGACATGGTATGAGCTGGATAAAAATTGCTCACATGACATCTTTTTCTGTACAGTGGTCTTAAAATAGCAATTATTCACAATTTAATCGATTTTGTCATAAGTATTGATTAATCACGATTTTATACTGAAATGCTGTCTAATATTCACATTTTCCTGCGTTTTTCATTACAGCAGTCTTAAAATAGTGATTATTTGCAAATTCATTGTAACTATTGAAATAATTACCGTATTTTCGCAAAGTCTGGTCAACAGTTCTAAGTACCGTCGGTTTAATAAAGCGGAAAATAATTCTGCAAGTTGAAGAAGGGAAATGGTGAAACCTGGTGTCGTCCCATTCAGGCGTACTCTTCCGAGAGATAACGACAGGCTTGACTTCCCTATCCTAGGTAGTTTACTAGAATTCAGTCACTTTAGTTTTGCGTGGTACGTGAATGATAATTAATAATTATAAATTACGAATGATTAGCATAGTAATGATATTTGTTCAGACTAGAGTGTTATTTCTTTTTATTTATTACTAGCGGAGTTCCCGGCGTTGCCCGGTATAGTTGGCGTAGATTTACCCGTGCCCTATTTTTATTCCCGCAATGAGAAACATTTTCTGAAAGTTTCATAAAATTCGCACCAACTTTTTTCGTAATTAAAGCAAACCAAGCAAGATTTATCCGTCCCCTAGCAAGAAACTGGTGGGTTGAAGTTTATTTACAAGGACACTATTTTCATTCGTCTGAAAAGATTCATGTATATCAAGCTTCATTAATTTGGTTAAGAAATTGCATTATTAGGTTACTGAAAAACGCTAGATTATGCTGGAAACTCACATTCGATTCAACTGCAAAGTGAATATACTTTTTTCTCGAAACGCCAGAGACTTTAACTCCGCAGATTCATTCTTTTATACAAATATCGAAAGTGAATTCAGAATAGTATCATCGTAAACAGAATACTATTGATGATAGCCAAAGACATTGTCCAGAGACCGTGCTTAAAAAAAATCTGTTGTTTCTTCGGCTATCTATGGCGTTTAAAAATTGGATATCCCGAAATTATGGAAAGAATACTTCAAGTATTGTTTAGTGTGCAAAATAGTTATTATTGTCAAGTTATCTTATTGCTTTCATTAAAGGCTATGGTCAGAGACGTTGTAGTTGTACGTTTAGTGCGAAGTATGCAATATCTGATCCTTTCAACTTTGGGATTCGTCATAATGCGTTCAGAATTTCATTTAATGCTCCTGCGTTATTTAACGTTGAAACGTAAGATGCCAAACTGAATTGAGATTCTAAGCTTTAAAACGATGAAAACTCCATCGAAATCCACTCCGTAATTTCTGAGTTTTTATAAGACAAATTTATCCGGTTTTCGTTTTATAGATATAGATTTGGTGATAATTTATATAAAATTTAATGTTGAGATCCGGGACCAGTATATTGCTGGTGAAACCATGTAAAACCGAAAACTGGATGGGCGGGTGGCGGACAGGGATTTGAATACAGGTGTTCTTGAGTGCAGGGCTTGAGCGCTACCGTGCACCCATCAAGCTCGCTTTATAGTTTAATTTAATTGCGATAGAACACACGCCCCTGTAGCAATTTATCTACACCCCCTTTTTCGCCTAACAGAGTATTTTTGCCATTTGAGTTAAGTTTTTGTATCTCAGAAATGTTGAAATTATCATCGTGGATCATAAGAACAAATTTAAACTTTCTTCATAAGGAAACAAAAATCCATGTCGATTTACTACTATAACAGTATTCGTCCAACCCAAAAACATGTGAATAATCTTATATGAAAAATCTTTTAACTGTGGCGTTGCAATTTGATGATGTATTCTTATGTACCACCACAAATCAAAATTGAAGATTTTATCTACATATCTCGTTTACACTTCTCGTTAAACCAGACCATGGATTCTTATCTAACTTGACGAAACACATTGAAAGTGAAATCTAAAATATTGCTTTTTCCTTGGGATAGGCTCTATTGTATCTCTAAATTGAGGTTGATAGTTTGAAATACAACCTGGACCAAAAAAATTCCAGTCACAAGGTACTACAAGCTGGAAATGTAGAATGGGAGTTTTGTTTTCTTTCTAGCGGTTGTGGTCAAGTTGAAATGCAATTTGAAGGAGAAGAAAATCGTTGTCAAAAGAAAAAGAAACTATAGGCCCTACCTATAAATAATTTTTGACTTTCGATATCTCGAGAGCTATGCGAGATGTGTATCTTTTTACTTTCTATCTGTCTCATTGAGTTATATAAGAATTCATCATCAAATTGCGGCACAATGGTTTAGGTGAAACCTCCATTAATAAACAATTCAATAAATTATGAAATTAATAAAAGCTGGATTATGTCTGAAACTCAAGTGTATAGCACTGAATGCAATGCAAAAAAACGTTCAGTTGTCATAATAGGTTACTTTGCAACAGTCTTACTAAACAACGCGATAAAATATAAAATGAATAAAAGCTAAATTACGTCAGAAACACGCACGTATAGCGCAGAATTGCAGCTTAATACCAAAAAACCATCAGCGTAAATGCAAAAAAAAAAAAAAAAAAACACATTCAGTTGTCCTAGGCCGTTACTATTCTAAACACTAAAGGATTAATACATACTTCTAATGATTAAAAAAAAAACTATAAGCGCACGTATTAATTACGACGTTGCAATTCCGTGAGGATTCCTATGTAATACCGCAAGACAAATGAAAATTTAAGATTTTTTTTTCATATATATATCTCGATTAAACTTCTCGTTACATGTTATTTCACAGTTGACATGGCTAGGTTGAAATGCGGCTTGAACGTGAAAAAAATTGCGAATAAGCCAAATCGACGATGTAGTCTTATCTAACTGGACGAAACACAATGAAAGAGAAGATTAAAATATTGGGATAACTTGCTTTGTTCTTGAGAATCTCTAAATTTGGGAGATTAGTTTGAAATGCAACCTGAACTAGAAAAAAATTCTACTGAGTCACAAGGCACTACACGCTGGACATGTATGAAGGGTGTTTTGTTTTCTTTCTAGCGGTTGTGGTCAAGTTGAAACGTAGTTTGAAGCAGAAAACAATCGCCGTGAAAAAGAAAAGAAAACTATACCTATAAATAACTTTTTACATTCGATATCTCGAGAACTAAGCGAGATACGTAATTTGTTTTTACAATCTGTACCGAGGCTGGTGGTGTAACGGTTAGCGTTCTGGCCTCACATTCGGGAGGACTGTGGATCGAATCCAAGTCCGGGCATCCTGATTTGGGTTTTCCAAGATTTTCCCAAATCACTCCAGGTGAATGCCGGTATGCTTCCTTCAAAAGGCCATGGCCGAAATTGTTCCCATTCCTTGCCCCCCATCCTTTCCCGTCTCTAAAGACCTCGCTGTTAAGAGACGTTAAGCAGGAAAAAAAAATATATATATATATATATAATCTGTCTCATTCAGTTATATAAGAATTCATCATCAAATTACGCCACCATGGTATACATAGAAACTGCTATACTGAACAAGGCAATACATTATAACATGAATAAAGGCTATATAATGTCAGAAACTCAAATGTGTAGCGCAGAATTTAATTCCAATAAACGCTCAGTTGTCATAATGGGTTAATTTCCAACAGTAAGGACATAACAAAAACTTCTGTTAATGTTAAAATAATGCGATAAAATATAAAATAAATAATATCTAGATTATTTCACAAACACGCGCGTATAGCGCAGAATTGCAGCCTGATACCAAAAAATGTTCAGTTGTCCTAAGCCGTTTTTATTCTCAACACTAAAGGTTGAATACAAACTTCAAATGATAAAAAAAACCATCAGTGTACGAATTAATTACCTGTATGAACGTAATTTATTCAGAAAATTATAATCGTAGAACACTAAGATAGATATCAGAGACAAATACTAAATCTCATGGTCAAAGACATTGCCAGAAATGGGCAAAGAAAATCTCTACTGATTTCTCGTTATTAATTCCTCGCAATCAATACCGCCATCGAAGCGTTTAAAAACTAAACACCCCGTATTAAAGGAAATAATATTTCAAGTTTTGTTCAGTGTAAAGTATGAAAAAAAGGTTATTATTGTAAACTGCTAAATAAATTCTATGGTCAGAGATATTGTATTGTAGTTGTGTGTTTGGAGCGATGTATGCGCCATCTGGTGATTCCTCCAGTGGAATTCCTCACCATACGTTCAGAATTTCATTTAATGCTTCTACATTATTTAACTTTGAAACATAAGACATGTCAGACAAGTGAATTAAGGTTCTAAGCTTTAAAACAGTGAAAACCCCATCGCAATCTGCTCCACAGTTTCAGAGTTTTTATACTACAAATATCTCCGGTTTTCGTTTTATAGGTATAGATAGATATATAATGCGAGACGAAAGATGCCGGCAAGGCTTAACGTCCCCATTCAGTGGTCGAATCACCATCAACAGTGTCGTATGCCTTCACTCTGGAGAGAGGCTGAACCCAAACCAGGTATCATCAGAAAAATGAACTGAATTCCTGTTTGTTTGAAAGCACAGAACTGTCGAGGTCATTAGAGGTGGGATGTGACTGGAGACTTTATACTGGCGGGAATTGGGCCATAGCCTTTTGATGGAAGCATCCAGGCATTCACCTGGAGTGATTTGGGGAAGCCATGGAAAACCCAAATCTGGATGCTCGGATTGTGATTCGAACCCGCGTCCTCCCGAATGCGGGGCCATTACGTTAACTGTTCACCCAACACGCTTGGTGTAGCATGAAAAGTATGCACTATTTATATGTATTAATTATAAATGTGTTGTTTGAATTTTGCACGAATGATACACATAGTAATGATATGTGTTCAGACTAGAGGGTTCCCGCTTCATTAAACCGCTCTGTTACACATACATGCCCAAATTTCTGGCTGCATAAAATATGCTTGGCTTAAGAAGGTTTTAAAATAGATTGCAAGCTTTGATTTAAAATTTTAAAAGGAACATTGCAACTGTAAGTAGGAATGTAAACCATTTTAGTGCTTAAATCTCGGAGTCTAACCATGATGCTTGCAAAACTTGTCTGACTTGGAGCTTAACTTTTTTGATAAAAATCTGTTTTATAAAACAGGCGACATGCCTCAGTACTTAGGTTCTTGATTTCTAGCACTGAGATACCAGCATTAAACATTGGCGGCGGATAATTGAGTTATCGAAGTTCTAATAACTGATCACTTAATCCTCAGCCAGGAACGTAGCAAGTTTAAGGTCTCATATCTGATCTTTACTCTTCAACTAGCTGGCAGTCAAACGCGTGAAAATTCCCCCACTTTACACTGATTTCAAAATGCCTACAGTCGCTATACAGAAATTCACCGAAGATAGCATCCTTTAAGTTCTAGATCATGATAGATCATTAATGAAATTTTCCGTTAGTGCCAGTATACGAGTCTGTTCCGAAGACTAAATGAATCCCGTGTACAACCTCCAAAGCGCACATAGTGAACAACGCGATGTTACGTGTTAGCTTAAGTTAACGCGCTCGCTGGGCCCGTCTAACCTAAATTATCTGTAATAACCTCAATTACTGTTAGGGTGTGATGGTTTATTAAGCTAAAACAGGTGTTAACCTCTAGTGCATCTCACCCTCGTTATATAAAGTTATCGCTTCACATGCGCTCCCAATTTATGAAAAATAAGGATTATCCTGAGCTTACGCCATCTTCATTACATCAAGTAAATGCTTCACAAGCTATTTTGAGTAAAATCGTGCACATAACTGTAACACCTCGATCGAGATTTAACTTTTGCTGAATGTACTAGCCTGAGTTACTGCTCAGATGTGGTGGACTAACCTAACTTGGGCTAACATAATGTATCTTACTCCAATATGGTACGTAGTTTAACATCCTATATTAACCTGAGTTTAATGTAAGTTATGTAGGTTCGTAAACCTACTGATGATAGTGGTTTTAGCTATGCTTTGTGTGTGCGTTAATGTGTCTGATACGTTCTGTCAGCACCTTTGATAGAATACTTTGAGTACTGTGATGCACACATATTTTATTTTTATCCTTTGTACACCCTATCATGATGGGAATATTGTATGTGTTGTGAATAGTCATCACATAGTTTTCCTAATCTTTGCTCCTTTGGTCGATAACAACCGTAGTTTTCATCCTTTGCACTCCCTGACGGTAATGTGTTGTTTGTGGTGGAGGAGCAGTGCAGGTTTCTCTGGGAACTGTTGCTACAGCCGAAACATACGTTTTTGTACATATATGAAACTTTACTGTAGTCAGTTGTAGTAATGAAAATACATCAAATAGTTGGGCACTGCACTCTATGATGCACACAGGTATAACTGCCGTGCCAACCAACGATGTCTTTTTGGAAGGAAATTACCTAATTTTGGCAATATTTTCAGTACTTTAATATTTTTTTACCGATTGTCATGAAAGTTAGTGAATTTATCGGAGTTTCATGCTTTTCACTGAAACTGTGAGTTTTTCACAAAATTATGCTTCTCTCTTGCTCCCTGTAATGCTGGATACTTTTTTCTATTTCTCTGACTGGTCAGTTTTAATTATTTTTATCTATTTTGCACATTTTCACTCTTTTTTAATTAAATACGTGGAAACTAAAACATACTTACTACTTATATCCAACACTATTTAAGTCTAATCGAGTGTTGGTGTCTACTACGATTCAGTCTTAACACTAGTAAGTGATGAAGGACTCATGAAAAATAACTTGATAAAGGACTTTTTAATGGATGGTGGGTAAAAATAAAACAAATTGAATCATGTACAATATATTTTTATTTATTTATACTTTTCACATGCATGTAATACCACAAACCTCATATCCAAGATCATAATTCTTATTTATTATGTTATTAACATCATCCAATACTAGCAAATTTTCATTTGCAATAATTTCATGTTTAAGCAGTGTATAGTTCAATGATGAAATAGGGCTGTATGTCACTTAAGTCACATTATTAATATGCACACTTATCAGTTTTTGGACCTTAGCCATCCAATAGTTACATAGCACTTTATTGGCTAAAATGTTCACAAACTGGTAATATCTTGCAACTTGGGGGCACCACGTGTTCTTGATGGTCATGGCACCAGTTACTTCAGGCTGCACGTCAAATAGGTTTTACCATGTCGATTTTCTGAAGAAAACGCAGCTGGCAGGATAGTAATTGCGATAAACACATACAGTTTTTATCCTAGCCACCATTCGGAAGGAAACGGAGTTTCTCCGAGCGGAAAGTTTGCGTGGGAGCTGTCTGTCTTGAACTACATCCAATACCTCAGTCAGCACTCTCCATTCTTCATACGTGAATATAACTTTGGTACTGTGCCCCACTTTTTCGAGCACCACTACTGGCTCAAATTCATGCTTGGACAATAAACCTATCGTCAAACGCTTTGAATCACCAGCGTTGAGCAAATACAATTGGCCATCTCTAAACACTGAAGCAAGCAGGTGATTGGGCGTTAAAGAAGGTCCAGTAGTGGTGGGGGTAAACCTGTTCAGTCATGTCCAACGAAGGACACGTGCTGTCGTGGGGGTGGTGGGGGTGGGGGTGGTGGTGGTGGAGGTGGTGGTGGTGGAGGTAAGCCTGTTGTATGTGGGGAACACATGCTCCACAATCCATCAATCTGTCAACGACACGTGCTGTGGGGTAAGTGGTGGTGGTGAGCGTAAACGTGTGAAATCCTGTGCTTATGTAGACTCAGCGCGCCACATATCGAAACTGTTTCTTTTGAATATGAATAACGGTTCGAAGACTCCCAGAAATTGGAATCATTGTATCAAATGGCTACGAATAAAAGATTAAAAAACTCATCCGTTCCGATCTGCACAAACGCCACTAAACGTGATTTCACTGTCGAAATCTGATGTTTGTGTCTAAATCACTACAACAATAGACACTAATGAGCAATCGAACTAGGAATCGAACCCTCCACTTCCGCATGACAATCGCTAAAAACTCAGCCACCAGGCTCGATATTTAGACAGACTATATATAAAAAAAACTCTCCACGTAGTATATGACTGGAAATATAGCGTTACATTTTGCTACTAGTACAAGATTCCAAATGAAATTGGTGGGTAAGTATGTATGTGTAATCGAGCATACTTCAAACTTTCAAACTATGATTCTTACACGATGGTTGTGATCCTCAACGCTGGTGTGTATATGTAGGAGTTGTACATTTTCTGTAAGTCCTGAAGATAGACACGATTTTCCTATCTTGTTCTTGAGTGGCGCAGTACATGAAAACTTTAGATATGTACCAATCCCGACAATATGCTCCTGTAACCACTGTTTCTGCGGGAAGTATGCATTCCACTAACTGTGCTCTGTACCGCCTTGTGTTGGGATAAGAACTGTCAACATCGCGTTGTTCACTATACATCCTTTAGTGGTTATGCTCGAGATCCCTGTAGACTTTTGGAACAGACTCATACACTAGCAGTGATTAAAAATTTCACGAAATATCAAACTTCATGTACAACTTAGTGAGCACTACCTTAGTTGAATTGCTGTACTGCGACCGTGTGGCTTTTCAAATCAGTGTAAAATGAGAGAATTTTTACACGTTTGGATGAAATGTGTAGAACAAATCACCTATATACTTGTGTCGATATAAAATAATTCAGGGCATCTAAACTAAGGAATGGCGAATTCTTAATGAAACTGATATATCCTCAGTCACCTTCTAACCATGTCAACCGATGAGTTCTTTCTTGGAGAGAATATTACATAATTTTGGTGATTTTTTACCTGTGTTCACTATCTTTTTCATTTTTCATAACATTTCGGGAATTTATGAGGCGGGGTGCGCAAGAGGATTGACGATGACTGGTGGGCGAGCGATAACACTCTGGCATCGCATTCGCGAAGCGACCATCCATATTTAAATTTTTTTCCATTGTTTCCTGAAATCACTCCAGGCGAATGCCCACTACACACCTTGTCAAAAAAAGCAGTAAACAGAAACAGAATGACGATCTGACCGTTAACACATGAAATTGTGAAACATCTGTCAATATTTGTGAGGCCGAGCATATTTTAATGATCCTTGACACTGGTGTGTGCATGTATAAATTGTCAATATTGTATATACTTTCGACGTTTGTGCTTGGCACCTTTCCTAGCTTGTTCTTGAGTGATGACGTTCGTGACAACTTTAGATACGTGCCAATCTCCGTCAATATGCTATAAATCTATAACCGCTGTTTCTGCAGAAAGTATGCATTCTTCCATTTTTCCCACAAACTGTGCTCTGTACCGCATTTTTCGCATGTGTTGGGGTAAGAACTGTCCACATAACGTTGTTCACTATGTGCGCTTTGCAGGTTGTACACGAGATCCATTTAGTCTACGAAACAGACTCGTATACTGGCACTAACGAAAAATTTCATTAATGATCTATCATGATGTAGAACTTAAAGGATGCTATCTTCGGTGAATTTCTGTATAGCGACTGTAGGCATTTTAAAATCAGTGTAAAGTGAGTGAATTTTCACGCGTTTGACTGCCAGCTAGTTGAAGAGTGAAGATCAGATATGAGACCTTAAACTTACTACGTTCCTGGCTGACGATTAAGAGATCAGTTATTAGAATTTCGATAACTCAATTATCCGCCGCCAATGTTTAATGCTGGTATCTCAGTGCTAGAAATCAAGAACCTAAGTACTGAGGCATGTCGCCTGTTTAATAAAACTTAGATTTTTATCAAAAAAGTTAAGCTCCAAGTCAGACAAGTTTTGCAAGCATCATGGTTAGACTCCGAGATTTAAGCACTAAAATGGTTTACATTCCTACTTACAGTTGCAATGTTCCTTTTAAAATTTTAAATCAAAGCTTGCAATCTATTTTAAAACCTTCTTAAGCCAAGCATATTTTATGCAGCCAGAAATTTGGGCATGTATGTGTAACAGAGCGGTTTAATGAAGCGGGAACCCTCTAGTCTGAACACATATCATTACTATGTGTATCATTCGTGCAAAATTCAAACAACACATTTATAATTAATACATATAAATAGTGCATACTTTTCATGCTACACCAAGCGTGTTGGGTGAACAGTTAACGTAATGGCCCCGCATTCGGGAGGACGCGGGTTCGAATCACAATTTGAGCATCCAAATTTGGGTTTTCCATGGCTTCCCCAAATCACTCCAGGTGAATGCCTGGATGCTTCCATCAAAAGGCTATGGCCCAATTCCCGCCAGTATAAAGTCTCCAGTCGCATCCCGCCTCTAATGACCTCGACAGTTCTGTGCTTTCAAACAAACTGGAATTTAGTTCATTTTTCTTATGATACCTCGTTTGGGTTCAGCCTCTCTCCAGAGTGTGTAGAGTGAAGGCATACGACACTGTTCATGGTGATTCAACCACTGAATGGGGACATTATGCCTGGTTGGTATCTCTCGGAAGAGTAGGCCTAAATGTGCCGGCACCAGGTTTCACCATTTCCCTTCTTCAACTTGCAGAATTCCTTTCCGCTTTATTAAACCTACGGTGTGTAGAACTGTTGACTAGACTTTGCGAAAAAATGCTAATTATTTCAATAGTTACAATGAATTTGCAAATAATCACTATTTTAAGACCGCTGTATGGAAAAACGGAGGAAAATCTTCATATTAGATTGTATTTCAGTATAAAATCGTGATTAATGAATAATTTTGACAAAATCAATGAAATTGTGGATAATTACTATTTTGACACCGCTCTACAACAAAAATGGTCAAGTAAGTGAGCAATTTTTATCCAGCTCATTTCGTATCGAAATCTCTGCAAACTGAAGGTAAAAGGTCGTTTATTAACCCCCTCGTAGATACCTGCACCAGCCCCCTGTGGAGGGGGGAGGGCCCCGGTGACCTCCGGTCTGGAATTTTAATTAAAAAGGGCACGGGGAGTAAAGCAATCCTCTCAGGGCCGTTTCTTTTCCCTTCGATAGAAATTTTAATTAAGTTTTGAGGTAGAGGGCTGCAGCAGGGGGCTGGGCGGGTGGCGGCGCCTTTGAACGCAGGTGTCCTCAGGAGGCGGGGCAGGTGTGGGAAATAATTAGTACCGGATTTTATGTTCTACTAATATATGAAGCAGATAATTGAGGACGTGGGTTGTAAGGGATATATAGAGATGAAGAGGTTAGCCCAAGATAGGAAAGAATGGAAGATTGCATCAAGCCAGTCGAAAGATTGATGAAAGCAAAAAATAATGGGGTCCCTGTCAAAAGGGGTTAATAGGGGCATTGGAGAAGAACCAAAGAAGAGCCGCCCGATTCGTGACAGGTGTATATAGTTGGGGGGAAAGAGTAAGTGCGATATTGAAGGAGAAGGTAATAGATAGATTCGCGGCTGACTTCTCTGGAATGACAGCAAACAAATATTACATTCATTTCTACGAATGACCGCGCGATAATAAGATAAGAGAAATCAAGGCCAGAACTGATTTATTTCTTTACTAATTTTTTTCCCATGAGCCATTGGGGAATGGAATAGGAAGGATTTCCCGGGCGAGTAAACTTAAAATCCGACGGGAGTAGGTCTCGATAGGTCACTTCGGCCATCCTTATATGGATTTTCCATGATTTTCCCAGATCACTCCTGGGGAATGCCAGGATGGTTACCTAAAAATAGTCCATGGGCGCTTCCTAACATATCCCGTATATCCCTTCCTATGAACAAATGGTAATACATTAGTATTGTTGCAATGCATTCTCCACCACCCATTTTAAATGAATCGCGGAGTAATGATAATAATTATAATAATAATGTTTCCATTATCAAGCAGCAACTTTAACAGGTGTTGTGATTAGGCTGAAATGCTGTCTGGGCCAAAATATAAACTGGCGTTGCTTATCACGGCACCCAAGTCAGTCAGTTCTGAGAATTATTGTGGTGTATCAATGTTTAGTTTACTTCTGGAAATGTCTGGTGCCAAATTAATTATACTTGGTAAACACGATTGATTCACATCGGAAATGTAAAAATATGTAGTGTACTGGCAAAGCAATCCCAATTAAACCGGACAACGCCAGGTACTATGCTAGTAATGAATAAGAGGCTAGAGAAACGGGTTATTACGAACAGTTTAGTGCCAAGGTTTTTTTTAATGAGTATAGAAATTATGACATCTCCAACTACGTTATAAGCCAAAGATATATAGAAAATATTTGTTGAATTTGAGGTATTAATCTCATATGTGAGGTGAAAGGAAAATCTAGTAATCACAGGTTATTGGAAGGCAATAATGTGAAGTATGCCTGCCAACTCCTCTTAATGAAGGACGGAAGAGTGGTGGAACGGTGCCAGACACCCTCTTTCCCTTTGGGTTGGAAATGGCGCATAAAGGAGGATAAATCAGAAATGATCAACGGCATCGGGGCGCAGACGGCAACGGAAACCACTGCTTTAAAGACCCAAAGGATAGCCCGAGGACATGTAATCCCCTCATATACCATACATCATGATGGCTTCTTCCTGGCTAAAATATTACGGAGGTAAAATGGTACCACATTCGGATCTCGGGGTGGGGACTACTCAGTCATCAGAATGGTTTTCTGGTCTGAGGAACACAGGATAATTAGCACAACAGCTGTCAATGGAGTCATTAGTGAGTACAGAAAGGGGGAATTATTTTGAATAGTTTAGTGACAGGGATATTTTGATGAGCTTAGAAGCTAACCCCGCCCCAACCACGTTAGTACAAGTGTAAATGCCAACTTCACAGAAAGATGACGAAGAAATACAGAGAACATACTCCAGAATTGAAGAATTAATCAAATATGTGAAGGGGGAGGAAAATCTAATAATCTTGGGTGATTGGAATGCGATAGTGGAAGAAGGAAAAGAGGGGAAACCTAGAAGTTTTGGTCTAGGAGAAAGAAATGAGCGAGGAAGCAAGATGATAAAATTTTGTGAAAAATCTAGTCTTGGCAAACATACCGCTTAAGAACCATGCAAGAAGGATATACACCTGCAAACGTCCAGGGTATACAGGCAGATATCAACTAGATTATATCATCGTCAAACAAAGATTAAGGAATCAAGTTCTTGACTGTAAAGCGTACCCAGGAGCAGACATAGACACAGACCACAATTTTACAGTAATGAAGTGCAGGCTGAAATTAGAGCGTTATTAAGGAAGCAATATGAGCAGTACAGACTGAAACAATCTACCACGAGAGAAAAATGTGCAGAAATGTTAGACACGGTCAAAGAAGTAATTCTGAAAGGATCTCAACCGGGTATGATTGGATTGTATTGAAGAGGGAAATAATTAAAGCTGGTAAAGTAACATTAGGCTTTAGGGAAGAAGCCACCAGACAACATTGGAAAACAGAAGAAACTTTAGAACTGACGCATCAGGGAAGAAAGAACAAAAATGCTCATGATGAAGCAGGAAGAGAGTAATACAAGCAAATTAGAAAACAAATAAACAGGAAATGCAAAAAAAATCAAAAGAAAAATGGCTACAAGTAAAGTGTGAAGAAGTAGAAATGGAAATGGTAATAGGTAGATATTGCATATAAGAAGATCAAACAAATGAAGGAAAGAGGTATAAACATTGAAGCTGCCTAAGGGAAACCTTCTTTAAACTCAGAGGATAGGGCTAACACATGGAAGGAATACTGTGGTATGACAGAGTCATCCACCATGAATATTAATAAATAATTAATTAATATTCAGATTTTCCTTGTAATATTCATTTATCTAAATTGTAAATATTATAAATATTAGGGTTAATTCATAGGTAAATAATTATGTATTAAACCCGGGCAGCCAGATTTATTATTATATGATTTAATTTCTGTGCAAAACTTGCCATTCAGAAAATATTAAATGTGGGAAGTTGGAACTGCAGTTTTGAACGTTCAGAGAACGGGACAATGCCCAGTGTCTCACAAAGGGGTGGCGCGCGGCAACCGTTACCTGCCGAGTGTACTGACCTCACCCCTCCCTAGTGCCTCGACAAGGTCAAGCAAAATGTGCGGGAACGGGTAGCAAATGTTAGCGACGACACGAAGCACGTGATGATGGACATATATCAATGCACCAATCGTGAACGGATACAGGGGTTCACAGTTGTTAATTCAAGGATTCTGTTGCATGTGCGGGGAGAGGAAAGCTGGCTTTGCCGCGACAAGAGGACACGACGCCATATTCACTTCACTTGCTGCCGAGACAAGCTACAGTGCAGACGTGTCACCCGACACGCCCTTAGCCGTTGATCAGTGACTGTGTCTGGTCGCATAGTCTGGCTCAGATGGGTTGGAAGCAGAGCGGTCCACCTGCCAGAGATTGTAAGCTGATGTGCTAGCGCGGACATATCCGCAAATCTGGCATTCGTTGCAGCAGTGGCACAGAGCGTGTCACACCTCGTCGAGAAGATGCGATTACGGTAAAGTACCGACGTATAGGTCCACAGTTCCATTGGGCATTAACGAGGCTTGCTAACCCGTAAACGGCTCCTGAGATAAGACTCTGCTCCCATCATAACAATTACTGGGCTAACCAATATGTCATGTTCATAACTTCAAATTCGAAGCATCTTGCTCATTGTTTTAAATTCAAACGATGCTGTTAACTTTAAACGGTGCCCCTGGGATTCTTTTGTAAATGTTAACTTTAAGTTGTTGGCCTGTGATGCCACTTTAAAACATGTTGACTTCGCAAAATCATTGAGGTATCTAAATCAGTTTTATGTTTGCTTTTATCCGGCGGATTGTAAATGTCGGGTATTGCTTGTTTGTTGTCTTTGGATTATGTTTAACGTAACGTTAACTATACCCGGCTTTGTATAAGCCAGAAGACTAAATAAATTGAGTATAATGTTGTGTGAATTTCTTGTAGAAATCATGGCTCTAGTTCACCATTTAACCAAATAACCAACTTATTGGATATCATACATATTATTAATAATTATATTTCATCAACGTATTGGCTCCCCCCTCCCGAATCGGCGGTCCAATACAATACATTGAGGAACTGTATGATGGGGATGACTTGAACAATAGCGCAATGGAAAAGGAAGGCGATGTCGACATTGATGACTTAGGAGATCCTGTTTTGAGGACAGAATTTGATAGAGCTCTGAATGACTTGAAAACAAATAAGGCAGTTGGAATTGATGACATCCCTGCAGAACTTCTTAAATAGGCTATTTGACAGTATTCAAAATATATTACAAATTGTAGTCATTCGCGTAGATTAATGCTTAAGGAAGCTATTTTTGTTAAATTTGAAAAGAAAAATGGATTGTTTTAATTAAAAAGCAAAATAAAAATAAAATTTTTCTTGCCTCTTGTCACGTGACCGAAAACGCTCTGGGATTGGAGAATGCTTTAGTGACGTCACCTGCCGCTAGGCGCTGCGGCTGCGTATGGAGTGTTTCCCGCTATCCAAGTTTTCAGTTATCTGTTGCTGGTTATCTCTTGTTAATAATGAAATTTTGCGTTGAATATAAAATGAAGAACAATTTGTAGAAGCCTACAGCGGAAAAATACCGTAGATTATTTGTGGGACTAGCTACAGAAATAACCACTGACTTTTATTCTACGGAGCTTGAGAATGTAATAACTTCAATTCGAGAATCATTTATATTTAAACTGGAAGTTAGAGATTAACAGAAATCCTTCATAAGAATGACTCAAATTATTTACGGATTGCGTTCACTTCATCGCACATAGAAACTGTGATGTTAAGTGTTCACTATTAACGAAAAGAAAAGTAACGTTTGCCATGGTGTCCAGGTAGCTGCAGGGTTAAAGAATGCTATAGGAATTTGAAGATCCATAATTCGAACCTTGATTAGGATAATATTTTTTCCGTGTGTATATTTTTTTTTTCTGTTTGCCGCTTGTTGCTTTACAGAATAACGTTTTTTATTAGAAGAAGTATAAAACGTCATGCAACAGTTTGAAACATAAATTGCTGTCATACAAGAAAACATTTATAAAAAGATAACCTTCTGCTTTTAATTTTGAAACATACCAGAGATATATCATCATTGCAACATAACCCAGGTAGTCGGCGGTGAATAATAGGATTTATTTTAACAATAACATTGCACGCTAATCTCGCAACAATTCCGGAACGCTTTGAATACTTTTTGTTGGAATATTTACGTGACGATACAACTGTATGTTGCCTTTCTGACATAAATGCATCTATATAAGCGGTATTTACTTTTAATGCGCAAGTAATTTTCAGTTGTTTTTTTTTAAACTTTGTATCGGTGTGCAAGAAACGTCCAGTTTCAGTTTTTAAGTTTTTTTTGGTTATGTCTCAGACGTTTATAATACTCTTGCTATCCAAAAATTTGTGAAACATTCGGAAAAAATTAATGTATTGGTGGATTTTAGAAAAATAATATGCGGCGCTACCAACAGCAACTAGTATCTAAAGAAGACGCTCACAAATAACAAAACATACTCCAAAGCGAGGATCGAACCTAAGAACCCTAACTTTACTGATACTCGCCTTAAACAGCGTACTACATTATCTCAAAGAAATTATGGTGCAAATTATACAGTAAATGATATGCGACTTTGTCGCAATGTCGTCTGGGTTTCTATGAGCAAGTTGAAGCTACTTTTTTTCCGATTTAAGCTAATAAATAACGTGTATCAATAAACTATTTAAAACCATTTTCAAAAAATAGTCATATACCCAATTATTCATAATAAATGAAAAAAATAAAGAATTTTGGGAAATACAATAATGCCAGATATATTTTAGTCTGAAACAATGCTTTTGAACAAAATACTGTAGTAACAGTAAATGCTAACCTCTACCGTAGATTAAAACATATTACAAAAATGACGTTTCGTATTAAAATCTTTAGTCCGGGGATCATAGGCTATGTATCAAAATATTTTTCACTTAAATAATGCAGTTTCATCTGTCACTTCTCGGTTTACTTGATATGAAAAACAATCTTAGAAAACACTGTATCACTCCTTATTAAGTCGGCATGTAGGCATGAATAATAATACTGCCCGCATTCGAAATGAATTTGAAAATTGGATAACACTACGAGTAAAACAACATTGAATGCGCACAGAAACCTAGAGTTTTAACAGAATGTAAAATATGATAGAATGTGGACCGTTTACTTACATTAAAATGATCCTCACAGAAGAAGATGTTTGTTTTAATCGAAATATCATCTGGATTCTTGCGTGCGAGCTGCAGCCACTTTTTTTCGTAGTTTAACTACTTTTGGAACACTGACAAACAGTTTTTGGGGGTTTTAATAGTAGTGTTTGTGCACTGCGGCACTGCACAGTATTTATAATCCATATTTTAAAAAATTTGCACACATATTTAGCCAACAAACAACACGTCACTTAGAGATCCATTACGGATACGGCCAACGAGATGGCCGTGCTTCGGAGCAGCTGACGTCACGGGCGTCATTGACATGCAACAGGTAGCGAAGCAGAGTTTTGGCGGGCGTTTAAAAACTTCCAACTTTAACAATGAATTTTGCAGGAAGTAAGCACTTTATTCAAAAAATAAAAAGTATCCTGTGAATAACGTGAACCAATAAACAATTTAAGACAGTTTTCTAAAAACAGTCAAATAGCCAATTCCTAGGAGAAGAAGGAATCAAAAGCTCATTCAAACTGAAATCAACAAGTTATGAAACAGGAGAAATTCCAACTGATTTTAATAAAAATTCTTCTTCCTACTTCCGAAAAAAACCGCAGAGAAGAATGGAAAGGGTAGTAGAAGATATAGTAGGTGAAGATCAATTTGGGTTAAGGAAAAACAAGTCAAAAGGAAGCAATTCTGGCCTTAAGATTAATACCTGAAGGACGGATCACGAAAAATGAAGATACATTTATGACCTTTGTTTGTTTAGAAAAAGCTTTTGATAATGTTAAGTGGGATAAGATGTTAAAAATTTTAAAGATGTCAGGTCTAAAATACCGAGACAGAAGAATACTTTATAAACTACTAGCAGTTACCCGCGACTTCGTCCGCGTTGAAGAGTGTTGTAATATAAGATTTTCTTGAGAGGTCTGGTTGCTCAGAGGTTAGGGCGTCCATCTGGAGATAGAAAAGTCCCCATCTTGAATCCCAGTCTCGGCGAGGATTTTCAAAGGTCCTTAGCTCGACCTTCACCTCTGGCATAGGTTGGTGAGTGATGTGAATTACGCCAGAATGCTCACTTGGTTCTGATTCCGTGTTGAAATGTGGGTCCTCTATGTCCGGTAGGATTACTGGGTTATGTTAAGAGGCTACGAAATGGGCTGATTGCGGAGACGTAAAGAAGCCTTGTCACCAGGTCAATACGACCATACAATTTATTTTAAAGCTATTTTTATTAGTAATCATCATCATCATCATCAAGAGTATTCTGGTATACATCAGGTCCACGCACAGTGACAGCCCTCCTCGCCTCCCTCTGTTCCGCCATTCTCTTAGTTTCTATATATCTCCCGTTTATCATTATTTCATCCATCATTTTCATCCTTCGCCGACCTCTTCTCTTCTCTCCGTTTACAGTCCCCTCCAGAGCAGTTTTAAGCAGGCATTAGTTCTTCAGCACATGCCCAATCCAGTTCTTTTTTCTTATTGTTTTTATGAGTGACCTTTTTCTGTCCTATTCGTTTCAGCACTTCCTCATTCCTTACTTTGTCCTCCCAATTTATTTTCTCCATTCCTCTCCAAACCCACATTTCAAAAGCTTCCAACCTCTTTAGATCTTCTTTGCGTACGTCCATGTTTCTGCTCCATTCAAAACATTTAACTAATTTTTTCCTCAGGGTTTAGTAATAGTAGTAATAAATGTTGCAATAAAAGAATAAAAATTTATTTATGTTCCACAACTACTTCATTGAATTTTAAAAAAAAATAAAATATTTTGTTTGTTAGGAGTATTTTCAGTTTAATATATGCTAATATACAATATTGAAGATTTGTCTCCTAGGTTTTTACTATTTTCATATCCCTAGTTTTCTTACATTTCTTTGAAATATTCGAATTTCGTTTACCAAGCATCTCTTAAAATTACTAATTTCATCTCGCGAATAAAAATGAATATAGTTTTAATTAATGGAAGCTCAAAACGTCAAAATATTAGAAATACATTGATGGAATCGACTAAATATCAAAAACAAAAAAATACTAACATCCAAACAGCAAATAAATACTTAAGTGGCCCAAGGACGTCCATTTCCGTTAAAAAAATTGCGATACTAAAAATGAATACTTTGATTTATCCATAATGACAAGTGGTATTGTAGTAATGGTTTCTCTATCTGTGGAAACAGTTGAATTGCCTGTAGACCAGTTTACTATAATTCATTCGTTTCGATCCATTAAGTCTGCTCTTTATAAATTTCAATGTTAAAGTAGTAACTGATTCTTTCTTCATAATTGGTTTCTCAATCTGCCAACAGAATTGAATGTCTACCGGCAAATTACCACTCTGCTTTTCTGCCACTCCACTATCTGAATAAAACAATTATAAATATCAAAAATTTACTTCGGTCAACGCCACGTGTTCTGCTAAATCATACAAGCTTATTATAAAACTTTTGATACAATATCGGAACAAAGCAACACATCAGATCACTAAAATGGCGCTCTTGAAATAACTAATAATGTTTCATTCTGGCACATGCTGTATTTCAACCAAGTCAAAAAAACTCAGCTAATATTACCGCTAGAAAATCAAAGCTTCTATCAGTTGCGCATTAACACATTCACTATAGGGCCTATTGCATGTTAGCGACGTTATGAATGGCGAAATAAACTTGACTCATTATTTCAGATCGCGATACTAAATAAACCAGAATAATGACGTTGGCAATGTGGCGCTTGTGAAAACGCAGTAAATTAAATACTGAATTCATCTGAAACTACATTCATCCTCATGAATTATGTCATCATCATCGTGACAGTTATTGGAGTAACGTAATAAAAAAAATTATACTAAAATGCTTGTAACTTACAGTGTACAACGGAAAGTCCATAATTCTCTACAACATTAAGACAACTTTCGTTAATATTGCTGGCCAATTTAACATCTGGATAAATTCATTGCAAGACAGGAGGAGGATGAGGAGGGTCATGGGAGTGTACAGGGCATATACTGGCGATGAGGCATGGAAAGATATTGCAATAGGTATGAAAAGTAGTGCATGGAAGGGAAAAGATGACCATGACCACAAGCTGGCACTCGATTTCAGGCACAAGGGTGTGGGACGATTCTCTTTTTTAGGTAAGGGTGTCATGGATTGGAATGAGTTACCAAGAGAAATGATGAATAATTTACCGAAAACTTTGAAAGAATTTAAAGATAAAATTTGTAGAGGGCAAATGTAGGTAGGTGCTGGATAGGAGGAAGATGGGTGTGTAGGGAAATTGCCACCGGTGCCTGTGCTTCATTGCAATTAAATTAAATTAAAGTGACTATTACTGCTCGTGATTTAGTAAGGTGTATAATTGTATTTAATATGTTGAGGTGAGTTCGTATAGTTTGACTTTGTAGCGGCAATATTAACAGAGATAGTGGTTTGGTTTAAATGCTACCTGGACCAGAATATTTTTGTTGGAAAGTACATGTTTCTGACTTACTAAAGCGATTGGGAGCAGCCACGTTTGCAATTCGTACAATTTCAGCTTTAGGTGATCTCTGTATGAGGCAGCTAGTTTATTTTGCTTATTTTCACTCCTTATTGTCATATGGAATAATATTCTGGGGCAATTCTACCCATAGAGACAGTGTTCAGAGCCCAAAAGGGTGTAATAAGAATTATGTTTGGGGTTAGCAATAGAACTTCATGTAGAGAGCTGTTCAAGAAATGAGGGATTTTAACATTAGCATCTGAGTATATATACACATTAATGTCCTTTGTAGTTAAAAATTATAGTTTGTTAGAAACAAATAGTAAAATACACAACTATGGCACTAGAAGTAAAAATGATCTTCACAAGACTTACAAGTCATTGTCATTTGTTCAAAAATGGGTCCGATATTCGGGGATACATATATTCAATATGCTCCCAACACATATTAAATGTCTAGTAGATGATAAGAATAAATTCAGGAAAAGATTGAAAGAGTTTTTAATTGACAACTCCTTCTACTCTGTCAAAGAATTTATTTCTAAGGTATCTAAAAAATAACTGCCAGTATCTTGGGTAAATATAGTTCACATAATTAATTTACAATGTAAGCTATGACTGTACATCTCCTGGTGTATGTATTTAGCTTGTTACGTAATTGTTTACGGTACCATATATGTTATGACTGTACATCTTGTGGTGTATGTATTATTTTGTTCTGGATTTTTTTTTTTTTTTAATGTACCATATATGCTATGACTGTACATCTTCTGGTGTATGTATTATTTTTTAATGGAAGTGTTTAATGTACCATGTATACTATGACTGTACATCTAGTGGTGTACTTATTATTTTGTTATGCAACTGTTTATCTGTAAATTAACAACTTTCCACATCCCACAGAGCCAGTCTCTTATATTGGTATCAATGGAAAATGAATGTATTGTATAGTATTGTATTGTAAGGCAGAAGGAATTTAGTTATTATTAGAAATAAGTAAACAGCTTTCATATGCTCCGTGCAAATGAGGTGTATTGTGTTGTAAACGACTTCCAGTGTTGCTTCATGAAACAAAAAGTTTCCACATTAGCCCATTGAACATTCGTTTTAAGTGTAACATTCACTAGATATTTGCAGAATATTGAACAGTAATTAAAAAGCACTGTGTCGTGAATCATAATATCTACTATTTGTACATAAATTCTGAACAAAAAATAAAAAGCGTTAGTTATGTTTAAATTTCAGCAAAAATCATATATATTACTTCTATAAGGTATTTTTTGTTACAAGCCTGTATCTTCCTTCATACTATACCGAAATCAATGAATGACGTGTCATTCTAAAGCTTATGGTCTCCAATTTGGTCACATTATATTTTAAGATAGTAATTTTTCGAAATTCGACCCTTAAATGGCAAAAATTTCAATTTTTCTAAAATGCGTTTTTTTGTGTCTAGAGTGATTTATCTCCCTGAATATCTGACCAAAATCGATAAATAAAGTAGGATTATGAAGAGTAATGTCTAAGATTTGTGACATCATATTTTAAGAAAGAATATTTTTGGAATTCAACCATTAAAGGGAAAAAGTATAAATTTTTCTACAACGGATTTTTGTGTCACGTGTTATTTATCTCCCTTGATATCTAACCAATATAGATAAATGAGGTATCATATTAAAGATTAATGTCACCACCGTAGTAACATTATATTTTAAGTAAGGAATTTTTCGAAATTTAAACATTAAAGGTCAAAAATGTCAATTTTTCTAAAATGCTTTTTTCTGTGTCTCGAGCCATTTATCTTCATTGATATCTAACCAAAATCGATAAATGAAGTAGGAATATTAGGAGTAATGTCTCAGCTTTGTGACTTAATATTTTAAGAATGTAAGTTTTTGCAATTCAACACTTAAAGGCAAAAAATATAATTTTTACTACAACGGATTTTTGTGTCATGAGCTATTTATCTTCCTTGATATCTAACCGATATAGATAAATGAGGTATCATATTACAGATTAATGTCGCCACCGTGGTAACATTATATTTTAAGAAAGTAATTTTTCGTAATTCGACCCTTAAAGGGCAAAAATATCAATTTTACTAAAACGCGTTTTTTGTGTCTAGAGCGATTTATCTCCCTGAATATCTAACAAAAATCGATAAATGAAACAGTATTATGAGGAGTAATGTATCAGCTTTGTTACATCATATTTTAAGAAAGAAAGTTTTTGAAATTCAACCCTTAAAGGGAAAAAGTATAAATTTTTCTCCAACCGATTCGTGTGTCACGAGCCATTAATCTCCCTTAATATCTAATCGATATAGATAAATGAGGTATCATATTAAAGAATAAGGTCTCCGCCATGGTCGAATTATATTTTAAGAAAGGAATTTTTAGGAATTCTACCCTTAAAGGGCATAAATATCAGCATATTGTATCTCGAGTCATTTATCTCCCTTGATAATTAAACAAAATTGATAAACGAGGTATCATTATACATATTGTTCTCTTCATAAGGTCTTCGGTTCCATTAAACCACATTTTAAGAAAGAAATTTTTCAAAATTTTACCCTTAGAGGGCAAAAGTGTTAAAATTTCTACAACGCACTTTCTGCCGCGAGCTCTATTTATTTCCCTTGATGCCTAACCGAAATTAATAAACGATGTATCGTTTTAAATATTAAACTATCCTCTTTGGTCACATCATATTTTAGGAAAAAAACTTTTTCCAAATTCAACCCTCAAGGGGCAAAAATATCATCATTTCTAAAACTTTTTTTTTTTTTGACCTGACTTGATAAGTAACCGAAATCGGTAAATGAGGTTTCATTTTAAAGACCAAGGTAGCTGCTTTGGTCACACCATATTTTATAAAAGCAATTTTTGAAATTCGACCCTTAAGGAACAAAAGTATCAATATTATTTCCATAGCGTGTTTTTTTTTTTTTTTTTTTTTTTTTTTTTTTTTTTTTTTTTTTTTTTTTTTAATTACAAGCGATTTATTTTCTTCGATACCTGTCCGAAGTCAATAAATATCATATCGTTTTAAAGATTAAGGTCTCCAGTATGGTAAAATCATAAATTAAGAAAGAATTTTTCGAAATCTGGTGCTTAAAGTGGTAGTGGTAGCGGTAGACAGTTCAGAGCCAAGTCCCTAGATTGCAGCAGCTGATATCACAGAGATGTCAATTAATTATTTTTTTTTTATTCTATAAGTAGCTTTTCGAGTTTTTTTTTTTTTTTTTTTTTTTTTTTTTGCGGTAACACTTTCGTTTTGTCATGCAATTCCTATTTTATTCGCACAGCAACAAAAATCACAGATATGTTGACTAACTATATAAATATATATAACGAATATATCTATATATATATATAAAAATCAATGCCACTTTTCGTTGTAATTTTATAACTCAAGAGCGGGCTCACCTATCCAAACTAAATGTTTAGGCTTTGTTCGGACTATTTAGTAGATGGTTTATGTGAAGTTTGCACAAAATAGGTCTAGCGGTTCTTCATTTATCACATTTTTTGTAACAAATAAATTCAATAAATGGCGGATCATTTTGTTAATGGGAATTTTGCTTTCAAATTGAAACTTTTTTCATTGGTGACAGGCAAGCATGTTGTTAAGTCATTCATGTGGTCATTTCATTTTGGACGCGCTTCGAAAAGCAAATTGTCAGCGATAATTTATCACATTTTTTGTAAAAAATGAATTCAATAAATGGCGGATCATTTTGTTAATGGGATTTTGCTGTCAAATTGAAACTTTTTTCAGTGTTGACAGGCAAGCATGTTGTTATGTCATTCATCCGGTCATTTCATTTTGGACGTGCTTCGATTAAAGCAAATTGTAAGCGATAATTATTGCTTTGTGTTTATATTTTTTAACATGTTGTTGAGTGCATTCATACAAACGGTGACTCTTGAATTGTTCAAATGTGCTATGTATATGTGTGCGTGTACTTTTCTCAGTTTTTTAGCGAGCCGTCGGTGTTTCATATCGTTTACAGGCTTTATTTGAATTAAATTGTCAAACGCATTTACACAAACGGTGAGTTTTGAACTATTGAATTGAATTATATGTTTGTAAACATATTGTGTGTATACGGGTGTTTTATTCTTTTGTAACAGATGGAAGCACGTCGATTTAAAAATGAATTATTTAATGACATTTTTATATACATTGACGTATGCAGTCATATATATTTCCATGCACACATATACGCACATGTATAAATACTGATACACCACTATTAATGTAGCAATTTGTTTTTAATTTGATTTATTCTTTTTTATATAAAGGAAAAATGTCACGAGCCAGAAGAGTAAATATAGGTCGGCGAACGCGTAATGCAAATGATGTGGCATTACTAAGACGATCACAGACTGCAGATGAACGCGCACAAGCTAATGCATCGCAGCGTGAACGTAATGCAGGAAACTGATCTGTTGACCCTGTACCTGTACTGAATCTTGCACGGCGATCACGAATACGTCGTGCTGTTTTGGCTGAAATGATGCGTGCTGCTTTTAATTACAACAGTCAGATTGATTACAGTATGTACGGATACATTGGAATGATGGACGCAATATGTCCACATTGTGATGCGGCTAACTTTCCAGGTGAAACGCCCGGCATGTGTTGTGCTAATGGCAAAGTGAGATTGCCAGCATTAGAAACTCCACCCGAACCATTGTATCCATTTATTTTTTGGTCGAAGCACTTTTTGAGTCATATTCAACAATAAAATTCGGCATTTCAAATTACTTCTTTTGGTGCTACTAAAATTATTAGAGATAATTTTATGCCGACGTTTAAGGTAAATACTTCAACAGGATTGTCCCATGTTTATATCAATCTGAATCATAAAGTATTCGATAGTTTTAAAAATTCGGATGCAATATCTACCTAAAATTGTATACATGTTACAGATTCAGGGCCAGATTTAACATAAAGCTGGTTCGTTATTGCCATACCCCGACGCTGATCATCAATTTTCGCAAATTTTTTTTTTTTTTTTTTGGTGATAAAAATCGTGAATTGGATCAACGTTGTGCAATTGTTTCGAATACAAGACGAGAAATTATTCGTGAGTTACAAAGGCTTTTCCATCAGCATAACGCATTAGTTCAATTTTTCAAAACTGATCTCGATCCTATGCCATCTGATAATCACAAAATCGTAATCAGGGCTGATAGAACACCTTTTGGAGAGCATGCAAGGCGATTCAATGCACCGACAATTGATGAGGTTGCAATTGTAATTCTTGGTGATCAGTTTCAATCCCGTGATATTGTACTTCATCGCAGAAATGAGCAATTGCAACGTGTTTCGGAACTTCATCGTATTTACGATGCATTACAATACCCAATATTGCATTGGAAAGGTGACGATGGCTACCATATGAGTATACCAATGATTGATCCACGAACAGGAACGACATTTCATTTGTATAATTTTCTAAAGTCACATTTTGCACTTATTTTCAGGTCTACATGTACAGAAAAAAGTTAGTGCCATGATTTTTTATTCGTATCAATTGATGGTTCGTCCACAAGAACAAAATTATATCTTGAGATGTGGTAAACTATATCATCAATACATCGTTGATATGTATGCCGAAATAGAAACTAAAGGTCTTAATTTTATTCGTTTCAACCAAGCAAAATTAAGATCCGAAGAATATATTCATTTGCAAGATGCGAAATCGAATGATGCTAATGTTAATGACATCGGACGTTTAACTATATTGCCATCTTCGTATATTGGTAGCCCACGGCATATGAGCGAATATCCACAAGACGCAATATCTTATGAACGAAAATACGGTCGACCGGTTCCGTTCATTACATTTACATGTAATCCGCAGTGGGATGACATCAAAAACAATTTATTTGAAGGATAGTCGAACACTGATCGTCATGACATTACAGCACGTTTTTTTCGACAAAAATTGAAAGCACTTATGGATTTAAATGTGAAATTATGTGTATTTAGAGAGGTGCGTTGCCATATGTACTCCATGGAATGGCAAAAAAGGGGATTGCCGCACGCACATATATTAATTTGGCTGGTGCATAAAAAAACTCCAGATCAATTAGATAACATTATATCAGCTGAAATTCCTGATCAAACTGCTGATCCTGAGTTATTTTACGTTGTCGTTAAAAACATGATACATGGTCCGTGCGGTGAACTAAATATGAATTCGCCATGTATGATTGATGGAAAGTGTTCGAAACGATACCCAAGGCAATTGACTTCAGACACAATAACGGGCAATGACGGATATCCGTTGTATCGACGTAGATCACCTAATGATAATGGAAAAACTGCAACCATTAGAATGCGTAACCAGGACGTTGTAGTTGATAATCGTTGGGTGGTTCCGTATTGTCCATTATCATCGAAAATATTCAATGCTCATATAAATGTGGAGTATTGTAATTCAGTCAAATCCATTAAATATATTTGCAAGTATGTAAATAAAGGGTGCGATATGGCTGATTTCGGTGTTGCTGGTGATAATAGAAATTTCTCAGTATCAAATGGGGAGCTATATTAGTAGTAATGAAGCTGTCTGGAGGATTATGTCGTTTCCAATGCACGAAAGACATCCTGTGGTTGGTCACTTGGCTGTACATCTTGAGAATGGCCAACAAGCTTATTTTAATAAAGCAAATGTATTGGAAAGAGCAGCACAACCACCAGCGACTACATTGACCGCTTTTTTCAAATTATGCGAAACTGATACATTTGCGATAAATTTGTTATATTCTGAAGTGCCTCAGTATTACACATGGAATGTGTCTCCGAAAAAATTTCAAAGACATAAACAAGGAACAGCAGTCGTTGGGCAGTAGGTGGATAAGGAAGGAACCAAGCCAGAAACCGGGAAAACCCATGACGTCACGAAGTGAGCAGCCAATTAGCGTTCAAGGTCGTATGACGTCACAAGATGGCGGATTGTTAATTCATTTGGTTGCCGCTAAGGGGGCAGCACCAGTCGGGCTTAATTTCTTTGGGTGCAGATATTCCACTTCCCCAAGAGAGAGAAAGCTAGCGGGGAAATTCCGCCGCCCGGGGCGTGTTTACACAGGTGCGCTCACCTGCAACTATTTCCTCAACCAAGGGATATTTCTGTTCTGGAATGCGGACGTCAGACAAGTTTCTACACGGCGCTTTGGCCTTGCATAACCTAACGGGACATAGTACCCCGGTTTCCGATAGATGGCGGGGCATGGCCGATACGCGGTTGTGGAAATATTTCCAGGCATAGAATCCCGTTTCCCAATAGATGGCGTGGCATGCTTCATTTCTCAACGCGAAAAGAATTAAAAAAGAATTAAAGAGAAATATTTCAGGTATTCCTGCCTGGTGTCTGTCTGCTATTATCGGTATATCTATGTGACAAGTATTTCGAAACCATGGAGTTATTCTCGGCGTGCAGTAACATTATTTCTGTTTACTCATCGATAAGCAGGGCCACTTATCTCTTGCGAAAGCTCTGAACACAGCAAGGTGCAAATATTTCAGCACAGTAAAATATTTTCTTCGGTTCTGTGTCGTGAAATATACTTGCATTTTATTAAGCGTAAATCATTGCAAGTTTACTAAAAAACAAAAAAAGTCCACATTAGCGGATATTAAAACGATCTCGGTAGTGTTGGGGCTAGAGTGCCGAAGGTCGCCGGTGTTTAAGTGTTTTGTGATATTATTGAAAAAGCCGTTACAACTCCTCAAAGTTACGTAATTTCCACGCCTAGAGAGTATGCCGCCAGCTTGACTTGTTATAATTGAATAAAAAATAAGTTGAAAAGCATAAATTTTTCCTTTAAAATACGTTAACGTTCGATATGGGAAAAAAAACCGTCATAAACTCAGCAAAGTGGAAAGATATAAAACCGAGGAAGAATTATATGTGTACCTGTTGTCATGAAATTATTTAGCGTTCTGGCCTTGCATTCGGGAGGACGGCGGTTCGAATCCCCCGTCCGGGCATCCAGATTTGGGTTTTCCATGGTTTCACTCCAGGTGAATGCCGGGATGCTTCCTTCAAAAGGACATGGCCGAATTCCTTCCCATTCCTTGCCCCTACCCCACCCTTCCCCGTCTCTAAAGACCACGTTGTTAGAGAGACTTTAAAAAGTTTAAAAAATAAAATTATTGTGATAAAGTATAACAATACCACACATAAGTTATTCCTTTCAAAATTCGTAGCCTCAAAAACCCATCAATGGGTGAAATCTTTTCATTGAAAGCGACAGATATTCACCGACGAAGGTAGAGAAATCCAGAAATTCCGTTCATCGAAGCAGGCAGACATTAAAAATTAATTCACCGACGAAGAGACGGGAAACAAACTCACTTTTTCACATCATGGTGGATTCGTTATGAACAATATAATATAGCTCACGAGTGTCACCTACATTCCGTGTATTTCAAAGGATGTATTAAATTATGTGTAATGAAACACAGACACTTTTAAAACTCAAAGAGGCATTGAATGGGTTTGCTGATGTATGTAAGTATAACCTCGATGACTTGAGAGCCTCTAAACTAAATCAAAGTTGTCGATTTGAAAACCAGTTTCTTTCCCTACAGACATTTCAGAAGTGAAAACATGTTAATCTCTCCACTGATATCAGCCTTTAATTTTTTCAAGCCTGTTTCTCAACCCTCCAGACTCAGTATTTGGACACGAGCCCCACATGAAAATACTTGTGACAAAGCCTTTCCCACACCAAGGCTATAAAAATCAAAGTTTCCAGTTTGACCATGGCAAAACTCATGGAATGGAACGAGGGAAGAAAGAATTCATATAAGCATCAGTACGACACCTTATTTCCCTAATCTTATGTCTGATGTCAGTCATAATTGTTGCCATCAAGCTCAAACGTATATCATCTGTCTATCCAGACCAATCTGTGTATCAATTCTGCTATGATTTCGTAAGCAATCACAAATTGAGTGCCCATAGCTGTACTTTGTCTAAAATTCCAATCAATCCCTTGTGACACATCAGTGATTGACTAGAAACAGAGAGATATACCCACCTTTAACTGTATTTTACAGCACAGCACGTAAGTTCCAGGAACGAAATACCGTCTGTTAATCTTACTAATTTCACCCCTGTGGAATCGAAGTACGCCAGTCCTATGTGATAAAAATCGAGTCACGCTAAGGCAGTGCTAAGTACAGAACATGCCTGAGACCATCGCCTGTGACCAAGGTGGAGATATAGAAAATTTACCCACTCCCTTATAGAAGAAATCAGGTGCCAGCTTCTACTGATATTCTATTCCTAATTCTTTCACTAAGATCCACCCCTAGCCTCATTGCCAACATACGCCCAGCAATTCCTCAAACCTCCTTCTGTTTTCCAATGATTCCCATTCAAACCCCTGATCAGTTACAGACAGGGTTACCTTCTGTTCGTGCGTTAAAGTAAACCAAAAATTCAAAATTCGCAAAGTCTTCTCCTAATCAGTAGCCAGGTACCAAAATGTTTACTTAAGGTGGTTCTACTGCAGTTTTCCAGGAAAATTCTCCCTTTTTCCAGGAAATTATTTTTCAATAAATCACGACCCAGGAGAGTTCTCCATTCGGTTTAAAATGTTCCCATCTAACGCCAACCTTCGAATTCAGGACCAAGTCTGACATTTGTTTGTAATTGCATGCTTTGTCCAAGTAACCACGATAAAGTTACCATAATGCTCTTAGCTAACTGATAGTTTCTTGGTCATCAAACAGACATCATAACCCACATTTTCATAGAAGATCCCCACACATCGACAAGTATCCAAAACGTCACCATAGGTGCAGACACTAGTTCTATTACGCCTAAGATAGTGCTCACACTTGAACTGTCGTAAATTGTTAAGTCAAAGTGGGTGTTTAGATATTTTATCCACTCAGGCCTCATCACCTAAAGTCTAGTGCGAGATTGTGGGCATGGTCAACTTAGGCTCCATACACTACTCAGAATTATTCCACCAATATCCATTCTAACAGCACTATACGCCACCTACAGCCCCTCAACACTCTTCCAATGACATCCCAGCCCCAGCTCCTTTATTACTGAATATTTTCCACAGATAAATCTAGCTGCCCTCCTTTACACCTTGCATTTGATGTACAAAAAATGTGGACTCCATACTACACCACACAAGCAATGGTCTGACTGTGGGTTTGCACCCAAGTCCTTCGCTTCTCTGGTACACCACCCCTCTCTGTTAAATAATTTTTATGTAGTAAGAATCACAATTCGTATGCCAACACAAACGGCAGTAAACTGTAAAGAGCACATCGAAATGGGAGATTGCCTAAACCCTGAAACAATGGTTAGAATCACACGTTGATGGTGATCATAATTCTATAGCCATATATTTTAGATTCAAATCCACATAGGAATGACACCCGCACACACTTGTACATGCATACAGCGAGGTCGACAGAACTAACAGCAAGCATCACGGAAACGATGAAGTGGGGCGGAATTGTCGTTACAACTGATTAACTGGACAGAAACTATCGTTACAAAAATCATCAGACAGACGAGTTAAAGTCAGGTATCACCATACTTACGCTTACATGCACAAAGAGAGACGCAGATACACATATCCAAGACTAAAGAGAGTTCAGCACAACTACCGGTACCAATCATGGAAACAAAAAAGTGGTGTAGTAGTCTCTTGCCTCATTACTGGCTGAAAATCAGAAGTCTCCTTACATATCATCAGCCTGGCGAGATGGAAGGTGTGCAAAAGATGGCATGTTTTCACTATAAACCTAAGTATTTATACCATAAATAATAGTGTTCATCACGCCCAATTGATTACATTTACCATCAACACGTCTCTCGCACACCGCAACCCTTTCTGCCATTCAGTAAAAAAGTGACGCATGTACCATGAGTTGTAATAGACACTTGACTATCCACACATCTCCATACACTAGCACAAACAAACATAAGTGGAGGGACAGCAAAATCATACGTCCAGACAGACGTGTTTATGGAAGGTATCACTATATTTACGCATACAGACACAGAGAGAGACGCACAAACACTCACATTTCCATGCCTTCAGCGAGCTAGACACAACAACCAACCCAATCATGGCCACGAAAAAGGGGGTAGAACCCCCATGGCTCATAACTGACCAAAAAATCATCAGTAACATATGTTCCAGGCACCAAACTCTTCACATCAACATCATCTCATTTATTTCACACTACAGACCTCACTACCATCCAGTATCATGTGTGCTAGGTACAAAACTGTTCACATCAGCACCAACAGGTCTATCCCACACCTAAGCTTTTTCTGCCATTCAGTAACATGTGCCCCCCATGTACCACGAGTAGCAGTAGACACTTGGTAATCAGACAGATATCATAACTACCGTATTCATACTAGGTCTCACCCACAAATCCATACGTCGCCTCACACAAGCATAAGTGCAGGAACAGCACATCATATATCCTGACATACGAGTTAAAGGAAGGTATTACCACATTTACGCAAACATACACAGAGAGAGACACATACACACGATCTCGACTCAACAACTAGCCCAATCATGGCAACGCAAAAGTGGAACAGAACACCCATGACTGGCCAAAATCATAGAAAGACACACATACACACACACTCATATGTCAATGCATTCACACAGTTCCATTCATCACCACACACATGCACATAACTGGGGGAAAGTGACTGAACATGCTAGATCCAAACTGAAGAGTTACAGGATATGTGAAGTTTGAAATCACAGCCACGTCTCTCCCACACCGCAACCCTTTCTGTCATTTAGTAACATGTGACCCAGGTACCATGAGTTACAATAGACACTTGTCTATCAGGCAGGTATCAAACCTCCATATTCATACTAGGTCTCGCCCACAAATCCATACATCTCCACACAAGCACAAACATATGGGAGGAACAGCAATTCATACGTCCAGATAGACGAGTTTAAGGATGGTATCACCATACTTACTCATACAGACACAGAGAAAGACGCACACAGACGCATATTTCCATGCCTACAGCGAGCTCAACACAACAACCAGTCCAATCATGGGAAAAAAGTGGGACAGAAACCCCATGACTCAAGACTGACAAAAAAGTCATCATTAACATGTGTTCCAAGTACCAAACTCCTCACATCAACATCATATCAGTTAACTCACACTACCGACCTCTCTGCCATTCAGTATCGTTGGTAATATGTACAAAACTGTTCACATGATCTGTTCCTGCACTTATGCTTGTGTGGGGCGACGTATGGGTTTGTTGGTGAGACCTAGTATGAATATGGTAGTTATGATAACTGTCTGATGACCAAGTGTCTACTGCTACCCGTGGTACATGGGCGGCACATGTTACTGAATGGCAGAAAAAGCTTAGGTGTGGGATAGACGTGTTGGTGCTGATGTGAACAGTTTTGTACCTAGCACACATGATACTGGATGGTAGTGAGGTCTGTAGTGTGAAATAAATGAGATGATGTTGATGTGAAGAGTATGGTGCCTGGAACATATGTTACTGATGATTTTTTGGTCTGTGTGTGTATCTGCGTCTCTCTTTGTGCATGTAAGCGTAAGTATGGTGATACCTGACTTTAACTCGTCTGTCTGATGATTTTTGTAACGATAGTTCTGTCCAGTTAATCAGTTGTAACGACAATTCCGCCCCACTTCATCGTTTCCGTGATGCTTGCTGTTAGTTCTGTCGACCTCGCTGTATGCATGTACAAGTGTGTGCGGGTGTCATTCCTATGTGGATTTGAATCTAAAATATATGGCTATAGAATTATGATCACCATCAACGTGTGATTCTAACCATTGTTTCAGGGTTTAGGCAATCTCCCATTTCGATGTGCTCTTTACAGTTTACTGCCGTTTGTGTTGGCATACGAATTGTGATTCTTACTACATAAAAATTATTTAACAGAGAGGGGTGGTGTACCAGAGAAGCGAAGGACTTGGGTGCAAACCCACAGTCAGACCATTGCTTGTGTGGTGTAGTATGGAGTCCACATTTTTTGTACATCAAATGCAAGGTGTAAAGGAGGGCAGCTAGATTTATCTGTGGAAAATATTCAGTAATAAAGGAGCTGGGGCTGGGATGTCATTGGAAGAGTGTTGAGGGGCTGTAGGTGGCGTATAGTGCTGTTAGAATGGATATTGGTGGAATAATTCTGAGTAGTGTATGGAGCCTAAGTTGACCATGCCCACAATCTCGCACTAGACTTTAGGTGATGAGGCCTGAGTGGATAAAATGTCTAAACACCCACTTTGACTTAACAATTTACGACAGTTCAAGTGTGAGCACTATCTTAGGCGTAATAGAACTAGTGTCTGCACCTATGGTGACGTTTTGGATACTTGTCGATGTGTGGGGATCTTCTATGAAAATGTGGGTTATGATGTCTGTTTGATGACCAAGAAACTATCAGTTAGCTAAGAGCATTATGGTAACTTTATCGTGGTTACTTGGACAAAGCATGCAATTACAAACAAATGTCAGACTTGGTCCTGAATTCGAAGGTTGGCGTTAGATGGGAACATTTAAACCGAATGGAGAACTCTCCTGGGTCGTGATTTATTGAAAAATAATTTCCTGGAAAAAGGGAGAATTTTCCTGGAAAACTGCAGTAGAACCACCTTAAGTAAACATTTTGGTACCTGGCTACTGATTAGGAGAAGACTTTGCGAATTTTGAATTTTTGGTTTACTTTAACGCACGAACAGAAGGTAACCCTGTCTGTAACTGATCAGGGGTTTGAATGGGAATCATTGGAAAACAGAAGGAGGTTTGAGGAATTGCTGGGCGTATGTTGGCAATGAGGCTAGGGGTGGATCTTAGTGAAAGAATTAGGAATAGAATATCAGTAGAAGCTGGCACCTGATTTCTTCTATAAGGGAGTGGGTAAATTTTCTATATCTCCACCTTGGTCACAGGCGATGGTCTCAGGCATGTTCTGTACTTAGCACTGCCTTAGCGTGACTCGATTTTTATCACATAGGACTGGCGTACTTCGATTCCACAGGGGTGAAATTAGTAAGATTAACAGACGTATTTCGTTCCTGGAACTTACGTGCTGTGCTGTAAAAACAGTTAAAGGTGGGTATATCTCTCTGTTTCTAGTCAATCACTGATGTGTCACAAGGGATTGATTGGAATTTTAGACAAAGTACAGCTATGGGCACTCAATTTGTGATTGCTTACGAAATCATAGCAGAATTGATACACAGATTGGTCTGGATAGACAGATGATATACGTTTGAGCTTGATGGCAACAATTATGACTGACATCAGACATAAGATTAGGGAAATAAGGTGTCGTACTGATGCTTATATGAATTCTTTCTTCCCTCGTTCCATTCCATGAGTTTTGCCATGGTCAAACTGGAAACTTTGATTTTTATAGCCTTGGTGTGGGAAAGGCTTTGTCACAAGTATTTTCATGTGGGGCTCGTGTCCAAATACTGAGTCTGGAGGGTTGAGAAACAGGCTTGAAAAAATTAAAGGCTGATATCAGTGGAGAGATTAACATGTTTTCACTTCTGAAATGTCTGTAGGGAAAGAAACTGGTTTTCAAATCGACAACTTTGATTTAGTTTAGAGGCTCTCAAGTCATCGAGGTTATACTTACATACATCAGCAAACCCATTCAATGCCTCTTTGAGTTTTAAAAGTGTCTGTGTTTCATTACACATAATTTAATACATCCTTTGAAATACACGGAATGTAGGTGACACTCGTGAGCTATATTATATTGTTCATAACGAATCCACCATGATGTGAAAAAGTGAGTTTGTTTCCCGTCTCTTCGTCGGTGAATTAATTTTTAATGTCTGCCTGCTTCGATGAACGGAATTTCTGGATTTCTCTACCTTCGTCGGTGAATATCTGTCGCTTTCAATGAAAAGATTTCACCCATTGATGGGTTTTTGAGGCTACGAATTTTGAAAGGAATAACTTATGTGTGGTATTGTTATACTTTATCACAATAATTTTATTTTTTAAACTTTTTAAAGTCTCTCTAACAACGTGGTCTTTAGAGACGGGGAAGGGTGGGGTAGGGGCAAGGAATGGGAAGGAA
This sequence comes from Vandiemenella viatica, assembly GCA_031002005.1. Taxonomy (NCBI): domain Eukaryota; kingdom Metazoa; phylum Arthropoda; class Insecta; order Orthoptera; family Morabidae; genus Vandiemenella; species Vandiemenella viatica. Next base: position 6,797,976 of record JARYHS010008074.1, on the reverse strand, counting down.
TTCGGCCATGTCCTTTTGAAGGAAGCATCCCGGCATTCACCTGGAGTGAAACCATGGAAAACCCAAATCTGGATGCCCGTACGGGGGATTCGAACCGCCGTCCTCCCGAATGCAAGGCCAGAACGCTAAATAATTTCATGACAACAGGTACACATATAATTCTTCCTCGGTTTTATATCTTTCCACTTTGCTGAGTTTATGACGGTTTTTTTTTCCCATATCGAACGTTAACGTATTTTAAAGGAAAAATTTATGCTTTTCAACTTATTTTTTATTCAATTATAACAAGTCAAGCTGGCGGCATACTCTCTAGGCGTGGAAATTACGTAACTTTGAGGAGTTGTAACGGCTTTTTCAATAATATCACAAAACACTTAAACACCGGCGACCTTCGGCACTCTAGCCCCAACACTACCGAGATCGTTTTAATATCCGCTAATGTGGACTTTTTTGTTTTTTAGTAAACTTGCAATGATTTACGCTTAATAAAATGCAAGTATATTTCACGACACAGAACCGAAGAAAATATTTTACTGTGCTGAAATATTTGCACCTTGCTGTGTTCAGAGCTTTCGCAAGAGATAAGTGGCCCTGCTTATCGATGAGTAAACAGAAATAATGTTACTGCACGCCGAGAATAACTCCATGGTTTCGAAATACTTGTCACATAGATATACCGATAATAGCAGACAGACACCAGGCAGGAATACCTGAAATATTTCTCTTTAATTCTTTTTTAATTCTTTTCGCGTTGAGAAATGAAGCATGCCACGCCATCTATTGGGAAACGGGATTTTATGCCTGGAAATATTTCCACAACCGCGTATCGAGCCATGCCCCGCCATCTATCGGAAACCGGGGTACTATGTCCCGTTAGGTTATGCAAGGCCAAAGCGCCGTGTAGAAACTTGTCTGACGTCCGCATTCCAGAACAGAAATATCCCTTGGTTGAGGAAATAGTTGCAGGCGAGCGCACGTGTGTAAACACGCCCCGGGCGGCGGAATTTCCCCGCTAGCTTTCTCTCTCTTGGGGAAGTGGAATATCTGCACCCAAAGAAATTAAGCCCGACTGGTGCTGCCCCCTTAGCGGCAACCAAATGAATTAACAATCCGCCATCTTGTGACGTCATACGACCTTGAACGCTAATTGGCTGCTCACTTCGTGACGTCATGGGTTTTCCCGGTTTCTGGCTTGGTCCATCCTTATCCACCTACTATGGGCATCCAGGCATTTTCCAAACAGATGCAATTGGGAGAATGTATACAGTACATCCAAACAATGCTGAGTGTTCTTATTTGCGATTGTTATTAGTTAACGTCAATAGCCCAAAATCATTTCAAGAATTGAGAACAGTCAACGGTCATTTGTGTCAAACTTATCGTGAAGCATCTCAACTCTGGCATTTGTTGGAGGATGATGCACATTGGGATTCAACACTTCAAGATGCATCTACTTCAGCTCATCCACAACAAATACAAATGCTATTTGCCATTATATTATCAACTTGTATGCCATCAAATCCACTTGAATTATGGAACAAATATAAACATTATATGGCAAAAGATATTTTAATTCGTATGCGTCATCATGCAAGAGATCCTGATTTGTTGATTTCCTTGGAAATGTAGAACGAAGCATTGATAATAATGAAGATATATGTCTAAGGTTTACAAATAAAGCATTAGAACAATTGGGTATGACCGCACCAAATCTTGAGATGCATGATTTATTTGATCGTGAATTGTAACGTAAGCAAGAATTCAATTTTAATGATTTGCGTTTATTTGTACAATCGAATATAACCAAATTGAATATTCAGCAAAAACGTGTATATGACACAATTGTGCATGCCGTTTCCAATAATGCAGGTGGATTATATTTGTTGGATGCACTTGGTGATTTAGGCAAGACGTTCGTGATATCATTGATAGCGACTATTCGATCGGAACAGAAAATTGAATTGGCACTTGCATCTTCGGGAATTGCTGCTACATCATTAGAAGGTGTTCGGACCACACACTCTGCATTAAAATTGCCATTGAATGTACAGGTGATTGAAACTCCAACTTGCAATATTTCGAGAAATTATGCTATGGCAAAAGTTCTGCGATTATGGGATGAGTGTAGAATGGCGAATAAAAAATCACGAGACGCATTTAATCGAACAATGCAAGATTTACGTGGTAATCAACAGCTTTTTGGTGGTGCTCTGATATTACTGTCAGGGGATTTTCGTCAAACATTGCCTGTCATTCCTCGATCAACTCCTGCTGATGAAATAAATGCCTGTTTGAAGTCATCAGTTCTTTGGAGATATGTACAAAAATTGACACTGAACATTAATATGCGTATTTACCTACAAAATGATCCAGCTGCCCATGAGTTTTCAAAACAATTGTTAGAAATTGGTGATGCCAAAATACAAATCGACAGTACCAACGGATTGATCTCTGTACCGAACAATTTTTGTACAATTGCGCAATCGATAGATGAATTGATTGAATGTGTTTTTCCGAATATTCTTCAGAATTACAGAAATCATGATTAGTTGAAAGAACGCGCCATTTTAGCACTGAAGAACATTCATATCAATGCCATTAATTTTCAAATTCAAGCGAAATTGCCAGGTTTAGTCACGACATATAAATCAATTGACAGTGTTATGAATCAAGATGAGGCAATGAATTATCCAATTGAATGTTTAAATTCATTGGAACCGGCTGGTATGCCACCACATTCCTTGAATCTGAAAGTTGGTTCTTTGATTATATTATTGCGAAATATTAATCCACCAAAACTGTGTAATGGCACCAGATTGGCAGTGAAAAAGTTATTGCCAAATTTGATTGAAGCTACGATCTTAACTGGTAAATCAAAAGGAGAAGTTTGTTTGATGCCGCATATCCCTATGATTCCAACTGATATGCCATTTGAGTTCAAACGATTACAATATCCTGTGCGTTTATCATTTGCGACTTCCATCAACAAGGCCCAAGGGCAAACACTTCACGTTTGTGGTGTGAATTTGGAGGAATCATATTGTTCACATGGCCAACTTTATGTTGCCTGTTCCAGAGTCGGTGCCCCCCGCCGTTTGTTTATTCATGCTCAAAATGGAAAAACAAAAAATATTGTTTATCCAAATGTTTTGGATTAAGTTTTAAAATAGCTAGCAGTTAATAAAATATTTTTTTGTTTGAATAAATGAATTTGATGTTCCAATTATCATTTTTTATTATTTCACTTTATACGTAGCGAAGCACGTACCGGGCCGCTAGTATATATATATTTGCTACAAAAGTACAGTTCTACTTTTCATAATATTACAAGCATTCAACCTCACTATCCATCGCATTTCGCACGGGTAGTCTAGTAATTTGTAATACAGAGACTGCATAGTATCAAAAAAGAAACAGGAAATAAATTAAACCGAGATAGAATGGAATCTTTTACATTTTTATAAATACGAAATTTGAGGCACGTCCATTTTCCACTTTTAGTGAACCTACTTTCGTGCTGGTATACTCCTAACATTTTACGTTGTTTTATTTTTCATAAGCCTATTTATCACGAACGAAATTATCGTGTAATATTTGAGATTACATACTATTTTATGTAAGCAAATGAAAACATCTCTTTGCGAACTTAACAACAGTACCTACCTTTTTTTAAATTTAAGGTTAAGTATAGATTTATATTTCATGCTTCCAAACTATTATTTGTCAAGTGCGTCCGTTTTATGGCTTTTAAACTAGACGCAAACTTACATATATAAGAAGGTTTTTGCTTTTATTTCTGAAAAGTAGTGTTTGAAATTTACGTAAGAAGCAAAGAGTAAACGTGGCACGGCTGTTTACGAAGTAGGAAACTCTTTGTTGCTTGCAATTGATATTAATGGCAATTTCTAAAAGAACTATGCGCTTTTGAGGGATAAAATCTATCCTATATCATTTCGCACACAATTAACTAACTTCATGCCAAATTTCATTTAAATATGTTGAGTTATTAAGGCGTGATTGATTCCAGAAATACATCCAAACACACAGCCGAACTTTTTAATTTTCTCATTTATAGATATAAGAATCAAGTGGCTATAATGAAAGTAAAAAATTATGAGAGACATGCATCAGTTAAAAAGGGTGTTAATATTCAGTTTGAATGTAGAGGGACCATTAAAGGAAGTAAACGAAAAATTTTCATATGGTATTAGTGTCCAATGAGAAAAATTCAGCTGATGACATTGTCTTGTTAGCAGAACGGGCTGAGGATATTGAGAAGTTACTGAATGTCATGAACAAAATACTGAAGGAAGATTTTGGACTGATTATAAATCAAATCAAAACAAAGTTGATTAAATGTAACAAAAATGATGCCAATTACAGTAGATTAAATATAAAAATATGATGGAATACAATAGGAGAAGTAAGACAATGCCGCCACTTGGGAAGCAAAATTACAACCGATGGCCGAAGCAGGAATAATGTTAAAACCAGAATAGCACTAGCAAAAAGAGCCTTCATGAAAAAGAGAAACCTTTTAGTTTCAAATATTGATCTAAGACTCAAATATAACTTCTTAAAACTGTATGCGTGGAGCACAGCACTTTATGTTAGCGAAGCATGGCTTCAGGGATACCAGAAAAAGAGAAATTTGAAGCATTTGAAATGTGGTGCTGTAGAAGGATGCTGAAAATTAAGTGGACGAATGAAGTTCGAAACGAACAAGTTTTCTAAATGACTGGTGAGGAGAGAAGTTTGTGGTAGAAGCGTGCAGAAAGAAGAGAGGTCATATTTTGCGACATGCTGGATTGGTTAATTTGTTAGTGGAGGGAACAGTCGAAGGTAAGAACTGCAGAGGAAAATAGAGATTAGAATATATGAAGCAGATAACTGAGTACCTAGGTTGTAAGGGGTTTGTAGAGATGAAGAGGTTAGCACAATATAGGAAGAGATGGAGTATTAAATCAAACCAGTCGAAATACTGATGACAACATAAAAAAGTGAGAATAGGAAACAATGGCAATACTGTTAGGAGTATTGGCCTAGGATAAAAGAAATGAGGGAGGAAGTAGTTTGTTCAAATTGTATGAATGATATAAACTCGTCATGACGAACATATTATTTAAGGACTATACCTGGATACATCGAAGGGAACAGGGAGACAGCGACTAGACAGAGATTCAGGAATTAAAATTCAGATCCACAACAATCTGATAGTTATGAACTGCAGACTGAAATTCGAGAGAATTAAAAAGCAACTCAGGCAAACAGACTGTAAGTGAACAAATTGAAACACTCTAACACAAAAGAAATATTTTCACAGATGGTAATATAAGAAATAATTCTGAAAGGACTTCAACTGAAGACGAATGGAATGTATTGAAGAGAGAAATAATCAAAACTAGTAATGCAATATTTGGCTTAGAAAATAAGCCGCCTGAAAAGCTTGTTTCACAGAAGAAATACTGGAGTTGATGATTCAGAGAAGAAAGTACAAAAATGCTCAAGATGAAGCAGAAAGGGAACGTTACAGATATTTTAGAAAACAAATAAACAGGAAATGCGAAAAAGAAGAGAAAAATTTGAAGATAAGGAGATGGTTATAGGTAAAGTAGATATGGTCTATAAGAGAATCAAACAGAACTTTGGAGAAATGAAGGAAAGATATTATAGCTACTGATGGCAAGTCTCTTTCAAGATACAGCTAATTTATGAAAGGAATACGTAGAGAAACTGCTTGATAGGGATTATTTGAACAACAGTGCACTGGATAAAAAAAAGGATGTCGACATTTATAACTAAGGGGATCCTGTTTTAAGGACAGAATTTTCTAGAGCTTTGAAAGTTTTGAAATCAAATAAAGCGGTTGAAATGGATGACATTCCTGCGGAACTTCTGAAATCCCTAGGATAAGAAAAATGTCTAAGATTATTCAAACTGATAACAAACAGTTATGAAACGTTTAATGAAAGTATCATCTTCACACTTTCGAAGAAAGCATTAACCGACAGATGTGAAATTACTGCACCTTAAATCTAACATCACTTGCTTCAAAATTACCGACCAGTATAAAATACAGAAGAATAGAAAGATTTGCTGAAGAGATAGTTGAAGATCAATTTGGGTTTGGAAAAAACCGCGGTATAGGGCAATAATTCTCGCTCTACGATTAATACTTGAAGAGTGGATCTTGAAAAACGAAGATACTTTTATGGAGTTTGTTGATTTAGAAGAAAACTTTTGATAGTATCAGGTGGGCAAAATGATCAAAATTTTGAAGAGTCAGGTATATCGAGATACAAGAATATAATATACACAAGAATCAAGTGGCTACAATAAAAGCAGAGAATCATGTGTAACTTGTGTTAGTTAAAAAGAGTATGGGATAGGTGGTGTCTACCTCCATTAATATTCGATTTGTATGTAGTGGAAGCAATGAACGAAGTAAAAGATAAATTTGAAAGCGGCGTAAGTATTCAAGGAGTAAGAATCAGTATATTACGATTTGCGGATGACATTTCTCTGTTAGCATAACAGACTGAGGATATTAAGAAGTTACTTGGCGTCATAAATAAAATATTGAAGGAAGATTTTGAACTAAATATAAACCAAAGCAATTATGTAATGAGATACAATGAAATGTGTTGAAATGTTATGTAAATGATAACAGTAAAAATGGATTAAGTATAGAAATAAGATTGGATGCAACAGGAGAAGTAAATGACTTCTGATACTTGGGAAGTAAAATTTAAATTGATGGCCGAAGCGGAATGATATTAAAAGCTGAATAGCACCAGCGAAAGAAACTTTCATGATAAAGAAAAATCTTTCTATTTCAAATATTGATCTAAGACCCAGAAAACTTTTTGAAACTCTGTGTGTAGAGCACAGCACTTTATGGTAGCGAAATATGGACTCTAAGAATACCAGTAATAAGAAGATTGATGTATTTGAAATGTGGTGCTATAAAATGATGCTGAAAACTAACTGGACAGTTGAAGTATGAATTGAAGGGGTTTTGGAGATGATGGGTGAGGAGAGAAGTTTGTGGTGGAAGCTTAAAGAAAGAAGAGACAGGCTGGTACGTCGTACTTTGAGACATGCTGGATTTTTTAATTTGTTAGTGGAGGGAACAGTCGAAGGTAAGAACTGCAGAGGAAGGGAAACATTAGAATATATGAAGCAGTTAATTGAGGATTTGGATTGTAATGGGTATGCTGAGATGAAGAAGTTAGCGCAAGATAGGAAGAAATAGAGGATTGCATCAAACCAGCCGATAGACGGATGGCAGGAAAAAGGGGTTTCAGGAACCCTCAAAAACTACTTAATAGATTTAAGTGAGACTCGCTTTTAAAGCTTAGTATCATATTTAAAGTATGCGATGTTATATGTACGCCGGAACATTAAACGAAAAGAAACACCAAAAATGCAATACTTCCTGGATGTTGCATACTTAATCGCTACAACAGATTAACGGACTTCCCAAAAATATTGCGGCTTCAAGCGGTTCCTTCCTTAAATTAGGAATATTTTGTCTTTAAACAACATACATGGCGGAACTGATTGCGGAGAGGAACTACATAACTCAGTAATTACCAGAAAAACTCCATAGAACATTTACCTGAAGCAGAACTATTAATTTAGTATTTAGTGTTATCAACAAAAGCACATTAAGAAAATAATTCTGAATGCTTGATATTCGAGTGCTAAGATGTGAAACAGATATTACTGTTATGCTCCACTGTCAAATAAAATAACATAATGAGACAGTTCTGTCCACCAGTGCCAGGTGAAGCAGCATAGTTATACATAATTAACCTTCGATACTGTGAAAACTGTTTCAAAATCAGTTCAGAATTTTTGAAGTGGTGCCGTCCACTAGTGTTATCAACGTTATTGATCCTTCATTTGGCTTCGCAATTTTTGCATCATTAGACTTAGGTTCTTCAGCAATTCTGCTTGCCAGATCACAAGTGCATTGTATGACCGTATGCAGTATTCTAAGTGAATATCGTACTGCTGGAGTGTTTTTTTTTTGTATTTGTATTTGTATTTATTGGTCCCTTAGCATCATACATAGTACAAAGTACAAATGATATGAGATAAGTCAAAAATATTCTGTACGCAGACAGACAGTACATTCTCTCTCTGTCACACACACACACACACACATGGGCATTTTATCAATGCTGTCATCATTCGTAAGATAGCTGTACAAGTTTAATAAAGACACAAAATTTATAATTACAAATAACACATGATTTTAAGTCTATCATTTGGTTTGAAAATACTCATCAATACTGTAGAAGCAGTGGCCGAGCATGTACTCCTTCAGTCCTGAAGTGAATTTTGAATTTTCTTTTACAGATTTGATACTATGTGGTAGGTTATTAAACAATCTTATTCCTGTATGTAATGGTCCTTTCTGACATAGGGTAGTATTTGTTTGTGATACATGTAAATCTAATGTCTGTCTAGTATTATGTGTATGCACATCATTGTTTGTTTGTAATGTATACCCAGAAGCTTCAGTATTTTTTTTTTATGAATGTTATAGTTTCTAGCATATATATACAGGCCAGTGGTAGAATTTGCATCTTTCTAAATAAAAGTCTACATGAGGTTCTACTCTGTACACCATTCATAATCCTAATAATTTTTTTCTGCATTTTGAAACATTTGATACTTGGTGGGGAATTTCCCCAAAATATAACACCGTACCTTAATAATGAGTGCACATACGCAAAATAAATATTCTTAATTGTTTCATTTGATATGCAGCCAACTAATATTCTCATCATGTAGCAAATGATATTTAATTTTTTACAAAGGTGATCAACATGTATATTCCATTTTAAATTATCTTGTATCCATATTCCCAGAAATTTTGTTTTTCCTATATTTTTCAGTAGTTCATCACAGAGTTTTACTGTAGCTACAGGGGTATCTAAATTAGTTTTGGTCCTGAAGTGTATGGCATGTGTTTTTTCTGTGTTTATTATTAGTTTGTTTTGAGAAAACCAGTTTGCTAAGTTTTTAGAACAGTGTTCAATGTTTTTCACTAATTTTTCCTTATTACAGTCTTTTATTAATACGTTCATCTGCATATTTAATATACTTCTGGCAGGTACTTGTAGTTTCTAGATCATTTATATAGACTAAGAACAGTAAAGCCCCAAGAATTGATCCTTGCGGCACTCCATATTTCATGTGTTTGCAATCTGAGCGCACATAGTTTACACTGTTGTTAGTCTTAAAACTACATTCAACAATCTGTTTCCGATTATAAAGGTCTGACTTTATCCAATTTTTTGCTACTCCTCTAACTCCTAAATGTTCTAATTTTGTGAGCAGGATATTATGGTCAATTACATCAAATGCCTTTGAGAGATCCAAACATATTCCAGACACGTGTCCTTTTTCATCAAGTGTCTGTAAGATTTCTGTATAAAATGAAAAAAACGCAGTTTCAGTTGATTTATTCTTCCTAAATCCATGTTGAGTATTTGATAATAGTTTATTATTTTCTAAAAAGTTTACAAGTCTTTTGTGAAATAGTTTTTCTAAGATTTTGGAGAAACATGAGAGGTTCGACACCGGGCGATAGTTTGACACGTTTTCTTTTTCGCCTTTTTTGAATAGGGGTTTAACTTTTGCTGTTTTAAGCCTGTGTGGTTGCTCGTTAACTCCTTAGGCAGGTTACATTACCCAACAGGTATGTTTTGAACTTTTGTATCGTAAAATGTATTCCCAGCATTTCAAATTAGTTTATGTAGTACTTTGCCTCAGCCAGTTTTAATGTCCTACTAGAGGTCACGACTATCCCTAGAGTTCCTTTCTGATTCTTTTGATTTTAGCAGGCTCCCAAGCCATTAATGCTTCTGTCTGTATACAGGTAAAAAGGTCTTTCGAAATCAGGATGTAGCAAACAAATCCTCTAAGCAAAGATTCTTTTTATCTGCAAGAACGCTGCTTGGTGCTTCTCTTGACACTCTCATTTCGCCCGCCCTTTAGCACTTTATATAAATGATATAGAATTTTAGCGAGGTGGGGTACATTGCCTCTAATAGGTACAGATCCCAAAAAAAATTCTAAGCTCTTTCAACTTTGTGGAAGGGCGAAATTTTCTCTATTTCACAAATTTTCTCCAGAGGTAGAGATCTTGCCTCTGGCGTGATTTTTTTTAAAAAAATTTAAGCTCTTTCAACTTTGTGGAAGGGCAGAATTTTCTCTATTTCACAAATTTTCTCCACAGGTAGAGATCTCGCCTCTGGCGTGATTAAAAAAAAAAAAAAAAAAAAAAAAAAAAAAAAAAAAAAAAAAAAAAAACCCTGGATAATTCACCTTATAGGTGTCGCCTTCTCCGGTCTTAAGGTCGTATTATTTTTTATGATCACTTTGAGCAGCATTTTCAAGTGCATCATATTTTCCTCAAACATCTCCGACGTGATCAGTAGGTCATCAATATGAATGGTACAAAATTCTTTCACTTCGTGCTGCAGTACGTGGTTCATTCCCATGATAAACGCGCTTCACGGATCTCTTATACCAAATCGTAATCCTTGGAAACATATTTGTCTTCTTACGAAGACAAAAGTCGTATACTGTTGGCAAATTTACTCTACTACCACTTGGTTCAAATTGGGCGTGAAATCAAGCGAGGATAGTCAGTGTTTACCATGAAATCTAGTTATAAGTTCCGGAATCTTTTCTCAACGTTCACCGCCTCATTCTATTCTTAAATTTAGCATATGCCATCAAAACATATGTGAACACAACCGTCTCGTTTGGCAACAAAAGTCGCAGAATTAAGTCGTTTGGATTTCCCGCGGCACAACTATTCCATGGCGCTCTATTTCCTCTATGGCCTCCAGCGCTGCTGGTGTCAGATTCTGTGAGACTCCACAAGCGTATCCTTTTAGAGGGGTCGTGTTCGTTACACGAAGCTTGTAACCGAAGCCTTTTATTTTACCCGTTCAATAGGAAAATGGACACAAATTTTCTTCAAGCATCTAACCAAGTTTATTCTTTTGTTCATCCGTCAAACTGTCATTGTCTCTGACCTTAGCAAGCAAGTTTCCAAAAATTATGTTCTGCTCATCCGCCATAGCATTAACAGTTACCCTTTCAGTCTCATAAAGTTCGCTTATGTCCATTGGTCTTTCTTGCACCCAGTCAGAGAACTTGGTTTCCGCTGTCGCTGGGCGTGCATAAAGCTTCCGATGCAGGACATCAGGAACGAGATGCTTGAAGGTTACTTCCTCCAAATCAATAATTGCCTGGTGTTTTTTTAATGGGTCACCGCCTAGGATAATATAACAGAACAACCCGGGAATTAGTCTCATAAAATGAGTGCTGTATGATTAACAATTTTGCCGCATCTGACACTCCTTTTATTTCAAAGATATAAGCCTTACGATTTATATTTTTACGCGAGCCGAATCGTGGAGTCATTATTTTGGACATTCCCGACAGTATAATGTCCAAACGGAGTCTAACTTGGTTCGCGGTTTACATTGGAATTTATTAATTTTCTCTTCAGACTGGAACAATTCAGAACCTGTCTGTGCCACGAATTTATCTTGCCAAACTTGAAACTCTATCTGGCCATCTTTGACTTGTTCAATAGAACTCGCCAGAATTCCGACTTCAGCATTCACTTTTGTGAAATTAGCCTCGGCCTGGTCTTTGACTGAATGTACAAATTCTGATATCGGTCCTAGGTTCGCGCTGTTTACTCCTCTAATTTGTTCGACCCTTTGGTTGGTGGATTTCAACCTTTCACTCAATTCTTAATTAGATCTTTTGAAAGTGGCGCAGTTATTATTTAAATTTTCAGTGACTTTGGACAAGCTAGCGACGTCTGACCTTATATCCTCCTTAAAGCTATCCATCTTTTTCAAGATTTGCGCCAGAAAATTAGACAATCGGTCCTCGACGATCTCAAAAGTAATCTCTTGCTTGCTTTCTATTGCATCGATTTTCTTTGATAAACGTGATTTCTTGTTATCTCGTGACTGCCTAAATTGTGCCATTTATGCCTTCATCATTGCCATCATTTTGCCAAATTATGGTATTCTTTCTTGTTGACCTTGTGTGGTATATTCTATTGTGTGGATTAGCTTTGTGTTATGCGGAGTCGAGACATTTTCGGCGACATCATAGACATTTGGAAAATTTTTCCCATCTGCCTTACTCTTGTGTGTGGTTGATTTTGAAGTATATCCCGGTTCAGAAGTTAAATTAATATTTTCAGCCATCTCGACTGCTAAAATAGTGAACTGATGCACCATCTATGACGTTGATTCTTTCATGATCCCACAACTGTGAACACAAATATCCCGGAAGTACATATAAAGATACCGGAAGCAAACCAATAAAGTTAGTATATAAAAAAAAATCTGACAACAAACTCTCGATTCAACACAAAATTCAGAAATTACAAAATTCAGAAAATTTTACACGAAAAAATCATTTAAATACCTCCCAGATTTGACAACTATTTCTGAGACAATGCCGTTATGAACGCTTGGACAGACCTCTGCACAGCTGGGCTGTCCAATTTCTAATAAATGAAGATTTTTTGGGATGTTATTATTATACGAGGGCTGTCCAGAAAGTAACAGACGTTTTGACCTGGCGCAACAATGGGTGCTCCTAGTGCCGCCATCTTGGCGTCAGACTGTTCATACATTCAGTACGCAACCAGCCGTGGTAGTTTGCACATCGTTCCTATCGTACTTTGAATACAGTAGAGTGTTAAAATGAGCGCTGCAATTAAAAATCCCGCCAGTTGTGAAGTGCGAGCTGTAATACGGTTTTTGTTGGCGAAAAATCACAAACCAATTGAAATTTATCGCCAGATTTGTGATGTGTACGGCCAAGGAATAATCAGTGAAAGCGGAGTGAGGCAATGGTGCATTGATTTTAAAAATGGTCGAACCAATGTTCGCGATGAGGACCGCATGGGTAGGCCTAGTGTTGTGAGTGATGAACTGGTGGTGAAAATCAACGAAAAAATCCGTGAAAATCGTCGTTTCACGATTACGGAGCTTTCAGAACATTTCCCCCAAATTTCACGGAGATTGTGGTTGGTAAACTTGGTTACCACAAATTTTGTGCTAGGTGGATTCCGAAAATCTTAACAGAAGACCACAAAAAACAGAGACTTGCTGCAGCACTGACGTTTCTGGAAGACTACGCCAAAACTGGAAACCAAGTTATCGATCGTATCGTAACTGGCGACGAGACTTGGGTAAAGCACGTCACCTGTGAAACAAAACGGCAGTCTATGGAATGGGGACACACGCATTCGCCAAAGAAACCGAGGAAGTGTCTGCAAACGCTGTCAGCAGGAAAAATTATGGCTACTGTGTTTTGGGATGCTAAGGGTGTGATTCTCGTTGAATTTCTTGAACGTGGCCAAACAATCACTTCAGAAAGGTATTGCGAAACACTCAGAACTTGCGCGATACAAAACAAGCGTCGGGGAAAACTCAATGAGAAAGTTTTGTTTCTCCACGACAACGCTCGTCCACACACGGCCAATCGTACCCAAGAGCTCTTGGATGGTTTTGGATGGGAAGTTTTCAATCACCCGCCGTACAGCCCGGATTTGGCACCGAGCGACTACCACCTGTTCCCGGCGATGAAGATGTGGCTCGCAACACAACGGTTTAAAAGTGACGCTCAACTGCATGCCGGTGTAAACCAGTGGTTGAAGTCTCAGGCGGCAAATTTCTACAGAGAGGGAATCGAAAAGCTTGTACCACGTTATGATAAGTGCCTTAATTTAAATGGCGATTATGTTGAAAAATAGCCTAAGAGTTTACCTCTAATATGTATATAATAAAAATCGTTTTTTTCACTTTGTTTTTTTTTTTATTACAAAACGTCTGTTACTTTCTGGACAGCCCTCGTTGCTCACTTTGCATAATTAACCAAAGTCTCCGTCACTGAGTGATTAGGATATTAATACCTTTGCTATTTTGCACATTTTAAAAATCACCCTTGAATCTGAAAAATAAAAAGTTTCTAGGAAATAGTGTGAAAAGATATTGTTTTCTTTATGAATGGAAAAATGGCCCAAATTACCATTTATTGGGTACTCTTACGGCTTAAAGACAGTTGCGTATTTATATTTAGTACTAGCATTTACCCGCTGCTTTGCACGCGCAGATCATGAAGTATATAGAAATGAGGGTAGCCTGCCTCTTTCTCCACCTTTTGAAATTTGAAGTATCTGCCTCCACAAAATGTCCTCTTCACGTTTTACACTCTCCTTCTTCGGAAAAATTTCCACATGTTATGTTAAAAATGCCGAAATATGAGACTCTGCGCAACTGCGTAATATTGCCAGCACTGTAAAAATGACACAAAGATTATCGGCACAGGGATCATATCAACCTAAACAGTCTCGTTTTGTCATAGAGGTCGTGGTTAGGTTGAAATTCGGCCTGGACCAAGAAAAATAATGTTTGGGAAAATCGTTTTGTGGCGTCCAACTAAAACTGTTTACAACGGAAGCAATGCATTGTCTCCGATCGCTTGTATCGATTCTAAAATGGCAGTCGTTTTTGTAGGGCCTTCTACATCTCAGACAAATATTTTTTTTTTTTTTTTTAATTTCGCGCGACTTTCTACAACGGAGAGAAGCATAAACGGCAAAAAAAAAACATTACAATAAAGGATTTAATCAACATTTCAATAGATTTTCATTAATTTTGCAGTGCCATCTAATAGCTGGGCGTATCTCTCATATTTTGGCATTTTTAATTTAATTTGTGGTAACTTTTTCGAAAAAGGAGAGTGCAAAACCTGAAGAGAATATTATAGCGAAGTAGTTAATACAAATTTAAAATGGTTAGTACCAGTAGTAGGCAGCCTCCCCCCCCCCTAAAAAAATGTTTTACCTTTTTTATTCTAGTGTCAAATATTAATGCAGAGAAACAAAATATATAGATTTCATTTTTATTTAAATCCTTTCTCTTAGTTATTAACTTAGATGCGGTTTTCATACTGATGTTCAAAAGGTAATTTTTTGAGGCAGTTCTATCATTACTGTGGCGCCACGATCTGATGATGTATTCTTATACAACTCGGCAAAACAAATCGAAAATATTTTTTTTTTTTTTAATATCTCGCTTGGTTTTCGAAATATAGTATGTCAAAAATTAGTTATAGGTATAGTTCCTTGTGCTTTTGGTGGCGTTTCTTCTGGTCCAGGCTGTATTTCAACCTAACAACAACCACTAGAAAGAAAATAAAACACCTATAGAGCATTTCCACTGTGTAGATATAGTGGTTTCGGTGAATTTTTTTCTGGTCCATGCCGGATTTCACTCTAGCCTCCTCACTTTTCAGATACAATATCTCAAGAACTAAGCGAGATACCAAAAAAAAAATTATTCTTTACTTTCAATTTGTCTCGTCGAGTTATATAAGAATCAATCATCAAATTGCAGTGCCACGGTAATCGTAGAATCCATTTTTTTAATAACATATAAATACATTCCTAATCCATGAGTAATAACATGAATTTTTTTCTTAATGGTTTTTATGCAACTACCCACATTTCGAACCATTTTCCTTCACGATATTTCAGAACTGAAATAGTTACAATGAAATGTAGTATAAACTTTGGTAATGAAAAATATTAACTTATTTATATTAATTTAACTTAGCTAAAAAGTGGAGGACTGCGCGATATTCGTGATGCCGCAAATTTATATCGATATATAATAGTTAACACAGCTGAAATTATAAGCGCTAAGTGTAAACTTTGGTGAGAATGTAGCTATGGACATAACCAAACATATTATTTTTGTAATATTTAACTTAGCTAAAAAAAATATATTATTTTTAAATTCGGATACGGAGAATTTCACGATAACTGTGGTGCGGTAAATTTATTTAGAGCAGTTTTATTTATTAATAACTAACGGAGTTCCCGGCGTTGCCCAGTATAGTTGGCGTAGATTTTTAATCGTACCCTATTTTTATTCCCGCAAAACATTTGTACATAGTTTCATAAAATACGCGCAAACTTTTTCGGAATTAAAGCAAACTTACATTCACACGCCCCCTACCAAGAAACTGGTGGGCTGAAGTTTATTTGCACGTATACTATTTTCATTCGTCCGAAAAGATTCATGTATATCAAACTTCGATAATTTGGCTAAGAAATTAAATTACTACATCACTGAACAACCCTAGACTATGTTAGAGACTCACATTTGATTCAATTGCGAAGTGAATGGATATACTTGTGGCTCGAAACGCCATATCCTTTAACTCTGCATATAAAATATCAAAAGTGAATCTGGAATGATATTATGGTAAACAGAAGACTAATGCTGAAGGCCAGAGGTATTGTCCAGAGATCGTGCTTAAAGAAAATCTCTGTTGTTTTTACGGCTATCTATGTCGTTTAAAAATTGATATCCCGAATTAAACGAACGAATACTTCAAGCTATGGCTTTTAAAAATTGAATATATCGAATTAAAAGAAAGTATACTGAAAGTTTTGTTTAGTGTGCAAAATAGTTATTACTATAAGTTATCTTATTGCTTTAATTAAAGGCTAAGGTCAGAGACATTGTGTTATGTGTTTAGTGCGGAGTATGTGGCATCTAGTGATTCCTCCTGTGGAATTTCTTACCATACGTTCAGAATTTCATTTAATGCTGCTACATTATTTAACTTTCTCGCAACGGTAATGATACCAATTCAGAAGAAAAAGAATACTAATAAATGTGAAGAGCATAGAACTATCAGCCTAATTTCACATGCTGCTAAAGAGTTGTTGAGAGTGCTGAACAGAAGGTTATATGGAAAGTTAGATAGATCGATTGGAGAAGAACAGTTTGGATTTAGAAAAGGAAAAGGAACAAGAGATGCTATCGGCCTGTTTAGAATCATAGGGGAAAGATATATTGAGAAAGGAAGAAACATCTATGCCCCCTTTATTGACTTGTAAAAAGCTTTTGATAGGGTGTAATGGAAGAAGCTGATGGATATTTTGAAGAGCAAAGGCGTAGATTGGAAGGAGATAAGGTTGATACAGAACCTATATTTACAACAGAAAGTACGAATAAAGATCGGAAACGAGATGTCTGAAGAAAGCAGCATTGGAAGAGGCGTAAGACAAGGTTGTTGCCTTTCCCCATTATTGTTCAATTTATACTTAGAAGAAATTATTGGAAAAGTCTTAAATGGAAAAAGAGGAGTGCGTATTGGCGGCAAGAAAATAGAGTGCATACGATTTGCTGATGATATGGTATTGTTGGCAGAAAGCGAACAAACTCTAAACAGAATGCTGAAAGGTCTAGATGAAGCTTGCCAAGAGTTTGGAAGGAAAATCAATGCAGCAAAAACTAAGATAAGGAAGGAAAAGGAAGGAATATAATAAATATTAAGTTAGGAAAAGCTAATATCAGGCAAGTAAGATCGTTCAAATATCTTGGGAGTATGATCACAGAAGATTTGAGGTGCCATCAGGAGATAAAATCTCGCATTGCTGTAGCGAAGGAAGCGTTTAATAGAAAAAGGAGGATACTAACCGGAAAAATAGACAAAACACTTAGAAAAAGACTCTGTAAATGTTTTGTATGGAGTGTAGCTCTTTATGCGTCGGAGACATGGACACTGAGACGAGAGGATGAAAAGCGGTTAGAAGCATTTGAGATGTGGATGTGGAGGAGGATGGAGAAGATAAGTTGGGTGGATAAAATAAGCAATGCTGAAGTGCTGGACAGGGTCAGTGAAAGCAGAAAAATTCTCCAAATAATAAAGGAGAGACACTTGTTGAGAGGGGAGTGCCTGATAAAAGACGCCTTGGAAGGTTTAGTCTGTGGGAGGAGATTAAGAGGATGAAAGAGATACCAAATTATAGACAACATCAAGGAAGACGGCAACTACATGGTTCTTAAGAGAAAGGCAGAAGATAGAAGATCATGGAGAGCAACCAAGTGAAAACCTGCCCGAGGGCAGAAAACTAATGATGATAATGACATTATTTAACGTTGAAACATAAGACATGCCAGACAAGTGAATTAAGATTTTAAGCTTTAAAACGGTGAAAACTCCATCGAAATCTGCCCCGTAGTTTCCGAGTTTTTATACGACCAATATGTCCGGTTTTCGTTTTATAGATATAGATAATAACAGCACCTTTTTTCTGATTGGATATTGGTTTTATTCTGACAATATGTTGATTCGATCAATTATTTATATTTTAAAAAGCACGTACTAAAACTAATCTTACACGTTACGAATTATTTTTAATTTCCTTCGTTTTCAGTGACATCAAATTACTAATGTCGTTATTTCACCCGCATGTAAATAATTCCAAAGTTTTAACAATCGATGAAGAATGTATTGATGCGGTTTTGACAGAAGCTATGATTTACAAAAAGAATCAATAGACAGATTTGTGGTTAGGTTAAAATGCAACCTGGACCTGAATGACAATTGACTCGCTTTGTTAGATCATAAGGCATGATGGATTTGGTTTTATTGTTATTTATGCGGTGTGGCATAACGTTTTAAGATGCTTAATTGATTTTTAGTTTCACTCGTTCCATGTTGCTGTCGTCATTAACCCAAAGCACATATGGTGATAAAAATTGCAGAATCTGGGTTATGAGACTTATTTAAAAGAAATAACAGTTTATTTTACTGGCCGTGGTTTGAACAGCAGCCAAAATTTGTACACACGTTCCTTGGGCGATATTAGTGAGAATATTTTCACTTTATAGCCACAAAATATATATTAATCGAGTAACATACGTAGAAATATGGAAAGTTCCGCACAAGTCATTGTGGGCAAAATGTATTCTTACCTGTTGATGTTTATGGTAGCTGTTTTTCATACATCTTTCTTCGAGGAAAAAACTGATTTTCTTAACCATAATGATATGTAAAGAAAAAATATTGGTTTATTAATGTACAAAGTTTAGCGACTATTGTTCCAGAGACAAACTGTTAACTGTCTACCAGATATAATACCCCATATAATAATTAATCTAACGATTTTGCATATTAACTTACCTGTAGTGATGCAAGTCAATGCTTATTACGTTTAAATCGCGTATTCAGTTTATTTTAAGCACTGCGATCCAGAAAACTGAGTAACAAAAGTAAAAAAATAAAACTGAATCCAAAGTTTTGTGAGATTATTGCGAAAGGAGTGCGCGTCTGAAGTGCACTATGATCGGCAGCCCACAATTTTTAAAATATAAAGGTTTTTGATTGTTTGCTCCTTCCCATGGTAGTCATTAGCTATTTTCCCAGATTTTGACTGGCACCATTAGTTCTAAAAACATGAAAACCACATCCAAATTACTGCAGTACTTATTGCGCGATACCCGTTACAGTAAAGAGACAAACGCAGCTTACTTACAGATATATAATATAGATTAATAAAACGAATATCAAAATCAAGTACATAGTAGTGCCTAAGCTTCCATTTGCCAATAAACAAACCAAACAAACTAAAAAAAATACCGAACATTAATAAAAAAAAATAAACTTGATAAAACTTTGCAACACATGGCAAAAATTCCTCATTAGATACATCAGTTTTTTGCTTTAAACAACAGTGAATTATCTTTACTTAGATGCAATGTTAAAATAATTACATTATCATTACTTGTCGGACATCAGGACATTTTAGATTACCCTGTAATTATATTGACTGATTTTTCACAAAAAAATTTCCATCTTCCAATATAAAATTATTACAAGGATCGCGGCTTTTAAACATACATTAGCTCGGTTTATCGGAGGCGAAAATCTTAATCGATCTCTTGACACGACCATGATCTTATGACACTGTTAAGTTCGTAGTAAAATTACCGTGAACCGCGTAGATTCCTCGGTGTCGGCGATGGCTCGCTAGACATCTACCTGCTGCAAAATCCACTTATGCTCTCGCCCTTCAAATGCATAGTATCGAGTGTACAAAGCCGCTCGAGCCTTCATAAACTGGTACATAGTGACTCCAACCGCTTAGTACAGAGTGTCTTCAACCTAGTACGGAGTAACTTACATCCTCATCCAAGGACGAATCTCGCGTCTCCTCCCACCAGTCCGCTGCTGGCCATTCCTCTTCGACGACGTTTTTTGCGACATCAGGACAGAAATACCAAGAAAATTAGTATACGTGGAGATTTTTTCATTGGCAATTGGTTTCGCAACAGCTATTTTATTAGATGGAAGCATATTCTAATGTCTCGTGAGAAACATTCGTGACACGGGTCTCAGAAAGTCACGGTACAGCGAAATGTGGCTGGCTGGTCAGACATCTTCCCTCAGAAACCCAAGGAATAGCGACTACCAACAAGCGGCCGCCTTCTGTGCCTGGGCGACATCGGGTCGGGCATCCCACTTAATGAAATGTCTGCCCCCTAGTTCGGCCGCTGTAGCCACGAAGCCCCAGCACTGCTAAAAAATACGAATTGTGAATTTAAATCTGTAGGTTAAGAAGGAAACGTAGAATACTGTAAAAAATGGTAGCAATGCAGTAAGAATAGAAATAGTAGGACAATATTGTGTTATTCATGGAAATACATGTATAATAAAGTATAATAAGCAGGTAAAAGGCATTATAAAGTAATTACCAGTATTTGAGTAGAATAATGTGATTAATTTGGATAATAGAACAGTTTTAAATAAACATAAGGAATTTTTTTAGGAATAAGTTTTGTCAGATTTTAACTAGGATTATATGAATGCATGAGAGAAAATACTGAATATATTTGACAAGTACAGCTATAGTAGTTAGTGTGATCTATGTATGATCGGAAAAATGTTATGAATCATTGAAACAGATAAGAGGTTTGCAGAAAATACAGAACAAATTTATCGCAGATTTAAATAACAGAAATGGAGATTTCTTAAAGTAACAATTAGCAGGAATCTTTGCCACTTATTAATTAATAATTGGGTATTTGACTACTTTTTTAAAATAGTTTTAAATTGTTTATTTGTAAACGTATTCACAGGGTACTTTTTACTTTCGTCAAAAAGTGCTTTTACAAATTGTTCTAGATTTTGTATTCAAAATGAAATTTCATTATTAATAAGAAATAACCAGCAACAAACAATAAAAATAGTTCTAAACTTGGATAATAGGAAACGCTCCATTCCCAGCCGCAGCGTTTACAAACGTGTGACGTCACTCAAGCGACCACCAATCCTAGAGCGTTTCCTGTCACGTGACCATAGGTAAGAAAAGTATAATTTTTATTTCGCTCTTTTATTAAAAATAATCCACTTTTCTTTTCAAAATTGAAAAAATTAGCTTCCTGAAGCATTAATCTATGAGAATGACTACAATTTATAATATTTTTTTAATACTGTCAAATAGCCTATTTCAGATAAATATTTCTGTCAGTTTTGAAATATATGGGAATCGTATTGTTTTGGAATTGAGTTGGTCCTTGATGTAAACTTTTTAATCGTTAGACCTTTAAACATAGAATTTGCAATGAATTGCTTGATTTAAAATCTTAATGAGTGCCAACCAGTTGAATTGTCAATTCTGTAGAATCTTTTCATGATTTTAAAAGTAACATTTCACTTAGAAATTCAATTAGACTTGTATTGACAGTAAGGAAAATTAACCTTTTGAGTTTTTTTTTTTTTTAATTTAAATATTGTAATGAGAAAATTGACAGAAGTTTGCTGAAACTGGAAAGAATCAACAGATAGTGATTCCTTTTGTATGATTGCGTTCCACCAGTTTTATAAATTTAAAGTGATCATATTAAATTGAAGCATGTAATATCAGACCAGTAGATGAATTGTTAAGGAATTGATTGAGAATTAAGATTTCAAATCCAGATTTACTTACAGAGGAAATTGAATTCAATTAAGGCATTAATTAAGGTATTATATTTACATCTATACTCTGCAATTCGCAAATATCGTGGGGGGAAGAGGGTGCTAAGCACCAATCATAATTCTGTGCGTTCAAATCCCAAACAGAACGGGGAAAGAAAGATACATCAAATCATTAGTATGGCTTCTTATTTCTCCAATCTTATCCCTCCTGCCATTGCGACCTAAGTAGGTCGGCAGAAAGGTATTTCATTGCACTCTAAAATTAATTTTTTTTGCATTTCTCCAATCAATTCAAATGAAAACGACGTCGTCGTCTGCCAAACAATTACAGCCCTATCTATGTATCAATTCCGTGAGACTTTCGTAAGAACTGTAACTAGCAGTCTCGAATAGAGCTGCTCTCCTCTGTACTTTCTCTGACGTGTCAATCAATCCCTTGTGATATGGAACCCAAACTGCACAACAGTAATCCAAATGTGGAGGAAATAGTGTTTTTTACGCTATTTCCGGTAAGTCGGCAGGTAGGAACTATACCCTGTGAAACCACAGCCTTCTAATCACACCTATTCTGAATGTATACCCTATTTCCTTTGTATGAGACTTACAACTTCTCAAAATACGACCTATGAATCGTAATCTAGAATTAGCTTTGCCTACGACAGAAGTTATGTGAAAGTTCCATTTCATGTTGCTTCGTACAGATACTTCAGCGAATATTACGGTTAAGAAAATTTTCTGTGAGTAAATCCGCAGAAAATTTCTAAAAAAGGGGGAGGTGTAACGAATATGCTTATTTTGGATTATCCATCAGGAATGAAAGGAATATTTATTAGATTTAATTCAGCTTTATTGAGTGGGTCACGACAAGAACGCTGGCTCCCAGTCGCAGTACAGGAAACGCGTCTTGTTATCAGTCAGATTGTAATACAGACTCCTCTTCAAGGCTATGAGAGTTGAGAAGCTGGAATTTTCTCTCGCGTAGCCTGCTAACTGAGTACGTGGCAGATTTTCCTTTAATAATTACTGAGTACATGAGATTTGTCTTCACCATCCAGTAGTTCATGCAGCACAGCTGATAGCCACCGAGGATGCCCTAAAGTAACCACGTGAGAGGCCTAGCAAATTATAGTGGAATCTGCCTCCCACCACAGGTCTTAGCAGATGACAGATGCGCTAGCCACTGGAGCAGTAGTTCAATAATATCAGTGACTTCTGAAATATCTACGATAGTAAGGTAACATTTAGCCGTCTGGTATTCCTATGCTTGTTGCTTAAAGATTTATAGTCATTCCTTAAAATCACTCATCTCATAGGATATTTGGATCGTCGTAAAGGTTGTACGTGTCTAGAACGGAGTGCAGGTTAAATGTGCCATACCATGATTCCAATCGTATTGTGTGCTATATATTGCTCTATATTTTCATCAAGTAATAGAATAAACACAAGAGTTTAGTGAATAGATGTGATTTCCTTCACGAATACCTTGTCATCAGTTAAGAATTAAAGTATTAGAATATAATGGTGAAGCGAATTTCCATTAAGTAATGAATCCCGTTAAGCCGCAAGAGCATAACTGAACAGTTACTTAATGTTAACCTTGTATGCTTGTCTCAAAGCAACTGTTAGGGATATTACCTAGCCTCTAAAAGTTTAGCTTGACTTAAGGAGCAACTTAAACCACTGTTTTCTCTCAACAAATCTATGCATATGCCAGATGAAACTGAAATAATAGATATCTCGTTTAGAGGACCCACACAATGTGGCGAGTTACTGCTCGAATTCGCTATACTCGTTTATTAGTCCGTTAAGAGGTCGGTAGGCAGAGATGAGAAGCCTTTTTCCTGCCAAAGTTTCCATGGTGATACCTGTAGCTTCTATGGTAGAGAGTGGAAGCAGGGTGGTTTGGTACTTTTGATGTATATGGATGACCTACCTCCTGCTTTTGACCTGTCATCAAGGTAACAGGCGTCATTGGTTACAGCAGCCTTTATGCCTGGTTTGAGTTGAGTTTTATTGATCAAGCATATATCTATTTGTTCTTCTCTGAGAAATTCTCTGAATTCGCCTAATTGCCTCTAGAGGCCATTGGCATTCAATGTGCAAATCAAATAAGTCGTCAATTTTAGTTCCAATTTTTGTTCGATGAAGTGCCATTTTATGCGAATTGGACCGCTGTCTGCACTGTGGCAGCGATCTGTCGCGGAAGGTCTGCAATCATGGCATTCACTTTTTGCGATAGTGTTTGAACTATATTTGGAAGCATTAAGTTGTCTGCTGATGTTGTTGTTGCTGTTAGTGGTGGTATTGCGGCTGCTCTGTTGTCTGGGACTCGTCTGTTCGTCTGCGGGATTGTGTTGGTATACCTGGTTCATCAGTTGCATTAGTGTTGTGATTATTGATCGAGATTGCATCATGGCCAATTTGCTGCCTTCCAGCGGTCACTGTCTTATCACTTATAAAGCGGAGAGCGATCTGAGGTGCTGGTTGCATACCAACATTCGCAACTTTTGCGGGAGCCAAGGTTTCAATTTCTTCTTCCATCTCCTTTTTTCTTAATGCAGCTTGTGCGGCGTTGTGCTGCTAAATGCAGGGAACTTTCTGTAGCTTGCTACATGTGGGCACTGCAATCACCGGAGGCGTGGTCTCCGGCAACTTTTACACACTTTGGGGGCATGCTGCAGTGCTACGAGACATGACCTACGGCCTGGCATTTGAAGCACTGAGGGAGACCCCTGGTGCGTTTCAGCTTATCAACGGTGATTTCCAAGGCACAAAGATGTGTCAGCTTGTATATCGACCTGTTCTCTAGTGTGTCACGCAAAACGACTGGCTACAATGGGACCTCCTGTTGGGTTTTTTGGGAGCGAAGACAATTCTGGTCGTAGAGCCGCGTTCACCTCGTTGCTGGATCCTCCTTGATATTGTCTGGGTACATATTAAAAGGCATATCTCTCAGAAACACCATTACAGTCTTATCCGGTACAGAAGAGAATGTGTAGTAATCCATTCCTTTGTTGGAGATGAGTTTAGTCACATCCATGTGGTCTTCTGTTGTCTTGGGAAGCACTTTAAACAGATCACGACCAGTTGTTTTCACTTCTATGGCAGGTTTGCTGGCTTTCTTCAGAAGACGGTAGAAGGTACTGTTGTCCTCTTTGTATTGAAGAATCAGGGGTACTGGGTTATGTAATTTCTTCATCTACCGATAACTGATTGTAGATTGGTCAGGTTGACATTTATGTTGGTAAAATTGTCATTTCCTGCTGCTTAGCAGACTTTGATCCGTCAGTTATTCTTGATGTTGTCTTCTCTTAAGCCCTTCAGGTTGTTGTTGTCTGTTGCTGGATGCGCATATTGACACTACTTTTTAACTGCTGCCTAACCAAAGAGACAATACCAAACGCCTGGACGGAAACCAAATAATAATGATACCGAAGCCCGGAAAGCAGACCACAGACCCAAACCCCTACAGACTCATATCACACCAAGACGTTTTCGAAAAACTTTTGACAGACTTATGAAATACGCTGAAGAAAATGCTTTAATTCCCAACATACAATCCAGGTTCAGGAGACATCACTCGACAAACGACCCGCTACTAAAACTGACCGCACACGTGACCCGAAGCAACAATAGAGGACACTGCACCCTTGCTGCTTTTCTTGACATTGAACGGGCATTTGATAAAACTTTGCACGACAGATTACTGTTTGAAGTGCAAAAAATGGGTATACCAGTTAAACTTGTACGACTTATTAAAACCCAACTTGACTGACGACAATGCAAGGTGCACTGCAACGATGCCTCATCTGACACATTCACACAAGAAGCCGGAGTACCTCAGGGCGAGATCCCCTCCAACCTGTTATTCATTAAATATTCATCTGATATCCCAGCAATTGACAGACAGGATGAAGAGGTCGAAGCATTTGCAGATGACACTGCTCATTGGTGCTCCGCTCCCAATACAAAACAGTAAACAGACGAGCGACGCAGTACTTAAATGGACTGAAAAACTGGATGATGAAATGGAGGATAAAACCAAACCCGACCAAAATACAGACGGTGCTGTTCAGACACAGGAATTTAACACAGAAACGTAAAAAAGACAAGATGACATACAGTTAACAATCTGGCAACAACAACCAAGACTTACCGACTGCGCAAAATACCTTGGTGTCCACACCGACAAGTACCTCAGCTGGCAGACGCATATTATGGAGACGCTAAACAAAATACGAAAAAGACAAGACCTAATCTGCAACCAAACATTTATCAACACTTACAAGACATACATACGACCGCTAATAGAGTACGCAGCAGTACCTCTTGCAGGAATAAATGAACCCACAGCCAAAAGACTATTTCCTACTGAGAGAAGACAGCCTGCACTACCGGAGCCCATCGGAGCAGGTGTACCATGTTGCCAAAATAGCTCCACTACAAACGAGACTGCCAACGATAAGAGCCAAATACGGGTACAGACTTATGACGCACAGAGGGGACAGGAGAGACATTATGACAAAAAAAAGAACAATGGACTGTCATAAAACCAAAATATAAATACATATACCCACCGAGAACAATTGCCCTAAATATGAATAAGACATTCCCAGAGACAGACGAACTGGAAAACGAACTGCCGCAAGATGAACAACTCCACAACACCTTGGCGAAAGACCTCGATCAGATGCAGACAATAACTACATAAAGATTAAAGCGATTTCAAGCAACTGTAAGACTTAAAAGCTGCCTGATATCAATCACACCACGTACATTACAATACACATAACACCAACAAGAAAACCTCAACAACATGCGCAATGAATCCATTCATACAAGTTTTAAAATTTGTAGCCACATATACCACCATAAAATTTAGGAAATAATTAACCTAGTCTGTAGAAATAGCACAGCAAAGATGTAAATACATGGCGCGGCGCATTGTCGTGATGCAGAGTCCAGTTGGCGGAGATGACTGGTCGGACGCGATTCACTCGGTCTCGCAGGCGGGCTGGCACTTGAACGTAAAAGTTCGAATTGACAGTTTCCCCAGGGGAAACGAACTCCTTATGAATCACCCCGCGACGGTAAAAAAAAACACGATCAGCATTGTCTTGATCTTTGATTTGCTCATGCGAGCCTTCATTGGACGGGAGGATGAAGAAGGCAACTGTTGGCCCGATTCAGCGTTGCCACGTTGCTGCACCCCGCCTACAGTCCCAATCTGGCTCCAACTGACTATTTTTTTTATTCCCACGGATGAAAAGGCAGCTGAAGGGACAGCTGTTTGACTCAATCAAAGACGTTGAAGCAGCATCGACGAGCGCTTTCAACAGCGTCCCCGAAACTGACTTCCAGATGGCGTATGGCCAATGGCAGCAGCGTAATTTTTGACGTGTAGCTGCCTAAGGGTGCTATTTCGAAGAGGATTAAGGAATTGTAAAGATATCTTCAATAAAAAATTTTTTAAAAAATCAGTCCTACTACTTTTGGTATAGACCTGTATTAGAAAATAGTAAACTCACAACAAAAATTTAAATATGGAATAAGTAAATTAGATGTAAGAAATTGTAACTAATGTATAAGGAAATATTAAATATTACAAAATAAATGTTTAAAAAACTATATGTAAATAACCTGAGGCTGAGAAGAGCTCACACTCTACAGTGGCCCGCCCCTGGACTGAAAGATTTAAAAGATAAAGATAAAAAAACATACGCAGTTACCTTCCAGTTCTGCCACACTCTTGATTGTTGGACGGTCCAGCAACCGGCAGCAGACGGTGTCCAATCTTGGCCGAGCTCGTGTCCTGCTCGTCAGCGAGTTGGAGCACCTCACACCGGCGACACGTTGACCATTGTGCAAGTGCAGCTGGCGCAAGCAGTGGCCACTCAGTCGCCAAGCTACCAACAATGATCTCCAGCGCAACTGCATCAGTAGTGGTGCCTTCATTTGCTGCAAGACAACCTGCTGGGGCAGCAGGAAAATAAATATCACAAATGTCAAGCCACACCATCAAGAGGGCAGATGTCACCGCAGTGCGACCGGCAAACCTTCTTGAGACCAGCCAAGGCCTTCGGCCAACAGACAGCTTTACCCAAGTGGCATTATCCCTGAAGTGTTCTTACGTGTGTACATATCTCCTTCCAGATTAGGTATTTGCATTTTTCATAATTGGTGTCGCATATTCGGAGTTGTCAGCTCCATGTGTCTCATTATGGGAGAAGGTTTTCAGGCCACCTAATATTGTCATTGTAGTGTGCGCAGGTACCAAGTCTGGCTGTGAGACGTTTTTCCGACCACGCACACTTGTCACAGAATGTGGTGGCTGTTTGCTTGAATCGCTGTTTCAAGGTTTATAGCCCACTGACTTGGTGCAAGACAGCGGAAGGCGTATGTCTCGTGAGTTTGTATGCAAACCGGATAGTCCGACTTTGGACCATTTGTAGCCTTTTGATGTGAGTGTTCGTGGCGTTCCCCACACCACAGCAGCGTATTCTAACACCGGTCTGACCAGCGACGTATGTAGTCTAATGGCCTGGTCTGCAGGTAGGATTGAGGATGAGATAGAATGTCCGCATCCTTCTTTCAGCTTTCGAACTGTGGTTATTGATTTGGTTCTTCCAAGTCAGTCGTCGGTCTAGCATCACGCCAAGGTAGGTTGTTGTTCTGGTCCATTGGACTCCCTCGTTGAAAAGTGTCACCGACTGTAGTTGTGTCACTTTTCTTCTGGAGATTATAATGGCTTGACTTTTGATGTCATTGAAAGCTAGGCACCACATTTTGGCCCAGTTTTCGACATTGCTACAGGCTCTTTGTAGTTTTGACCTCACAAGCGTTGGCCCGATACTACGCGGGTACATCACCGTGTCGTCCACGTATAGTGCGGTTTCCACTTGTTCCGTCCGTGGTACGTCAGCCGTGTACAGAC
This sequence comes from Vandiemenella viatica, assembly GCA_031002005.1. Lineage (NCBI taxonomy): Eukaryota > Metazoa > Arthropoda > Insecta > Orthoptera > Morabidae > Vandiemenella > Vandiemenella viatica. Next base: position 6,769,196 of record JARYHS010008074.1, on the reverse strand, counting down.
TGTACAGTACAGAGCCTATAAAGGATCCTTGCGGGACACCGGCACGCATGTTTCTGGTGTAGGATACTGCATCTTCAGACAGCACTCTAAATGTTCTGTTCTCTAAGTAGTTCCTGAGCAGTTTTATGTGTGACATAGGGACTCCCTGCACACGAAGTTGTACAATAATCCCTGATATCACATGGAATCTAACGCACGTGGGATGACGGCAAATTATTCTCTTTTGTCGACTGCTCCGGGGTAGAGTGATTCTTGCGGAAGCCAAACTGTTCGTCTGGCAGAAGGCTCTCCTGTTCTATGTGGAGGCGTAACCTTTTGAGGTACAGCTTCTCGAACACTTTTGAGATGACCAGCAGCAGGCTAATCGGACTGAATACTAATTATTATGTAATGTGCTACTGCGCTACCTTCCGACATCCTGCTATAACACATAATGGCAAATGGTTGCTGATATTATAACTGCGTTAGTGTGGCATTTACGTTGAGGACAGCAAGACCTTCTGCGACTGTGGGCGATTATCTAGACCAGTAACGCCAGCTCTAGGCATTGTGGAGGGCCCTAGCTCCCTATCTAAGATTTAACGATGGCGTCCCATGTCCAACCATACCCTTATAGCAGAGCCAACCTGTTATGCGCTGTCCATCTTCTTCGTGTGTGGCGCCACTCCGCGGCCACGGCCGTCGGAGGGCAGCTCGATGTCTGCGTTCCCTCTGCTCCGACTGTTGCTGGCTGCGACCGATTGATGAAGACAAGACAAGACACTCTCCGATACCCGTGCAAAGGTTTTTACATAACTTCCCACTACGGTCCCAAAGTGAAGGGGCAAATGGTAGACCACTGATGAGTCCAATCCATGCCTTTATCTGTTCTCCTTAGTTCAACCATTTCCTATTTTTTCCCTCTGTCAGCGCTCTAAATCCCCTGTCGATGCCTCTGTTTGGTTTGCTAACGTGTAACTTGCCATCCTCATTTCATAATTACTAAATATGTAGCTTATGAGCCAAGCGAACTACTGCGTTCGCTACACCATCATGCCCAGGACTTTTGATGGAGGGTAGCTGCGTGATGGTTGCAACTACGTCATCGACCGTGATGGGGTCTATAATGCCATCAGCAGGAGCATTGAGAAATCTTTGTAGTCTCTCCTCAACGTGCCTTAAGTGTTCCTCATCCAGATGATCTGCTACAGGCCGGAAGTTGGATTCAAAGACAGTCTCCAGGACTTCCGCCTTTTCTGTTGGGTCACAGACAATGCTGTTGCCCACAGAGAGAGGTGGAAACCTGTTGTTTTTTTTCTTAGTATTCGCTTTGTTAAGCTCCAAGCGGATCCAACATCAGTGTTAATCGACCTCAGAAGACCGGCTCAGTCACTATTTTTGTGCTTCTGGACTTCGGCGCTGATCTCCCTCTGCATTTGATTTATGCGTCGCTTTGTGATGGAGTTTCTCGTGACCTGCCGCCGCCTAGTGAGGTTGTTTTTGGCAAGGGCGGCCTCTCTGATGCGCGTTGGTAGTTGTCTTGATCGACACCGTTGGATTTTCCGCTATGGAGGTGTAGCTGCGTCGGCTGCCTCGTTTATCCATCGCATGATATTTTAAGCAGCCGCACTAGGTCCAACGGCTTCAGGTGATGCAGCATTCTGTATGTGCTATACAATAATGGCTTTGTAGACATTTCAAATAATTTTTGATAAATTTATGTTTCATCTATTATCTCGCAGTGACGCACTCTCGGTGAGGTAGAATAATACCAGGACATGGTCTAACGAGAGTGTTACCTTTGTTGCGATTGCGATGGTGTGGTTCATTCCTTTTGTAATTGCTACATCCAACACGTCAGGTAGACGTCTGCTCTGAAAGATGGTGGGTTCAGTGGGTCCCCATATTACCCCGGCGTTGACTTCAACTGCTTGGTAACGGTTAAAGTTCTGGCCTCGCATTCGGGAAGACACGGGTTCGAATATCCGTCGGGGCATCAAGATTTGGGTTTTCCAAAGTTTCCCCAAATCACTACAGGCGAATGCCAGGATGCTCCCTTCAAAATGCCATGGCTGAATTCCTTCCCGTTCCTTTCCCCCAGTCCTTTCCCACCTCTAATGACCTCGACGTCGACGAGGCGTAAAGCCGTAAGCAAAAAAATTTATGCTTGGAGAAGCTGCTTTCCGGCGATGTTGGTGATTTGCGAGTTCCAGCGGTAGTGCTTCGCATTGAGGTCAACAGCTATAAAAACATTGCCGAGTAATCGCAGTAAGGTTGCGATGTCATCTTTGTCTACTCTGTTGTTTGATTAAGGGTAGGCTGCAATTAGGAGTAGATGGCCACTTGAAGTCTCGGCAGCAACAGCTGTTGCTTCTATTATTGCGAGTGGTGGAAGTGCTACTTCATGGTGTTTGGTCGATCTTCGGATGTACACTGCAGTTCTTCCTCCGGGAGTCAAGCGGTCGTTGCAGTAGAAGTTATAGTTTGGGACTGCAGGTCGTACTCGCGGTTTCAGATGAGTCTCGTTGACGAGGCAGATGTCAATATGCTCATCTCATAGGAATTAAGAGAAATTCTCCCATTTGCCGCCCTATGCCGTTAGCATTCCATTCGCAGATAATTAACCCTTCGATTTTACTGGCCATTTGGGGTTGTGTTTACTGTACTTCGTTGGGTGACCTCAATCGCTGTCTGCAATTCAGGTGAAATTTGCCCGGCAGGTCGGTGGTCATTGCTGTCACAGTTGTTAGGAGCGACAGCACCCTATTTAAAGGCACCACGATTTCGTTTTGGTGCGGAAGTTGCTGCTGGTTTGTGAGCCAGGGTTGATTTCTGCCTCTTGGCGTGGGTGAACAGCTGTCTTTTCTGGGTTGATTTTTGCTTCTTGTTGAGGGCTGACAGCTGCCTAGTCGGCTACCGGTCAGCCGGCTGGCGTATTCTTCGCTCGGAACAGGGTTGTCAGATCGATTAGTAGTTTGGCTCATCTCTTGCACATTGGTTTCTAGGGTGCTGTTTCCTTGTGTCGGAAGGGCCGGGAAGTCTTCCGGGCTAAGTTTCTTTTGTTGCTGTTGTTGCTGCATCTTCATTGCTGCAGTATATGCGGCATTGTCCTTCCTTTGGCTGTCGTTGTAGCGGGTGAAAGCCGGGTATTTCCTGTAGCTGGCGACATGGTCGCCGCTACAGTTGACGTATTTAGGAGGCGTTTCACCTTTAACCACTTTACATTCTTTGGTGGGTGGTCCCCAGCACATTTGCAGGCATATCGCAGTCTCTAGAGATGTGCCCGACAGCTTGACATTGAAAACGCTGTGGATGTCCCAGCGAGCTGCGTAGTTTTTCCAGAGTTATTCTTATGGAACATAGATAGGTCATCTGGTAGATTGATCTGTGTTCTACCGAGTCTGTCAGTACAAACAAGAAGACAGGCACTTATAGGCGTGTTTTCGGTGACTTGAGCTTGACCACAATACTTATCCGACTTCTTCTAGCACCTCCTTTACATGATCCGATTTCATGTTGAAGGGAAGGTCTCTTTCTCATGTACCGAAGGAAATGTGTAGAATGGTAGGCTCTGGTGAGAGAGGTACTAGGTCACTGCTATGTAGTCATTTTTGTTTCTGGTAGAAAGCTTTGTAGAGCTCACGGCCAGCTGGTTTTATCTCGTGGCCAGCCTTGCAGAGTTGTTTCAGTAGGATTTCTAGCGTCTTGAAGTTCTCTTTAAATGTAGGCATCATTAGGCGGTTTGGATGTAGCGGCGTCCTCTGCCGGGAGCAGGTCGTACCAGTTGATGGTGACTGGTATTTCATTATTGGCTTCAGCTGTGGAGAGCTGAGCTGCCGGTGCAGTGTGGCATAGTTTTACAAAACCATCAGGATCCACTACTGCCTTTCTGCCCTTCTTAGTCAGGGTCTTCTTTAGTGGGTCAACGTTGAGTACCAGCGAGGTGACACACTTCTTACAGGCATTCGCGAGGTCAGAGGGAGAGCCAAGTGTTCCGATGCACTTCGGAATCGTCCATGGCTATCTCCTGATTGTTAGTAGGGTCTTCCAAGTTGGGCTGGTTTTGCTCCAGGTCTTCTTCTGTAATGTTTGCGGTGTCCATGTCGGTTTCGAGAACGATGACCGGGTCATCGTTTTCCAGGGAGCCGCTCATAGTCGCTTCAGGATCGAGGGGGCTGCCATTGGGAACATAAGAGGCGATGTTGCTCTGATCGGTCGCTGCCACCGTAAGGTTTCAAGATCAGTAGCAACTCTAACCTCACGCCAGAGGGTCCCACTCCCCCTGGAAGTGGGCCGTGTGCACTCGGAGGGCAGGGAAGACGGGCCAAGGCGATCCCCACAGAAGAATGGAGCAAGATATTTCGCATACCTTCAAGCGAGGCAGAATTCGCATACACGAGAAACTAAGGAAACTAAGGTACTCGTATATACGAATACTACTGCTATTCTGGCTGAGTCTGAGCGTTTCAGCGACTTCGGAGTTGGCACCAGCTACGCTAGCTCTCTCTCTCTCGTGTCCTGCGCTGTAGAGATCTGCTGAGCCTTGAGATCACGCAACATATGGGTATGTACATAAATATTGCCAAATGCAAGAAAGATGTGTAAAATGTGGAGCAGCACATGGCAGCAAAACATGCCCACTACAGAAAGGCCAGTTGTCGACCTGCTCTGCAAACTGTGGAGCAAACCACGTGGCTTCCTGGAGGGTATGTCCTACCACAAAGGAAGCGCTCACCCATCTTGGAGGGTTGCCAGTGGTTCGCCGCCAGGAAAATAAACCACAGTAAAACCAGAGGCATCCACAAAGATCGTCTGCTACGGATTGGCCAAGCCTACCGGAAACTTCACCAGAAACTAGTGGCACCACCTACCCGACCCAGACAACATGGATAATGCTGAACGCACAGAAGTCTCCAGCCGAGTCCAAGAAGACCTCATTGGCATCACCTGACAGTTGTAGCAGATGCTAACATAGAAGGTCTCAATGATGCCTAAGACTTCCGTGGCCGTCACCTACCTCAAGCGGCAGATTAATCTAGTGGCAGGAAATTACAGAACCTTGCGCTATGACCGCCCTACAGCAGGAGGAGAGGCAGCTATCATTGTGTGCTCTATATTCCCACACTACTGTATCCAGGTGGCGGCTACAATATCAATAGAAGCTACCTGTGTGGTGGTGGAAACCAACGACGGCCCTATCACCGTAGTCGCTGTGTACGAACCACCAGGCAGGCTCAGTGAAGAAGCGGATCTGAATGCCCTCTTGTCGCTAGGCGGCAGGATACTCGTCGCTGGGGACGCAAAACCCCGGGCCTGGAACAGTAGAGCCACTGACATCAGTGGGCGAAGACTCTTACGAATCAACATGATTGCATAGTGGTTACACCAGACAGCCCTAAACATAGCCCAAGAAACCACAGGCACCGAGGAGACGTCCTGGACGTCGCCATTGCAACAGGAATGCCAGGGATTTTGAAGGCGAGATTACTAAACAAGATTACTTCAGACCACAAGCCTGTGATCATCGAAACACCCAATATTGAGACACACCGAGACGAAGAAGTAAGGAAAAACTACCGCAGAGCCAACTGGCCGCGATTCCAGCAACTACAAGACAACGACAAAGACATAGAGGACGCCCTTAAAAGCCTCATGGATAACATAAAGACAGCAGCAGACGCAGGAGCTTTAAACAGAAGCAACTACCATCTGACATCCTCCAACTGATTGAAGCAAAGAACAGGGCAGGAGGACCGACGCGAACTAAACCACCTGATACGTGAAGCCCGTGTGACTGTGCACAGAAACCAGGAGTGGTCGAATTCAGTGTTGACCCTCCAGGTGGAAGACGGCACTGCCTGAAATCAGACCCAAAGGCGCTCGAAACAGCGCCGCCGGGGTTGCTCGGAGAAGATTAACCCAACTGCAAGCCAGCCGACAAAGCGAATGCGCTTGCTGACACGTTTCAGCAGAACTTTCGCACTGTCACAGAACCCATGAATGAACTACACCATAGGAGGGTCAGACACCGTCTCCCCCACTATCTGCGCAACAATGACGAAGAGGGGCGAAACATTGAGCCATTCAGGGTCAAGGAACTACTAGAGGAGATACGAAAGCAGACGCCGGGAAAAACACTGGGACATGATGTATCATCAATAGGATCGTGAAAAACGTGCCCTTGGCGCCGTTGTGAAAATGACTTACCTGTTCAACAGGTTGGCGCAGACCAAGGTGTACCCCCTTGCTTGGAAGCAAGCAATCATCATCCCAGTCCTCAAGCCCAGCAAAAACCCAGCGGGGCACTATACTATCGGCCGTTCAGCCTCTTGCCGAGCATCAGCAAGTTCTTCGAGCGGTTATTGCTGAAGCGAATGATGCTGCATGTTACTGAGGGCAACATGATCCCCCAGAACAGCGTGGCTTTAGACCCAGCCACGCGACGACGAACCAACTCCTGAGGGTTGGATGTAGCGAAGGCCTTCTATTCCGACTGGCATCATCGACTGTTATACAAGATGGAAACTCTACATCTACATCCATACTCTGCAAGTCACAAATATTGTGGGTGGCAGAGGGTGCTAAGCACCAACCCTAAACCCGCGCATCCCAATCCCGAATAGCGCGACGAAAGAAGGAATACATAAAAACATCCTTACTGCATCTTATTTCTCTAATCTTATCCCTCCTGTCATTACGACCTAAATAGGTTGGCGGAAGAAGATTTTCATTGCACTCGAAAATTAATTTTTTTCGCATATTCTCCAGTAAATTCGAACGCAAGCTACGTCGTCTGTCTTCCAAACTATCCGAGCCCAATCTATGTATCAATTCTGTGACGCTTTCATAAGGGCTGTAGCAACCAGTCACGAATCGAGCGTCCTCCTCTGCACCCTCTCCACTGAGTCAATCAGAACCTTGCGATACGGATCACAAACTCCACAACAGTAATCCAGATGCGGACGCACTAGTGTTCTATACGCTATCTCCTTTGTATGAACTTAACAATTCCTCAAAAACGACCTATGAATCGCAATTTAGAATTCGCCTTGGCTACGACGGAATTTATGTGAATGTCCCATTTTATGTTGCTTTGTACTATCACCCCCAGATACTTCTTGGAATCAACCGTGTCAACAGCTGAATTGTTTATTTTGTAATCGTGAACAAACTGATTCTTTTTGTTACTTATCCGCATTGCCTTGCACTTTTTGGAATTAAGTGTAAGCTGCCATTTGCGGCACCAATCGAAAACAGCATCCAAATCGCACTGAATTTCTAAGCAATCGTCGGAGCACCTTATTTCCCTACAGATAACTACATCGTCGGCAAACAATCGCAATCAGCATTTGACGTTATCACCTAGATCGTTTATAAATATTAAGAAAGGAAGTGGTCCTATCACACTTCCTTGAGGAACGCCCGAAGTAACATTTATCTTAGAAGAGGCTTCCCCGTCGACAACGACATACTGTGATCGATCAGTTAGAAAATCACGTGTCCACTCGCAGATCTGAACCGAAATACCGTAAGCTCGAATCTTCGCTAAAAGTCGGTAATGAGGTACAGAATCAAAAGCTTTCTGAAAATCCAAGAAAACTGCATCAAATTGCGAACCTCTATCGATAACTTTCATTACATCATGGGAAAATAGGGCTAATTGTGTTTCACACGATCTCTTCTTCCGAAATCTGTGTTGACACGGTATAAGTAACTCGTGCTCATCTAGAAACTTCATAATGTTCGAGCATATGACATGCTCCAGAATTCTGCTGCAGACCGATGTTAGAGATATGGGTCGATAATTCCTAGGATCAATCCGATCTCCTTTCTTGAAAACGGGAATTACCTGGGCTATTTTCCAGCTAGAAGGTACTTTTTTCTGTTCTAAAGATTTACGGAATATATCTGACAGAAATGGTTCAATTTCCTCCGCGTATTCAGAAAATACTCTTACCGGTATACCATCGGGACCCGGCGCTTTACCCCACTTCAGGAGTTTTAATTGCTTTACAATTCCTACGCTATCAATTTATATCGGATCCATCTCTAATTCCACACGATGTGATAAAGTGGGGATGTTTTCCATTTTTTCGCGCGTGAATGAATTTTTGAATTTGGTGTTAAATACAGTAGCCTTGTCGCGGCTGTCTTCAACTTCCCGTCCGTCTTTTATTAGAACTGGCTGATTGTTCCCACTACAACTAACTTTTTTTTACATACGACCAAAATTTCTTAGGGTTTTCAGTGAGGCTCTTAGAGAGAGAATTTTCACGAAAGTTATTAAAGGCCTCACGCATCGCATTCTTAACACGTCCCCTTATCTGCTCTAACTTATCTAACTCAGTCCGAAGCATCGTTTTTTTTGATCGTACATGTATATTCCTTTGCTTTTTGAGTAACCTGTTAACCTCCCGTGTGGGCCATGGGGGATCATTCCCTTCCCTGATAGAAATATAGGGGTGCCAGGACCCTTCATGAAGCTCATAAAGAGCTACTTCCGAGGGCGGTTCTTCACGGCAAGAATTGGCGACAATCTCTGCTCAAGAAGACGGATACGTGCTGGAGTCCCACAGGGCCGTGTGCTCTACACACTCTACACGGCGGACATACCGATGCCGCAGGCAGCCAAAATGGCGCTCTAGGCAGATGACATGGCGGTCTTCGCCACGTTATGCTGCCCCATCCTGGTTGGACGGCGTCTACGGGCTGCGCTGCAAGCCATCGAAGAATGGTCCCTAAATGGTGAATCAAGATCAACGCCTCCAAAGCCAGACAATTATGCTTACTCGTCACCCACCACAGATCAAACTGTTTGGGAACAGAATCCGATTGGTGACCAGGGCCAAATACCTCGGATTGACCCTAGACACAAAATTAATCTGGAAACCGCACATGGAAGATGTAAGGCGCAGAGTGCACCAACGATTGGGTGCACTATATCCAGTCCTCAACACCAACAGCACACTACCAGCAAGATGCGGAATGTAAGTATATAAAGCTCTGGTGCGGCCAATACTGAGGTATGCCGGCCCTGTGTGGGCGTACGCTGCCGAAACACATATAGTGCGACTCCAGAAGCTACATAAAGCAGAACCTCAAAAGAGCCATGCAGGTACCGCAGAGATTTCCCACGGACGAACTTCACAACATTACACCAAGTCCAAGACATCGGGAAAAGTATGAACAGCTGGCCACGAAGTTCTACCAAAAAACGCAAGAGAGCGAAAATCACCTTATTCGCTTCATCACACAATATGCAAGGGATGAAGGACCGCATTGACGACCACTACAACTACTCACGCCAGAAAACCCCATTTGGGTCAATGAGTAAGTGACTGAGCATGTATGCAGACACACCATATATATAACGAAAAATATTAATAATAAATATATTTAAAAATAAAATTTAAAAAATTATAAAAAGGCCCAAATGAAATGACAAAAATGAAAAGAAAGGAAAAAATGCTTGCAAAAGCAAATTAAAGAAGACAATCACAAAAAGGCTAACACTTCTCCACATGAATTCCTCAGCCATTAGGTTGAGGAAGAACGATAGAGCCGACGGAAGTGCTTAGTGCTGTTGCGAGCGTGATGAACGGAGCTTTTCCTAAAAAATTTGTGCTCACTCACCACTCTTAAAGGATAGAAGAAAGAATAAATCTGCGGCGGCAAAGGCGAAAGCAACCACCTCTGCTCAAAACCTGCAGCATTTGAAAAACTGAAACCGCTGTACATGTGTAACGGTTAGCGTTCTTGCCTCGCATTCGGGAGGACGGCGGTTCGAATCCCCGTCCGGGCATCCAGATTTGGGTTTTCCATGGTTTCCCCAAATCACTCCAGGCAAATGCCGGGATGCTTCCTTCAAAAGGCCATGCCCGAATTCCTTCCCATTCCTTGCCCCCATCCTTGCCCCCCATCCTTTCCCGTCTCTAAAGACATCGATGTTAAAAAGAGACGTAAAGCAGTTAAAACAAAAATGTACATGAAGAAACCAAAACACTTACGTCGCCTAGCCACAAGACCAACTGCTTCGAAGACCTATGCCACATCAACACACTTCTCGAAAGTAATTACACAGCTTGAGACACAGAAAAACAAACTTCCTGCAGAACAAAAGCGATTATTTGCAACAGTCACACCAGAAGTTGATTCACCAGCACCAGCAAGGCCAGAACCTGATTCGCCACCAACGCCAGTAGCAGACGTGGAGCAGATGTCGGTCGGCACAGAGGCTGCCTTCAGTGAGGAAGAAGACGAGCTCATTGAACAAGGCCCCATGCTATCGCTCACTCACAACTACGAGGGGGAACTGGTAAACTATGGCGGAGCAGATACGTCGTCAAACCAATGTGTTCGCCAGGCAACAATGGAATCTGCTTCAGTCCATCCTACCCTTCAGACTTCTCTACAGTTGAGGAGGTCTCGCAGGATAGAAACATCTGCTACCAACCGAAGAACCCCGCCGTCGCAAGAACAAGCTCGTCGTCCGAGGTCTCCAAGTGAAGACTGAGGAAGAAGTCGTGGCCGCCGAACTCGCCAGCGAGGGCTTGGAGCCGAGCCACATACATCAAATGTGGAGGACCGGCGCAGTGGAAAGGAACCCTCTGTATTCCTTCAATTCTACAGAGGAGGCTGCCAAACTAAAAACCAACAAAATTCTGGTGGTAAAACCTGTCATAATTGAGAAGAAGAGGCCGACGCCGCCGGATTTTATACAATGTTTCAGTTGCCTGGAATTCAAACACATATACCGGCAGTGCACTGATCACACACGCTCCGTCAGGTGTGGCGAGGGACATCGCGTCGCCGTATGCCCGAACCCACGTCATCTCCCGAAGTGCTGTAACTGCAACATGGAAGGGCATCCAGCATCATTCGATGGCTCTCCGGACCGTCTGACCCTCCCAACCTCGGGCATGGCGCCATATGAGACCCGCTATATCTACAAGATGCTACCATTGACCTCGGCCAGCCACCACCAACCTTCATCGAGTAGACTCCATTCCAAGAAGACCGCGTGGACCAACCGCGTCAGCAGCACACGCATCGCAGACACGTCGGCCACTACGCTGGCACAGCTATCGCAGGCAGTGGCTGATGCACTCAACAAAATTCCGGAAACGATAACAAACGCAATGGCGCTAGCTCGTCTCCACCTCACTAGATCCTACGAAACAGAAAGAAGAAACTGACTAATGGCACCTCATTAATGTAGCTGAAGCGTCTAGAACTGAAAACTCTAAAGAAGATGTCACTACTTAAAATCAGCAATCATCTGAGGTGGATGTCGACAATTAGGGTGACAGGAACCTCACCACCTGTCCAGCCAGCGCCTTCGGCACCGGCAGATGCTGCGCTTCTCTGAAAAAGCATACTTTCACCACCTGTCAACGTCCAATATCAGAACCAGCCTGTTGTAACTGTAACGGCCCTCATGCTGCCTGCTACAAGGACTGCCCAGCAATTAAGTCACTTAACAGCAGCATAAAGTCTAACTCAAGAAGTGGTCACCTCACGCACCCCCAGCGGATTCAGCCCAACACTGAACAATCATATAAGCCCTTCTAGAACATGGAGTGAATCCATGCTACGTCAACGTACTGTACAACATCTGCAGCACTTGCACTGCCTTTGTCAACATCGCTGAAGCCATCAAAGAGTTCCCAGTAGAAAGACGGATAAAGCAAGTGGACTCTGTATTCCTTAAGCTATTCACATCAATCCTGGAGTTGGCAATGTCAAAAATATAATGACAAAACAGAGGGTTGAGAATAAATGGAAGAAGTCTCAACAACTTAAGATTCGCTGATGATATAGTTTTACTCTCACAGTCTGAAATAGCTAAAAGAACTGATAAATGAACTGCAGGCAACTTGCAGCGGAGTGGGCCTTAACTAAACTTGTCAAAAAGCAAAATCATGCCAAACAGAAGGTTAGAAAAAGACAAAGAGAAGATAGCCACGAAAGAAGCTGGTATTGAGTCTATGGAACGGTACATCTATCTTGACCAACTGATCAGCATGAATGGCGACTCAAAGCCTGATATCTACAGTAGTATAAAGCTGGGCTGAAGAGCACACAGATGAAATTCCGTAGTTTTTAAATGAAACATACCAGTACATCTAAAAAAAAACCGGTATTTGAACAATTTGTATTACCGGTCCTCACATATGCCATCTAAACAGTCACATGAAGCAAAAATTGAGAACTGTCCAGCGAAGTATGGAAAGAACAATGCTACAATGTTTACAAGGAGAGACAGGAAAAGGGCCGTGTACATTCGTTCAGTAATAAAGGTGATAGACATCTTAGAAAGAGTCATGGCCCAAAAATGGCAATGGGCTGGTCATATTGCTCGCAAAATAGATGACAGATGGACTACAGCAGTAATGGATTGGATACCAAGGAGCCTGAAAAGAGCAAGAGGAAGACCCCCAAGATCGGTGGGATAGAGACATACGTCGAGTTACAGGCGTGAACTGGAAGAGAGTTACTCAAGATCGATAAGTCTGGAAGGGGGAAAAAATACTATATAGAATTAAATTATAAAATATAGCTCATTTGGCCTAAACAATGACTGATAAAGATGTAAAAAATAATAATAGTATAATATAATATAATAATCGGTATACAAATCCAAAATACAGTCCAAAATTGACTACGGTCGTATTCTATACAACAGCGCGAGTTTTAGAATTTTTTCAGTGTAAACAAACTTCAGTAGAGTTATATTCGAACTTGTCTTGGTGCCATGGGACCAGTTCTTATCAGGTTGAGGCCTGCATATCAAAAGAAACTGCGTCGGGTAAATTGATGGTTGAGAACCTGACGCACCTCAACCATTCAGATGTTTATAAGTGTAAAGTGGTGAGTAGTTCGATGAGTAATAGAGAAATATTCCGACTGTCAGAAGTCCACTGTAGTTATAGGGAATGGAAAGAACTAATGGTCATAATGATTTACTGTATGCGAATACCAATTCTATCCTTAGTATGATTCAACTACCAATATATTTTATAATTCATGGGGATAATCAGTATACAAATTGCAGTCAGCAAGGGGATATTGAAGAAAACTGGAATCACTCTTTACATGTTTAAACTTCTCCTGACGACGAAGTAAGAGGCGCGTGTTTCTACCCCAGCAATATACATCAAGGAATGTATAAACTGTCGCCCAAACATGCACATTGCAAAAGCCATAAATTTTTAAAGACAATTGAGTATTAAATTTGATTTCAGTTGCAATTGAGTTCACACGCTGTGGTGGATTGTCCCTCCACCCCACCCTCATATGTCTTGATTTATTTATTTTTTCGCATTTCCACATACCTACGCTTTCCCATTACGAACTGCAACTTTATTTCTATTTGTAATTTAATCAAGTCTCTTCCTTCATTACCTACAGAAGAAAATTTCCCCACATGCTTTCGCCTGAAATCAAGTGCCACTTTATGATAATGGTCATCTCTTCCCCTCCATGTTAAACTTCTGATCCCCCTACTCTTATCCATCCATAATCGCAATTATAAGCCTTCAACAAACCCAAAACTCTTTTCACCTGTCTTCTGTCTTACAATGACTTCCAACCCAGCTCCTTCAACATATGAGTTACTGATTGCATTCTGCGGTAATTTCCACAAACAAATATAGCTGCTGTCCTTTGAAATACCTCCAACTCCTGAATTTGATACCCATAATGTGGGTTCCACACCACCATATTGAAGCAGAGGTGTGACCAAGATTTTTTAACCCAGTTCTCTCACTTCCCTAGTGTATTCCTTCATCACCCTCTCCAATAAACGAAGGACTTTGTAACCAATGGGTTCTGCCCAAATAAGTTTACAATCAAAAGTTATGCCTACATATTTACTGCTAGGATCTTAGACAAGCAATTCCTTCCATATCCCATAATCATAGAAAATCTGTACTTTTTTATCCTTGTACCTAATTAGTTGACTCTTTTTGGCATTTATTTTCGTTCCATGTTTAATTACCAAGCTAGATATTCAGTTCAGATCCTCTTAAACTGTTCACAGTCTTTTACTGTTTTAATCCATTTGTATAACGTTATATCATTTGCGAACAATCTAACTTTTAACTTCAACCCATCAATACAATCATTAATTAGAGTAAGGAACAGTAATTCTCCAAATACGCAACCCTGGGCACTACTGTATTTACTTTTACCACTTTTGACACTGCATTATTACCCCAAACTCTTTGCTTTCTTCTTTTTAAGATTTCTTCCATCTACCAAGTCACTTTTTAACCCACCTCGATGATTTTTACCTTATCTACCACCATTTTATGGCTCACCCCGTCAAATGCTTTGGGTAGATTCAGTGCTACACTGTCAACCTGGCCTCCTGTGTCCATTTCTTCCGAAACATCTTGCATATCTCCTGCTAACTCAGGTTAGCATGAATACCCTTGCCTAAAACCATGTTGTCGATTTTGAACCAATTAAAATTCCTCAGAGACATTTTTGATGTTTCACATTCTCTCTTAATTTTCATACCATTGATTTCAAACTTATTGACTTGTAACATTCTGCCTTATTTGTCTTCCGTTCTTTATGGTCCATTACTACTATCGCAATTTTCCAGCAAGCAGCAAGTATCCAGACTGAATTTAAATAACGTTTCAAGATAAGGTACAATGTCACATCCAGCTATCTTTAAGACATACTTAGGAATATTATCTACACTTGAACCTTTGTGCATTTTTAGCTTCCTTAGTTTCTTCTTGATATCCTGAATACGAATTTAATTTTTTTTATTCTCTTCATTTCTAATTGTACAGATAAGTTCGTTCTCCGATTTACACCCCCCTCCCCTCCCAATTCCCCCGCCACCAGTTCCACAGTGCAGCTGAATTCAGTATCCCTCTAGTAACCAGCAGCTACCAAACCAAAAGTCACCGTCGTGACCGCAACAGGAAGTGGTCAACCTTACAGCTTTAGCTAACAACTCGTGACGTACCCTCTTCTGTTTAGTATTTGTAGGCATTAACTAGTGAAACTTCACCAGCCAGTGGTGCATTGGGGTCTACTAGCTGAACCCCTAAGAAAGATAAGGCAGCCCCTCGATCTCCACGTTTAGTCCTCTCGAATCTTGGTTCACCCGTGGTGTTCTAGATTTCTAACTCCTTATCTACCTTCCTTTATATTGTAACTCTCGTTTCTAATGATACTGTTCCCTGCACCCTCAGATATCAATGTTCTATTTAGTGAAACTCTTACAGAATTATACTATATACTCCATTACCCAACCTAATGTTGCAATAGGTATGAATAAAACTTGTGACCCGTTAGCCTGGGCATGATTGGTTGTGTAGAAGTGGGCATAAATCTCTCCCATGACTGCTTCCTTACCATCAGATTCTTTTTCCCACTATTTTATATTCCCACTCATCTCTTTGTTTTTTTTTATGTTTATTATCCAATCAGCAAATTTAGCTTTACAGGTTAAAGTTGTCTTTTACAAATAATAGCATTCTTAATTACATGGTTGAGGTCAGACCATTAGGGCCCCTCAGTAAATACATAACAGTAATGCAGTAAATATTTTGTGAAAATAGTGAAAACAGTGTCAACAGTATTAAAATTATAATAAGAACAGTTGTTAGCATTAAATATATATATTTATATATGTAGAACAGTTATCAGTGTGAAAATAGTAGTAAAAACAGTTGTAATGAAATTGATTTAAGATAACTACACTTTTGTTCATGAAATATATACAGTTTTTTAGTTTTCAGCGCTGAGGATAATCTTGTTTCACAACATATGGTTTACTGGTTCATTTGGTCTTCAAAGTCACTGTTCAATAGATAAATGTCTTGAGGAAGGCGCTTTTTTAGTCTAGTTTGTCCCATTCTTTTTCCTAGCTCATAAAACCGAGCACCAGGTACTGAATTCATTCGTTTTATAAAATTTTTAGTTTGTTACCTTATGGATTTATTAATGTAAGAAATATTTAATTCTCGGTGTAGCTGACTGTTGCGTACGTACCATGGTGCGTTCACAGCTAAACGAAGAACTTTATTTTGGAATATTTGAACTCTTTGTAACTTGCTACGACTAGCACATCCCCATATTGGATATGCGTATGTTATTAGCGGTCGTAATATCATTTTGTAAATTAATAGGCAGAATTCTGTTTTTAATGATGATTTTCTATTTAATACTGGCTATAGTTTGTACAATCTGGCATAGACTTGATTTATTTTATTATTAATATGTGTGTTCCACGTTAACCACCTGTCAAGGACGACACCGAGGTACTTAATTGATTGGTCAGGTGGGTTCCATGCAATGTTATTTTCCATGAAGTGGGCGTGTAAGCATTCTGGCTTGACATTTTCCGGGATTTAGAGATATTCGCCAAGTTAGTTGTGCAATTGCATCATGTAGGAAATTGCGTGCTTTGTGGATGTCGTTGTGTGAAGTGTATACTACTGTGTCATCAGCATACATTGCAGTCGAGGTATTTGTGAAAGTTGGAATATCCAACGTGTATATGTTGAATAGGGTGTGCCCTAAAGCAGATCCTTGTGGGGCTCCTGCTGTTACTGGTCGTGCTCTTGATATTTTTGTGCCCACTCGTGCACTGAAGGTTTGGTTCTGTAGAAAGCTTTCTAAGATTTTATACAAATATAGAGGCATTCCTGTATTTCTGAGTTTATATAAGAGTCCAGTGTGCTATACTTTGTCAAATGCCTGGGCAACATCTAGAAAGGCAGCCAGGGTGTGATGTTTAAGTTCAAGGCCCCTTGTGACGTCTTCAACCAGGCGTAGTATTTGGTGCGAGGTTGAGTGCATCGGGCGAAATTCAAATTGATGTAATGGTATGGTTCCCTCAGCATCAAGGAAGGAAGTTAGCTGCATCCATATTATCTTTTCCAGTAATTTTGATAAGTTTGGGAGTAAGCTTATAGGTCTATAGATAGAGGGTAGGGAAGCTGGTTTATTAGGTTTGTTGAAAACTATGATATTAGCATGTTTCCACTCTATTGGAAAGTATCCGGTACAGAGAATGCTGTTAAAAAGTGCTGGGAGATAACTTACTGCCGTAGGGAGTAATGACTTCAGCGCTATGTTGGGTATATTATCATGACTTGGCGATTTCCTTACTGGCAAACTTTTAATTATTTGTCGCCGTTCTCTTGGGGCAGTGAATTTGTCATAATTCTCCGCTCCAATGGTCATATGCCGATTGGAATCATTGACTGTTTTGTTGAACTCATGATCTACTATAGGATTCGGTTTGAAGACATTTTCAAAATGATCTGCTAAAATTTCGCACTTATCTAAATCACTAGATATATATTTATCGTTCCATTTTAAGGGCGGCAAGACAGTGGGTTCCCTGAGAATTCGTTTCGTAGCTTTCCCTAGACATATATCACCAGATTCTAATTCCAATAGTTAAATTTGATATGCTTCGTAGCGAAATGAGTCGAGTTCTAGTTTGATTAATTGGTTTAGGAGTCTTCGTTGGTGCGGGAGTCACTGGTTTTGCCACTGTCTACGAGTTTGATTTTTGTAGTTGATCAAGTCAATGATTCATCTGTTTGTAAAGGCTAGTTAGGTCCGGTTACTCCTACATCTACAAGAGGTTATCCCTCCACCCACCCCTCACTTCACTCTAGTATCAGGTCAAATATTTTTCTCCATGTAATTTCTGTATCTGTCACCTTCAGGCATTTATCTTATCTTCCCAGTGCCCTGTTGGCAGTTCCTAACCATCATTTTCACCCTGATATTTTTTTTATATAAAAAAATAATTTAAAAAAAGTAAAATTATTTTTTGTACGTAAATTACAATCTGCGAACAAGACCTTCCCCAATAGTTAATAACAGTAGGATTAAAGTGTACGATTCTATTGATAAATATGTAATTTATTTAAGGATTTTTTTTGTGTGTTTTGTTCATTGGAATTAGTTTCTAGGAGAAATGATGAATAATTTACCAAAAACGTTGAAAGAATTTAAAGTTAAAATTTGTGGAGGGCAAATTTAGTGGGTGCAAAAAAGGGGGAAGATGGGTGTGTGGGGAAATTGCAATTTTAATCAAATATTATTATTTGGTTCTAATAAAATATTAATAATCCAATATTTCTGTTGTTAATAGTAGTCATTATTTAAGCTATAAATATTTATTCTCTGATGTTCATATTTAGATGATTTCTGTCCATCAGTGTGAATTTACTTAAGTACGTATATATTTTGTCGCTAACATTGAGTTTGGTATCTCTGCTGACAACTGTAGTCCCACGTCATCAACTGGCGTGTTGGTGGATATTGTCTCTGTTGGTGGCAGTGTATATTGAGGTTGTGTTTGGATTATCATTCTCAGGTCATTTGTTCCTGTACGCAAAGATGGTAAATAATAATAATAATAAAAATAAAAGCTTTGTTTTGAATGACGGGTTGTTACTGATTATATTTCCATAAACAGCGATTTTCTTACGAACTGAAATGATTTTGTAATACCGAAGTAAACCAACAGTTCAATATTATACCTGCAACACGAACGCTGTTACTAAAGTATGGTTATGGTATTGTAGGAATTGTGACTTTATTTATTTCATTTTGAGGTTTAATTGTGTGCAATGTTTTGAAAAAGGTTGGTTAGCTCTATGATAAATATTGACATGCCACCATAACTATATAATGTAGAATATGCCTTGTGTATCCAAAATATAAATGCATGAAAAGTAGGCTTGTGAAATACGGTATAACACCTCGTCTTTGGAAATGACAGTATTTTGATTTAAATCTAGATCGCGATGCCTCTATACCAGCAGCGCTACAGAATTATAAAGACAAATGCAAAGAAGAGTCAGCATATTAGATACAGAGATAAAAAAAAACTAAAGGTTGACAATGATTATAAAGTGGGGAAAGAATTGCTTGTTGAAGACTTGAAATGTAAATATTTTGGCATAACATTTGAATACAAGCTCAACTGGCAAGGAAACATTGGACAGGTAGTAGGAAAAGGTTTCAAAACCCTTCATTGGTTCGAGAGAGTGATGAGGGGATGTAGGAGAGAAGTAAAGGAACTGGTTTATAAAACTTTGGTCGGATCGATGCTTGAATATGATGGTGTAGTATGGGACCCACATTTTGGGTACGAAATGCAGGAGTTGGAAGGGGTGCAAAGAAGGGCTGCTAGATTTGTCTCTGGAAATTACCTTAGAACACAATCAGTAATTGAAATGATAAAAGAGCAAGGATGGTATTTATTGAAAAATAGGAGGAGGGTGAAGAGTCATGGAAGTATACAAGGCATATATATTGGTGATGAGGTGTGGAAAGATATTGGTGTGAGAATTAAAAGTAATGCATTAAAAGGAAAAGATGACTATGACCACAAGCTAGCACTCTATTTCAGGCACAAGTGTGTGGGGAGATTTTCTTTCGTATGTAAGGGGGACAGGGATTTGCATTAATTGCCAAGAGAATTTATGAATAATTAACTTTGCCCGGAATGCATTAAAATGCCTATTTTTATTTCTTAAGTGGGTACACATATAGAAAACAGACACATTAACATGTGCCAACCAACTGAAAGACAATGATTTTTATCCATTAAATTAAAATTAAAAAATTCTGATGCCTTGGGTTATACAATATTTTGGTCTTCCATCTTTTGCAAAAGCAGATTATCCAGCATTGCTGGGCAGGTGGATATGAAAGTTATGATGTTATATCTTGATTAGAATGTCACAAACATACTGCATCCACTTTCAAGATATTTGTGAAAAACTATGGTTTCATGTGTAAATTTTGTATTATCTAACAGGCAATACCGCTCACTTCGCGCTGTTAACGTGTTGTCATAGTGACGTCACGTTCACGTACAGTCAATTTTTGTGACTATTCGGCCGCTGGTAAGCGGCCGTAGACGTCCGATAACACATCAAACACTGGACATCTGGTTGTGTTATCGGACATCTGCGGCCGCTTGCATCTGATCCACCTTCGGGATATCAGTTTATGTTGATATTGTACAGTTTTAAATTATTGTGACCGAGCGTAGCGAGGGCACAATACACACAAAAATTGACTGTACGTGAATGTGACGTCACTATGACGATACGTTAACAGCGCGAAGCGAGCGGTATTGCCTGTTAGATAAAACCCAGAGTGGCTGGGTTTTTATAAACCTAATGTAGGCAATACATTTCTCTTTGTTCTAAAGAATACAAGTGCAGTTCACCATCAAAAATCTGATAAAAACTGTGAGTTTCTATAAACAACTTTTGGAATTAAGATGAGTGGGAGTAAAGGGGGAGAGGGGTTGGATTTTTGCAAGTCAAATGTAAGTACTTTTCTGTTTACTTTAAAATATACATGTGCAAAGTTCCTTCAAAATTGTATAGAAACAGTACCTTTGTGTAAACAAAATTGCCAGAAATTAATGGGGTGGGAAGGGTCAGAGGGGTTGGGTTTCTGAAAATCAAATTTAGACAGTATTTTTCTGTTTGTTTTAATAAATACATGTGCAAAGGACCATTGAAATCTGGGGTATTATCTAACAGGCAATACCGCTCGCTTCGCGCTGTTCACGTGTCGTCATAGTGACGTTACGTTCACGTACAGTCAATTTTTATGACTATTCGGCCGCTGGTAAGCGGCTGCAGACGTCCGATAACACATCAAACACTGGACATCTGGTTGTGTTATCGGACATCTGCGGCCTCTAACCAGCGGCCGCCTGCATCTGATGCACCTTTGGGATATCAGTTTATGTCGATATTGTACAGTTTTAAATTATTGCGACCGAGCGTAGTGAGGTCACAATACACACAAAAATTGACTACGTGAACGTGACGTCACTATGACGACACGTTAACAGCGCGAAGCGAGCGGTATTGCCTGTTAGATAAAACCCGAAATCTGTGGGTATGTATAAAGAGCATTTACAAAAATGAGGGGGAGTTTCTGAAAACCAAATTTGGGCACTATTTTTCTGTTGATTTCAAAGAATATCCATCGATATTCGATAAAAAAATGTGGGTATGTGTAAAGAAAACTGATAAAAATTAAAGGGGTGGGATGAGGTGTTGGGTTTTCACAAACCAAATGTAGATCGTAGCCTATGTTTCTGTTTGTTTTAAGTACACTTGTACAAAGGACCATAGAAATCAGATAAAATCTGTGGGTATGTATAAGGAACAAAATTAAGAATTAAGAGGGTTGAAAGGGGAGAGGGGTAGGTTTCTGAAAACCAAATGTAGACAGTATGTTTTTGTTGGTTTTAAGGTATAAATATGCAAAGTTCCGTTGATACGGGATAAAAACTGGGGATATGTGTAAAGAACATTGACAAAAATTAAGGGGGAGGAAAGGGGTAAAGGTGTTGGGTTTCTGAAAACCAAATGTTGACAGTACTTTTCTGTTTATTTTAAAGTGTACGTGTGCAAAGCTCCATGGAAATCGTATAAAAGCTCTGTGGGTTCGTATAAAATTAAGGGTTGTAAAGGATTTTACAGAATGTTGCGTATACCTTTTGGGGACTACCCCTGTGCGTTTGTATCCCACATTATCGTTGTTTTATAAGGGCTTCCTGAGCTAGTTCACTTGTCTATATTCTATATGTAACCATTGGGATTACTGGAGAACGCGGTACCGCTAGACCTACTTTCTGCTGCGCTAAACTATGACGTCTTAACATGGCACCTATGACGTAAACACCAGCCAGTGCAGCAACAAATGTGACTAATAGGACCACACAGGAACTAAGCCGTTAATTGGGTGTGGAACAAGAACAGTAACTACTCAAACCATTTTACCAGTAACTGGCAAATACTGGTATCATCATCTCCAATAGACCCCATCCATCCAACCGTACAACATGATGCCACCAAATCGAAAACAAGAATCGCTAGTCAAAACCCATTTTAAAACTGATACCATGATAACATCTCCAATTAATTCCCATCAGTCCAACTATACAACACAATATCACCATCTTCCCAAAACACTGACCATTATCAGCCAGTTACATCACATACAACGATCCGATAAAACATTAATCAAAATCAGAATATCCAATACAATGTCAAAATGAAAAAAATAATAACAGTCAATGAACTATTATAAAAAGACTTCTTAATACCTTCAACACAAAAAATACATACAATCACTACAAATTATACAGCAAAATACTAATCTTCAACACACTTATAAACTTTTTTTTTTTTTTATAAACTGTATTTCCGCTGGAAACCTTGTGTACCAACACAACTCGCCTCCCCAAACATCGACAAAGAAAAAGAAATACACTAAACAACAAACATCGTAATAACTTTTTAAACCAATTCGAACTATAGAAAACAGTATCCAAGTAACTATAAATCAAGAAAACAATCATACAAAACTAACACACCACCTAACTGAGAATTTCTCACTAACCACCATAAGCCAAACAACACTTACTTGAGTGAAAAACGAATAAAATCACCAGCATATAATTCCCCACCATCCTTCACTATAAATTATGACACCGAAACCACACACCTATAAACAAACTGCAAATATACACTTTCACTAGATCCAGCCTAAACTGACAAACAGCTACTCCTCAAAGACATAATGCAAAACCACTCACAAAAACTTCAATATCAACACCAACAAATCAGAATACCACAGAACAAACATATGTTACAGTTAGTGTTGCAAATTGAAAAAAAAAGTTTTTTTTTCTTCAGATTTGTGAAAAAAAAACATGAAAGAAACCTAGCTCCCTTGTTTTTTTTTTCTATTTTTTTTTTTCAGAAAAAAATATATTTGATAAATTATAGTTTTATGTATGGAACTTTCATTTTACATGTGTGTGTTTAATCTTACTAAATCATATAATGTCTTACATATTGATTCCTAAATGTATCTATATAGGTAAAATAATTTTTTATTTATCCTCTATGTTGGTACCACATTAATTGTATCAGTAATACCAACACTAGATCGGTCGGAATTTTCTGTTTCTTCTTTTGTCTCCTCTAGATCCATAAATTCAGAAATAGTTACGTTTTCTTTTACTGGTTGTATTGTATGCAAAAGCTTTTGAAATTGCAATTTTAAATTGTGAGTAAAGTACACGCTGTGCATAAAGACTGCGCTGATAGTTCTGTATTACGGTCTTTTGAATTTAAATCTATTTTCATACAAAATAGGACCTTTATTTGTTTTCAATCGTTGGTTTACGCCAACGGTTGCAACGAAATGATTCATAATTACTAACAATGGCTCGGTATCACTATACGCTGAGAGTTTAACAAGTATACGAATACAAGGAAAGCACAATAAGTAATAAAAAAAGAGGCAAAAAAACATAGATAAATTTAATATTTCTAATTTTTTGAAAAGATCTGTAAGTCTACAGATAAATTTTGTAGGGCCTGGCAGCACTAGTCCAAATAGCGAGTATCAATCCAAACAATGGGGAACGGGGAAGTCCCCATTCGTAAAACAAAACTTCAGTCAGCCAATAGTTTTGTAATTTTTTTTTTCTACTGAACCAGAAAAATATAGTAGATTTAAAAATTAAGATAAGTACTTAGTATAAACTCTAAAACAGTCATATTAAATGATAAATGCTTTAAAAATTTGAAATTTAGTAGTTATGAAAAAAACATGTCCCAGAAAAAAACACGTTTTTTTTCATGTTTTTTTTTCAAGTCAGAAAGAAAACCAATTTTTTACAACACTAGTCATGGTAACAAGTCAACTACCTACATAACTGACCACACTCAATCGCTGTGTATCAGAGTAACACAAAGTAAACAACAATCCACAATTTGACCAATCTAAGGAAACGATCCAACATAACTACCACATTGTTAATCGATCACGACCGATACATACACTAACCCACCAACAAATTACACCACAAAAAACAATACAAAATATTTGATACGAAATTAAAATCTCCACTAAAATTCACACAAACCAATAACAACACACTGCTCACACAAACATAACGATTAAAATTACATAAAAATTCTACACACAATACCACTATTCCGCGCAGATATGATTTTATTGTATGGGAATCGCGATATCAAGTAGACCCTAACCATTACCATAAATACATTTTGTTAATAAAATGTAAATACATGTTATTAAAGACAACATGATGGGCAATGGAGTAATGCGCCATATTTGGTGAATTATTTGCATTCAACATGTGTCGAGATATTCCCACAGACGACAACCTTGGTCGAGTCAACCACCTGCAGCTAACGGAATAAAGCCTTCCAAGAGTTAATATCTTTTGGTTTGTAATAAACGAATGACAAATTACTAAGTCTATTGTTTTTGTTATTTTGATTATGTGTTACTAGTATTGACCAGTGCTTATTCATGATGTGGAATTTTTATTAAAAAATCTGGTATTAGTTTTAAATTTATAATATATCCTGTAATTTCCCTATTATTTGGCAAAGATAAAGAAGTGTAAAATAATGTAATATAGTAATGTAATAAAGTTTTAAACAAACTTAAATAACTTGTATTTCATACTTTAACTTAAAAAATATCCTCACTCCCATCTTCAGTTTATAATATACCAAGCTAAAAAAATATAATGAAAATCAAGCCTATCTTTGAATACAAGTTGAAACCAATTTTTTCCAACTTTTGACAGTTAATTTGTCGTCCAGTTGCGACAGCAGATTGCCATCAGTTTGCTGCACAGTTTGACGTCAAATTGGTGGAAAGTCTCGAAGTTCCGTGTCTGGTAGTAAAATTGGTGTCTAACTGATAGAAATTCTTTGACAGCACATCTTTCCCAGCAAAATGTGGTTATTTGGGTTGATTTTTTCATATACCAATTTTGGACACAAATATACGGATGTTAGTTGGCAGATCTACCGATTTCATATTTTGGCGTTCGAGACCACCGATCGTGGATAAGGCACATCGTACATCTTGCATGTTCTGACTACGCTTTAGTCTAGCAATGCTACACACACTGTTGTGACTGCTAATTCTTAACGGCTCTCAGTTCTCCACGAAACACTTATCTAAAATACTGAAAGGACAGCCTCAAATTGCTTTTTATGTTCACTTTATACGTAATAAATGGGAAGCGTGGCTCGAGTTACTCTTACATACACTGCACTATCACTTTGCCTCCATGTCTCGCAACCACCAGCTTCAGACTACGTACAACTATCACTTTACTACTTCTACACTGTTCGCTTCTGCGCTCAACAATGGTTCATGGAACGACTGAGTCTTTACAAATAATTAATACTATATACTTCCTTGTCTTTCTTATACTTCAAAAATCCTCAATATCATCCAAATACATCAAATTTATACTGCCTATCCAGTCTTTCTGCATATTTCTGACCTAATACAGTCTCACCACATGGTGTAGGAATACATAAATACAAACAAACAAACATTCTTTTTTTATATTTACTAAAAACGTTGGAAACAATTTAAAGTTGAAATTTGTAGAGGGCAAAAGTAGGTGTGTACAGGAAAGGGGAGAGGTGGGTGTGTAGGTAAATTTCAACTGGAGCATGAGCTCCATCAAAATTAAATTAAAACAAATTGAAATGTTTGTTAATTTCTTTGTTGAAAAGTTGGGTAATATCAAGATGGGGATACCGCTGTGGCCTCATAGTAAACACACAGATCACGTGGTATATATGATATCATTGTGAAGTATGGTCCAGGCTGCATTACAACATAAACTCAAATGATGATTGATGAAATCATATATTATAAATATGCGTTTCGGTCGTAATGCAGCCTGGACCAAAGTGAAACGTAACCGTAATGCACGATATTGCAGATATCCAATTTTCAGATCATATATATAGCTGTTACAGTGTTGGTACATGCAGACTGAATACGTCACAATGATGTCATATACACTACGTGATCTGTGTGTTTACTACGCGAGGCTATGGATAATCAGTGGATGTATCAAGTCCACTCCACTGTTATGGCTGTCCATTTTGAGTCCGCCTCCGATATGATCTGTCATAACTTGAACGTGGCGATCCACAATTACATGGAAACCCAACTTCACAGACTTAAATCGAGAAGTCCAAGCGTAAAAGTTGCAAAACAGCTTCACAGAATTGTGACTGGTGAGGAAGAGCAAACCATCTGTCACTTGACTTTTGATTGCCCACTTCGAGCCTTAAATAGGTATCACCGAATGACTTCATAGACATTTCAAATGAAGCATTACATTGGCTGCACTAGAATTCTAACTATAATTTTAACATGGACTTTTAAACGTAAAATGTGAATGTAATAATACAATTATATGTAATATATTTTGATTACATGCTATGGTGATAGGCTAAATAAGCATTTTTTTATTGCTGTCATAAGTCTTTCGGCTGGTTTGATGCAATCCTCCATCCCTCCTTGTGCTAACCTCTTCATCTCTACATATCCTCTATAACCCACGTCCTCGATTATCTGCTTCATATATTCAAATCTTCCTCTACAGTTCTTACCTTCGACTGTTCCCTCCAACAGCAAATTATCTAATCCAGCATGTCTCAAAATATGACTTACCAGCCTGTCTCTTCTTTCTGTAAGCTGCTTCCACAAACTTCTTTTCTCACCCATCATTTCCAAAACTTGTTCATTTCTTACTTTGTCCTTTTAATTTCCAGCATTCTTCTGTAGTACCACATTTCAAATGCTTCAATTTTCTTTCTTTCTGGTATTCCTAAAGTCCATTTTTCACTACCATAAAGTGCTGTACTCCACACAATGAGTTTTAAAAAGTTCTTTCTAATTCCTAGATCAATATTTGAAACTAAAAGATTTCTCTTTTTCATGAAGGCTCTTCTTGCTAGTGCTATTCTGCATTTAACATCATTCTTGCTTCGGCCATCGGTGGTAATTTTGCTTCCCAAGTAACAGAATTCGCTAACTTCTCCTATTGCATCAGATCCCATTTTGATATTTAATCTACTGTAATTGGTATCATTTCTGCTACATTTAATCACTTTTGTCTTTGATTTATATTCAATCCAAAATCTTCCTTCAGTATTTTGTTCATGCCATTCAGTAACTTCTCGATATCCTCAGCCTGTTCTGCTAACAATGCAATGTCATCAGCAAATTGTAGCATACTGATTTTTTCACCCTGAACACTTATGCCACATGGAAATTTTTCTTTTACTTTCTTTATTGCTTTCTCTACATATACGTTGAATATTAACGGGGATAGACTACAACCTTGTCTCACTCCCTTTTTAAATGATTTATGTCTCTGGTGATTCTCTACTTTTATTACAGCCACTTGATTCTCATATATTTAATAAAATATTCTTCTTACTTAATACCTGACTTCCTTAAAATTTTGAATATCTTGTCCCACCTAACATTATCAAAAGCTTTTTCTAAATCAACAAATTCCATAAAAGTACCTTTGTTTTTCTTGATCCGCCCTTCAAGTAGTAATCTTAAAGCCACAATTGCTTCCCTTCTACCGCGATTTTTCCTAAACCCAAACTGATCTTCACCTACTATCTCTTCTACTACCCATTTCATTCTTATGTATATTATTCAGGTCAGTAATTTTGAAGCATGTGATGTTAGACTAATGGTGCGATAATTCTCACATTTGTCGACTTGTGCTTTCTTTGGAAGAGTGAAGATGATATTTTTATTAAAATCAGTTGGATTTTCTCCTGTTTCATAACTTTTTGATATCAGCTTGAATAATCTTTTGATTCATTCTTCTCCAAGGGATTTAAGAAGTTCAGCAGGGATCTCATCAATTCCAACTGCCTTATTTGCTTTCAAGTCATTCTGAGCTCTATTAAATTCTATCCTCAGAACAGGATCTCCTAAGTCATCAATGTTGACATCGCCTTCCTTTTCCATTATGCTATTGTTCAAGTTGTCCCCATCATACAGTTTCTCAATGTATTCCTTCCATCGGTTAGCTCTATCGTCTGAGCTTAGAAGAGGTTTCCCATCGGCAGCTTTAAAGTTCACACCTCTTTTCTTCATTTCTCCAAAATTCTGTTTGATTTTCCCATATGCAACATCTACTTTACCTATGACCACTTCCTTTTCTACTTCTTCACACTTTTCTTCTAGCCATCTTTCTTTTACTTTTTTGCATTTCCTGTTTATTTGATTTCTAAACTGCCTGTATTGCTCTCTTCCTGCTTCATCCTGAGCATTTTTGTACCTTCTCCTCTGATCCATCAGTTCCAAAATTTCTTCTGTGATCCCTAAAGCCTAATGTTTCTTTACCAGCTATCATTATTTTGGTCTTTAATGCATTCCGTTCATCCTCGGTTGAGCTCCTTTCAGAGCTACTTTTTAGACCATTTCTGCAAATTTTTCTCTCATACTAGATTGTTTCGGTTTATTCTCTTCCAGTCTGTTCTGCTTATGCTGCTTCCTTATTCGCTTGAATTTCAGCCTGCACTTCATCACTATCACATTATAGTCAGAGTCTATGTCTGCTCCTGGGTATGCCTTACAGTCTAGAACTTGATTCCTGAATTGCTGTTTGACCATGATATAATCTAGTTGGTATCTGCCTGTATCTCCAGGACGTTTCCAGGTGTATATCTGTCCTGCATGGTTCTTAAACAGTGTGTTCGCCACTACTAGTTTATATCTTTCACAAAATTCTAACAATCTGCTTCCTCGCTCATTTCTTTCCCCTAGGCCAAAACTTCCTACAGTATTCCCCTCTTTTCCTTCTCCCACTATTGCATTCAAATCACCCGTGATCATTAGATTTTCCTCCTCCTTCACATATTGGATTAATTCTTCAATTTTGGTGTACATTTTCTCTATTTCTTCGTCATCTTCCTATGACGTTGGCATGTACACTTGCAGTAACGTGGTTGGGATGGGCTTAGTTTCTAACCTCATCAAAATAATCCTGTCACTAAACTGTTCATAATAACTCACCTGTTTCCCTACTCTCTTATTCATTACAATTCTTACACCAGTGACTCCATTGACTGCTTGTGTGCTAATTATCCTATGTTCCCCAGACCAGAAATTCCGTGCGTCCTTCCATTTAATCTCACTAATCCCAAGAACATCTAACTTAAGTTCTCCCTTTTTAGGTTTTCTAATCTACCTGCCCTATTCAGACTTCTAACATTTCACGCTCCAACTCGTAGAATGTTTCTATCCATTCTGATGACCCCTCCCTGGGCAGTCCCAATCCGGAGATCCGATTGGGGGACTATTTTACCCAGGAAGAAGCCATCATGATATATGTAATTTGAGAGGATTACATGTGCTCGGGATACTCTTAGGGTCTTTAATGCAGTGGTTTCCCGTTGCCTTCTGCACCCCCATGCCGTTGATCATTTCTGATTCATCCGCCTTTAGGGGCCGTTTCCAACCCCAAGGGCAAGAGGGTGTACTGGACCACTCCCCTCTCTTCCACCCTCCTTTCGGAGGCCGTTGGCAAGCAATGGGTGACTCCTTATACCGGGAATCTTTCAGTTGCCATAGCTTCCCAAAAAAAAAAAATGTGTTGGCCAATAGCATGCAAGGGTTTGGGAGAGACTATACTAGCCTTTTCCAACCAAATGTCAATCTCTCCTTCACGTCCTTCCAAAATAAAAAAATATCTCTTAATATTTTTCTAAGAGAACTTAAAAATTAATTCAGTTAGTGTTGTAAATCACTTGGAAATATATAAACGTGGGATGTTTATGGGTTCATTGTTTTTTTTTAATTCCTGTATTAAACTGAGTTATACAAGAATGCTAATTTTTATACTCTTGTGAAAATAAATATGAACACTAACCTGAAGAAAAGAGTACAATAACGATTCTAAAACAATTAAATTGTAGACTTGTAATCTGCCGGCAATACTTTCTTTTTAAAATCACTTTACATCTGTGATTTTTCTGACAATTATAGCATAGTCTTACAATATGAAGAAGCATAGAGCTACCATTGGACAAGGCAGCATATTAGGATCAATCCTTTTGTAATTTATTTCAAATGGGAAAACAAAGTTGAGTATTTTAATTGCATGGTTGCATCTGATTGCCTAAGCAACCTCATAACATTTCTTGGCATCCAAATTTCAAAAACTTACAACCCAGTTAGTTATTTTTCAGTTGGGTCTGAAAACAAATACAAAAATTAGAAAAACAATTGTATAGAATAGCGCAGTCATTGTACGTATGATCTTAGTTGTCGAGGTGGAGCCGTGTCCATTTGGCGACCACATGGCGGGAGAAGACAAACGCCGCGAGGTCACTGGCGATCGTCTTCAGTAGGCGAGGTACGCAGAGACCATTGGCCCTGACGCTGTTTGCGGAGCAGATACCCCAGAAGGCAGTGGTACGCTACCTGGGGATCACACTGGACCAAAGGCTGACATGGCGACACCACGTAGAGGATATCTGCAGCAGGGTGAACAAGCGACTGGGTGCACTGTACCCACTCCTGAATCATGCCTCATCACTGCCACCAAGATGCGGCGTCCAGGTCTATCAGGCTCTTGTTAGACCTATCATCGAATATGCCAGTCCTGTATGGGGATATGTGGCTGCAACACATATGATAAAGTCGCAGGTGTTGCAAAACCGTGCTTTGAAAAGAGCGCTGCATCTACCCTTTGACTTCCCAATGGAAGACCTCCACCACTAGGCAAAAACACCAAAACTCAAGTCACGGATGGTTTCTGCGGCCAAAAAGTTCTACGAAAGTGCCACCAAATGCATAAATGAACTCATACGCAACCTGGGAAGCTATGAACATATTGGACCATGCCATAAAATGCCCAAGTCACTACTAAACGGGTAATTATGTACGTATATTTATATTAAAAAAAATATTGTTATAAAATGAAATGAAACTCGCCCATAGAGCAAATAGCAATGGACCAGCTCAGAAACGTAATGAAATTTTATTACTAAAGCAAATGTAGGGGCAAATATTCCAAAGGGCAATAGGTACCCCTTGCCAAATACAGCCAATGCCTTCGGCGTTGGCAGAAGCTGCTTGGGAGACATTCACTGTCTTGTAACTTTATGTGACAGTTAACCTGATCAAGGCAACGGAGGTAGTTGCCGAAACGTTGTTGTTATTAAATTAAGAGTTTAATAATAAAGAAAATATCCGGCAGAAAATCCGTGAAGTATTTATTTCAAACATACGCCGAGAAAAACTCAGTTTTTACAAAAAACCACTCAGTACCAAATTTCAATACAACCAGAAGACTTTAAGGTAACCATGAAACACCTCAAAGTTGTACATAGTATAAGCAGCAACTAATTACATTCAAAAGTGGTGTATTTTTCTCTATTACGACTATTTTGTTCATTGTTACTACATAATTTTATTTTTTTTTCAGACAAATTTATTGATTTTTTTGTTACATAAATGATTCCATGAAAAATATATCTCAACTTAATTATAAAACTATTATAACTCCTATTTCAGGTCCTTGTCTTGCCTGCCAGATGGTGCGCGCGTCTGACGTATGCATCTTGCTGCTCGGCCCCAACACAGCCACATATTTCATTGGGTTCCCCCCCCCC
Source organism: Vandiemenella viatica (assembly GCA_031002005.1). Classification (NCBI taxonomy): domain Eukaryota; kingdom Metazoa; phylum Arthropoda; class Insecta; order Orthoptera; family Morabidae; genus Vandiemenella; species Vandiemenella viatica. The sequence continues at coordinate 6,737,676 of JARYHS010008074.1, read as the reverse complement.
CCCCCCAGTTTAGTAAATATCCGCGTTGTTGTTTGGAAGCTTTCTATAACTCTTAATTCCTTGTAAACGGAGGCTCAACAGGGCTAACAGTATCAGGGTAAGATACCTGAAGTGTTATACAACAAATTCACATTTTTTTAAAATTTTTATTTATTTATTTATTTAAATGGTATGTTTTATCTAAATAGTTTGTGGAGGGATTCTTCTAATTTTTTTTCTCCTCTTCTTGAATCTATGGTAGTCTACCACAAGTTGGACCCAATAGTCCTCTATGTTTGGATTCTTTTGAGAAAATATATAATAAACAGTTTTTCCCATTAGCCATATTAAGTCGTCTCTTCTATGTTTCGAATCTGTTGTCATATCTGGTTTAAGCAAAAGTTCAGGAGTTATTCTTCTCGTTGTGTTATCTAATATGTGTGCTGCGGTGCGCCTTGTCCAGTTCCAAATGTCTTTGACACGGTGGCAGGTAATCCTGTGGGGTTGAGTGTCATCCATTTGAAAGTGATTACATCTATCAGTTTCTAGAAGATGGATTCGATTTAGTTTGGAGTTTGTGGCTATTGTCTCATTAGCCACTTTGTACCAGATTGCATGTACAGATGTCTGTAACACTGGGTTATTAATATTTGCCCAGAGATTTTTCCATATAATAGTTGGATACTTTGATTCCTGTCTATTTCCGGGGGTATTATAGATCGTAATATTGTAGATTATTTTTGTTGTTAAAGGGCAGTTATTCTTGTGTTGGAGCTTCAGGCAGCTGAGTTCCAGGTAGAAAAGTTGTAAGTGTTTCAGCTGGTTTGGTATTCCGACGATGCTGATGGGTGGTGTGCGGCTTGTATAGGTCGATCAGGAGACACCGACAAGGCCAAGTCCCCCTCTTTGTTTAGCCAGAGTTAGTGTTCCAACTTTAAATATTTCTCCTCTGTGAATAAAGTATCCGCTCGCAGACATAATGCTGCGTGCTAAGGCCGTAGAAACTGGAAGTACTTGCGAAGTGTACCGTAGCTTCCCAAGGACAAATGTGTTGATTAGTTGCACTCTCTGTATCATATTAAGATTCCTCTCCGAGTGTTGTCGAAGGCAAGCTCTAATTTTGGCTAATAGGTTCCACCAATATGCTGTCGCAATTTTCTGTAGGCATTTTTTGAATTTAATTCCCACGAGGTTGATTTCCGAGTTTTCTTCCAGCCAGAAGGGTTTATTAGACCTCAAACCAACTCCAGTATCAATGATTTTTGATTTTTTTCGTATTTAATGCTGCCCCAGAGCATTGACTGTAACTATCGATGGTTTGTTTTGCGGATTCAATATCTGTTGTATCTTTTGCAAACACTACGACATCATAAGCATAGGCCGACATATCTCTTTGCCAATTCCTGTGTCGAGCCCTGTTAATGTTTTTGTTAATTTTATCAATAGAGGCTCAAGGGCAATTGCAAATAGGATCATAGATAGAGGACATCCGTTTCTTACTGATCGCCTAATTTGTATAAGTCCCCTCATCATCCCGTTGACGATTATTTTTGTTGTCACCTTGATTAGTAAATTATTTACTATGTTTGATATCTCTTCCCCAAATCCCACCTTTATCATCGTTTGTTTCAGAAAGTTATGGTTAACTCTATCAAAGGCTCAATCGAGATCAAGTGAGAGAATTTTTCGAATCAACTTTACCAAAAGTTAATGTGAAAAATCCTTAAAATTATGTCAAAAATAAGAATTGTTAGTTTTTTTTTAAATGAAGCTTTCAATTTCTAAAATATAAACACATTTTTATTTGCAATTGTAATTTCTATGTACACTGAACAAAGTACATTATTTTTCTGACTGTTGGATACTTTCTACGATTTTCGGTAATGATCTGTAAAACAAATTGTTTTTCAGTTTCATGTTTTTTTGAGAATGTTGTTATAATTTTGAATGTGTTTGATAACTCTGTCTGTCAAAACAACTATTTTCTCAAGTCCACTTTGGTAGTAAGAGTCATCCATCCATATTTGACAGGTCTTCGTTAATGAAACCAGTTTTATATCAGAGGTTTCAAAAGAAGATGATTCTATGTTTGTAAAGAAAAAAAATCATTTTCATTCTGGATGTATCTCTTCAATTTATTTATATCTTCTTCATCTTCATATTTCTCTGTATTCAGCATACCATGAGTCATATTAACCTTTGTTAGAACACTGTTTTTGGATAGAGCATGCCTTTTAGTTGTATTTGGTGAAAAATATGTATTCTTCTTAAAGAGTTCTTTTCCCTGTGAAACAGTTTAAATTAATCTTGAAAAAGGTAAATTTTGTATGCATAAACTACTTTTACCCCTCACTCAAAGCATCTGAAATAAATTGTCCAACATTCCCATTAAAAAAAATCTCTCTTATCTTTTTCCTCGTCTGCAGTTTTTCTGTAAATATTTCCATTTCTCATACAGTCTGAGTAACGTATCAATTCTCCTGGTATGAATTCATGCCTTTTGCCAAAAAAATGGAAACTTCTTGAATCATCCATGCAGCACTTTCCTTCGTCGTAATATTTACAGCTCCTACATTGCCGAAGAAAACATTTCAAAGTAGCCTATTCGAAGATAGGAAATGCAGCCAGCACTAGAGAAATCAAAATCTTTTCTTAATTATTGGAAGGAACTATCTCGAGAAATGTGCACAATTTCATTGGTATAAGTAGTAAGGGGGTATGTAGAAATGAAGAGGTTAGAACAGAACAGGATAGGAAGGGATGGAGGATTGCATCAAATCAGCCAAGATACTGATGACAGGAAAAAAAAAGTAGACTTTTAAATTACTTTTCAGTTGCACAGGGTTATTTAAAAAAAGTTCAGAATTAGTCAGCAGAGGTTATTTTTTATTTATTTATTTAGTTTTTCTATTAACTTTTTAGGTTTTATATATTTTATTTGCACGTATGTTAATTTTCTAAATATAAGTCAATGTACAGAACATAAAATATTAGCGAGTGTTAACAAGTTGTTTCAAATAAATAACCTTCATTTACAAATGTGACAAGTGTCAGTAAATATGTCTTCCTAATAATGGCGCTCTGACGCTAGCTTTGCGAGAACCCTTCTCCATTATATTTACTGAGTTAAGGCTCAATGAGGGTCACATTATAATTGTCCATATGAGCTAAAATTTATTATAGATATTTTGTTTGTTTGTTTGTTAATTGGTACAAGATAGAGGATTAGCAGCTTGTCTTTTTGAAAGTTTAAAAATAAGTGCACATAAATATGAGATAAAAAAGCCCCCCCCCCCTTTTTTTCCCTTTCAGTGATATATATAGCTAAGGCCTGGATTCTAGGCTAAAACCTATTTGTTCCCACCTTGATATCCTCAAATGTCAATTTTCGTTGTTGTCTTCTTCTTCCTACCCAGTACTAGGCCTGCTACGATCTCCTACCTCTCTAGTGCCTGTATGTAATTTGAGGATTTTTCATGGGAAGCAGTCCGTCTTCATCCTTAGTACACGGTGTGTCAAAATGTTACGTAGCTTTACACAGTTTGGAGTTCTTTTGAGTTCTTTAAGGATTCATCAGATCTCTTTCTGTCTCGTAATGTGTGCTCAACTGTTCTTCTCACGAGTCATATCCCAGCAGTCACCTGCCTCCGTTCATCGCCTTTGTGGAGTGTCCAGGTCCCATACAGTAGGTTAGATTTAGCCAGAATGTTACGTATATAGCCTGATTCTTATGTGTTGTTGTTCTAGAGATGGTCTGAAGTGCTATTTATTATTCCTGTAACTTTCATAATTTGTTTTACATATCAGCTTGTAGGGTGTAACCTAGGTATTTAAATTCTGCTACTTGTTTCTGTTTTGTCTTTTGTATGAACTAATAACATTAATAAATTTAACATGACATAAAACAACATAATTTCTATATTACAACCTAACATGACCAAATTCGGTCCAACAGACATAATTCGATGGACTGATCCAGTTGGGTTGTAATTTTATTACATAAATAAAACAAATGACCAACAGGATTAGTTCAGTGGTATGGGCCATGGGCTAGTTATCTGGACTTGGTAGGGTTTGAACTAACCAGGTCTCCCATCGGCAGTTCAGCAAACAATCTAAATTCTGGTTGTTAACAGACAGAAGTCCCCATCCTGCTTTTTCAGTGGTTTACAGATTATTTTCAAATAAAAATAATTGTGATGGTATTATTCTAGAAATAAAGACTTCTAGATTCATACCACAGTTGCCCAGTTATAAGAAATTTGAGTTTAATGGTTTATACTTAAAATACTGGATACAGTGAAAACATATTACACATGAATAACTTCTTAATCAAAAAATAAGTTTTACAGTATCTTTGTTTTTAATAGCTTATCCTTCAGCCTGATGCATTCTCTCCAATTTTATGATGTAAATTGTTACAAACGTGGTATTTGTTACAAAATAATGTGTGACTGAAGCAATTTTTCTGCCACAGGTGAATAATATAATAGAGTATCTCACTTGCTATTTTACCCTTGTTACCAAATGTAAGTAAGAATAGAATTCTCTTTTCAAACACAATGATTTTTTTCAATTTTTCTTTTCGTGTAATTAAATTTAGTTGTTGGTGCAGCTTAGTGATAGATTTCATGGATAGCTCACAGTAATGTTTTTCTTTCCTATTTCAAATGACAACACTATCCGGCTGGACACCCAAAAGGATTTTATGACATAGGATGTGGATGCAATTTGAAGTGCAAACATTACAGTTTGTGAGAATTCTGTGAGAATCAGAATATAAGCCAATTTGGGATGTGATAAAACATGGTATGTGCCAATCCCAAAGATTTTGATTTTAAAAACTGTTGATCAAGGTGTATCATGGTCTAGATTCCCAGAAGAGGAAACATACTGAGATTGGCTACAAGAAACATGATGCGTGGCCACCCAGACAGCCAAGAATCAGTAGGTTTTAGATACATTTAAAAAAAATCATAGAATTTTACAGGAACTATATGTATACTATTCCTTTAAAATTCTCTGAATGTTTATCTATATTTATCATATATGTCAGTTTAAGCCTACTGCAGTTCCTGAAAGTACAATATGCCATTTTGGTTCTAAAATTTTTCATAATTTATGTTCTAAAAATCCATTATTGGAACAATGTGCTCAACATGACTGAATAAAAATGATAAATAAAATTAAGTTGGAACTGTTGAAACGTTTATAAAATCTTAATTGAATCTTCTTTATAATTCCTGAATGTAACAAAAACCTTGTAAATAATTCCAGAGTATAATAAAATCTTCTAGATCAATATGGAACCATATAGATAATTCCAGAACATAACAGAATCTTCTATATCAGTGGTTCCCAAACTTATTATGCCCACAGACTCCTTCCTATAGGAAAAACCTTATAGTATAACATCCAGATAATAATTACTCTTAGAAAAAGATAATCGCTTGTTATGGAAACGAGAGGTGAGCGACTAGACGAGCTTATTTAGCATCTTGCGAGGTGTTGAAATAAACGTTACTGATCAGCTAAGGACGTGAGTAATTCTTCGGTTTGTTTGAAGAGAAAATAAGGCGAAATAAATGTAAAATGGAAAATTAGAAACACTATTATTATTATATATAAATAATTTTCTCGGGTGACTAGCCGAGTTATATGAGTGTTATAGTTACACGATATTTCGGCGCTCTCAATCACCAGAAGATGGCGCCGATGATTGAGAGCGCCGAAATAAACTATAACACTCATATAACTCAGCTAGTCACCCGAGAAAATTATTTATATTCTCAACGCCAAGAAAAACTACGTAATTATGTACTATTATTATTATTGTTCGCTACAAGAACTTTAAAAGAAAAAATGATTTGGTACGATATTTCCATCCATGTTACTTATAAAGCAAAAAGGCTTTAATAAATAAAATAACAACGACTGAAATTATTATTATTTCATATCAGAATCATAGTTACACAATCACAAATATCAAATTATACTGGGCCAGTACCTGGCCACTTCCAATGTATTTTCTGAGGCCTCATACAGTTCAGCTGCCGAGCAGGATGCTGGACACAGTCGACACTGGAGCATGTGCTGGACAGTCTGGTCTTCACCGCAGTCGCACTTGATATCATTGATCTCAGCATAGCCCCATCTTGCCAAGTTCACTTTGCATCTGCCCACTTCTGATCTCAGCCTATTCAAAGACTTCCAAGTCAACCATCCCTTGTCATAACCAGGTGGCAAAGATTCAGACACTCTTCCCCAGCCAAGCGGAAGGGGAGCCTTAGCTTCCCATAGTTGTAACCTGGCTTCTTCAGTTGTCGTTGTAAGTTCCTGAGATATTCTTAGGAAACTTTTCCTGGACTTCGGTCTTTGCCTATGAGGGATATGCCCATATAGTGGATGAGATTTTTCATGGTTAACTTTCCTCCTTTCCTTGTTCACTGCTATTTCCCTTCAAACAGAAGGTGGTGCTATTCCTGCGAGATGGTGGAGCCATTCGACTGGATTTTAAGCAGCCTGTTCTGATTCTGGACATGTCATTAAGTGCAATGTCTACTTGTTTGGCATGGGTTGAACTGTGCCATAGAGGACAGGCATAATCTGCAGCCGAATAACATATTGCTAAGGCAGAAGTTCGAATTGTTTCAGGTTGGCTGCCCCACTGCGATCCAGCCAGTTTTCTTATGAGATTGTTCCTACTGGAAACTTTCAGCTTGGAGTTCATGCAATGTTTCCTGAATGTAAGTGATCTGTCAAGGGTCACTCCTAGATATTTTATTTATTTGTTGTATGGCAAGCAACTAATACAATGACAAGAACGTTGGTAGCGTTCACAAGCTGATGTGCAGTTCTTCCAGCCATTCCACGAAGGAACTTGTAGCTCCGAAAACGTCTTCATGTGGTCCATCATACTTCCGTAGAGGGCATTCCCTGATAATGTGCTCCACACTCTGGGAAGGAGCACCGCAGTCACTTGCCTAGATATTTTGGAGTGTCACAGTGTTATAGTTCAACCACCGACCATGTTACCTACAACCTACGAGTTGCTTCTTTATTCCTTAAATGAAAAACACATACTTGTGTTTTCGTAGGATTTGGTTTAAGCTGGTTTGTGCTATAATACCTTGACAAATCTTCCAGAGCGTTGGTAAGGGTGGTCTCCACTGATTCAAAGTCTTTGCTCTGTAAGACCAGAGCTAGATCATCAGCATACACGAAACTCCTATATTTGGGTGGTATAGGCTGATCATTGGTATATATGTTAAACAATAATGGGGCTAGCACACTTCCTTGGGGCAGACCATTCTTCTGTGACCTCCAATGGCTACGCTGTCCTTGGAAGTCAACAAATATTCTGCGGTTCTGCAGAAGAGTATCAGTGAACTTACTAAGACTGAAATTCCTGGTCAGATTGTAGAACTTGACTAGTAGTAGCTGATGGTTGATGGTGTCATACGCTACTGATAAATAAACAAATACCACCCCTGTTACCTTACGAGCTTCAAATCCATCTTCTATAAACTGCGTGATATTTAGTAGTTGTCCTGTGCAACTTTTACCCGGGCGGAATCCAGCTAGTTCAGGAATAAGCAAAGGATCAACTACAGGCAACAGCCGGTTTAAGATCATTCTTTCAAGCTGTTTGTAGAGGTGACATGAAAGTACAACAGGTCTAAAATTCTTTGGACTGTTTCCTTCTTTGCCAGGTTTAAGCAAGGCGATCACTCGGCTCTTCCGCCATATCTTTGGAATTTGACATTTACTCATACAGTTAAAGAGCTGAAGCATCCACTTCTTTGTTGTTAGACCAAAGTGCTTAATTTGTTCTGTCCTAATGTCATCCAGGACTGCTGATATTCCATTTTTGCAATTTCTTCCATGCTGAATGGTATTGTGAGGTCATTATTCTCCTCTTGGCCTTCTTTCCGCAGTTTGGGCATTTTGGACTTGTGATTGGCAGTAACATTATAATGAACTTTGGTCTTAGTTGGATCATTGTTTAGATGCTTCAGTGGTCTCCATGCTTTATGGCTGTCTCTTGCGAAATCTAAGTCTTCAACAGTTTTAATCCACTGATTCCACTTTGTCTCTTTAATAATGGAAATGTGTTTGTTTCCTGCTTCCACTGTTGCTTCACCAAAAGGATCTTCTGCAAATAAATTGCTGTATTCTTTAAGTGGAGCAGCTTGATCTGATGTGAGATTGGGAATGTAAGATGTTCGACAACCACGAGGGATAGACATTCTGGAACATCTCTTTAAAGTGGTAAAGATGTCATAGCATTCTGGTGTTGGTTCTATTGAAAGAACTTCGGAATCCAATAGTTCTGAGCATTCAGACCAATTTGCCTTTTTGAAGTTGTATCTTCTACGGAAAGGTACTTCCTGTGGTCTAACTGCGGCATATATTTGACACATTATTGGTCTATGCTGTGAGTTGTGTATTGGGGAACAGACAGATTTAACTGGTGGCTAATACTGCTACTACTGAATATGAGGTCAGCATTGAAATCACGCCTCCACCGACCACTCTTGAATGATGCAGGTAGTTTTACATCATGGATTAGAGAGAGATGATTCATTTCAGCCCATTCTTGTACTGCAGCCAATTCTCATCTTCATTGTCATAGCCCCAAACATTGCTATGATTGTTGAAATCACCAATCACGATCTGTATGTCTTTATTATGGAAATTATGTGGTTTGTCGACAGTGAATACAGCACCAGGTGGTTTATAAAAAGACTAAATGGTACAGTTCATCATTTCTAGAGTGATAATTTCAATGTCATTTTGTTCCGTCAATGCAGTGGACATTACTTGTACATCTGGACGTACAAAGATTGCACTTCCGAATTGATTACGAGGTCTTTCTATAGCGAGATGCATTCCGTTTATTTTTGGTCTATGCATTTCATAGCTTCTGTGTGTTTCATGTAGGCACAATATATGGCACTGATATTGACTGCCCTGCAGGGGCCTGGTACAGAAGTGCCAGGTACGGGTTTGGCGAACCCACGGTGCCCGAGCTGGAAACTTGTGAGCGCCGCAAGTTTCCCACACCGTAAACTCCTACCATGCTTCAACGACCACCCGGATCGCGAGGACGGTACAAACCTCTATAAAAAAAACCTCAACCTCAAGGTCAGCCAAGGTCAGCCAAGATCACTCGCTAACGTGCAACCTCAGGGGCACCTGCGCACTCCTGTTGTATTAACACTTCTTCCAAAATGTTCTTACTCGTGGGACCAAGATGAAAACTCTTAAATCCACAAAAAAAACCTGCGGTACGGGTGAGCCGCAGTATAATATAAATACACCCATTACAAAGAAGCGTGCGAAGGTGGAAAGCCCTCCACCTGAAAAATAACACTGTAACGGCAAGGGTTATCTCATTGATAACGCCTTTGTAATAATGGCAAGAATGGAGGGATCCTTTGAGAAGGTCTCTCTGTTCTATATACAGGAGCTGAAAACCTAAAGAATGTGAAAAAACTGAGGAACGGGACCCTGCTTCTAGAGACATCTACCTACAAGCAGGCTGTAGCACTCCTTAAGTGTGAGAACCTCAGGGAGTTCACAGTTAAATGTGAACTCCATAAAACTCTAAACTCTAGCAAAGGAGTTATTACATGTAGAGATCTTATAGATATTGAGTCGGAGGAACTCCTTATGGAGTGGAGAACAGAAAATGTGGTCGAGGTCAGGTAGATCACACGAAGGGTGAATGGCAGTCTTGATAAACTGCCACCTTCGTCCTGACATTCGAAATTTCTACGTTGCCGAAGTCCATAAAGGCTGGATATGTACATTTGAACATTCACCCGTATATTCCGGACCCGATGCGCTGCTTTAAGTGTCAGCGGTTTAGGCATACGACGGCGAACTGTAAAGGCAACCCCACCTGTGGGAAATGCGGAAAAGCAGCACATGAACCTGGTATTGGTTGAACCCTCCCACAGGTGTGCGTAAACTGCCCCGGGTCACATCTAGGGATTGCAATCCAGCAAAGAGGGATCCAGCAATCCCGTGGGATCCCGCACAAAATTAAGCAGATCCGCAATCCGCAAAATCCGGCGGAAACGCATGTCAGTCTGTGTGACTCGCTGCCCCACTCGGTCTATGTAGGATATTTTGCAATGTTTGCCTGTACCCTTCCAGTTGGCATTTGACTCATGTGAACAAGCGTTTGTTTTTGTCAACCTTCGTCATTCGTAAGTAAATAAATACACTTTTACGTATTCATCAAAACTTACGTTTCTTTCGAGTGCACATTTCTGTAATTTGAGTTATGGTGCGTATTTTGTACGATTTTCTAACTATATAATTATTTTTTAAGTGTCACACACATTATCTGAACTGCACGGTTACAGCTTTTTATTCACGGTTTCATTATTCCCATTTTCTGTATTTGCAGATAAAGTAATTGTGACATTTTCATAATTTACAGCTGAAAATTTGATTATTCGTTGATATGAAACTAATGTTATCGTAATTTTAACGATCACATACCTATTTATTTAACAGCTATCAAAAGGAAATTTTATATCCTTTGATTTATTGTTGTTTTGGCCGCTGCCTCAATGCGTTTCTTTGACGAAAGCCACCTGTTTAAATGTGCCGCTCAGGCTTTCGATTAATCGCTCTTCTCCATGTTATTATTTCGACTAAAGGTAAAAAAAGTTATAATGAAATTTTCACGGGTGTATCGACGAATTGTGTTGTAGGAACACCATACTTCGACGGCTGCCTCCGCCGTCTTCCTCACATGTGTAATTTCATGTGTTTGCAATGAAATCCGGAGATACAACCTATGAGGACTTCACTGCAATCATTCGCCGGGAAAGTCTCCTTTCTTACTAAAAATAATAATTTCCACTCTAAAAACGTCGTTAAGCCACATAAGTAAATCTGAAATACTTGACAATTTACGTGTTGGTGAGTAGTTTCTTTTAATAACATTGAATCAACTGTAATATCAATCAAGGAATCAGGAGATATAATAATGAATAACGCAAAAAAAGGTCAAGTCTCGAGCTTGTGCAGTGACAAAAAGTTATAAGATCTTGTTCTGATCCAAGTCTACACTTTACAGAGTATATTCACTTCACTTTTTCTCAGTGTTATGGAACGTTTATCTAGATTTAAAAAAAAAAAAAAAAAAAAAAAAAAAAAAAAAAAAAAAAAAAATCCTCTGGTAACTTGGCCATTAAGCAAATCATATTTTTAAACTTACGTGATGTATTTTAAGGCACATAATATGACATATGACTCAATATTTTCCATTTTTATTATTTATATATTTAAAAATTGGTTTAGATTAAAAAACAAAAATGTAAAACCTCGAAATACGCTTAAGACACGCTAAAAAGTTTTAATGTCATTTTGCCAATCAAAATATTGTTAACTGTTAATTTTCATCATTTAACAATAAAAATTATTTATTAATTTAATTATTATTTAAGTTATTAATGTTTTAAGTAACTATGTTTTAAATATATGCTTTAAAAAACTGTTTGTACCAATTCCGCACGGATCCCGCGGGATTGGCGCAAATCCCGCGCGGATCCCGTGGGATTGAAAACACTGCGGGATTGCAATCCTTAGTCACATCCAGCCTGGAGCAGGGAGTGTCGTGTGTACCTTGACGAAAAGAAGGTACAGGAGTTGAAGATTAAGGAAAGACTATCCTCTGGCGAGGCGAAGAAACGGTTTAAGGCACTTGCATCACTGGTCTTCGCCACAAGTTTTGCCAAAACGTTGTCAAGGAAAATGTTGCAACGCAGACGTCTGTCGTTGACGTGGGCACGAGCACATTGTGTTCTTGTCAGTGCAAATGTGGCGCAAAATCCATTAAGGTCTTAACACCAAGGATCGCGGGCGTCGGCAGGAACACTTTGCCAACCACGGCCACCAAGACAGCAGGTAGAACAGGTCCACCAGCAGAAGAACAGCCGTCTGCTACATTAGCTGGTGCTGCGGGATCCACTGCCACTGCAGAGGAAGAAGTAAAGGCAACGCCATCAGCTGGTAGCGGATGGGAGACAGTTCAGAAAGTCCGTGGTCCGAAATTCAGGCTAACGGACCCCACTATGTTCGTGAAGTCCCCTCCCTCCTATTTCTCCTCCCAGATCACCAACTGGGAGGGACAAGAAGGGGAATCGGCCTTGGCGGAGGACAAGTCCGCAAGTAACCGAGGCCTTACAACGAGAATAGTCGTCGGACCCTGAAGACGACGTAATGCTGGTGGACGAACCTGGTCCCGCTCCTCAGCAGTCACAATCGGAGGACCCACCCGAACTGGGGCGGGTGAAGTTAAATAGGTAGGTTGGCTCCCATAGTTCAATGGAACGTAAAAGGTTTTTAGGCTCACAAAGAGGAAGTAGACCTCTTAGTATGGTCTAAACCCTTGTATTTGTGTCTGCAAGAGACACATTTTAGACCGACACACCAACCGGTGCTGAGAGGCTACGACCTGTACAGGAAAGACGATACCGAGGGTGATCGAGCGAAGGGAGGAGTGGCCGTGTTTGTCTTAAACACCGTCTATTCCAAGCCCGTCGCTCTCACCTCCACATTTCAAGCAATAGCGGTGAAAATACACGGTCCAATTCAACTGACCGTATGCTCTCTCTATCTGCCACCCAGTTTGTCCGTCGATTACGACAACCTGATTGCCATCGTACGACAACTCACTCGGCCCTTTCTCCTTTTGGGAGATTTCAGTGCACACTGTGCGTTGTGGGGTTCCGCCACCGATTGCTCCCGGGGCTGAGTGGTTGGTAGATTGATAGAGCAGGAGGAAATTTGTATCCTGAATACAGGGCAAATGACTCATTTCACCGCTGCTTCCGGGTCGTCTTCTGCCATTGACCTTTCATTGTGCTCTCCCTGAATCACGGACGCCGTGCATTGGGAGGTGGGTCGCGACCTTCACGGCAGCAACCACTTTCCCCATAATGATGCATGTAGAGTTCGAACGTGGTGAAGGTAATAACTGATGCAAGTGGAACATCAGCAAAGCCGATTGGAAACTTTACCAGCACTCCATTACTCTCAAGGAGTATAACAGTATTGAGGAGAAGGTGAATCACCTTACACAGGTGATTCACCAGGCAGCTGACGTTTCCACGCCGAAAAGCTCCGGAGCGCTGCGAAGGACGCCCGTCCCCTGGTGGAACGACGAATGTCGTTCCGCTATTCAGGGTCGCAGACGGGCGTTGCGGCATTTTAGGTTGTACCCTACATCTGACAGCCTGGCAGCGTTCCGTATTGCGAGAGCTAAGGCGCGTCGTGTTATTAAGGAGAACAAGAAAATGTCATGGCAGAACTTTGTGAGCACTATAAATCGTTCCACACCCTTATAGAAAGTATGGGAGTCTATCCGACGTATATCTGGAAGGTACTCTCGCCCACCAGTATCTGGATTACTGGATCACGGACGTATAATTACCGACGAACGAAGCATAGCGCAGCTGATGGCGGAGAACTTCGCTGCTGTCACTTCATCTGCCAACTTTGACCCTCGGTTCCAGCGACGAAGAGTCGCTGCCGAGAGGCGCCCGCTGTGCTTCGATTTGTCGAATACAGAGGCCTACAACTGCCCTTTTACATCTTGGGAACTGGAGTCAGCGTTAAACAGTGCAAATGACACTGCTCCAGGGCCTGATTTGATCCAGTACCAGATGCTGAGGCATCTTAGTAAAGATGCTTAAGAGTACCTTCTGGATATTTTTAACGGTATCTGGACTGGAGGACACTTCCCCGACTTGTGTAATGAAGCAACGCTTATTCCTATTTCAAAACCTGCAAAGGATAAGTTGTTGCCAGGTAGTTATCGTAATATCACTCTGACAAGCTGCGTGGGGAAGACACTGGAGAGGATGGTGAATTGCCACCTCGTCTGGTGTCTTGAATCCCGTAATCTGCTTAGCCGCTTTCAGTGTGGATTCAGGAAGTTCCGTTCCACCTTGGACAACCTGATCCTCCTGGAGGCGGCAATACAGGATGCGTTCATTCGCAGCCAACAGGTTGTGGGTGTCTTTTTCGATCTCGAGAAGGCCTATGATACTACCTGGTGACACGTTATTTTAAAACAATTACACGATTGGGGTTTTAGGAGTAACCTGCCCCGTTTTTTAAAATCATTTTTATCTGGCCATTGCTTCCGGTACTGTGTTGGTAGTGAAGTGTCTGATCGTTTTATTCAGGAAAACGGTGTTCCTCAGGGGGTCAGTTTTAAGCTTGACCCTTTTTGCCATTGCGATTAATAGTATATCAGTCGTTATAAGGAGTCCCATACGGTACTCCATGTACGTGGATGACTTTTTAGTTTTTTATACATTGTTCAGCCTGAGAAGCGCTGAGCGGCAGCTGCAACTCATGCTGAACAGGCTGGAGGAATGGTCAGTGCACACTGGTTTTCGTTTTTCTGCCGAGAAAACCCGGTGTGTACTCTTTACTCGTAGGAGAACTCTTTTACCGGAGCCCCACCTTACCTTGAGGAACACCATTTTACTGATACTGTTCGTTTTCTGGGCCTCATCTTTGACATAAGGCTCAGCTGGCTACCACATCTCAAAGATGTGAAAGCCAGAGCCTCTAAAGCTTTAAATGTTTTAAAATGTCTTTGTGGCAGGACGTGGGGCGCTGACCGCTCCTGCCTGCTACAATTCTACAGAGCCTTTGTACGGTCCCGTCTGGAATACGGCTGCATCATTTATGGATTGGCACAGGACAGTTATCTCTGGATGCTGGATAGTGTCCACCAAGCTGGTATTCGGCTCACTACGGGTGCTTATCGCACCAGCCAGATTGTCAGCATTTGTGCTGACTCTGACGAGCCATCGCTTACCATCCACCAGCATCTCCTCATGGTGCGACACTACCTAAACATTGCCATAACACCAGGCAGTCCTGTGCATGGTCTAGTTATGCATCCAGACTTCGAATGGCCATATGCTTATCGCCATAGAGCGACTAAACCGTTCAGCTACCGTACAAGGGCTATTTTAGAGGAATATGGTTTCGGACTGCCCACTTTTTATCACCAGGGTTGGAGTAAATCTCCTCCCTGGCTTTTAAAGAGGCCCAGAATAATTTTAGATCTGTCTTGGTATAATAAACTGTTTACCGCTGACAGGGTTTTTATCAATACATTTAGAGATATTTTTAACGATTATCACACGTTTGCCCTGGTATATACGAATGGGTCTAAGCAGGCTAACGGAGTTGGTTGCTCCGTAGTGTTCCCTCGAGTGACTTACACATTCAAACTTGATGGCAAGTGCAGCGTTTACACCGCCGAGTGCTATGCCGTGTTAAAGTCACTCCAGCGTATGAAAGTGATGCGAAATAAGTGTTTCATCATATGCTGTGATACCCTCAGTTGTATTCAGGCCATAGGAAATATGTACCCAGCAGACCGTCTAATCCAAGACATTCAGGACACTCTCCTTTCCCTCCAATCTCAGGGAAAGGAGGCTTTATTCTGCTGTGTACCTGGCCATGTAGGAATCGGGTAAAGAGGCAGCTGATGTATCTGCCAAGTTAGCCTGCGACAAGGTCAGAATCAACTTTGCTCCGGTCCCAAAGTCAGACCTTGCCTCGGCGGCAAAAAGATTTGTTTTTGACGTTTGGCAGAGGCAGTGACTGGAGGTAGAGCATAATAAGCTCCAGCAGGTCAAACCGTGGAGCAGTTCCTTCCAGCGGGCGGGGAGGGATGAGGTTCTCCTTACTCGCCTCCGTATAGGGCACTGTCTCTGACACACAGCTTTCTTCTCCGCCGAGAGGACCCTCCGGAATGTGATACTTGTGGTGTACCTTTAACGGTGCGTCACATTCTAACTGAATGTGAACTGTTTTTTAGACTTAAGGCAGACGTTGGCCTAGCCAACGATCTTTCCCTTATTTTAAACGATGCTTGAGACAACGTGGCTAAGGTTTTAAAGTTTTGCAGCTTGGCCGGTCTTGTCCCAAAAAGTTTGGGCAGATCGGCCAAGGTTTTAGATTGAATTGGTGGCCTTTTACAACCACCAATCCATGTACTGTTTTTAGTTGTGTCCTTGTTCATTTGACCGAGCGGGGCGGTGTAACGGTTAGCGTTCTCGCCTCGCATTCGGGAGGACAGCGGTTCGAATCCCCGTCCGGGCATCCAGATTTGGGTTTTCCATGGTTTCCCAAATCACTCCAGGCAAATGCCGGGATGCTTCCTTCAAAAGGCCATGGCCGAATTCCTTCCCATTCCTTGCCCCCATCCTTACCCCCCATCCTTACCCCCCATCCTTTCCCGTCTCTAAAGACCTCGATGTTAAAAAGAGACGTAAAGCAGTTAAAAAAAAAATTGTTCATTTGACTGGCCCTTTTACAGCCAACCAGTTAATATACACTTTGTGTCCTTTCTACAGCCATAGTTTTAGTTTCATGTTTTATTTTGCTGTCTGTATGGCCGATTTCCTTACATTCGGCTGTGCAGACGGAATGTCTGTCAGTATTTTAGTATTTTTATTTTGCTGTCTCTGTCGCCGTCCTCTCTACAGTCAGCAGCAGAGAAGGCAGTTTTGCCACGTTGTCACGCCAAGTATATTAGTTAGGACACTAATAACCTCAATGTTGATGCACCCTAAAGCCAGAACAACAACAACAACAACAACAACGATATTGCAAGCAAGTAAACGATCAAAAACCTTTAGTAATTAATCAGATACTGTGCCTACTGAACATGAATATCATTGTGTAAAATTCAAAAGATATTGTAATAAATATAATAAACCCAAGAATTATACTAACCAATTTCACAATTTTGGTATATAATATACTGGCACATTTAGACCTACAGAATTTACAGTTTTAAATTGTGTAGTAGTAGGTTGTAAACTATAAAATCTGTATTTTCCTAATTATAATATAATTACGCCTGAACATATTCATTTTACACCTGAATCTGAAAGTTAGGAGCAACAAATACACCTGGATTTATAAACGAATTTCTAGCACTGATTTGTGGTATAGTTTTTCAAACATTGAGATCAGCTCTCCATTTATTGATTATTCAATTAATTGCTCATGTATTAATACAGGTTTGTTTGAGTTTGTGGGTCTACATGAAAAATATTTCAACACTCAATTGACTTTAAACCTTTTGCTGAGGTCAGAATGAAGTGCTGAAATGACAATAAGCAGGCAAATCTTTCTCTTATTTCTGAAATTCTGATAAGTTTGGAAACAGAGCATTCTCCTCTTCCCATATTTTGTTTGCATTCAAACATCATGTAACAAATGCAGATGATATGCCATTCGTTTTCATTAAATTTAATTGGTTTCTTTGTAGCTTCAAATTTGTTTTGTTAAACTTGACAAACAAGTCACTTTTGTATGCTATTTTTAATTAATTTAACTGAACTGAAAATGATTGTCTTTACATTTCAGGGTTTCCAAAAATGAATCAAAGAGTGCACAGAATGGATCTATACATGCACTTTCAGATAAACTACAAACTTCCGTGTTAAGTATTAAATGATTATAAACTTCATTTTCAAATCAAAGTTGAGCAAATAATCTCTCATTGAAGACATTCTTTTTAATTTTATAATCTAGTGAACCATACGAACAATCACTAAGATTTTTGGCAGCTAAATGTTGTCGATGAATGACACTGTGTTCAACTCGTATAGCTTGTTTTAAGTATTGCTGAGGCACCATCAGTAGCAACTAAGGATTGCAATCCCACAGTGTTTTCAATCCCGCGAGATCCGTGCGGGATTTACGTCAATCCTGCGGGATCCGTGCTGGATTGGCACAAACAGTTTTTTAACACATACATTTAAAACATAGATACTTAAAACGTTAATAAATTAAATTAATGAATAAAATTTAATGTAAAATGATAAAAATTAACAGTTAACAATATTTTAATTGGCAAAATGACATTAAAACTTTGTAGCATGTCTTAAGTACATTTCGAGGTTTTACATTTTTGTTTTTTAATCCAAGCCAATTTTTAAATAAATAACAAAAAATGAAAAATATTCAGTGTTAGGTCATTATGTGCCTTACAATACATCACATCAGTTTAAAAACATGGTTTGCTTAATGGCCAAGTTACCAGAGTTTATTTTAAAAAAAATCTAAATAAACGTTCCATAACACCGAGAGAAAGCATTCCATTTCACAAAGTGAAGTGAATATACTCTGTATAGTGTAGACTTGGCACAGAACAAGATCTCATAACTTTTTGTCACTGCACAAGCACGAGACTTGGCCTTTTTTTTTTTTACAAAGATTGTTTTTGTGGGATTCCTTATTATATCTCCTGATTCCTTGATTGATCTTACAGTTGTAACTGCTCACCAATATTTAAACTGTCAAGTATTTCAGTTTTACTTATGTGGCGTAACGACGTTTTTAGAGTGGAAATTATTACTTTTTAGTAAGAAAGGAGATTTTCTCGACGAATGATTGCGGTGAAGTTTTCATAGGTTGTATCTCCGGATTTCATCGTAAAAACACGAAATTTCACACGTGAGGGAGACGGCGGAGGCATCTGTCGAAGTATGGTGCACCTACAACACAATTCGTCGATACACCCATGAATATTTCATTATATCTTTATTGCCTTTAGTTGAAATTATAACAAGGAGAAGAGGTATTAATCGATAGCCTGAGCGGCAAATGTAAGCAGGCGGCTTTCGTCAAAGAAACGCATTGAGGCAGCGACCAAAACAACAATAAGTCAAATTATGTGCATTTGCCTTTTGATAGCTGCTAAATAAATAAGTATGCGATCTTTAAAATTACGATAACATAAATTTCCTATCAACCAATAATCAAATTTTCAGCTGCAATTAAGGAAATTGTCACAATAACTTTATCTGCAAATACAGAAAATGGGAATAATGAAACCGCAAATAAAAAGCTGTAACTGTGTAGTTCAGTTAACGTTTGCGACATATAAAACATAATTATATAGTTAGAAAACCTTACTAAATACGCAAATAACTCAAATTACAGAAATGTGTACTCGAAAATGAATACGTAAAAGTGTATCAATTTACTTATGAATGATGAAGGTTGACAAGAACAAACATTTGTTCACACGTGTCAAATGCCAACTGCAAGGGTACAGGCAAACAGTGCAAAACATCCGATAGAGACCGGGCAGCGAATCATGCATACTGACACGCGTTTCAGACGGGTTTTGCAGAATGCGGATCTGCTTAATTTTGTGTGGGATCCACCAGACTGTCTAATGATGCGGGTTTGCGGGATCCCACTTTGCTGGATTGCAATCCTTGGTAGCAATGCAGTGGATATTACTCAATGGTAGAAACATTTACAGCATAACCCAGTCTGCAGATGACTATGGCTTTTACAACTGTGTTCTTTAAAACAGATTAATGCTTTTGACCATTGATGAAAAAAAATACTCTTTAGACTCAAATAAAAATTGACGTTACACCTAGAAAAAAAATTTCTACAATAAAAGCTTCTAAAGTGATTTTACAACCATTACTGTTAACTCTCGGGTTTGGACACAATAGTGTACGAGATACCAAATTGTATCAACTGCTTAGAATGGCTAGAGTACTAACTCTTATTTTCTAACAGGTTCTGCGACTCTCGGAATGAATCTTTATTTGGTCTCAGTAGCCTGTTTACAAAAACATTCAACAATATGCGATCCTGTGTTTCATAATTTGGTTAAAGTAAAACATTCATGCTTACAGTGGTATTTCACTAATTCCCTTACATTCAAGTTAAACATCTTTGTTTTACATATCTCAGAGATGGTTTCCTGTATAGCATGCTTGTCTAGACAGGGTTTATCAGCTAATCCCCTGCATGTGACATCAGATGGAGTTGTTTTAACTCGGTTCTCTGCACTTCCACCGTAAGCCTAAATGCAACACTTTTAAACTTTGATTAGTTCTATGCACATTTTTCTTGTATAATGGCTTATGTTTATTTCCTTATTGATACCTCCCTATTACAATGACTTCATCCTAAAAAAGTATATTTGTTAAGTGCGGTGCAATACATTAGTTGAAAAATAGACGCTGTTCTCAGCATTTGTTTATACACAAAGGACGAGCCTCTCACACGATGACACGACTACTGATGTGGCGTCGCGTCAACAGTGATGACACCACATAATACTTGTGTCAGCCGAGGATTAACTGTCTCCCAACAAGATTTTCTGCATGTGACTTACTTTCACCGTTCTTGAGTTTCATCTAACGCAGTGCACCGTACATTATGTAAAAATACTGGTAACATAATGTAAGCTGTTTACAAGTTACAATTACATTGGCATATCTACCATATTGTTTCACTAATTTACCATAATACTAACTTATCTCATGACTTAATAGTCAGCTTTATACTATGGTTTTTCCAAATTATCATTTTTGTTTTTGATATCTCTGCACATCATTGTAGTGTGCAGCCTCTCATGAATAGCATTGTTCTCAACAACAGCTGTCAATCTTCTTACATGTTCTTTAAATGTGCCGTATTTGCTAACGTTGTATAGATTACAACCAACCTTTTTTTTGCATTATTATCCATTGGTACCAATCTCCTCCATTTAAATTTTAGTAATAATATCTTGAGTCAACCAAGCTTGTCAACTAAACTTTTTTGTAAATTACATAAGATAATTCAAATAATGCTCTCGGGTGGTCACCCGAGAGCATTATTTGTATTCTCAACGCCGAGAAAGACTTCGTAATTATATACATAAGATAATTGTTGCCACTTTTTATGTCTACGATAATATTTCTATCCCAGGGTAACGAAATGTATTCCCGGCCGTTAAGTGACTCTTAATTCCCATTCATTGCAATTACAACATGTTAGAATATTGTGCCTTACATAGCTCCAATATTGAATATTGCACTTAGGCAGATTCACTTCATTTTAGAAAAATGTAAATTGATTCCTTATTACATCACTATCAACAAGTAATTATCTAGGAATACATGGCAGCCACTATCTATGATTACCATACATAGTATTACCGTTTTATATACTGCATGTCTCAACTCTCTTGTGTGATATCGTTCTCTAGATTACCTCGTTACCGTCAGTTAATCACATAAGCTGTTTTCATTCCATTTTTTTTCAAAAACCTAATAGATTTGAATGAAGACCGCTTGCTTGAGCCGACCTTGAAACTTCATGTGCACGCATGAATTTTTTTTCCCACCTGTCGATAGCATCAGTTGCTGGTAAGCAGCATTTGAGTGTGGTCGTGTGTGGTGCTCTCGTCTGTTTTTAATTGCAAGGAAAATGACGAAACGGCTGGAGGAGTGCTACTGCATCAAATCTTGCCAGAAACTGGACAACAGCCAGATGGAAATCATTCAGAAGATTCAGATTGCTAAGGGCTACACTCAGAATAAGGAGTGGTACAACTGGTTTAAAGATTGGCGCTCATCGCTGGAATGCGAGCCACACTCCTGTCGTCCATCGATATGCCAAAATGATCAGGTCGTTGCCAAACTGGACACTGTGGTGAAGCGGGACCACCGTGTGACTATCTGAGAAATTGTGGTAGAAGAGGGCGTCGGCACTTTTTCGACACATTCCATTGTAACCAAAGATTTGGCCTCGAAGACAGTGTCGACAAAATTTGTGCCGTAGCTGCTGACGGCGGCGCAAGAGCAACTTCATTTTGAAGTCTAGCAGGACATGGTGGACTTCACAAACAGTGAGCCCATCTTCGTAAACACTGGTGACGAGTCCTGGGTGTGCGGATACGACTCGGAAACCAAAACTCAGTTGTCACAGTGGAAGCATTTCACGTCACCGAGACCAAAGAAGGCTCACCAAATGCACAGCAATGTCAAAGTGATTCTGAATGTTTTCTTTGACTCCTGTGGTGTGGTATTCCCTAAGAGTACTACAGGCCGTCGTATACGTGATGCTGTGTGGCGCAAGAGACCGGAGTTGTGGTCGACAGCAAATTGGCACCTCCATCACGGCAATACTCTAGCACATTCCTTACATTTGATTCAGACTTTTTTGGCGAAAAACAAGACTCCAGTGTTTGAAAAGGCTCCTTACTCTCCTGATATGGCCCTCTATGACTTCTGACTGTTCCCCAAACTCAAGGCAATAGAAAGGAAAGTAGTTTCAGAAAAGCAACAACATTATGGCTGCAACAACAGCAAAGCTAAACTCCATTCCGAAAGAGGCTTTTTTGGGATGCTTCCAATAATGGTGGCACCACTGAGATAAGCGTGTGTAGTCCCAACGAGACTACTTTGAGGGTTGTTAGGTTTCCAGTGCCCAGGTATGCCAGTGTTTTTTTTTCCCCCGGGCAGAGGCCAGATATTTTTCTAACAGATCTCGTAAGTCCCAAATGTTAATGACATTTTAGTGCTCCTCAGGTTGAGAAAGGTTAAGAAATGCTCGTATGGGACTGGGATGTTTTTTAACTTTTTTGCAGAAAAACATGAACAACCATTAAATTAGTTCATTTTGGAAAGTATTATCCAGGAATCAGTAATTCTTAATCTTCTGACACTACAGGGATTTCATCTGTTTCAAGTAGTTCCAGTACGTATACATTCCATTCTTCCAAATTTTGTTTCACATTTCAAGTCTTTAAGAGCATTTTTATATTTAGTTTTCATAGCTGATGTTTCCACATAGATTGTATCTTCTGTGTTGAACTTCCAAGAAGCTCAAACTCTTTAATGTATGAACTTGAAGGCTCTCCAAAATCCAAGATGTTTTGGTGATGGAGGTTGTCTATTTCTGGTTATGCCTTGGAATATTCTTTTCTGAGAATGATATTGATATCAATTGGAAGGGACGACACAGCCCACTAATCAGAGTTAAAACCGAGGTTTTTAGCTGCATAGTTTATGTTAGGTTTCCTCTAAACTGAAAACATCTTGAAATAAGTCTTCACGGGTGTACTGCCGGATAGTGTTTTGAAACCACGATATTTCGACGACTAGCTCCGTCGTCTTCATCAGGTGTTGAGACATTCCTGACTTCAGTCTTGGGAGGAAACAGTGGTGGAGTTACATTATTTTGTGATGGAAGGAAACCATGCCAAGATCAGCCATGTAGGTATAGTGACCCTTGCTCCCTGTTCTCAGTTTTTGAGTTATTATTATTATTATTACTCCGCGATTCACTAAAAGTGTGTGGCGGAGGGTTATGGTTTGGAAGGGTTATAAGGGATATGGCAGGAGGCGCTCATGGGCTATTGTGAGGAACCATCCCCGCATTCGCGTGGAGTGATCTGGGAAAACCATGGAAAACCCAGATCAGGATGGTTGGAGTGCTTTATCGAAAGCTACTCCTGTCGGATTTTAAGTTTACTCGACCGGTAAATCCTTTCTATTCCATTCCCTAATCGCTCGTGGGAAAAATTAGTACAGAAATGAATTGGTTCTGGCCCTGATTTCTCTTATCTTATTTTCGCGGTCATTTCGAGATATGAATGTTGCTGGTAGCAACATTTGCTGGCTGTCATTCCGAAATACGTCTGTCGTGAATTTTTCAATTAGCTTCCGTCGAGAGCAATGCCTTCGGTGTTCCAGGTCTTCCCAACCTAACTCCTTCAACATCGCACTTACGCTTTCCCTCCAACTATATATACCTGTCACGAATCGGGCGGCTCTTCTTTGGACCTTCTCTAAAGCCTCCATTAACCCCTTTTGATGGGGACCCCATACAGAACAACAATATTCTAAGTGAGGACGTACTAGTGACTTGTATACAATAGATTTAACTTCCTGAGTGCATTGATTTAAATTACGACCTAGAAATCGGAGCATACGATTTGCTTTTCCCACTACATTCTCGATATGCTCATTCCACGACAAATTATTACGAATTGTTACCCCTAGGTATTTAGCGGAATCTACCGTTCTAAGGACAGTGCCATTAATTGTATATTCATAGTTAAATGGTGTCACCTTTTTACTTACACGCATGACTTGGCACTTTTTAGCGTTGAACTCCAACTGCCAATCTTTACACCACGCAATTATTTTCATAATATCTTCTTGTAACAAAGTGCAGTCGTTCTGGGTTTTGATTTCGCGATAAATAATAGCATCATCGGCAAATAATCTTTTCATCCCCCCTATTATGTCGCATAGATCATTGATGTATATGAGAAACAACAGAGGCCCTAACACGCTTCCCTGGGGAACTCCAGACCCCACTTCAGTAAGTGATGAACGCTCACCGTCGAGAACTACACACTGTGTTCTGCCCTTCACGAAGTCTGCAACCCAGTCGCATATTTGTCTAGATATGCCGTAACCGCGAAGTTTCCTAAGTAACCTAGTGTGAGGCACAGTGTCGAAAGCTTTTTTAAAGTCTAATAGAACCAAATCAACCTGGGATTTCTCATCTATAATTCGGCACAAGTCGTGAATTAGAAGTGCAAGTTGTGTTTCGCAGCATCGGCCTTTTCTGAATCCATGTTGATTTGGATTTAAAAGCTCACCTTCATCCAAGAACCGCATGACATTTGAATAGATGATATGTTCTAAAATCCTGCAAAATATTGAAGTTAATGAGATCGGCCTATAATTCTGAGGATCATTAACATTCCCATTTTTAAACACTGGAGTTACGATAGCGGTCTTCCATTCGGCTGGTATTTTTCCTTGATCCAGAGAGACGGTATACAATTTCATCAAATACGGTGCAATTTCCTTTGCGTATCTTGAGTAGAATCTTGTAGGAATACTGTCTGGTCCGGGAGCCTTATTGGTTTTTACATTCATAAGCAGTTTAGTTATTCCCTCGACATCAAGAGCGAGATCATTCATAATTTTATCAGTACGATTGTTAAATATCGGTATCTCCTTTGAGTTTTCTATCGTGAAAGCCTTTTTAAATATATCATTCAAAATTTCTGCTTTCTCTACGCTTGTTTCTGATAATTCACCATTTTCTTTAATCAGCGACGGCATAACCTTACAAGAGCCTCTTATTACTTTGATATACGACCAGAACTTTTTTGGATTAGTAATCAATCTTCGGATAAATTCCTGGCTTGGAAATCTTTAAACGCATCGCGCATTGCCTTACGCACTTCCGCACGCAACTGGACTAATTTAGCACGATTAGATAAGTCCCCCGATTTTTTCAACGCGGCATGTAAACGCCTTTGCCTCCTGAGCAAACGTTTCACTTCCTTATTGAACCAAGGGAAGTTATTACTGATCTTAATACACTTCTTAGGAACAAACTGGTTTAAACCGGTCCATATTAGTTCTTTTAAATTAAACCAAAGTTCCTCAACATTTGTATTTAGCGTGTACGTTTCAAAATTCTTCGCAAAGTGATCAACCATACCCGCATCGTTTGCCTTATCAAAGCAAAAAACGAGTTTCTCTTTGTCATGCTTCAGACTCAGACTAGAGTTTAGCGTTACCACAACCACCTTGTGATCACTTATACCGTCTTCTATACAAACTTTATCTACAATATCAGGATTGCTAATTAGAAAAAGATCCAGAATGAACGAGGAATCTTTGTCGCACCGCGTTGGCTCTTCGACCATCTGTTCAAGAGATCTTTCTGCAAATGATTCTAGGAACGTTTCGGTTACTAACCTATCTCTTCATAGCAACTACGTCTTGTATAATGCATTTTGCAAGAATGCTAACAGGATTCACAAGTAATAGTTTATATAATTCAAAAAGATGATAGTTCTCATTTACAAAGCTGACTACAAGGGGTGAGAAAAGAGATTGGAATGGGATTGCTGCCCTATACATATGACCAACTTATTTACCAGTTTTTGAACTGAATGGTTAAATGTTTGACCAAAAAGGTGTATATAAATTGTACAGGAGAATAGTGGGAATAGAAAATCAAATTAAAAAAAAACTTGATATTCTTTATTAAAATCATCATCGACAGTTTGTAGCCAATGGCTGGGTCTGCGTTGGTCATGGATCTCTCTATTTTCCTACCTGATCCCATCACTACATTAGTCCAGTCAGTCATCTACGCTCTGGGCTGTTTAACTTCTGCATTTGTTTTCTTAAAATAAAGCACGTGTTGTTCAACTATAATTAAATATTGTTCAACTTTAATAGAAACTTGTGAAGTTAAACTTTCATTAATATATTAAAACATGTTCTGTAAAACTGTATATTTGATACAGTAATTATATTTTCATGAAAAAATTATATTTCCCTTTTTTTTTTCAGGTGCTTATAGCAGCAGCAGTATGCACCAAATCAGGGAAAAGTGAGTAATTTTTTTTTAAATTTTAATTTATAAAAATCAAAACAGTTATCTTATTACACTGTATAAAGAACTGATGAGTTAAGTTGTATACATTAGTTTTTATTGAGTGTCTTAGAAGCACACTGATGACTTCAATCAGACTGGATACAATAATAAAAATATCTGTTGATTTGGCCCCTATATTTGTCTCCTTGGTATTCATTAACTTAGGTGACTCAACCCAAAACAGCATGTTGCCCTGTAACATAACTAATTACTGGTGAAACCCATGTGCAGTGTTTGATATTGAACTCATGTATTTATTTTCCCACATAATGTTTGTGTTTTTTACTACCTTTGTGGTACTCACTCGCATCAATTAAAAAATCTGTGTGAGTGTGTTTGCACTTAGTATAAATAATCAAATTTAAAATCCTCGAAAACAGATTTTTTTATCTAAAAAATTCACATTCCCCACAGGTGCATGAGGAATAAAATGGGTATGGGGTTGTCAGACTTGTGGTGTTTAAGCTGTGAGCAGTCAACATCAGACTGTGTGTTTATTTTGTGTTTGTAGTATTTGTGGTTGTCTGTTCATACAGTATATGGCTAAACCATTAGAAAGGATGTCGTGTTGGTAGATGTCATTGGTGGCTTTACTTTTTGTTTAGTTAAAAAATTATTGTAAAAATTACAACAAAAAAAATATTTACTGGGGTCTGTTTTTGAGCTGTTCTGGGGAAATACTGGGTTGATCTGATGGGTGACCACTGACATGTGAAATGGGGGAAAGTTCATGTTGCTGGGTTGCAGTGAGGTGTGAACAGGGATACATTTCTTGTTATTGAAGATGAAGGTGGGATTCCGAATCAAGAGTACGGCACCGACATACTTCTCCAGCGAACCAAGCACGGTGGATGAACGATTAACGTCCTGGCCGTCTCATTCGGCAGGACGGGGGTTCGAATCCCCGCCCAGCCATCCAGAGTTGGGTTTTCCATGGTTTCTCCAAATCGCTCCAGGCGAATAGATAGTTCCTTAAAAGCCTTGGCCAAATTCCTTCCTGTTCTTTGTCCCCAGCCCTTCTATTGTCGGAAGAGGGAGGTAGTGGGTTGGAAGGCACCTCACTTCTGGTTTTCCCAGAGACTGCATTTGGGAAATGTCACTAAGGTCCTTCTCAACAAAATTCAATTGGGGGGTTTGTCACATTTAAGATTTGTTGCATCTTTTGTTTGTGACCATGTACAACTTTCTTTTAGGTTGTCCTAGAATCTCTCTCAGCCGGTGTGAAGCTGCCATTGCGCTTTGTCCATCATTTTTTGCTTGAACATTTTAGGCTGTCCATGGTCCTAGATGTTTAAAAATTTGTCTCTATCTTAGCTATGAAAGGAGATTGCTTGGGTTTTTCAGAAATTCTGGAAGATTGAGTTTTACTGTGACCTAAGGGATAAACTCTTGAAGAGCTGAGTTAAAATAATAGAATTGTTAATTCTTTTATATATTTCTCGGTCCTGAAAATGTTTTTTGATCTATAGGAAACAGCACGAGTTCACACACACTGAAGATGTCAGTCGTACTGTACTCCCCACTGTCCTTTAACAGTCTCACATCAGTGAAAGTTGCACAGTGCCCAAAGAAAATAATGAAGACTATTGCTTTACCACAGAAAGTGCATCCATAATCTTGAAGAGATGTGATTAGGTGATTTGAAAAAGTTTTGTCTTCTTACATTCTTAAAGACATTTTTGTAAATTTAATTTATTGTGATCGAATATGTGTCCCGAAGGCAGTCTCCTTATTCCCCCATTTTCTATCTTTTTCTTTCCTCACTGAACCCACTAGGGACTGTGAATACAATCTGCCTGATTAATGAGGCAGCTTAATGTGGATCACGAGAATACGGGAGGCGGCAGCGGCGAAGACACATTAGGTGTAGCGCATTTGGCTGTAGGGAAGAAATGTTTGTGTGTTTTCATCTGCCTGCAAAATGTGTAACCTAGGTTCTGCATGATAACAGCATTTTTGTTTGTGAAATGTGTAGTTTATGAGATGGAGATAGTAAGACCATACCAGCATTCGTCTAGATCAGGGATGGCCAACTCGTGGGCCGCTTTTGGCCTGCATACGTAAGCTTTGACTTCTACACTAAGTTAAGCTGATATTCAACCGAGATCACCGCTCGATTGATCTTGCGGGGATGGACAGTGTGGGTGTATAACCGAGCCTTATCACGGCTTATGTTCCTGTAACTTTCAGCGTGTTAGTGGTTTGCCTGACATTCTTGGATCGCTTGCATTGGTTATTACAGTTAATGTTCCACCCATAGATGGAAGTATGCTCTTTGCTTTGATTGTTGTATTTGTTTCGAAATGCATTGTCTACATTCCATGTGTCTGCTTTGTGGTGAGTTGTCGTGATCGACTTTTAACTAGTTTCTGTTTTATGTAAGTATTACTGTTGTTAAAAATACATGATATTTGTGTTGTTGCATCTTTACCGAATATGTTCCCGTTATTATTATTTTTAAGCGTTGTGGTTTTAGTAGTTTCTGCAAAATACAAGCATGTGATTTTTATTCATTTCTCTTTCTAGTTCAATGAAATAGTGGTGTCAACTAGTAAAGACGTTGGTTCAAACAA
The DNA here is from genome assembly GCA_031002005.1 of Vandiemenella viatica. Taxonomy (NCBI): domain Eukaryota; kingdom Metazoa; phylum Arthropoda; class Insecta; order Orthoptera; family Morabidae; genus Vandiemenella; species Vandiemenella viatica. Next base: position 6,708,841 of record JARYHS010008074.1, on the reverse strand, counting down.
GCGAAAAGCTGCAGATGAATTGAGAAGTTTTCAGGATAAGTGGGTAATTAGCTATTTGTTGTAGAATTTAAAACAAAGCTCATAAGCTTAATATACAAAGAATCTGTTTCTGTATTGAAAGACTATAACATGAAACAGCATTATGAAACTAAACATGTAAATAAGATTGATGAGTACCAAGGACAATTTCGATTAGACCAGGTAAAGATGCATGGTAGGGAAATTGCCACCGGAGCATGCGCTCCATTGCAATTTAATTAAATATTATTATTATTATTAAAAAGAAAACTTTCTGCACAGATATTCACTAGCACTGTTGCAGAGTCAACATGCCACGTAAAAGCGAGCTATGCAGTAGCTTCGATATTAGTCAAGAAATTGAAGCTGTATTCAGATGGTGAAATGGTGCAGGAATTTTTGGAGAGCATCGTTGAAATTATGTGTCCAGAAAAGAAAAAGGAATTTTAAAAAATAAGCCTCTCTCATCAAACTATTACCAAACGTGTGGAAGACATTGGGAAACATATTGAAGATAATTTGAAAAGCAGAGTGTCTGAGTTTGTATATTATTCTCTAGCATTAGATGAAAGTACAGATTTTACAGATACTGCCCAAGTAGCGATTTTCGGAAGAGGTATTGATATCCAGTTAAACAAAACAGAAGAATTCGTGGCTCTATATCCACTTAAGAACACTACAACTGCACACAATTTGTTAGAGTCAGTTACAGCAACATTAAATCGTTTTTCGTTAAAACTTCACAACCTATCTGGCGTGACAACGGATGGAACTCCAGCAATGGTTGGAAAACATTAAGGTTTCGTAATACTGATTGAAAACTTGATAATACCTCATTATTAAATTTTCCTTGCATTATTCATCAACAGAATTTATGTGCCAAGTCTTTAAAAATGGATCATGTCGTGAGTGTGGTTATCAAAATAGTAAACTTCATTAGATTGAAGGGGTTGAACCACCGTCTATTCCAAGAATTCCTCAAACATTTGGATTCTGGCTATAATAACCTAACATTTTATACTGAAGTAAAATGGTTGTCCCGTGCAAAAAATGTTAAAAAAAAAGTTTGTTTTGATGGAAGAGATACAATTATTCTATGCCAGAAATTTGAAAAGTATCCAAGAGTTTGAAGAAGTGGCATGGGTTTGTGACTTCACGTTTCTAGTCGACGTAACTAGCCATTTAAATAACCTGAACATTCGTCTGCAATGCAAAGACCAATTGGCTAATAATATGTTTGATGTTGTTGCCGCGTTTCAAATGAAACTTGGGCTTTGGGAACAACAGTTGAAAAATAAAAATTTCACTAATTTTTCCAAGCAGACGTGTCTCAGGTGTTGGCAATTAAGTACAGTTCATTGATATCAAACTTGAACCTTGGGTTTGAAAACCCATATCAAGATTTCTCATATTCTTTTATCTGCATTTTCAAAGCCATTCTCTGTTGATATAAATTCATTGCTAGGAAATTTGGAAATGGAATATTGTGAATTGTAGTGTGACGCACAGCTTAAGGAAAAATTCCACCAGGTTGGTTTGGAAGAATATCTGGACAAGGAGAAATATCTTGCATTTTACAAACATGCTTTGCAGATAATTTCGCTATATGGAAACACTTACGTGTGTGAACAGCTTTTGAGCCGGATGAACAGTGTCAAGTCACAACACAGAACACGAATCACTGATGATCACTTGGAGAACTTTATGCGTGTAGCCACAACTTTTTTCGATATCAATATTGATGCCCTTAGTTCTGCCAAACAATGTCAAAAGTCACATCAAGATAATAATTGTATATTTAATGCTTCATTAAATATACATATTTCATTTTAAGTGTTTTTTTACTTCATAAAAATATTGAAGTATTTTTTCCAAGAAAGTAACGCATGCTGCCTGGCAGCTGAAAAGGTTGGCCACCGCTGATCTAGAGGGTTGTGGGAAGCAGAAATGAGGAGGGCCAGCACACGGGAAGCAGGACTCGAACCCGGTCCCGCATCCCCGGTCCAGTGCATACAACCTCACTGGCAAGTTTGTAATTGTTATTGTTATTATTATTTTATTTTTAAACTTTAATTCATTTTTCCTGTTCAAATTTTAAATTCTTTCTGGATTTGTGGTAGGTATTTCGCTGTGTAATATGTCTCCTTTATGTAAAGAAATTTTCCCACACCTTCAACCTGAGACATGCACATCTCTTCTTTTTTATCCATCCCAGCCCCACAACTACATACCACACACACTAGCAACACTCTCTTTACCTGCCTTCCAATGATATATTTAAAACTATATTCAAACAATTTCCAGACTAAGATTTTTTAACCCAAGTTCCTAACTTCTCTTGTAAATTGACTCATTACCTTAGCCAATAAATGAAGGATTTTGAAAGCTCTCCCTATGATGTGCCCAATGTGACCTGGTTAATTGAGTTCACAAGCAATTGTTTTGTCAAGATATGTACATTAAGTCTTGACCAAGCAATTTCTCTTCCACTCCATAACAATGAAAAACAATTATTTTTTTTGTGTATATGCATCTTAGCTGCTGACTTATCATTTATCTTTGTTCCATTTTGACTTTACCTACTACATATCATGAACAGATCCCTCTATGCTGATCATACTCCTGTAGTTTTAATCCTGTTATATATCATCTCATTGGCAAACAACTTAACTTCTGCCTGTTTATCATCAACACATTCATTCACTATAATGATGAACAGCTATAGTCACAGTTCCACCCCTTGTGATACTGCATTTCCTTGCTTAACTCGTTGCCTTCTATCTTTTAAGAAATCCTCTTCCTAACAACTCTCTTTTTCATCTGCTTCAACGGTTTTTGCCTTGTTTACCAACATTTTATGCTTAATAACCTTCATTTAAAATTTCTCCCCAGTTCTGAAATATGTCTTTTTTATTATTATCTCACAAATTAATGAGGCTTTTTCAATTTAGCGGGCTTTAAAAACATGATTAAATATATATATATATATTGTTGATACACATGTTTCCAATGTATGCAGCAATAGCCAGCCATTTTGAATGTTTAGTTTATTTATGACAGTCGAAAAGGTTAAATGTGTTTTGTTGTGCTTGGTGATATTGTACTTTCTAATAAAAAAAATGGACGAAAGAATTTGTATAGAACTAGCTGGTGCCCATGACTTTGTAGGTGTTTGTAAAGAATTCTGACTGATAGATACCACCATGCAATCACCTTAGTGCATGACGGGAGACTCAAAGCTAACACCACACACAAACAAAGTGATCTGCAAAGTTGAATACTGGTACGCACGTCTTTGGTCGAAATACGAAAATGCCCTAAGACAACTACTTTCAACCTTCATATATCCCACACCCCCACAGCTACTGACATGCAACCACCATAGTGCATGATGGGAGATTTGAGGCTACTATCACACACAAACCCCATTGGCCTGCGCTAAATACTTTTCACTGCTGGGTGAAATATAGGGAGACACATGTTCTTGGTTAAACTATGAAAGTGCCCTCTGTCGACCAATTTCAACCACCATATCCCTCACACCCCCATAGCTGCTGACATGCAACCACCACGGTGCACGTTAGGAGACCCGAGGCTACCACCAGTGGCCTGCACCAGGTAGTTTTGGTGCAGAATGAAAAATGGGGACACATGTCTATTTGAACATCACGTAGATCACTTAACCAGCTCAGTTACTGACATGCAGTCACTTTAGTGCACAATGGAAGACTTCCAGCATATTACCACATACAAACACCAGTGGTCTGTGATTGGTAGTTCTGGCTGCAAGGTGAAATGTAGGGACACGTCTTTGGTCAAAATACGAAAATGTCCCTGATCGTCCACTTTCAACCACATATCTCCCACACTCCCACAGCTACTGACATTCGGTCAACATTGTGCATGATGTGTGACCGTACTACTACCACACAGAAACACCGACGGTCTGCGCTAGGTGAGTGAAATGTAGGGACACACACATCTCGGGTTGAAATATGAAAGTGCCCCAGGTCGACCACCGTATCTGCCACACCCTCACAGCTACTGACATTCGGTCAACATTGTGCACGACGTGTGACTCCGTACTACTACCACACAGAAACACCGACGGTCTGCGCTAGGTGAGTGAAATGTAGGGACACACGCCTCGGGTTGAAATATGAAAGTGCCCCATGTCGACCACCGTATCTGCCACACCCTCACAGCTACTGACATTCGGTCAACATTGTGCACGACGTGTGACTCCGTACTACTACCACACAGAAACACCGACGGTCTGCGCTAGGTGAGTGAAATGTAGGGACACACACGTCTCGGGTTGAAATATGAAAGTGCCCCAGGTCGACCACCGTATCTGCCACACCCTCACAGCTACTGACATTCGGTCAACATTGTGCACGACGTGTGACTCCGTACTACTACCACACAGAAACACCGACGGTCTGCGCTAGGTGAGTGAAATGTAGGGACACACACGTCTCTGGTTGAAATATGAAAGTGCCCCAGGTCGACCACCATATCTGCCACACCCTCACAGCTACTGACATTCGGTCAACATTGTGCACGACGTGTGACTCCGTACTACTACCACACAGAAACACCGACGGTCTGCGCTAGGTGAGTGAAATGTAGGGACACACGCCTCGGGTTGAAATATGAAAGTGCCGCAGGTCGACCACCGTATCTGCCACACCCTCACAGCTACTGACATTCGGTCAACATTGTGCACGACGTGTGACTCCGTACTACTACCACACAGAAACACCGACGGTCTGCGCTAGGTGAGTGAAATGTAGGGACACACGCCTCGGGTTGAAATATGAAAGTGCCCTATGTCGACCACCGTATCTGCCACACCCTCACAGCTACTGACATTCGGTCAACATTGTGCACGACGTGTGACTCCGTACTACTACCACACAGAAACACCGACGGTCTGCGCTAGGTGAGTGAAATGTAGGGACACACGCCTCGGGTTGAAATATGAAAGTGCCCCATGTCGACCACCGTATCTGCCACACCCTCACAGCTACTGACATTCGGTCAAAATTGTGCACGACGTGTGACTCCGTACTACTACCACACAGAAACACCGACGGTCTGCGCTAGGTGAGTGAAATGTAGGGACACACACGTCTCTGGTTGAAATATGAAAGTGCCCCAGGTCGACCACCGTATCTGCCACACCCTCACAGCTACTGACATTCGGTCAACATTGTGCACGACGTGTGACTCCGTACTACTACCATACAGAAACACCGACGGTCTGCGCTAGGTGAGTGAAATGTAGGGACACACGCCTCGGGTTGAAATATGAAAGTGCCGCAGGTCGACCACCGTATCTGCCACACCCTCACAGCTACTGACATTCGGTCAACATTGTGCACGATGTGTGACTCCGTACTACTACCACACAGAAACACCGACGGTCTGCGCTAGGTGAGTGAAATGTAGGGACACACACGTCTCGGGTTGAAATATGAAAGTGCCCCAGGTCGACCACCGTATCTGCCACACCCTCACAGCTACTGACATTCGGTCAACATTGTGCACGACGTGTGACTCCGTACTACTACCACACAGAAACACCGACGGTCTGCGCTAGGTGAGTGAAATGTAGGGACACACACGTCTCTGGTTGAAATATGAAAGTGCCCCAGGTCGACCACCGTATCTGCCACACCCTCACAGCTACTGACATTCGGTCAACATTGTGCACGACGTGTGACTCCGTACTACTACCACACAGAAACACCGACGGTCTGCGCTAGGTGAGTGAAATGTAGGGACACACGCCTCGGGTTGAAATATGAAAGTGCCGCAGGTCGACCACCGTATCTGCCACACCCTCACAGCTACTGACATTCGGTCAACATTGTGCACGACGTGTGACTCCGTACTACTACCACACAGAAACACCGACGGTCTGCGCTAGGTGAGTGAAATGTAGGGACACACGCCTCGGGTTGAAATATGAAAGTGCCCCATGTCGACCACCGTATCTGCCACACCGTCACAGCTACTGACATTCGGTCAAAATTGTGCACGACGTGTGACTCCGTACTACTACCACACAGAAACACCGACGGTCTGCGCTAGGTGAGTGAAATGTAGGGACACACACGTCTCTGGTTGAAATATGAAAGTGCCGCAGGTCGACCACCGTATCTGCCACACCCTCACAGCTACTGACATTCGGTCAACATTGTGCACGACGTGTGACTCCGTACTACTACCACACAGAAACACCGACGGTCTGCGCTAGGTGAGTGAAATGTAGGGACACACGCCTCGGGTTGAAATATGAAAGTGCCGCAGGTCGACCACCGTATCTGCCACACCCTCACAGCTACTGACATTCGGTCAACATTGTGCACGACGTGTGACTCCGTACTACTACCACACAGAAACACCGACGGTCTGCGCTAGGTGAGTGAAATGTAGGGACACACACGTCTCGGGTTGAAATATGAAAGTGCCCCAGGTCGACCACCGTATCTGCCACACCCTCACAGCTACTGACATTCGGTCAACATTGTGCACGATGTGTGACTCCGTACTACTACCACACAGAAACACCGACGGTCTGCGCTAGGTGAGTGAAATGTAGGGACACACACGTCTCGGGTTGAAATATGAAAGTGCCCCAGGTCGACCACCGTATCTGCCACACCCTCACAGCTACTGACATTCGGTCAACATTGTGCACGACGTGTGACTCCGTACTACTACCACACAGAAACACCGACGGTCTGCGCTAGGTGAGTGAAATGTAGGGACACACACGTCTCTGGTTGAAATATGAAAGTGCCCCAGGTCGACCACCGTATCTGCCACACCCTCACAGCTACTGACATTCGGTCAACATTGTGCACGACGTGTGACTCCGTACTACTACCACACAGAAACACCGACGGTCTGCGCTAGGTGAGTGAAATGTAGGGACACACGCCTCGGGTTGAAATATGAAAGTGCCGCAGGTCGACCACCGTATCTGCCACACCCTCACAGCTACTGACATTCGGTCAACATTGTGCACGACGTGTGACTCCGTACTACTACCACACAGAAACACCGACGGTCTGCGCTAGGTGAGTGAAATGTAGGGACACACGCCTCGGGTTGAAATATGAAAGTGCCCCATGTCGACCACCGTATCTGCCACACCCTCACAGCCACTGACATTCGGTCAACATTGTGCACGATGTGTGACTCCGTACTACTACCACACAGAAACACCGACGGTCTGCGCTAGGTGAGTGAAATGTAGGGACACACACGTCTCGGGTTGAAATATGAAAGTGCCCCAGGTCGACCACCGTATCTGCCACACCCTCACAGCTACTGACATTCGGTCAACATTGTGCACGAGGTGTGACCGTACTACTACCACACAGAAACACCGACGGTCTGCGCTAGGTGAGTGAAATGTAGGGACACACGCCTCGGGTTGAAATATGAAAGTGCCCCATGTCGACCACCGTATCTGCCACACCCTCACAGCCACTGACATTCGGTCAACATTGTGCACGATGTGTGACTCCGTACTACTACCACACAGAAACACCGACGGTCTGCGCTAGGTGAGTGAAATGTAGGGACACACACGTCTCGGGTTGAAATATGAAAGTGCCCCAGGTCGACCACCGTATCTGCCACACCCTCACAGCTACTGACATTCGGTCAACATTGTGCACGAGGTGTGACCGTACTACTACCACACAGAAACACCGACGGTCTGCGCTAGGTGAGTGAAATGTAGGGACACACGCCTCGGGTTGAAATATGAAAGTGCCCCATGGCGACCACCGTATCTGCCACACCCTCACAGCTACTGACATTCGGTCAACATTGTGCACGACGTGTGACTTCGTACTACTACCACACAGAAACACCGACGGTCTGCGCTAGGTGAGTGAAATGTAGGGACACACACGTCTCGGGTTGAAATATGAAAGTGCCCCAGGTCGACCACCGTATCTGCCACACCCTCACAGCTACTGACATTCGGTCAACATTGTGCACGACGTGTGACTCCGTACTACTACCACACAGAAACACCGACCGTCTGCGCTAGGTGAGTGAAATGTAGGGACACACAAGTCTCGGGTTGAAATATGAAAGTGCCCCAGGTCGACCACCGTATCTGCCACACCCTCACAGCTACCGGAATTCTGCCAATGTTGTGCATGTTGGGAAACTTTGTTGTAAAACCACACACAAACACCATATAAAAATATATTTAAAAAAGGGATATCGAAATGAACCACCACTTACCTTATGGTATCATGGGGTGAACACACAAATAAGCACAAAACACAAGAAAAACAATGAATATTTTGGGACTTGGCCCTTTGTCAACAGGAGAAAATCAAGGAGGGAGAGTGATATAGGAGACCCGCTTCACAGAATGATCATTAGTGAGGAACATGGTGGGGGTAAATTCAAACAGAGGGCAAGGAGAGGGGGATAGTGAATTGGAGCTAGTACCCGAGAATTCAAAATGTTACAAAACATGCAGAAAAATATATTCAAATGTTCGTAACATAAATTTGAGAAAGTAAAAGTAAATAAGTAAACAAAATAAAATTGAAAAAACAGAATGATAATAATAATAAAAGAATGTATGTAGTTAAACATCACCCCTGCTATGAGGTGGTTCAATATAGACAGTGGGCATGGAGGCAAGGAGCGAATAGAGGGAAGGAAAAGTACCGACTGGGTATTATCTCAAATTGAGGCCAGGAGGTTGCCTTGTGCCTAGTTTGTATTGGTAGGCAAGTTCCCACCTCCTGAGTTCAGAGGAGCTGCTGCTGTTTGGGAGGACTCTGATAGCAGGGACCGTGAAACAAGAATTGAAATTAGTAGTGTCGTGGGAGATGGCACGGATAGCTACTGGATGTTTTGGATTCCGAGTGAAAACTGTCTGATGGTGGCCATTCATTTTAATGGCTAACGGACTGGTAGTCAAACCTATGTTGGAAGCCAGGCAGTGTTTGCAAGTTAGCTGGTATATTACGTGGCAGGTTTCTCAGGTAGCGTGTCCTATGATAGGAAAGCTCTCGCCAGTGATAGGGTTGGTGAAAGTGGTGGAGGCAAGGTGTATGTCGCACATCTTACAGCGGGGTCTACTGCATGGGAAGGATCCTTGGGGCTGTCTGGTGGGACGAGGAAGTCTGCGTTTGTGGACTAGTAGCTGGCTGAGGTTGGGAGGCCTGCTGAAACAAGCTCTGGGAGGGCCAGGGAGGATTTTTGAGAGAATAGATCTAATTTCTGAGCAGGTTAGTAGGAAATCATAACCCTGCCGAAGGAGTTTATTCGAAATAGTAATTGTTTTTCCTGTGTTTTGTGCTTATTTAAGTGTTCACCCCATGATACCATCATCTAAGGTAAGTGTTGGTTCATTTTGCTATCCCCTTTTTTGTAAATCCATTCACTAAATTAACTACTATTATTTCCTGGTAACTATATATATAGAGCAAGAGGAAGACCCCCGGGTCGCTGGGATAAGGATATACGTCGAGTTACAGGTGTGAACTGGAAGAGGGTGGCTCAGGATCGATCGGCCTGGAAAGAATTACAGCAAAACTATGTAGAATTAAATTCTAATATATAGCTCATTAGGCTTAAAGAGGCTACATCCTGAAAAAAGGATCGATATAGCTGCAATAATAATAACAATATATATATTTTGCTCGAAAAATAAAGTGCGATACTGCATTATAAATGTTAACAGTAGCTTTTGGCGAATGTACTGTGAGTGGTACTGGCGTTTCAAAGAGGGCCATGAAGGTGCTTAAGATGAAGACCGTCCAGAACATTCTAACACATCAACAACAACCGACAATGGCAAACAAGTGAAAAAAATAATTATAGAAAATTGCCGTATCATTATTAGGATGGTTGCTGATGATGATGTAATATCATTTAACTCATACTAAGCATTTTTTTTCTGATGTTTTGGGCAGCAAAGTTTGTTCAAAAATTGTGGAATTTCAGCCAAAGTCAATGTCACATAGTCATCACTCAGGAATTGCTGAATGAAGTCAACAATGACCCAGGACTTATTACGAAGCTTATTTTTTTTAAGTAAGTACCGTTTTGTCACACCGTGGCTGCAGCGCTACGGCCGGTGTTCCGCGCATGCGCACTGGGTACCTGCATCTCTTTCCTACGCACTGACGCCATTACAGTCTGATTCTTCCTTGTTTACGTTGTTCACTGAGTGTTTAAGATGCCTCTGATAATCGGGAGTCCCGCCGACTGTGAAGTACGGGCTGTTATAAGATTTCTTTATGCTAAAGGCCTAAAACCGATCGATATTCATCGTGAGATCTGTGCAGTTTACGGACAAAACATTACGAGTGATGGAATGGTGAGAAAGTGGGTGAGAGCATTTAAAGATGGCCACACAAATGTGCATGATGAATAACGGAGTGGGCGTCCTTCGGTCGTTAATGAAAGTTTGGTGCAGAAAGTGGACAATAAGGTGATAGAAAACAGACATTTTATGATTTCCTCCTTGTGTGATGACTTTCCTAATGTTTCTCGTAGTGTTTTGTATGGCATTGTGACCGAGCACTTGAATTACCAAAAATTGTGCTCACGTTGGGTACCGAAAATGTTACGGATGTGCACAAAACCAAACGTTTAGGCAGTGCATTGACTTTCCTTGAGCGGTACCACAACAATGGTGCTGATTTCTTAAGCCAAATTGTTACGGGCAATGAGACATGGGTGGCCTACGTCACACCTGAAGCAAAGCAACAGTCCATGGAATGGCGGCATTCAGATTCACCCAAAAAAGTGAAGTTCAAGCAAACGATTTCTGCCCGGAAAATATTGTGCACAGTTTTTTGGGACAGAAAAGGAGTATTGCTTGTGGAATTTCTGCCTCGTAATGAGACAATCAATTCAGCAGCTTATTGTGAGACATTGAACAATCTGCGCCGTTCAATCCAGAACAAAAGACGTGGCAAGTTGAGCAAGGGCATCGTTTTGCTGCATGACAATGCCCGTCCACATGTGGCTAATCAGACCAAAGATCTCATCACATCTTTTTGATGGGAAACTCTAAATCATCCTCCGTACAGCCCTGATCTGGCGCCCAGTGGCTACCATCTGTTCCTGCACTTGAAGAAACACCTGGGCGGTCAGCGTCTTGAAGACGATAACGAAGTCAAAACTGTTGTGATGCAGTGGTTAACAAGTCAGGCGGCAGACTTCTATGAGGAGGGTTTTCAAAAACTGGTACTACGTTATGACAAGTGTCTCAATATTGAAGTGAATTATGTAGAAAAGTAGAGTAAGGTAGAGGCTTTCATGTAAAAATAAAATTATTGAGATATATTTGCATGTCTTTTTTTAATTTCAAAACTGTACTTACTTAAAAAAAACATGCCTCGTAAAACGGTCATAATAGGCAACAGAACGGGTGTATGGGTATGACATTAAAAAGCTAGTCCCAATCGTCCCCATAGAAGCTGCTGGGAAAGAATTCGACATGTTTGATGAAATGAATAGGTTCTCTTCACTGTTTTCTTGGATTTCATTGGTGTTGTGTCTCATGAGTTCCAGCCAAATGGTTGTACCGTTATTAAGGAATACTACTTGGATGTTAAATGCCATTGGCTTGAAACAATCTGTTGAAAAAAACCGAGAATTGTGGCAAAAACACACATGGAAATTTCATCATGATAAAGCTTCCACTCACACCTCACTGGTTATTCATGACTTTTTGGTAAAAAATGAAACTGTTGTTTTATCTCAGCCACTGTATTCACCCCCTGTAATTTCTTTCTATTCCCACGGCTGAAGAGAACCTGGAAAGGATGACATTTTGCCACCATCGACGAGATTAAAACTGAATCGCTGAAGGAGCTGAATGCTATACCACAATCTGAATTCCAAAAGTGCTTCCAAGCTTGGAAAAAGTGCTGGTACAAGTGTATTTTATCTTTAGATTACTTTGAATGGGACAAGATTCATCCTGATTAATAACTAAACATTCTTTAAGAAAACAAAAATTCCTGTTTTTTTTATCAGATATCGTATAATCACCTTCAGTATCGATCACAGATTTACTAATCCCTCATACCTCCATCATAAATGCTGCTTTATTTAAACTGAGAGCTAACAAAATTACCCTTTTGGTGTATCAGGTTGATGTTTTGTTCTCCTTATGCTTTACTCTGCCACTTGTGGAAAGCTTTCTGCCCTCGCTAACCTTTGCTCTCTTCTGACATTAATCAGAGTCCACATAGTAAATTCAAGTATCCAACAATACTACCCTATGCCTTACCTCAGAATTCTGAACATGAATTTAATGTTTTCCCTTGGACCTAATCTTGGTCACTCACTCTTCCAGTGCAGTAAACAACTAAGACCCTTATTTTTTTTATTTAATTTCTCCCCAGAAATATGATCTATGAATACCAAACTGTTATAATTTTGAGGGTAAACAAATGAAAATCTGCGACACAGTTAAGATGTTATAATTTTGCTATCCAGTATGCATACTCCTCCACTCTATAACTCTGAGGTTGTCACTCACTCCTTTTAACCAAGACCCGAGTCACTCCTCCTTTTAACCAATACCATTCACATATAGCTACTTGTGGATTGTTCATCTTTATTAACTTACCAAACTCTATTACTTTGTTCATTATACTACCATTTGTAGCAGCAATTTTACTGCTGGATCTAACCTATTGCAATGATTATTCATCACCCTCCTTTTATTGACATCACTTCTGTTTCATCAGCTTCAGTTATTTCTTTTGTATTTATTATTTTTCCTACTGTGCGTCTGCATTCAGTATCCGTTTCATCATTTATTTATCGTCTCACTAGCAGCCTGTGCAGACTATTCAACGAATGTCTCAGGCAAGGAAGAATACCAAGCATCTGGAAGCGTGGTGAAGTTGTAATACTTAAGAAAGGTGTCGATAAAGATCCCCTCACGCCGAAATCTTACCGCCCTATTTGCCTACTAAACGTGTTGGGGAAGGTACAGGAAAAAGTACTGTGTCGAAAACTTCAGGACTTTAGAACATCCATTGGTATGAATCCCAATCAGTATGGTTTCAGGACAAAAACATCGACTGAGGATGCAATAAACTGAGCCATAGAGATAGTCGAAAGATCAGAAAAGAAATGTATGGTGGGAGTCCTTGTTGACATTTTGGGGGCTTTCGACAACTTGTGGTTGCCAGCATTGTTTGCAAGACTCCGGAAAATCCGCTGTCCAAAGCGGCTGTACTACAGCCTGAGAGATTACTGCAAGCATAGAACTGTAACCATGAGATGCCCTAACGACAAAATCAAAAGAGAAATAAATAAAGGCTGCCCCCAGGGATCTGTCTGCGGCCCTATCTTTTGGGATTTAGCATTAGAACCATTACTGGAAATTCTTCAACGGACACCTGAATTGCTAGGACTGGTTGCCTTTGCAGATGATCTTCTTCTCCTCGTGGAAGGGATGTCAAGAGCTGAAATCGAAGCAAAAAGTGAGATAGTGCTTAAAATTCTTGTGAAGTGGTGTGACGAAGTGAAATTGAAATTCGCCCTAAATAAGACAAACTATATGGTATTTTCAAAAGAGAAAAAACTTAAACGAAATCCTACTATAAGGGTAGGTAATGTGAAAATATGCCGGAGTCCCGTAAGCAGATACTTGGGTCTGTGGCTGGATGAGAGTCTTAACTTTCGAGCCCACTTGGAGGAGGTCTGCGGAAGAGCTTTGCGAGCTATGAATGCAATCATAAGTATAGGTCACAGACAGTTTCAAATCCCTGCCCTGGCAATGACAGCATACAATAACGTGATACTTGCATCCATTGTCGGCTACGCTGCGAGCGTTTGGGCCAAGCACCTCACAAAGGTTAAGCCGAGGGAGAAAATCCGGAGGCTTCAACGAACGATACTCATCAGGCTTACCGGTGCATATCGCACAACTTCAACAGCAGCTCTAGCAGTAGCAGCAGGTGTACTGCCCCTAGATCTAGAAGTGAGGAGACGAGGAGCAATGTACTGGCTGAGAAAGAACAGGATGGACAAGGTGGTGGAAATAACTGGAAAAGAAGTATGCACAAAAAGGAATTGTGGAATGTACTGATTGAGGAATGGCAAAATGAGTGGGACACTAGTGCAACAGGTCGTAGAACGTACGACATGTTTCCATCTGTAGCTGAACGAATCAGCATGAAATTCCTACAACCTTCTCCAGGGCTAATCCAATACATAACCGGCCATGGACCATACAGAAGCTTCTTAAACAAACGTGGACTTACACCAACTAGTAACTGCGAGTGTGGTGAGGAAAGCACACCAGAGCACCTGGTGTGGGAATGCAGAACAACAGCAGAGACGAGAATCACTCAGCAACAACAGCTACAGGGTCTGAGGATTTTTGATATACTGCGTTCAGAGAGACTATGGCACTATCTAAATGAAGGTGCGGAAATAGTCTCTCAAATTGAAAAGCAGAAATATCTGGAGCGGAAGAAAGCTGAGGGCGGAAACCGACGTAGACATCCATCATGACCTGCTGTAGCCACCTCTGAGTTTCCAGAGGTATCTCACTTCTGAGTGACTGCTGGAGTACTTCATGTATTCCAGGAGGGCAGCTTCCTGAAGAGCTGGGGTCTACGCCGCAGTCGATACCAGGAGTGAGAGCTATGGTCTCACGTCACACACTCACCCTTCGACCAACCACCTGCATGTGAGGATAACAATGAGATTTCATTTACAAGTTGGACAGTAAAATAACTGTTTAGTACATAGTTCAATGAGTAGGATTAGGATTACATTTTATTTTTTTTTTTTTTTTTTTTTTTTTTTTTTTTTTTGTGTGTGGTGTTTAATGTAGTTTTGTAGTGCTGATTATTAGGATTAGATATTTAACTGTAACTTTTTCCTGTTTTAGTTGCTACCGCATTTATGGGATTATTTACATTAATAGTATTTAACATAATTTGTTTTTTAAACATGGTCTTAAGGGAAGATTAGCGGCCCAGTTTAGCCTCTAGATGCTGGGTCAAATGTAAATGGAAATAAATAAATAATAAATAAATAGCAGCCTGTAATAACAAAGACTCAGTCTTAGCCATTTTTCAGTTATAATGGGATTATCTTACAGCTTTAGCTAAACACTTGGAAAGTACTATCATTTAACTTCTGCTTGAATGTAGGTAATGTCTAATGTTAACTGCTCCTACCAATGGCCTCAGTAGGCACAACCCCTCGACAGATCACTCGCCCATACCACACCACCTATGATTACAGGTTTACCTGCCTTACAGCTCGGTTCAGCTGTGACTGATCATGGTGACTCAGGACTTCCTTCATCACTGATTACTAGATGTATGTGGTATGCCACATTGTTTATTTGATAATCTAGAGCCTTTGTCATACCCTGACGAAGACTGTAAAATGGCAACTGGAAGCTTAGAATATCAAATAAACAATACGGCTTACACCAAAAATACTGTGGAAGCCTGAGAAATCATTTCTCCATCCCCTTCCTCAGGTAACTCTCTATACTGATCTCCTTGATGCAACCAGTACAAAGTGATCCTACATTTTCTACTACCTAATAAGTTACCTGAACTGCGTTTGAAAATACTTGTGACTTGTTAGCCTGACCCCTAGCCACTCCTGCAGAAGGGGGTATAAACCACTACAATGGCTACTACCTAACAACATTCACATCTTAAGGTATGCTGCACCTTACCTACACCTGCCTGATGCTCTTCTCCCACTGACTCTGGAAATAGATCAAAACTTCTCTCTCTCTCTCTCTGTGTGTGTGTGTGTGTGTGTGTGTGTGTAAAACAGGGGTGGGCAACCCAAAAGATCTCTCGGGCCATTTTGGAAATGTGTCATAACTCCGCGGGCCGCATATAAAATTATATATTGTATATTATATTAGATGTTCTGAGATGCGCGCGCATTATGAGTTCACAGAATATAACATAATTATTTCGCGAACTGATAACTGTAAACTCACAAATAAAACAGGGAATATCTGTCATATATTCACAAAAATATTATTTTAAAATCAAAGTAATTTTTTCCTCATAATTTCGACAGTTAATTTTGAAATTTATGAATGCAAAAATAATGTATTTTTTAAATTCACTGGTTTTCACTACATTGACAATTATAAACTAAATATAATTTGAAAAAGTGTGATGAATCACGCGGGACGTAAAAAACTTCAAGGTGGCCGCAGGTTGGCCAACCATGCTTTAAACCGAGTACGATGCTTATTTCTATTAATTTTCATGATTGAAAAAAGCTGCTCACATTTATACGTGCTTCCGTATGAACAAATTATTTTTCGTGCGAAAACTCTCCGCTGTGGATATTTTCCTTGAAAGGTATTTCTGAATCTCTCGCGAGCCGGATTGAAGCTGGTGGAGGGCCGGATCCGGCCCGGGGGCCGGGGGTTGCCCATATATGGTGTAAAAGATAATAATAAGCTGTGATACAAATACATTGCTTAAACATCTACTACTATATAATCTTCAACCAGTAGCTGCAGTAGAGTTGATTAATTTCCTCTTAACTAGTGAACTCTATCTTATACTTAATTTGAACAAACATGTCACATGATACTGAGTTGTTGCAAGTGTAGAATGTGAATAAAATGGTTGAGATTAAAAATTAACACAAAGCATTGTATTAACTGCTCAAGCATTAGTAAGAAATATTAGATTGAAGAAAAAAGGATGCAGTTCAGCTTTTTTATCCTCTCTCCCTACCAGGATTACACGATTTTATTTCACCTTTTCTGGTCAGCAAATTTAGTTCATCTTTTTTGAACCATTTCTTTTCTCTTGGTGTGTGTGCAAGAATTTATTTGGAAGATCTGTTACCAGCAATTTTGTCCAAATGATGGAGCCATTTATTTAGATATTTATGAACCTTGTCATTCAGTGAGAAAAATGAAGCTCATGTCTAATGTCTTCATTTCATATTTTAATTTTCATATAGCCTTTGACAATTTAATTTCTAATGAGTGGATTCTACCAGTATTTTTCCTTTTTGCCTCCCAGGTTTTTTCTCCCTGCATTGTAGACAGTTATCATGAATTTAAAAACTTTGAGTTTCCTTTCTTGTTTTAACTGTATGCAGATTTGGTATTGCAAGATGGAAATTGCAGAAGGAAATTTATGTATGGTTTTACAGAATTTTTCTTCTGGTTGAGGCCACTTTTCATCCTAACCACAACTGCTAGGAGGAAAACAAAACAATTTAGGTTGATACAATCCATAAACTTGTGGTATTTACGGTTCCATAGTCATCTCATTTGTTGGCATTTTTTATTTATGGTGACTTTTCTGTAAAATTTGAGTGGGAAACTTGAATAAGACATCATATTGAAGTAATTAAAACAATTTCAAAAGGTTAGTACCATTTTTGATTGGTGCTCAAAGTCTTCAAATTCGTTATGAGGTGTCCAAAAAGTATTGCAGTTTTAAATTGAGCAACATGTTCATTCTGTTGGGTTGGCAGTTGTTTCTGAAGTCACATATTGAAGTAAACACAGTGTGGTTAGTAGGGAGCAATATACAATGATGCAGTGCATAACAGCCATTGTGTTTTGCAGAGACCGTGTGCAAGTTAATATGGTATTTTCATTAAGAGAAATGCAAACCATTGGGTGTTAAGAAAATCATCTTCAGTGGTTAGGCTAATTTTAATGTCAATATGCCTGTGTCAATAAGTAAAATTGTTGCATTTTGGGCATGGGCTATGCTTCGGTCATTGACAAATTGCTGATGCTGCCCACACAATGAAAGTTTGAACGTGCTGTATTTCTTTGAAAATGAGGCTGGACATATACTGTCCATCATTGGTGAATGTTATCGCAAAATGATTTTTAATTTCTGTGGCCTTGTTTGGATAGTAGTTTGATATGTAGTTAAATCAGATAGCCCTCCTCCCCCCATCTCATATAGTGTGCAAAACCACACTAGTATTGTGACAGAAATTTCATGGCTAACTTATCTCGAGCAACAGCAGTAAGAATGGGCTGGCGATATGTTGTTTTTTCTCTGGAGATTTGTAAAGTCTATGCTAAAAAGTGAGGTTTATTTCTGAACTAAAATTAGAAATTTGCTTAATTATTGATGAAACGGAGCCAAAATTACGTGAAGATCCACCACTGTCAGCAAACTTGTAGATCAGCTTTTCTCAATCTTTTTCAACTCGAGGACAAGTTAATTGTATAAAATTATGCTGCAGCCACTGACTTACATGGACTTAATTATTTTTACCTATTTGTATATTACTAATAACTGGGACAATAAAATTTGTACCAGTGTAACATAATAAATCTAAATGCATGTATTGAAACACTACAGAAACAGTCATGAAACTGGAAGTAAACTATTAAAAGTTCGTTACAGACTCTTAATATTAATGAACTAGATTACCCATGCAAAAATTTCGCAGATACGATAAATAGTAAGGTTGGGGTTTGTAATAGGATGAAAGAAGAACCAACAACCTCATTTGTTTCAATTGTTTATTTGTTTAGTGTAATTGGTACGTAACAAAAGTCGACGCCAGTGAAGCAGTTTAATAATATCTCTGCGATACGTGCTGCTGCTATCTAGCGGCGTGGCTCTGAACTGTCTCGTACTCAAGACATTCACAGTTATTACTTTTGCCCTTTAAAGGTCAAATTTCATTCTTAGTTTATAATGGTGCCTGAGTGGAGACCTTAATCTTTTAAATGAAACTTCATTTATCGATTTAAGTTAGGTGTCACAGGAGATAAATGGCTCATAACAAAAAAAATCATGCTATGGAAATAATAATATTTTTGCCCTTGAAGGGTTGAATTCCAAAAAATTCCTTTCTTAAGATATGATGTGACCAAAGCAGAGACCTTAATCTTTATTATGATATATCTCATTTATCTATATTGGTTAGATATCAAGGGAGATAGATACGTGTTGTAGAAATATTGATACTTTTGCCGTTTAAGGGTTGAATTCCAAAAAATTCTTCTCTAAATATATGCCACCAAAGCGGAGATCTTAATATTTAAAATGATACCTCATTTATCAATTTTGGTTAGGTATGAAGGGAGATAATGACTTGTGACCAAAAAAAAAACACCTTATAGAAATAATATATATGATGATAATGTTACTATAGGCTGGATGAATCCATTAGACTTTACATCTTTTATTTTTGTCTACTTCAACTACTCTTACAACAGCCCTACCACACACCGCATTTTCTCATACCTATTACAAGACCCTCAGAAAATGGTATTGCACTTAATCCCTAGACGAATGGAGCTCTTTTTGGTGACAACTTGAAATGAACAATTTATTGTAGAAACAATGCTGCCTTACACTCATGCTGGAAATGGCAGATTTTTGTTTGGTCATTTAAATATCTGTGCCTTTTAGAAAGTTGGGCTTAGAGTTTATACTCGCCTATAGTTTTATACAGTACAAATATGATATCTGATATTCTGCCTGTAGATCACCTGGATCAATTTCGCTGACAGCTTTTGTGGATAATGTCTCGGACATTATAACTATAATATCTACTCCTTGGAATGATCAAGTAAACCAACAAGTTCAATTATCTCGAAGAATGACTGGTACACAGTCACTCTGAAGGAAGAGCATTATCAACTAGAATTAACAAATCAGAACTGGATGGCAATTGACCAAGAATACTTACATTAAGAAGAGTCTTTCCTGCAACACTAAAATGAAGCGCTACCAGTCAGATATCCTGGAATGTCTGATACTTAATTGAAAGGTACTACAAGACAAATGTGAAGTTCTGGAGAGAAAGATAATGAGGATGATATTGGGACCAGTTAAGGAAGGGGACAAGTACAAACGGCAGTCTAATTAGGAGCATTAGCAACAGTAGGATAAAAATCACAGACATTGTCATGATAAGATATCTGGAATGTAAGAGGAACACATCTGCAGGATGTATCCCAGTTTATCTAACCAGCTTATCATATACCAGAGAAAAATAAATACCCAGTAACTGTGGCTGACAGAAGTGAGTGAGGATCTGTAGAAAGAGACTTAGAAGACAGAACATCTCTCAGGAGTAAGTGAGGTACCATGACAAACCACCAAAGAAGGCATGTTCCCTTGGGAAATAGAGAGAGGAAGGCGCAGCACAGCCAAACTATGTGTAACCTCTCCCCATACACAGTTGAATGTCATATTCCTTACATGGACTGTACAAAACAAAAATAAATAAAACTTCTTTCTAAAATTGAATGAAGTATTAATTTTGAGACCCCCTATAGTTTCTTGTTGGGTATTATCACCTATAACATTTCTGTTAGTATTTACTGATAAAATAGTTTTAAATTTTATTCTATATATATAAAAATGGATGTTTGGCCTCTATACACTCCTGTACCGTTCATCTGATTACGATGAAATTTTGGTGGGTTGTTGAGTGTGCATGTGCAACACCCACCCCCCCCCCCCCCCCCTATTCCCCTTTACACCACCTTAATTTAAACTAACCCACAGATTTTATCTGATTTCAATGGAAATTTACACATGGTATATTTTAAAACAAACAGAAAAATATTGCCTACATATGTTTTCCAAAAATTTACCCTCTCTTCCCCTTTACATCCCCTTAATTTTTGCCAATGTTCTTTATGCAAAGCTACACTTTTTACCTGATTTTGAAGAAACTTTTCACACTTAAGGTAGGCTTCCTATGCAGCGGCAGCCGCCAGTAGCAGACCCTGGGCGTCGGCCGCGCAGTAGGTCGCTTCTATGGCGCGGCGGCCGCCCAGTGGTGCTGGTACTAGAAGGTCATTAGTGAGCTCAATTTGATGTTTCATTTAATGTGACAATTAAGTTTTTCCCGGCGTATGGTAGACAGGAATTCTTCACGGGTCTTCTGCCGGATAAGATCTTCTAGACACGACGTTTCGGCAGTCACCTCCGCTGCCTTCATCTGGTGAGCTGTCATCGCGAAGTAGCTGCCGAACCGTCGCGGCAGCTACTTCGCGATGACAGCTCACCAGATGAAGGCAGCGGAGGTGACTGCCGAAACGTCGTGTCTAGAAGATCTTATCCGGCAGAAGACCCGTGAAGAATTCCTGTTTCATTTAATGTTAGGAGATCGGCATGAAGCTAGAAACAACTGATCATTTGGTTATTGTGGCTTGCTGTTTGCATAATTCACTTAGAAATGCATTTTTTGGGGGAACAAACACGCATCTCATTATAAAATAAACAAAAAAGAACAACTATCAGCCGAAAATCTTGGATCATTAACAATGAGGCTACACACATGCTAATGTGATTTCTGTGTGAGACTCTTTCACAGAATACTTTAATAGCCATGCAGGTGTAGGTTTAACACCCTGGCAAGGCAATCACATTGCAGAAATCATTACAGCTACTTTCTAATTGTTTAATAAAAATATGTACATATGTTATTAAAATTTTCACTTGTATTTATATGAATTCATAATATTAATATAATATGAATAGTGGGAACTTTCAGAAAATTTTACATTTTTTCTATATCCATTAGAATCAATAATACAATAAAAATACTAAATGAAGTTTTAATTACAATCACATAACACAAAGTAGATTGTATTTTTTGAAGACTTCTGTAATAATAAATTCTGGATGACCTTGCGAAAATTTCGTGAATACAATGAATAGTAAGGTTAGGGGTTTGTAATAGGATTAAAGAAGAACCTCCTCATTTGTTTCAATTGTTTATTTGTTTAGTGTAATAGGTACATAACAAAAGTCGACGCTGGTGAAGCAGTTTATTAATATCTCTGTGATATGTGCTACTGCTCTCTAGCGGCTTGGCTCTGAACTGTCTCATACACGCAACAATCACAGTTATTACTTTTACCCTTTACGGTTCAAATTCTGAAAAAATTTCGTTCTTAAAATAAGACCACGGCGGAGATACCTCCTTTATCTATATCGGTTAGATATCAAGAAAGATAAATGGCTCATGACACAAAAACGTGTTGTGGAAATATTGATAATTTGCCCTTTAAGGTTAAATTAAAAAAAAAAAAACTACTTTCTTATAATATATGATCAAATTGGATACCTTAATCTTTAGAATGATACCACATTTTTCGATTTCGCTTAGATACGAATGGAGAGAATGGCGTGTGACAAATAAACACCCTTATAGAAATAATGTATATGATATAACAACAAATATCGTGAAGGCAATAAACAATATTAATAAAGTTGTTAGATTATATTGTATTTTTATTACCTGATCTTTCAGGGAATTCCGCTATTTTTTCCTTTTTTCCAAACATTGTCTTTCCGAGACTGGTCTTGTACAGTGGTGAAGAACCATCATACATGCAAGGTCATTTACACTCTAATTCCTCCAATTTTCGATCCTCCCCACAGTAAATGACAGTTTTCAGTCTGACATATTTCGAATGTTCCGCTGGCGGCTGAGTCTATACAGCTCTCGGACCGGTACAGTCGGGCGGCTGAAGTGGCTGTTTACAAGAACGTGGGTCGCCGCCTCTTCATAGGAAGTGCTCCGGTTGCTTTGCATTGTAGCAATAATTAGTGGGTGACACTGCATAGGAAGCACACCTTTATATTTAAAAAAATAAAAATAAAAAAAAAAACAGAAAAAATTTGATTCCTCAGACTTCCACGGCCATCTTTGTTCAACCCGGAAGTCAATTAATCAAGAAAAAATTTGGTTTGCCAAAGCCCAGCCCTCTCCCCTTTTACCCCCTCTTAATTTATTTACAACTATCTTTGTAGAAACCCACAGTTTTCATCCAATTTTGATGGAACGTATAGTTTGAAACATGGGGAAAAATGCTGTCACCATTTGGTTTGCAAAATCCAACCCCTCTCCACTTTTCCACTCCCTTAATTATTGGCATGCTCTTTTTACAGTATTACTGCTTCTATCCAATTTTGAAGGAAGTTTTCACACGGATACTTTAAAGCAAACAGAAAAATACTGTTTAAATTTGGTTTGCCAAAGCCTAAAGGCTCATTCACACTAGCAGTCAGCTCAGCTCAGGATCCAGGATAGTATTCACACTAGCAGTCAGCTCAGGTCAGGTGAGATCAAGTCGTAGACGAGGCCATTTCATTTCAGATGCTCATAGTGAACAATGCCGTTTTGTACCCCAATGTCAATTAAATTGCAATGATTTTGGATCATGAGCCTAAAATACGCCAAGATGAAAAAGAGGATGGTTCTGGGTACATCCAGAGTTTCAAGCGCAAACAGATCAAGAGAAAAAAGAATGCTACCTACCGGCTGTGCCGTGTGAGACGAGGGGTGGGAAATGCTTTTGATATTTTAGGGCTCAAAGATCTGGAATTTATTTTAGAAAAATTAATTCTGCTCCAGGATTAATTGATAACATAATTTAACCAACATGTATTTTGCACAATTATTTATGGAAGTATAAAATTTCATGCCAAGTAGAAAGTGAATTTCAGGATGAACGAGAGTAACCCTGTTTTACAAATATTTTTTGTTTGGGTGCTAACACTCGTTCAAAACAAGAAATAAATTCACAATATATATATATATATATATCTTATATCTTTAAACGAGCAATTCTTGTATATATATATATATTTCGGATTTCGGAAACGGCTGTGACGATTTGGATGAAATTTGGTATTTAGATAATGTTTTGACTGTTAAGATTACCTGAATAGTTGTCTTCCCTACTAAAAAGCGAGTTTACAAAATATGAACAATTTTGTCACTCCGTATATCGAAAACGGCACTAGCGCCATCTCGTAGACAATTCAGGTACCAGAAAGCCTACAAATAGATTTTCTTTGATTCCAAAGAATAAGTAAACGAACAGTTCTTGTATTCTGGCTGACCCGTGGAAATATTAGCACTGCAAGTTCAATTGTAAAACATTTAAAAAGAAAGATAATTAAAAATTTACCAATGGTTTTATCAGAGGTGATAACTTTACAGAAACTTCTTTGAAATTAATATTACCGGTACCAGTTATAAGGTAATCATCGTTTACTTTTTGACTATAAATAGTGGTTGTTAGTTAGCCATTAAATACTACCACCTTAATTATAAAACATCTTTCGATTTCTGTTCAATATACAAGATTTCGAGTAGAGTTTGATAATAAAGTGCATAATTAAATATTAATACATCTACAAATTCCTGAAAAGCCGCGTGCGAGTGCACATACGAAAAAACGGGTTCTGATAAATAGAATCTTGCCTTTTGAATCGTCTGACCTTGTGCTTTATTGTTTATAACGAAGGTTACTTCTTTTGGGAATTGTTTTATTATCATTTTGAAATGCTGATCAGAAGATGTGAGATTACTGCGAGGTATGAGCATAGTTTTATCGGAGTGAATAAATATAGCACAGATGATGTTCTATTGCCGTCACAACCTGAAGATGATTTCTCATAGTACTCGATGAAACATATCGAAAATAAATAATAAATTTTTTTGGTTTTCGAGATATAGCATGTCAAAAATCAGTTATAGGTATAGTTCCTTGTGCTTTTGGCGACGTTTCTTTTGGTCCAGGCCGTATTTCAACCTAACAAAAACCACTAGGTACAAAATAAAACATTGAAAGTACATTTCCACCATATAGACATAGTGCTTTTGGTGGATTTTTTTCTGGTCCAGGATGGATCTAATCCTAACCTCTTCACTTTTGAGATATAATATCCCCAGAACTAAGTGAGATATCAGAAAAATAAATTCCTTATTTTCGATTTGTCTCGACGAGTTTCATACGAATTCATCAAACTTGGCTATGGCGAAATTTGTCTTCTGGTTCAGGTCGCATTTCAACCAACCACGTCAATTTTGAGCTACGATATCTCGAAAACTAAGCGAAATATTTTTAAAAAAAATATATTTTTTACCTTCAATTTTTCTCGTCGAGTTACATAAGAATCCATCATCAATGGTTATCGTAGAATCCTTTGAATTACCACAAATCTCGCACCATTAATTAATACCAAACTGGCATTAAAATTTCTGTTTAACATATTAATAATTTTTTTTTTTTTTTTTTTTTTTTTTTTTTTAAGCAATTTGTGAGGCCGTCTCGCAAATGGATCTAGCGATTTGGATGAAATTTCACATGTAGATAACGTTTTGATTTTCAAGTTTTTAACACGATTTTTTTAAAAAAAAAAAAAAAAAAAAAAAAAAAAAAAAAGGAGCAACTTTTGTCTTTGGTTTCTCGAAAACGGCTCTAACCTCATTACATAGAAGGTTCAGGTACCAGTAAGCCTACTGATGTTAGTTAAACTTCTCTTTGGTTAACTGTGCACCTCAAAACGCCTAGGAAGCCTTCAAGCCTTATACTTTAATCAAACTTTACTCGAAATCTTGGATACTGAACAGAAATCGAAAGATACCGAGCGAAGATCGGTCACCCAGGTACTTTTTTTTTAAATTCGGAAACAGGATCTGTACTTTGGCAGTGCTAAAATGGGTAACAGTATTTGAATTTATATTAAATTTTGCCGAATTAATAATAAACAGAAATAACATACTGTTAAAATATTTATTTTTTGTTTATTACCCTTGTTTATTGCTTACAAGCATAGTTTTCAGACGTTCGCCACCCATTTGATTTGATGTGAGCTGACAGTTGCTCGTTCCCATTTGCATTCAGCTCAGCTCAGGTCTTGGCCGTTGTTGATCGGTAGCGGCGCGATCTTCAGTTTGACCTACCTTGCTCTGACCTGAGAGGAACGCGTAGTGTGAATCTCCTATTGGATTACGTGTATAGCGATTTTTGACCTGAGCTGAGCTGACCGCTAGTGTGAATGGGCCTTGACTCCCTTGGATTTCCAGTGATCTTTATAGAAACCCACAGTTTTTTTCTGATTTGGCTGGAACTTTGTACAAGTATACACTAAAGCAAAGATAAAAATACTGTCTACATTTAATGTACATAACCCTACCCACTTGAAACCATTCAGTTTTTTGCAAGTATCTCGAAAACGGTGGGCAAATTAACCAAAGTAGATAGCGATATGCCTAGAGTATAAAACATTTCCTGTTAAACACCACTAGACCGATTCCGATCAGACAATTGCTGAACAAGAAATTCGAACTTGAATTTAAAACAATTATTTTAAAGAGTTTGTGACAATACACAAATCTACAGTTTTTATTCGATATTGAAGGGTGATTGCATACGTAAAATAAGTGAAAATGATGTTTACATTTAGTTTACAAAACTGCACCTTCTCTCCCTGTTCACCCCTCTTAAGTCTGATTTACAAATGCAACTTTTCTGTGTTTGGCATACATCTCTAAAACAAACCGAGTCGGTGTTTATGTATACATATACTGTGCAGATGGGAGCTAGCCTACCAGAATATCCAGGACACCAGACATCCTCCATGCCTCAATTTTCAGTAAATTCCTCCCACCAGACTCGGCACTTATTATCCATACTATTTATATTACTTATATTTTATTTTTCCTACTTAAAGTTTTTCAAAATATGCGAGAATGATTCAAAAAATAAAGTCTACAAAATGCCGCATCAAAACAAACAGCGTCAGACTAAATCTGACAACAGAACCATGTTCCTCGGTTCTTCCACCACCGAATGGTACCAGTTCGAGCTCGATTGGACGATCGGTCACTACTTGGCAGACGTCCGCAATGGAGCTGCCGCTTAACTCACCCGCCAGATGTGAACTGCGCTCAGTGATACGATTTTTGAACGCGAAAAATGTTACACCGATACAAATCCGTCGTCAGTTAATGGAAGTGTACGGGGTGTCGGAGATTAAGAGCAATATGTTTATCTTTGACTTAGCAGTTACGGTTATCTATGGATTTGTTTATAGTTACTTTCGTGTAGTCACAGAGATTAATAAAGAGTTAAAGCACGTTGTAATGCACGTTTGTTTATAGTATTAATACGCTACATTTTTGGTGCCGAAAACCCGGGATAAGAAGCTTATTGAAGTACGACTTCCATACGCTGTCTTCGCTATGAAGATAATTTGACAGGAAGTAAATTAAACGACAGCTTCTATCCGAACCTACGACACGTAAGTGCCAGACGCTATAGCCAGCTTACTGCATTACAAGCATTCAGTAATTTATTTGCAGCGCATACTTCAATTGCTTTATTTTATAATACGCGTAGCCTGCGATAATACACTGTGAAGTAATACAACGCTTACGCTATTTGTAAATTTGCATAAAAACAACGTCGCTACCAGCGCCATCTCTTGGCTAACTGTAGAAACTATCAGTACTGACTAACGAACGGCAGCTGTTAACTATGTCAGACGAGGATGAACAGCAGCTACGCATTTTTAGGCGGAAACGGGCGACAGAAGGAGCTTAATCACGAAATTTAGTACTGCAATTAGTGACGAGACTTCCCAAGATGATTGTGTATATAAATCTTTCAAGACTTGAAGAAGCGTTGAGAGATCTTGTTATGCTTGATGACAAAATTCATAACTATTTTCCGACGATGAATACGACGAGGATGCGATACTGATGCGAAGAATACGTGGACCTCGCTAAGAGAGCGATCTTCAAGGCAAAACGAGTGATGGGAGAAAAAACTAAACGAATTACCTGTCTTATCTGCGACGCCTGTTCAATCTTTTCCAGCTCAACCATCACTTCTTCAGTAACTCACACTATCAAACTACCGGCCATTAGACTGGAACCATTCTCTGGTGATGTCGAGACGTGGTCAAGGTTCTGGGAACAATTTCAATCCTCAATAGACACGAACCCGTCGGTCTCTGCAGTCGACAAACATGTCTTCCTGCGTGGATACTTGGATGGAGAGCCTAAGAACTTGGTGGAAGGCATTCCAGTAACTGCAGAGGCCTATGAAGAGACAAAGAGAATTCTTGTTTCACGCTATGGGGACAAAAATCGAATCATTCAAGCCCATCTTGACTACTTAGAAGGGTTGAAGCCTATATTAATTGCATCCCCTGAATCATTGAATCTGACCTATATCGAATGTAATCGTAGGATTCAAGCGTTGCGGGCTTTAGGTGAAAAGGTTGATGACTACGGGAGAATGTTGGCTCCGAAGATTTTACGGGCCTTCCCTCTGGATATTGTTAGACGCTGGATCATCTACTCCAGAAGACAGGGAGTTTCTGAAAGCCACATCACTAAACTGATGGAATTTTTAAATGAAGAGGTGGAGGGAGCCATGACGACACAGAAGATAAGAGGAGATCACGACTTAGAATGCTTTCATCCACAGCTGCTGCCCTTCAAGTAGCCACGAAGCAGGAAAGGAGAGGAACAAGGCCGAAGAAAGTACTGCCAGTTTGTGTCTTTTGTGAATCTCAAGGACACTGGGCGCAAGATTGCAGAAAAGTCTCTGACGTTAATGAACGATTAGAGAAACTGAAGTCTGCACATAGATGTTTTTTATGTCTCAATCGAGGACACGGGATGAAGGTCTGCAGCAAAAGGAACAAAGTTTCTTGTGCCAAGTGCAAGAAGCCACATCACGTCTCAATCTGCAGTGACAGTCAGCAGGTAACAGTGGGAAAATCGACGTCGAATCACCCCAGTTCACGTATCTTCAGACTGCTTCTGTTCATATAACCGGCCCAACAGGACTTTGTGCGCGTACCCGCTGTATATTCGACGCCGGAAGTCAGTCGACTTTCGTCAGTATGAAACTGGTGGGGCAGCTCAAGTTAGATGTGATTGATCGCAAAGAACTATCTGTTACTGGGTTTGAGTCAACGCAGGCAGTGACAAGAAGTCGCAGACTTGTCCGCTTCAGCATCGGTGGGATGTGGACTAATGCGACAGTAAATATCACCGGGTTCGAAAGCGGAAATAAGTATTCATCACATCCGGCAGCTCCACAAGACGTCCAGTCTCTCACACAGCTAAGAAAACTGCAGCTTGCTGACCCGAAACAAGATGGAAAAGACCTGGATATCGAAATTCTAATAGGTGGAGACCACTATTGGAAGATAATGAAAGATGAGCCACCAATTCGTCTGTCACATTCCGCAGTGCTTCTGCCATCGAAATTCGGCTGGGTTTTAAGTGGCAACAAATCTGGCAGCACAGTAAATAAAATCATGGTGAGCCACATACAAGTGAACGAGTCCGTTCTAACCGATAATGACATGAGAAAATTTTGGGAGTTAGACGTCGTAGGAATCACTCCGCACCAACAAAGATCGATGAGTGGAAGTGATTTGGAGATCCACCAGAACTTTCTCGACTCCTACTGTATCGAGGATGGTAGAAGAGTGGTCTCTCTCCCAAGAAAGGCTGGTATAAACATACCGGACAATCGCCACAACGCTGAAAGACGGTTCCATTTATTGCAAAGGCGCCTCGAGAAATACGAAGATCTGAAGGACGTGTACTACACACAGATGCTAAAGTACATACGGAATGGTCACGTGGAAGTAGCAGAATCGGATGCAGACGAATGTTACTACTTACCCCATCATGTGGTGAAGAGGGAAAAACGTGGAAGTATCAAGTGGAGGATTGTCTTCGATGGGTCCTCACATGAAACCAACTCGCCTTCACTCAATGACGCTCTTCAGATGGGACCCAACCTTACGCCAGAAATGTTATCTGTTCTGCTCCGATTCAGAGCGTATCCCATAGCTATTATTGGAGATGTCTGTCAAGCGTTTCTGCAGCTTGTTCTAGATGAGAAGGATAGGGACTTAACCAGATTCTTCTGGTATCGAGTAACTGATAATGGTGACAGTCAAGAAACCACACGTGATGTGATGACATACCGTTTCCGAAGACTTCCCTTTGGCCTGACTTGCAGTCCCTTCTTGCTTGCAGCTACACTCCGCGAACTCGCCGAGCATCATAAGGAGACATTTCCTCATGTTGCATCTCTTTTGGATAAGAGCACATATGTCGATGACTTCGCTGCAGGTGCTCAAAACGAAGTTGAAGCAATATCGTTGTACTATGAGCTTACTTCCCTCATGAAAAAAATCCACTTGCCAATGGCTAAGTTTGCCTCTAACTCATCGCAGTTGCAAGGAATATGGATGGCTGAAGGACGAGAAGTCGATGCAAAAACACAAGTATTGGGTCTTGACTGGAATACCACAACTGACACGTTTTTCATCAACCACGAGGTCCTTACAGACAAAGTAATGGAGGGTCCCACAACGAAGAGAAACCTGCTACATACTATAGCTAAATTTTATGATCCGCTTTGTTTAGCATCTCCAGTCTCCATCACTGGAAAAATATTGTTTCAAGATACTTGTTGCAGAGGAGTCGGCTGGGATGACATCCTTCCTACAGACTTAGGACAACGGTGGCAGACGTGGGTGACAGCACTTCCGTCACTATCACAAGTGTTTATTCCCCGCCACATAGTGACTAATTGGTAATTCTCACATCCACGTCTTCTGTGATGCCTCGGAACGAGCATATGGAGCTGCACTGTACTGCAGGACGGAAATCAATGACAGAGTTACGGTTCAGTTGATCTTTAGCAAAAATAGACTTGCTCCCGTCAAGAAAGTGACACTGCCACGACTTGAATTGCTTGCAACTTTGGTGGGCTCACGCATTCTGAAATACTTCTGCAACGCAACTTAATACGACATTAAGCACGCTACGCTCTGGAGTGATTCTATGGTAGCCTTAGGTTGGATT
The DNA here is from genome assembly GCA_031002005.1 of Vandiemenella viatica. NCBI lineage: Eukaryota > Metazoa > Arthropoda > Insecta > Orthoptera > Morabidae > Vandiemenella > Vandiemenella viatica. Next base: position 6,678,142 of record JARYHS010008074.1, on the reverse strand, counting down.
CGTAGCGATCCAAATCGCTGGAAGACGTTTGTGGCCAATCGTGTAACAGAAATACAGGAGAGCATAACTCCTGCTCAGTGTCGGCACTGCCCTTCTGAGAGTAACCCAGCAGATTTACTATCACGTGGAGTTTCCGCTTCTGAACTAAAATCTTCATCCATATGGTGGAACGGACGCAATGGCTCACTGAAGATCCTCGCACTTGGCCCCTCAGTGTTAGCTCCAATGCCTCACTTCCAGAGAGACTAAAAGCAACCCAACAAGTCCTTGTAATTAGCGTCCTAGAGAGTCCGATAGACGCCAGAAGATTCAGCTCATACGTGAAATTGCTACGAGTTACTGCTTGGATTCTCCGAATGAAATATATCCTACTGCATCAGGATCACAAAAAACGGAGAATTAACTGCAGACGAAATAGTAAGGGCTCGTGATTACTGGATAAAGGTAGTACAGACGGAATGCTTCACTGCCGAAATTACTGCTCTGAACCAAAATTTTCCTCTACCAGACAAAACAAGAATCAAATGCTTCAATCCTTATCTGGATGACGGTCTTCTGCGCCTTGGTGGAAGATTGCATTTTGCCGATCTTCCAAGAGAACAACGCCATCCAATCATTTTAGATGGAAACCACCATTTTTACGCAGCTGCTAATCCAGCACACTCACATACGCCTTCATCACATGGGAGTTCGAATTGTACTTTCTGAACTTCGATCGACGTACTGGATTACGAGCGCGCCAGGCTATAAAGAAAGTATTGAAGTCGGTGGTCTACCCTGTAAAATGGCGAGAAACCGCAGTGGACAAGTGATAGAAGCTCCACTACCTGAGCAACGCGTGACCCCTCAGAAACCGTTCGCGGTCACAGGAATTGACTTTGCAGGGCCACTATTCATCAAGGCAGACCAGACTACGAGAAAGTCCTACATCGTCCTCTTTACATGTGCGACAACAAGAGCTCTACATCTAGAATTATGTAGTGACATGACTACTCAAAGATTTCTTCAAGCCTTGGAGAGATTTGTTGCTAGACGTGGCATACCACACACGATTTATAGTGACAATGCTCTAGCATTTCACGCCGCTAATAGGGAACTGGCGGATGTATGGGCAGCACTGTCAGCAAAGAGAACTCATCAGCATCTCTCCCAGCAAGGAATCACTTGGAAATTTATTGCGCCACGTGCGGCTTGGTGGGGAGGATGGTGGGAACGAATGGTTGGTTGCACCAAACGCTGTCTGCGAAAGGTGCTTGGACGTTCGATGATGGATATGGAAGGTCTACAGACGGTACTCACTAGTATTGAAGCCGCACTTAACTCCAGACCACTGACTCAAGACGAGGAAAATGGAGATTTGCTTACTCCGTCTCACTTCCTGGTCGGAGGGCGGCTTACATCACTACCCACGGGACCAGAACCCACAATCAGTACGGCAGTAAAGGAGTTCAGGTTGCAGCAGCAGCTGGCAGAACACTTTTGGAAGCGGTGGAGTAAGGAGTACTTGTTGCTCCTTCAAAGCTTCCACAAGGTGAGACAACCCAAGGGAAAATCAGCAGAATTAAAGGTAGGAGATATTGTCCTTCTCCAGGAAGACGTACGTCCACGTCACGTTTGGAAAATGGCAAGAATTCATCAGTTGAACGCCGGAAGAGATGGCTTCATACGAACAGTTGTCCTGTCTACGCCAGAAAGAAAACTAATCACCAGGCCTGTCCAGCTGGTCATCCCTCTGGAGATTGACCAGGGTGGGGAGGATGTCGGAGATTAAGAGCAATATGTTTTATCTTTGACTTAGCAGTTACGGTTATCTATGGATTTGTTTATAGTTACTTTCGTTGTAGTCACAGAGATTAATAAAGAGTTAAAGCACGTTGTAATGCACGTTTGTTTATAGTATTAATACGCTACACGGGGAAGACTGTACGGACGTTAAAAACGTATGGAAGTGGTGCCGGAAATTTTCTGTCAGCCACAGTAACGTCCACGGTGAGGAGCGGCTTGCAAGACCGAGCGTGTCCGACGAAGCAATGACCAAAGTTGATGAGATGGTGCCAAGTAATCTAACGATAACTCTTGTTGAGATAACCGAGAGACTTAATGGAGTGTGTGGTAAGATCTTCGTAGACACAGCTGTTACAGAAACTCCAGGATACAACGAGGTATCCACCAAGTGGAACCACAGACAGCCCACCGACGAACACGAAAGAATGCACGTGGAACGCGCCGAACATTTAATGTTATTGGTGGATTTCATGCCAAAATAAACAAAAATAACCTCTGGCCGATACTGCGAAACTCTCAAGAAACTTCGGTGGGCTATTGTAGCATAGCCATATGACGGGCTGCTCCCATAGCCGGGTGACCGAGAACCGGCTGTGCTATTCGGACTACCGCCGCATGGATGTTACATTTCCCGCCAGTCCGTGGGATTACCGAGCAAGACCCCAGACGCATGCCGGTTTCCGGAAGCCGGTTAAGAATGCCCGCGAAACAAGTCTTCAAGGATTGGCCGTGCTCCTCGGACGCGTCACACATGCCAGTTTTTCGACCCGCCATTTCAATGTTGAGCTGTTTTCTGGTATAGTTATGTAGATGCGTGTGAGATTTGTAAAGAATTGTTGGTGTGAGCCGTTTTAGCTACGAATTCTGCAACCTTCGGGTGTATATATAGAAGTGTGATGAACTTGTTGATCGCAACTGGTGTGGGTGAAGATTTGAACATTAATTAAACTATTTTGCTATTACCTGTTGTGTGATTCCTCTGGACACGGTAGAGAAGTGTTGATAGGTGGAAGCACTAGCGACTGCGTCATCAGAATTTGTCTCTTCAAACATTTTCAACAAAATGTGCTAAATCCCACCATCCGCGAGCATTAGTGTGTGCAGCCGAGAGAGAGAAATGCGTCATGGCGACCGTGTTATGAATCTCGCGACCTACGAATAAAGTGATGTATTACGTAAAATGACGAGAAAAAAAGTTAAAACGGTAAATCAGCAAATTTGTGAAGTGATAACATGCGCCAGAAGATCCAAAACCAAATAAAACGAGGAGTGGAGATATTTTACACGATAGCAACAACGGAGGGAGACCCGGCATCGACAACATCGGAATTGGAGGGCTCACCGACAGATCAGAACGTCGAAAAATAATTGCAGTGCAGATAAATTTGAACAGTTGAAGGGAAACTCATTTTAGGCGATTTTTATTTATTTTTTGGAAATGTTCACCATGAGTAAGGAAAACAGTTTTGAAAATGGGGTGGAGGGGGAATTTGGTAAAGAAGATGACCCAGGCCAGGAACCTTTGTTATTGTCGTTAAACCCCCAAATACTTGCACCAATCAATAGAAGTTTGTCACTAGTTCCTGAAAGCAGTTCACCAAACTCTGAAACTTACTCTCCCATACTCACCACACTATTTGATTAGTTGAAGCATTTGAAGGTCCAGCAGATCCTGAGAAGGATAATCCCAACCTGATAGTTAAGATTTTCACAATGTTATCAAATTTATAAACTGATATCCAAACTAAGTTTGAAATACAATCAACTGATATTCAAAACACATTTCAAAATCGTGCAGAAGAGATGCACAAAACTATTGCAGATTGAACAAATGGAGTCAAAGTTGAACGAGGGAATAAGATAACCAACCTTGATACAAATATGGAGGAGTATAAAGAAAATTATGAAAGGGCTAGGGAAGAGAAAATAAAAGGTTCAGTAGTGGACTAGCAGATCTGGAGTTAAGTTAGAGGGTAAGGTACGGGATGATTGAAAGGAGTGACAGAGAAACTTGATGGAATCTGCAGAGAGATAGAAAAGTGTAAAAATTCATGCCAAGTTGTTAAGCTGGAGACACAAAAACAAAATGAATGTCTTGAAGTAAAGGTCAGGCAAAGAATTGATGGTCATGAAAACAATATTGCAAATATCAAACAGCAAGATACTCAGTTGGGTAGAAGGAAGAGTAGATGAAGTTAGTGTAAAGTATATTATATTGGGGGCAGTTAAAGATGAAGTTGCAATAGGCTGTGCAACATTCGATAAGCGAATGGGGAATTTAAGTGAGGAGATGAAAAAATTCCCAACTCTGAGAGTCAAGTAACCAAATTTAGAGAAGAATTACATGAAGTGGAGTGGCATCTAAAGAAATCACAGGTACAACATGTAGTTGGTGTACCAATCCCATTGTCCCTGGCTATACCTGAAAAAATAGAAATTGAGAGCATTAGTGACAAAGGAGGTATCCATCCAGTTAATTTTATCTATAGTTTTGAGAAGTACAGAATTTTCAGTGTTTACGATGACTGAAAAAATGAACAGTGTATATCAAAATTTAAGGTGTGCTCGAATTTGGGGAGAGAGGCAACTTCAGAACATACTTAGAATTCAAAGCAAATGTCTTAAATAATTTCTGGTCAGAGAAAAGGCAACACAAGGTTAAGAGGAGTCTCTGGTATGGAAGCAAATATCAACCTGGGAGGGAATCACTTAAAGACTTTCCTTTGAATGAAACTTCCAAATGTCACTATCTAAATAACCCGAAAGGGAAATTGTGTTGGATGTTGCTCACAGGATGCCTGGGAAGATCCAAAAGCTTTAGGTCATGCATGATGTTAGAACAATTGAGGCACCGAGGGAGTTTGTGTACCGATATGAAACCCAGTGCACCAGAGAAAGATTCGAGGACTATCAGAGCAGGAACCAGTTTCAAGAACAATGGGAATTCTGTCACGAAAGGCGAATGACATACGATCAGGAAGGAGGAAGAAATCAATTCCATGCAATCAAAAGTGGAAGGAATTCTCCACCACAGAGAAATAGTAGAAACATTCGAAGGATTGGAAGAAGGGGAGTCCTCAAAGATACTTTAGCCCACCACTGGCAGTAATTAGTAATGATGACACAAATGATCCCAGTACAAGCCAACAAACTAATAGTAGTGGTACAAAAAACTGAAGACTGCCGAAGTTTTTGGCCCGATGGAGGCAGATAAGTTAATAGGATCGATCCAATCAAAACACAGGAGCCAGCTTGGAAATATTTTTCACAACAACCCGAGTGAAGAGTTCCAGAATGAAGAGCAGTTGGTTCAGACTCCCATAATCTTAAAGAGAGGGGGGATGACTATTAAAGTGAAGAAGTGTGTTTTTTGTGACAAACAAAATTGAATATTTGGGTCATACTATCACCCCATCAGGAATAACTTCCAATGAGGAAAAGCTCAATGCTATCAAGAATTTCTCAAGACCACAAAACAAGGAACAACTGTTGAGTTTGCTTGGTCTTTGTAATTACTATCGTAAATTTATCAGAGGGCAAATATTGAACAGCCCTCATTTTGGGAAACTGAAGAAAAAGAATGCACATTGGGACTGGACTGAGCATTGTGAAGAAGATTTTCAAGAAGTGAAATGTAGTTTATTGCAGAAAGTACATCTAAGTTCTCTGGATTGGAATCTACCTATCTGTTTTACCACGGATAGCTCAGAATATGGCCTGGGTGTGGAGATCTTCCAAGAAATAGCTGAGGGAGATGAAATAATAAAGAAACCTCTCGCTTTTGCTAGCCGGATTCTAAACCAGTCGGAACGCAATTCTTGTGTTACTCAGAAGGAAGCTCTGGCTATTGTTTGGACCTTCCAAAAGTGTCAGTACCTTCTTTTGGGCAGGAAAGTCATGGTGCATACCGACCATAAGGCACTGTCATTTTTGAAGAAGTGTAAATTAGTCCATGGAACTTACTGCTCCAGGAATATAACTTTAAGATTAAATATATTCTAGGGAAGGAAAATCGTGTAGCGAGTCATCAATGTCAATTGGGAAAGAAGCTCGGATATTTTACATTAAGGGAGTGGACGGAGAGAAGGAGGTCAAACATTGCCTGAAGTTCATGAAAGAGGAGCAAGAAAAGGACCTCAGTATAAGGGAGTTATTAGACAATTTAATTGTGAGTGACCGACAGTCAAAGTTACGTAAATAGTACATGCTGGTCACTGGAATTTTATTCAGAAGAAACCATGAAACTACTTCTGAGTAGAAAAAATGGGTGCCAGAAAACTATGTGGACCATTTTATTAAACATCATCACCTTAGTTACGGCCATTTTGGTATAAACAAGTGTCATACGATCATGAAGGAAATGCTGTATTTCCCTAAGATGTCTCGGCGGATACAGCAGATAGTTTCTCATTGTGAGTTATGCCAGAAAACTAAAGCAGATAACGTCAGAAGGGCTGGGGAGATGCAGAGTGTGATCCCTGATAAACCAAATGAAGTAGTCGCTTCAGATATCTTTGGATCACTACCTAGGTCCCGTGGGGAAGTAACTCAAATTTGTGTGGTCATGGACATTTTCTCAAAATATATAAAGTTGTACCCACTTAGGAATGCTGCAGCCAAAGTAATCTGTTCAAAGTTTGTTTATGATTATATACTTCATGTAGGAAAACCTGACAAAGTGTTGACAAATAATGGGCCCCAGTTCGCAAGTAAAGCCTTGACTGAATGCTTCAAACAGTTAAGCAATCTTTCTACCACCCGCGAGGGAATGCAATAGAGCGAGTCATGAGAGAGCTCAGGACGTACTGTGAGGACAACCATAAGAAGTGGGCTTACGAATTAAGTGAAATTGAAGGAGTTATCAAAACTATTATTCCCCATGCTTCAACTTCACTAACACCATACGAAATCATGTTTAAGAGAGAACCTCCCCGAACTGTTTATGAGCTGTTACACTTTCAGACGAGGGATAGTGATTATCCTGATAACATTAAGATAGCTTTGGAATAGTTGAAGTGTGCCTTAAGAAGAAAGGATTCCCATGACAGGAACCTCAAACCCACAGCATATGGGATAGGTGACTTAGTACTGTTAAAGAGGCATTTTAGATCATCATTTATAGACAATGAAATTAAAAAGTTAAATTGCTGTATGAGGGACCTTATGAAATCATTTACCGAACCTAGGGGAACTGCTATACTTTGGCTCACCCTAAAAATGGTACAGTTAAGGGAAATTATAATGTGGTGGCAATAAAGCCTTTCAAAACAGTTAATGTAACATATAGTGGTGGTCCAATTAAGCTTTCCTTCCAATTGAGTTAGTAAAAGCAGAGTAATAAACCGTGTATGTTACTGTATTGCCGACTTTAAGCAGTGCTTAGTGAGTAAGAGGTGGTACATTATCCTCGAGAGTCAACAGTCCACATAGAATATACCTGGAGCACCGTCCAAGACTTTAAGAAGACATCAATCATGCATGATAAGTGTTCTGGAAGTGCTTCAGGAAGTGGTTTTTATTATTATTATTACTGGCTCCGTTACTGGTGATAAAGGACTCCACAAATATTGGTTGTAACACGACATTCCATGATGGCATATTTACTCCTTCTGTATATTTCAAAATTGGAGTACAATTTGTGGTAACTGTTTTTGGGTGCAGAGGAGACTGATGAATAGTAATGATTTTATAAGAACGAAGTCTTTCTCGGCGTTGAGAATGTATAAACTGCTCTCGGGTGACTAGCCGAGTCAAGAGTGCGTTGCTACACGATATTTCGGCGACTAGATTCATTGCCGCCATCTTCTGGTGAAGTGCCGTGTGCAGCGGAAAGGCTAGTTCTTATAGCCTGCCTGGTGGCCCAGTGCGCGGGAGTGTTGAGCGCGTCCGTGATTGGTCGGCGTAGGCACCGCCCGGCCGCCGGAGTTATGTTAAACTTGAGGGCGCTGTAGCATAGCCATATGACAGGGGCTGCTCCCAAAGCCGATGGACTGGGTGACCGAGAACCGGCTGTGCTATTCGAAATATTGCCGCGTTGATGTTAAATTTTCCGCCGGTCCGTGGGATTACCGAGAAAGACCCCAGATGCATGCCGGCTTCTGGAAGTCAGTTACGAATGCCCGCGAAACCGACAGGCGGCATGTGAAAGCCAGCAGCAGCCAGTCTTCAAGGATTGGCCGTGCTCATCAGACGCGTCACACATGTGCGAGTTTTTCGACCCGCCATATCAATGTTGAGCTGTTTTCTGGTATAGTTATGCGTGTGAGATTTGTAAAGAACTGTTGGTGTGAGCCATTTTAGCTGAGAATTCTGCAACCTTTGGGTGTACGTATAGACGTTTGATGATCTTGGTGATCGCGACTGGTGTGTTGAAGATTTGAACATTAATTAAACTTTCAGTTATTAATACAAAAGTTAATTTTGTTATTACCATTTGTGTGATTCCACTGGAAATGGTAAAGTGTGTTGATAGGTGGAACCACTAGCGACTGCAAGATCAGAATATCTCTCTTCAAACATTTTCAATAAAATGTGCTAAATCCCACAATCCGTGAGCATTAGTGTGCGCTGCCGAGAGAGAGAAATGCGACGCTATCCAGAACAAAAGAAGAGGAATGCTCATGAAGGGAGTTTCTTTGCACCATGGCAGTGCGTGTCCACATGTCTCACATCAAACTACCTCCCTTGTTAAACAATTCGGTTCGAATCTTGTTGACCCCCCCCCCCCTCTTCCCCTATAGCCCGGACATTGCCCAAAGCTACTACAACATGTATCCTGTGCTTAAAAAACACCTGAGATGCCAGGATTTCCCGTCAAATGAAGACTTGCAGGTCGCAAGAGACTGGTTTGACGACGGGATCAAAAAGCTTGTGGTGCGGATGTGGAAGGTCTTCAAATGTGAAGGTGATTACATAAAAAAAAGCTGTCCGCCAAACAATCCCAGCCCAACCCACGTATCAGTTCTGTGACACTTACATAAGGACTGTAATTAGTGGTCACAAGTCGAGCGGCTCTCCTCTGTACTTTCTCTAACGTGTCAATCAATCCCTTGCGATACGGATCCCAAATTGCACAACAGTATTCCAAACGCGGACGAACTAGAGTTTTGTACGCTATTTCCTTGGTATGAGCATCACAACTTCTCAAAATACAACCTATAAAACGTAGTTTAGAATTAGCTTTCCCTACGACGGACGTTATGTGCAAGTCCCATTTCATGTTGCTTTGTACTGTTACGCCTAGATACTTCAGGGAATCCACCGTGTCAACAACTGAATTGTTAACTTTGTACTCATGAGAAAACGGGGTCTTTTTATTACTTATTTGCATTGCCTTGCACTTTTTGCAATTAAGTGTAAGCTGCCATTTACGGCACCATTCCGAAATAGCATCCAGATCGCGCTGAATTTCTAATCAATTGTCAGAGCACCTCATTTCCCTATAAACAAGCAAAAAATCGCATCCTGCAATTAACGTTGTCACCGAGATCGTTTATAAAAATTAAGAAAAGAAGTGGTCCTATTACACTTCCTTGAGGAACCCGCGAAGTAACATCTAGCTTTGAAGAGGTTTCCCCGTCAACAATGACATAGTGTGACTGACCAGTTAGAAAAGCGCATATCCATTCGCAAATCTGATCAGATATACCGTACGCTCGGATCTTCGTTAAGAGTTGGTTGTGTGGTAAAGAGTCAAAAGCTTTCTGAAAATCCAAGAAAATAGCATCAACTTGTGATCCCGCATCAATAACTTTCATTACATCATGCGAAAATAGAGCCAGTTGCGTTTCACACCATCGGTTCTTCCGAAATCCGTGTTGGTTCGCTGTAAGTAACTAGTTTCCATCTAGAAACTTCATAACGTTAGAGCATGTGACATGCTCCAGAATTCTACTGTAAACAGATATTAGAGATATGGGTCGATATTTCCTAGGAGATCTCCGATCTCCTTTCTTGAAAACGGGAATCACCTGCGCTATTTTCCAGTCGGACGGTACTTTCCCTTCTAAAGATTTACGAAATATATCTGACAGAAATGGTTCTATTTCTTCCGCGTATTCCGAAAATACTCTTACTGGTATACCATCAGCACCCGGTGCCTTCCCCCACTTCAGGAGCTTTAATTGCTTTATGATACCTACACTATCAATTTGGACTGGATCCATCTCAAATTCTACACGCCATGCAATAGCGGGAACGTTTTCCATGTTTTCGTCAGTGAAAGAATTTTTAAATTCGGTGTTAAATACGGTAGCCTTGCCGCGGCTGTCATCAACTTCCCGACCATCTTGTAGTAGAACTGACATTTTGTTGTCGCTACCACTAACTTTTTTTACATATGACCAAAATTTCTTTGGTTTTCGTTTTGGCTCTTGGAAAGTGAGTTGCTTCTAAAGTCATTAAAGGCCTCGCGCATCACATTCTTAACATGTTCTCTTGTCTCAGATAACTTTTCTAAATCACTCCTATACATTGTCCTCCTTGAGCGTGCATGTATCTTCCTTTGCTTTTTAAGTAACCTTTTAACTTCACGCGTATACCATGGGGGATCGTTTTTCCCCGAAAATTTCTTTATTATTTGTGTTTGTGTCTTTTCTGTGTGTTCGCGCCCCACATCCATCATCTAAAGGTAAGTGGTGGCTCATTTCCCTATCCTAATTTGATTCCTTTCCGCTACTTAGCGTCTTTTTTTTCAGTGTTATTATATATATATTTAATGTTTCACATTTAGATTTTATTACATTTTGCTCTTTCCACTGACCAGAGATCAGTTTGGAGATTTATCTATGCTCGTGTATTAGCTCTGAATCACTAATTTTCCTCTGTTTGAATTTACCCCCACCATTTTCTTGGCCAATAGTCTTTGTGTGAGACAGTCTCCAACATCATCCATCTCCCATAATGTTCTCCTGTTGACAAACGGCTCATTCCGAAAATTTCTTTATCAGTTGTGTTTTTGTCTTTTCTCTGTGTTTGCGCCCCACATCCATCATCTAAAGGTAAGTGGTGGCTCATTTCCCTTTCCTAATTTAATTCCTTTTCGCTACTTTGATTTCATTGTTTACTATATATATGCTGAATTGAATCACCAAAAACATTGTATATCCAAGACCATTACAATTAAGTTGAAATTGAATGAAACAGTAATTTATATGTAAATATCTAATTTTAACTAAATACAGAATTGTGTACTCAAGTCTAACAATAGTAGAGCATTGCAGAGTCATCCAGTAAGAGCCCAATTTGTTTCTGTTTTCATTATTTTGTTATGACTGAACTTAAATACTAAAAAGTGCTTAACATCTGTGTCAGCTTCTAACCTGTTTTTTTTTTTTTTTTTGTATCTTGTGGAGATTTATGTGGGTTGGTAAATTCATAGTTGATCAAACATTGTGTTCTTTTCAGGCCATGTGTGTTTACTTTTTTTTCCCCCTAGAGAATGTTTTAGTATTTTTTAGATGATTAATTAAAGTTTTGTGCCATTTACATCGACATGGTTTTCTCATAACTACCAACTTGTTTTGTTGAGGCACATTTCCTCCTACTCTGGCATTTAAATCATCCAATAAGTGATCACTCTTATTACAGTTTTTAGAGTTTTTCCTATAAGTCATCAATTTCACTATCTTACCTCTTTTCTAGTGCTTATAATGTTATGTGAAGATGTTCTTTAACTGTTCTAAATCATACATGTACTATTCTGTCACTTAAATAGATAAACTATTTCTTCCATATGTTCATCCTTCCTTTACTGCTCTTCCTTTTTTGTAGAAATCTTAGTACATTTCTGTAGTGCCATTTAAACTCGCAAATAAAATTTTTGTTAATAATCAAATTCAGCATTAAATTACAAGTGACTAAAAGCAGTGTACAACAGAACAGTGATTTTATATATATAAAAAAAATAAAGAGACTCCTTAATTTGGAATGCAGGTCTTTCCATTAGTGCCAGTTATTTTTAGGCCATGTTTGTAATCAGGAAAATGCACACCATGTTGTAATGTGCAGTCACCTTTTTGGACCACCAAATAAATTAAATTTATTTTAACAGTTATTAAAATATGATAATACAGCACAAGAGCCCATATTGCCTTATTTTTAATTCATTCCAGTCATTTATTGCATTTAAAGTGCTTTACTTAAAAAAGGTTTCTAATAATTTCTGCTAGTATCTAAAATCTTTTTTCAATACTGTTAAAATTAGCTTTCATAATTAATAAACATATATTAACAATAATTTATTGCTTAGTTTCTGTTTTATTGAATTTTTAAGATTCTTGAATATTTATCTGTATTGTTCTATTGTGTTTGGCATACTATATTTCCAGCATTGCGCATTCAGTTCAAAAGTTTTTCAGAGGTGACAGAGATTATCTGTGAACGTGTAACATGTAATTACATGGTTATGTTTTGGTTTAATGCTTTTAGAGTGAATTATTTATCTAAGCTTTGATTTAATTTGTGGTGGCATTACATTGTGATCTGCACGAACGAAGATAGAATTAATAGAAGAAGTTACTTTCTGTACTCGGCAATCATTATTTGTAATTGAGTTGCAATCTGCTGCAACCACTTCAGACACAACAAAAAGGCCTTCATGGAAGCATAAACTATCTGGTGACCAGAATAAACTACAATGGAGGGTAATGAGTATATCAGAAGTGATGAAAGAGCAAATTTTCTGGGCAGATTGTTAATTAATCAGAAAAATTAGCAGAGTGGAGCTATCCAGTACTCTGTATCAACACAATCTTCATATGAAGATGACATCTTTTACTTGTTATGTGTTTTTATATTGAATGAACAATCAGCCTTAATAACTCATTCCTTCTCTCTCTGAAGAATTATTCAACTTATTTATATTATTGTATCACTTTCTTTTATTTCAAGAATGTACTTACTATGAAGAATGCACATCTATAAAATTGTTATAAATTTTCTGTTATTGTTGATTTTGCACATTTCTGTGTTTCAGCAATAGTTTCTCGCCAGTTTGTGGAAATGACGAAGGCCCGCATAGAGGGGCTACTGTCAGCATTCCCAAAGTTGATGTCAGCAGGCAAACAACACACTTTTGTAGAGACGGAGTCAGTGCGATATGTGTATCAACCTCTAGAGAAACTTTACATGTTGCTGATTACCACTAAGGCCAGCAACATCCTTGAGGATCTTGAAACACTTAGGCTCTTCTCTAGGGTGGTAAGTGAATTATGGAATTACTGGTAGCTAAAACTACAAAAAGAGAATAAAGATTAGGAAAAAAAAAATACTGCAGAAAAAAATGTATTTCTGGCAATTGTGGTGCATCACTTAATTACTAGTTCTCAGAGGAATAGTTTACATGATATCCTTCAATGCCAACTTATAATGGTTTTCATAGATGTGGATTAAGTCATCTGGTTTTAGCTGCTTTACAGGGGTTTATCGGAGCAATGTTTTAACTGAAGCACTGAGCCTGGTGGGTGAGCATTAACGCTCTGGCCTCGCAAGTGGGACGACGTGGGTTCGAATTGAGTTGTCCACGGTTTCCCCAAATCACATCAGACGAATTCCGGAACACTTCCTTCAAAACGGCATCATCAAATTGCTTTGCAGTCCTTTTCCACCTCTGATGACCTCAACATCAAGGAGGTGCAAAGCCATAAGGACAAAAAACTGAAGCCTCCAGGCATCTTCTAATCTAAATGCAGTGCAGTGCAGCTCAGTGCACAATTCAATGAACGAAAAGTGATTTAATCGAAATTTTTACAGCACGTAAAACCGTCAAATTATTTATTACTCTTTGCTTGTAATGTAAATAGCAAAGTTGAGGGCTGCGTTGAGTGAATAACATGTCAGACAGACACAAAAATTGAATATTTCAGTATAAAACCTATCATGCACTAGAGAATAATATTTAATTAAAATTGCAATGGAGTGCACGCTCTGGTACAATATCCCTACACACCCATGTTTCCCCTTACCTACACCCACCTACATTTACCCTCTACAGATTTTAACTTTAAATTCTTTCAACATTTTTGGTAAATTGTTCATCATTTCATCTTTGACACCTTACCCAAAAAAGAGATCTTCCTACACCCTTGTGCCTAAAACCAAGTGCCACCTTGTGGTCATGGTCATCTTTTCCCTTCCAATCACTACTTTCAATTCTTACACCAATATCTTTCCTTGCCTCATCACCAATATACGCCTTGTACACTCGCATGCTCCTCTTCACCCTCTTCCTTTCTTCCAATGAATCCCATTCCAGCTCTTTTATCATATTTGTTACTGACAGCATTCTGTGGTAATTTCCAGGAACAAATCCGGCAGCCTTCTTTGCACCCTCCACAACTCCTGTATTTGATACTCAAAATGTGGGTCCGATACTACTCTACCGTATTGGAGCAGTGGTCAGACCTTTTCCTGCTACGTGTTCAATGTGTCCTGCCCATTTAAGCCTGTTATCAAATATAATACCAAGATATTTACATTTCGAGTCTTCAACAAGCATTCTTTCCCCACCTTATAATCATAATCAACCCTTAACTTTAATAGTGTATCTAAAAAGCTGACTCTTCTTTGCATTTATCTGGGGTATACCAACCCTACAAGATATCCTGTCCAGATCACCCTGCAGCTCTTTGCAGTCTTCTACCATTATTATCCTTTTATATAGCATTATGTCATCTGCAAACAATCTGATTTCTGATAGTAAATCAATAAAACAATTATTCATTAGTGTAATGAATATCAGTGGTCCCAACATGGTACCATGTGGCACTCCTTTTACTTCCACTTTTTTGATACTGCATTTCCTACCTCAACTTTTTGTCTTCTCCTTTTAAAATTCTTGTACCCAGTAAATCACTATCTCATCCACTCAAATAGTTTTTACCTTATTTACTACCATTTTATGACTCATTTTGAAAGATCTAGTGCTACACTATCAATTTGGTCTCTCTTAGCCATTTCATTCGAAATATCTTTCATATATCCCACCAACTAAGAACCATATATATTTCTGATATGGTTGCATGTCAGTCACTCCAATTAAATTTACCTACCACTGATGTCAAACTGTTAGGCCCATAATTTTTTACTCAATTTCTCAACCATCATTTATCTACTGGCACTACTATTTCACTTTTCCATACCTCTGGTAAGCAGAAAGTATCTAGACTCAATTTATATAATACGGGTATTTCAAGATAAGGTACAATGTCACATCATGCAACCTTCAAGATATCTGTAGTAATATTATCTACAAAAGCCCCTTTATGTTTTTTCAACATTCTTCTTTCCTTCATGATTTCCTCAGGATGAATTTCAAATTTTATAGTCTGCTCATTTTTAATTGTGTTGTTAAACTCGTTATCCAATTTAGATCCTCCCCCTTCTTCCTAATGGTCTCACTAAACCAGTTAATTAAAATTTCTGCTTTTTTTTTCAAATCCTCAGTAACTTCTTCTCCAACCTTATCTATAAGCGCCTCAGCACCCTCCCTTCTTCCGTGTTCTAACATAGCCATACAAATTTCTCAATTCATCAGTCAGTAGTCCCTCAGCAATGGCAATACTCTTCATAAACCCATCTTTAGCCAGCTTCTTAGCTATTATTAAGTCCTTGTTTTAAATATTCCCTACTACCCTGCTGTCTCTTAGCTGTGTTATGTTCTCTTCTTACCAACCTCTTTAACCTCCTCACCTCCTTATTTACACAGGTTCTCCACTTCTCTTTATTTCCTGCCTTGGAACAAATTTTTCTTCCCCCTTTCTTATTATCTCCTTGAACTCTTCCCACCTTGACTTTACTGTACTTGTCCCTTCCTTCCATTTGCTGAAAAATTCTGTGAAATATCTCTTCAAAATCAAAGTCTATGCCTTTTTATAACTGTACCTATTTCCCCCTTCAGTTTTGGCTGCTGGTTCACTGAATCCTCTAAAATCCATCAGACCTGCTTCAGTTACTTGGCACCCCACAATGGAGTCATCAGGTTTTATTAGGAATGTATCCAAAATATTTTGTCCCCTAGTGTTCTCCTCTTCCACTTATCTAAATCCTCCTTTCATTATTAAGGTATTTGCAAATCTTTGTTCTCTTCTGCTATTGATCTTATTTGCTACCCACTCTACACCTGGTAAATTTAAATCCCCACCAATAATGAAACTTCTATTCTCACCTCTCAAATCTGAGTATGAATTTAATTTTTCCTCAAGAGCCTCATTGTTATTTGTCATTTTTCCCCTGCGGTAAACAGCCAACAGCCTGAATTTTCTTTTTTATTACCCCAGAAATCTACCCCAAGTAACTCATGGTCTTGATCTATGAACGCCAGTGAACTGTGGTAGTTTTTGCTAACTAGTATGAAAACTCCTCCACCAATTGCTCCTTTATACCTGCGGTACACTCTGTAACCACCAGTAATAACCTCATTGTCTACTTCTTCTTCTTTTAACCAAGATTCTACTGCTATTATTATTCGTGGTTTGTGTATCTATATTAAGTCTGCAAATTCTATTACTTTGTTCATTATACTTCTACAGTAATGGATGCCAGCAGTGATTAAAATGTACCAATAAAAATTCAATTTTATGTTCACGGGTAATAGTTTTAGTAACAGGATGTAATAATTCACAGAATTATAGCTATAGTTGTAAACTAATTATACCTAGTACATTAAAGTTTGTTTAAAACTTTATTAATTAGAACATATTTGCACAGAAATAAAAATTAAGTAGATGAACCATGCAAAAATTTTGTGAATAAAATACGATATATAGTGAGGTGGCGGCTTGTAATAGAATGAAAAGTAGAACTGCCTGTTTTATACCAAATATTTATTTGTTTAGTTTAATATGTATGCATTAAAATACTTACAGAATATTACAAAACAATTATGAAAATGTGAAACACACTGTATAACAACAAACTGTCACTGACCTTAACAGAATACAACCAACCTGATCGGAATACACTCAGCACATCTACATCTCTGTGATATGTGTTACTGTTATCATAGCCTATGAGAAAATTTCACGAATAAAATATTTACACTGGAATTGTATAGCAAAACAGAAATGTTTCTGTAACAGAAAAAATATCTGAAAAGCTACTGATTGTGTAAGAAATAGTTTATTGACATCTCTGTGATATCTGCAGCTGCTATCTAGGGACTGTCTCATACATGTGACCCCCTTAAGCATTAAATTCCAAAAAACGTCTTTCTTAATTTATGATTTTATCTAATTGGTGGCTTTAGTCTTTAAAGCGATACATCATTTGTCAGTTTCAGTTAGGTATCAAACAAGATAACTGGCTCATAATAATAATAATAAAAACACACTGTAGAAATACAGGGTGATTCTAAAGTCACTATACATTTTGTACTTAAACAAATTTTATTAACTAATATGTAATGGCACTGAAACGTATGTCACAATAGGACATAATTTCAGTACATTTCAATGTGACCACCTCGCATGTCAAGGCACACCCCCCCAGCGCTCCACTGTAGACCGAAAACCCTGCCCAAGCACGTCTGGTGTAATCTCAGCAGCTGCGGCTCGAATCCGCCGTGTTGAGTGTTCAGTGCTGCGGATCTTCACCTGGTATACCTTAGACTTGATAAGCCCCGTGCAAAAAAGCCTAAGGGTGTCAAGTCAGGAGAACGGGGTGCCCGCATCCGTGGAGAGGCACAATCGAGCCATCTGCCGGGAAATGCTCGATTCAGATAATCCCGAACAATGAGGGCAAAATGGGGTGGTGCACCATCCTGTTGAAAAACAACAGTATCCATAACCCCATCAGATATCAACTGGGGCTCCAAAAACTGTTCCAACATATCTAGGTATGTGGTTCCAGTAACAGTTTGTTCTGCGAAGAAGATGGCCCGTACACTGTTGACCTCTTCTTTGGTTAGCATTCTGTCGTATTACCTGCAAGAAACAAATATTCCGTAACTATATCACTGAAATGTATAGTGACTTTAGAATCACCTTGTGTTTAAAATTTTGTCCTTTAAGGTTTGAATTCCCAAAAACTCCTTTCTTACAGTATAATGTTACCAAATAGTAGACTTTAGTCTTTAAAATGTTACCTCATTTATTGATTATGGTTAGGTATCAAGGGAGATAAATGGCTTGTGACAGAAAAATGAGTACTTTTGCTCTTTAAGGGTCAAATTCTGAAAAAATCCTTTCTTAAAATATGTTATGACCATAGCGGAGTCCCTGAGCTTTAAAATGATATCCCATTTATCTGTGTCTATTAGATATCAAAGGAGATAAATGGGTCATGACACAAAAATGTGTTGTAGAAATATTGCTAGTTTTGTCCTGTGAGGGTCGTATTCTGAAAAATTCATTTCTTAATATCTTGTCACGTAGTAAACCACAAACAGAGTCCTTGGGCATAGCGGGGTTGTTGATGAAACACTTACTTTAATGCAACGAAGCTTTATTGAACAGTTGGAACAGAACAGAAGCACGGAGTGGACTGATTCTGGCTAGAAAGGAGTATCGCTTATAAAGTAATGAAGAACACTAGTTACAACAAGAACATTACAGAACAGCTTACGCAAAATTAAAATTTTACAGGACTTGTTGGATTCGAACCCACGACCTTTAGTCCCACAGTCTCCTAACTTAACCACTACACTACCCCAGTCTTTCCTTCTTAATGACCTGATCTTCTTGATGTGCGACAATATGATGTCAATAAAACGGAGATCTTAATCTATAAAACAATACTTCATTTATTGATTTGGGTTGGGAATACATTGAGATAAATGGTCCATGACACAAAAAAACACATTTTAGAAATGTTGACATTTTTTGCCTTTACGGTTTGAATTTGGAAAAGTTACTTTCTTAAAATATGTGACCAAAGTGGATACCATAATCTTTAAAATGATATCTCATTTTTCTTTTTCAGTTTGGTATGAGGGGAGATAATGGCTTGTGACAAAAAACACCTTATACAAATTATATATTAGTACAGATTCTATAGAATGAACTTCTTGAATGTACAAATAATAAATAAGTAAATAGTGGGTAGAAAGGAAAATTTCCACTGGGACATCAGCTTGGGTACAATCAAAGCTGTATTATAATTAATATTTAATTATCTAGTGGTGACCAGTGACCAACGGTTCTTTCACTTTTACTTCAACTTGTACCTGTAACTGTTCTTTGCATTGAGTGCCCAGACACAGCTGTTCGCTGGTTTAATGTTAAGCAATATGAGTGTTGCTATTTATATTTCTGTCCTAATAATGAAGAAAATATTTATGATCGAAATTGGTTTTATTGTTTCTCAAAATATTCTCCACGAAGATCAATACACTTTTGCATGTGTTTCAACCAATTTTCGAAGCACTTTTTCCACTCCGATTGAGGTAACTCCAGAACATGCATCTTGAATGCATCAAGCACTTCTTCGGGTGTCGAAAATCATTGACCATGTGATTTGTTTTTGTTGTGCGGGAATAAAAAGAAGTCATTAAGTGCCAAATCAGGGCTGTATGGCAGATGACCCATCAATTCAATGTTTTGACTGATCAAAAATTCCTTTGTTTGAGCCAATGTGTGACAGCTCGCATTGTCGTGATGAAGAATTATTCACCTCTTCTTTGACTTTTTCCGAATTTCTCCAAAGACTTCTGTTAAATAAATGATCGTATACCACTCAGAGTTAACCGTCCTACATTACTCTAACACCACTGTCGCCAACTAATGCCAAAGAAACAGGCAACCATTTGCTTCAATGTGCTTTTTCCGCGAACAACTTTGGTCACATTTTGGTTCGTCTTGGAAGACCCATGCAGTCGATTTGCTGTTTTGTTTCGGACTCTTATGCATAGATTCATGATTCGGAACCTTTGTAGATGTTATACACAGCCTTTGATCACCTTGAACATATTTTTTTTAACATTTCCTTGCATTAATTGATACGAGCTTCCTTTTGAGTGTTTGTCAGATTATGCGGGATCCAACGTGAACAAATCCTTTTATGGGGCCAATTTATCATGAAATATTTTTTTTATTGCTGCTCGTCGTACTAATGCTTCAATCTCAAGGTATGTCTCATGATGATCTTGCTTTGTCAGTTCATGCACAGCATCGATGTTTTCTGGCACAACAACCGATTTTGGACGACCCTGACGGAATTTGTCCTGAAGCGAAATTCGGCTACAATTGAATTCATTGTACCAGTTTTTTATAGTGCTTTATCGCCGTATAAAGAATTAAGTTCATTGATGCACTTTTGTCTTGATAATCTACGTCGAATATTGTGAAAAATAATCACATGAAAATGTTCATGAGTTAATTCCATTTTTTGCCCGAGATGCATTTTTATAGTTACTGTAAACAACAAATCGCGCTCAAATAACACATTGTTATGAATAAGACTATGTCCAACATAGTCAATGTTTCCAGTGGAAACATCAGATGGCACCCGGCAACACTTATTATTGCCAAGGCCAGAAATGTAAATATCTACCCTCGTAGCATGACTGGGCTACATATTACAACTAATAAGATATTCTTTTTATTAATTGGTCATTTGTGTTTGTCCAGCAGGTATATGTGGGGTTTACCAACTCAGTACTTTTGAAAATTGTGATTGTATTCCTTTAATTGCCAGAATTTGGTTTCATGTTAAAACTTCATACATTGTTTTCCAGTTTGATTTATTTGTATGAAATACTAAGCCACATGCTTGTCTTCACTTTCTACTATGCTAATTTGGAGTCTGGTAAGAAGTACTAATTTGCCACAAATAAAAAGCAATGAAAAGCATTATGATAGTCTAACTTACCAAAACGAAGGCTGTTGCTTCATAAGATCAATGGGAAATATATTGGAAATTTATATGCTTGTTCTAATATATTTTTTATTGTATATCAGGTTGTTTTCCCCTCCCCTAAACACCTGCCCCCTTTTCCCTTCCAAAACCTCTGATTCTGAAATATTTTTCTTTCTATTTTCTTCTAATGATTTTCTTTTTATCTTTTATCAGATTCCTGAATATTGCAGAAGTATGGATGAGTCCGAAATAGCTGACAATGCTTTTAATTTGATATTTGCATTTGATGAAATTGTAGCCCTAGGTTATAGGGAAAGTGTTAATTTGGCACAAATCCGGACTTTTGTAGAGATGGACTCTCACGAAGAGAAAGTTTATCAGGCTGTCAGACAGGTATGACATGCACACTTGTTCCTCTTTATATTTCCATCATTAATTTTTATTGTCTGAACTAACAATTCTCAGCAAAATTATTGAATTACACTAATCCATTTAGGTTTGAATTTGTCTATAAAGTAAATTTAAAGAAGTTTCCACCCTTCCTTTTTCCCAAAATAAAATATAAAATTAATGTGCAAGTAAATTAGAATTTTTGATGTACATATGTATATGTTGGTATATCAAACTCAATCTCACTGTAAGTGGATAGCTAAGACTTTACAAATGCATATTTTCACAGCCACCGCAAACTATGCATTACCAAGATTGCAATACTTTGTGATGCCTGTAGACCTTCTGTCTTAACAAACATTATCATGTGCATTGTTTAGGTAGAATTTTCCTTGCAGAGGATAATAAGGCACATAATCCACAACTAAGTGTGTGCTTTGGACTGTTCAGAAAACGAATACCATAACATCATACAATCACTAAGAACAAATGAATTTATTGTACTTTACCTCAGATATCCATTTTGTGAGAAGAAAAATTCAGAATTATAAAATAGGCACACATGCCACCTTGGCTGTGTTACTTTTATAATGAAATTAAATTGTATACAGTAGATCAGATTAATTGACAACCAAGATGAATTTAAGTATGTGAATACTATTGAAATTATTTACCAGAAAAATAGGAAGAATGATAGAAACTAAGCAAGGATAGGATTATTCAATGAAACATTTACCATAGATGATGGTAGCTGGTATTCAGACCTAGGAATATATAGAAATGCTTTACCCTTCTTTTATAGTATCAAACAATGCGGAGTGGCAAAAAAGTGTAAATGCCATCTAAGAACTTTTATCTATTTTAGATATTAAATTATGTTCATTTTTCATATTGATGTTTGAAAGTATTTTTTAACATAATCTAATTTATGAAATAAAAGAAACTAGGTTACTAATTGCTGATAAAGCTTTGTGACTTACTTTTCATTCTAATATTTAGAGCTATTTTCTGCACAGGCATTATCGCTAATCCATTTTAAGTTGTGACCATAAACTCTCAAATCATGGAAGCCCCATCTAGATAAGTTAGTATTATTATGTATTGTGTTTAATGAAGCACCTTAGTAACAGTTAATGGAAGTTAAAATAAAAATAATATTTCAGTTACAGAAAAACATTAATGAAAGAAATTACCAGCCAAATCCAAAAGTTTCAAACAGTGGAAATTACATCAACATTCTTCAACCAGTGAATATTGTTGAAGGCTACAGAAAATATGTTTATAAATGTCAAGTAGAAATGGTATTTTATTATAACAATAGCTGAAAACTACAGATTGGAGCTTTGTAGATCAGAGAATTTCTGGGCCTCTTTTTATTTTTTTGTCAAGTTGTAAATTTACTATCATTTGGTGCAAATTATGTAGTGAATCAACAGTGTTAGCAGTGTCTACTGTTGTTATATGCAGATTCCTCATCACAGAACTTATAACTGTTCTTATGAACTGCAATTTAATCAACAATTTGTCATCATCATCATCATCAGTCTTCAGCTCCAGTCTCCCGGGTGCTGGTCATGAGCACTCTCCACTTCTTTCTGTCCCTGAATAGCTAGTGTTCATGAACAGTCTTCCAGTCAAGCCCCAAGTCCTCTATATCCTCCTTGATTTGGTCTGTCAATTTCTTTTTGGCCCTTCCCATACGTATTTTACCTTGGATGATCTTTGCTCTTCTTTCTTCCTCCATCCTTTGGACATGTCCATACCACCTCAGGCGAGAATGCTGTAAGGATTTTGCCACACTGGTGTTTATACCGGCCTCACTTTGTCCTTTCGTGTTCTCTGAAGCATGGTACACAAAACTTCATTTCAGAGGCTTGAAGTCTACTGTTGTCTCTTCTGGAGAGGGTATATGTTTCCAGTGCATAAGTCAGTATGGGGATGTAACAAGTTCTGAGTAATGTATGTTTGTACTTTCTGGGCATTTTGTTATCCCGCAATAGAGTTCTCACTTGGTTATAAAAGCCTGCTGCATGATTGTTTCTGCTTGTAACCTCACGTTTATTAGTATTGTCTCTACTCAGAGTACTGCCAAGATATTTGAATTGGTCAACATTTTGGAGTTGTTGATTGTTTAGGTAAATATTCATATTAGAAGTCCCTGTGCCTGTTGCCATGACCACTTACTCTGGCTGATTTTCAGTCCTTACTCCTCAAACAGCTTGTTCCAAGCCTCCAGCTTCTGCACATCTTCTGCACTTTCACCCCAAGTCATGACATCAATAAAGACTAGGGCTTTTGTTTCTTTTACATCCCCTTCTTTGAATTTCTTCATCCATCACAGCAATGAAGAGTAGTGGTGACAGAGCACTGCCCTATTGTACTCCTCTTCTAGTCTCAAAACACTTGTTCTCTCCGTTGCCTATTTGCACACAGGCGTTTGTCTTTTTATACAGCATTTTAATCTTATCAACAATTTTTATCCTGTTAAATCTTTTGTATCAAATGATAAATTTGTTATCAGTCTAACTTGTTGGCTTCAATACACTAATGCAGGGTTTCCCAACCTAGGGTCCATGGACTCCTGGGGATCCTAAGGAGGCCATAAAGAAAATAAAACTAAAATTAATAATTATGAAACCATAAATAACAGCAGAGTGCTAGATAGAAACGTGATGAGCTGATGACCAGTGGCAGATCATTCACGGGGGAAAGGAGGGGTTGTGGGATTGCAGGACACAGTATTCATGATTTTTCGATTATTTCTTGATTAGTTGTTTCCTGAGTTAATCAGTACAGGCATAATTAGAAGTTTATGAATATAACTAGTTAGTGACTAATAAAACATTAGAAAGTAGAAAAGTTAGTTTAAAATGTAATGCATTACATTCAATTGATGTAAATGAAACTGGCCCTTTGTGTTCGTCAAGCATTGAGTCTTGTAATGCAGCAAAGCCAAAGCATCGCAAGTTCATAGAGGTCTATCTATGTTTTTTTATTTATTTATTTATTTATTTTAATTTAATTTAATTGCAATGGAGCACAGGCTCCGGTGGCAATTTCCCTACACCCCCATCTTTTCCCTATACTGCACCCACCTACATTTTCCCTCTACAAAATTTATCTTTAAATTCTTTCAATGTTTCGGTAAATTATTCATCATTCCTCTTGGTAACTCATTCCAATCCCTGACACCCTTAACTAAAATAGATAATATTCCAACACCCTTGTTGTCATGGTCGTCTTTTCCGTTCCATGCACTACTTTTCATACATACTCCAATATCATTCCATACCTCATCGCCAGTATACAACCTGTACACTCCCATGACCCTCCTCATTCTCCTCCTATCTTGCAATGAATCCCATTCCAGCTCCTTTATCATATCCATCACTGATTGCATTCTGCGATAATTTCCAGAAACAAATCTAGCAGCCCTTTTTTTCACCCTCTCCAACTCCTGTATTTGATACGTAAAATGAGGGTCCCATACTACACTACCATATTCGAGCAATGGTCTCACCAAAGTTTTGTAACCCAACTCCCTCACTTCTCTCGTGCATCCCCTCATCACTCTCTCAAACAAGTGCAAAACTTTGAAACCTTTTCCTACCACCTGTCCTATGTGTCCTGCCCAGTTAAGCTTGTTATCAAATGTAATGCCAAGATATTTACATTTCAAGTCTTCAGCAAGCAATTCTTTCCCCACCTTATTTTCTTAATTAATCCAACTAGATATCCTGTCCAGATCACCCTGCAACTGTTTACAATCCTCTGTTGTTTTGATTCTTTTATATAGCATTATGTCATCTTCAAACAATCTAATTTCAGATAGTAAACAATCAACACAATTATTCATTACAATAATGAATAGCAATGGTCCCAATACGCTACCCTGTGGCACACCCATTTTTACTTCCACTTCTTCTGATACTACATTTCCTACACTAACTTTCTGTTTCCTACCTTTTAAAAATTCTTTTACCCAGCAAAACACTTTCTCGTCCATTCCAATAGTTTTTACCTTATTTACTACCATTTTATGGCTCACTCTGTCAAATGCCTTAGACAGATCTAGTGCTACACTATCAATTTGGCCTCCCTTGTCCATTTCATCTGAAATATCTTGCATATATCCCACCAACTGAGATTCGCATGAATATCCTTGCCTGAACCCATGTTGCCTGCTTGAAAACCACTTACGTTCCTCACATATATTTCTGATGTGGTTGCATATCAATCTTTCCATTAATTTACCTACCACTGATGTCAAACTGATTGGCCTGTAATTCTCAACTCTATTTCTCACCACTCCTTTATGTACCGGTACTAGTATTGCACTTTTCCAATCCTGTGGTACAATGTCACATCTGGCTATCTTTAAGTAATATTATCTGCACCAGCCCCCTTATGTTTTTTCAGCTTGCTTATTTCCATCATGATTTCCTCAGGATGAATTTCAAGTTTTTTAGTATCTTCATTTCTAATTGTGTTGTTAAGCTGGTTTTCCGAATTACACCCTCCTTCTGATTCATTGCCCCCAATTCTTTCACTAAACCAGTTACTTAAAATCTGTACCTTTTTCAAATCCTCAGTAACTTCTCTTCCACCCTTATCTATAAGCATCTCTACTCCCTCCTTTCCCCTCAGTTTCCTCATGTAGCCATAGAAATTTCTAGATGCATCAGTCAATGGTCCTCCTTCACTGGCAATACTCTTCATAAACCCATCTTTAGCCATCTTCTTAGCTATTATTAGATCCTTGTTTAGTTGTTTTAAATATTCCCTACTACTCTGCTGTCTCTTAACTCTGTTATGTTCTCTTCTTACCAACCTCTTTAACTTCCACACCTCCCGATTATAGTACACAGGTTCTCTACTTCTCTTTATTTCCTGCCTTGGAACAAATTTTTCTTCCCCTTTTGTTATTATCTCCTTGAACTCTTCCCACCTTGACTCTACTGTACTTGTGCCTTCCTTACGTTTGCTGAATTGTTCTCTGAAATATCGCTTCAAATTTTTAACCTGTGCCTTTTTATAATTGCACCTACTTCCCCCTTCAATTTTGGCTGCTGGTTTACTGAATCATCTAATATCCATCAGAACTGCGTCATGATCACTTATTCCTTCAGTTACTTGACACCCCACAAGGCTTTCATCAGGCTTAATTAGAAATATATCCAAAATATTTTGTCCCCTAGCGTTTTGCTCAACCACTTGTGTAAATCCTCCTTCCCTTATTAAGATATTTGCAAATCGTTGTTCCCTTGTGTTGTTTATCTTATTTCCTTCCCAGTTTACACATGGTAAATTTAAATCCCCACCATTGATGATCATTCTATTCGCACCCCTGAAATTTGAGTATGAATTTAATTTCTCCCCAAGAGCCTCATCTTCATCTGTCATTCTTCCACTGCGGTAAACAGCCAACACTCTGATTTTTTTCTTTTTTACTACCCCAGAAATCTACCCCAAGTAACTCATGGTCTTGATCTATGAACGCCAGTGAACTGTGGTAGTTTTTGTTAACTAGTATGAAAACTCCTCCACCAATTGCTCCTCTAACCCTGCGGTACGCTCTGTAACCATCGGGAAAAACCTCACTGTCGAGTACTTCTTCTTTTAACCAACTCGCTACCCCAATTATTACTTGTGATTCTTGTATCTCTATTAAGTTTGTAAATTCGATAACTTTGTTCTTTATACTTCTACAGTTTACCAATAACACCCTTACTACTGGCTTCCACTTACTCTATTTCTTTAACATCTGTGACTTTCCCCATCACGAATCTGCAATCAGTATCACTTTGATAATCTATTTCTGTCCCTTCACCAGCAGCCCCTAACCTAAAAAAAGGCACAGTCCTGACCCCATCATCACTGGAAACGGGCTCCCTCACTGCTTTAGCTAACACTCAGAAAGTACTACCTTCCCCCTTCTATCTAGGTGTAGGCCATGCCTCATGAAACCCCACCTACCAATGGTATTCACAGGCACAACCCCCAACACACAACTAATGCGTTTCCAAAGTAGCACTTCCGTTTGCACATTTACACACCCCACACCATAGTTCAATTGTGGCCTATCATGGCGACTTAGGACCTGCATGAGCTGCCCCCTGGTATGCTGTGCCTCCTTCACCACCTTCCTCAGGTCACTCTCTATACTATAACTCGTGTTTCTATCAATACTATTTCCCACCTCTCCCACTATCACTACTCTATTGTCCGTAGTGAAACTCCTACAAAGGGAACCTATATCCTCTATTACCTGGTGTACCTAATCCTAATGTTGCACTAGGTTTGAAAAAACTTGTGACCTGGTATCCTGTACCTAACTGAGTGTGCAGAAGAGGCTACTACCTAGCAGCAGAACCCTTTTTTCCTATTCTTGCCCTGCACATCCTTATTCCTAAAGGTCTGCTGCATCTTACCTTCTCCTACATCTACATGAGGCTCTTCTCCTCCTGACTCTGGCAACAGGTCAAACCTATTTTTTCCCACAATTACTGAAGTGTCTGGCTTGTTCATCCTGAATACCATTGTAAACAACAAAGAGAGACCTCTGTGTGTTATATGTTATGAAGTTGTGTGGAATGACTCTATGATACTGGCCAAATTTCGATGTCATTTTCAAGGTAAGCACATGGAATATTCTTCCATATCTAATGAATATTTCAAGTTAAAAGCAACTGAATTAGAACAAGCTAAAACAATGATAAAAAAAGACTGCTACTGGAACTAACAGCGAAAATGTCAAACCTCACAGCATCACTGGGGAACTTGTATTACCAGCCACTAAAATCACGATTTCCACTACACTGGGAACTAAAGTCAAAATGGAATTAAATATAATAAAATATCCTTACATATAATAAAAACAGTAAAAATCAGAAACATGTCAGAAAATATCAAAGAACAGTGAACCAATAAACATAAATGCAAGCTGATATTATGCTTTGCAGTTAGATGAGAGCACTGATATCTGTAATGACTCAAACTTGCTTGCAATTGTTCACTATGAACATGACAACAATATCAGAAAGGATTTTCTGATATGTCAGCATCTCTCTATGAATACTACTGGTGAAGCTATATTTCAAGTTTTAAACCACTTTCTACTGACTCATAATATTAATTGTGTGACAATAAGCAAGGACAGCGCACGTGCTATGACTGGAATGTGAAAAGGACTTCAAGTTCGTGTCAAAGCAGTAAACCCATCAATCATCTGGCATCATTGATGCATTCGTTGGGAGGCTTTAGCTGCTAAAAACCGCTTGCTAAATTAAAAACTGGTTTGAAGGAATATATACAATTGCTAAATTTTATAGAAGCCAAGTCCTATAATTCTCAAATTTTTCATCTAATTTGTGAAGACAAACAGTTGATATTGCACATGGAAGTTGTAACGCGTTTTAAGCTGAAAGATGAAATTAATTTTTTTTTTAATTTTTTTTTTTTAATTTTAAAAACTTCAACAAGACAGGGAACAATGTTAAGAAGCATGTTGATCACTTCCATCAATTTGAATGGCACTCCATGGTAGCTTATTGTAGTGGTCCAAATATGTTAAATTTGAACTTACAAGCGACAAATGATACCAATATTTTCATTGAGAAGATAAAATTGAATCACTATTTAAAAAACTTGATTAGTAGACAGATAATTTTGATCATTTTCCTAGTCTTTCATCATTTTTTGCTAGCAACTGACATGGTCATATTGCAAAAGGAGTTTCAAGAAGTAATAATTCAACAAACGATCTTTGAAGCTGTCATTTCGAGATTATTTTACATAACCAGGCCACATTAAATATTGGATTGTTGCTCCATGTAATATCCAAGTTACAGGCATCAGAGAACTGACACCTACCCAGGAACATCAGTTAATTCAACTTTAAAAACACATTTTGAAGAATCAACTTTAACAAGCTTTTGGCTTTAAAACAGGATTGTATGAAAGCTTTTTATGTGTTTTGTCTGATACAACTAAATGCAATAAATTTTTTAAAATCTAATGATGTATGATTATTTGATTAAAAACCTGTTCTGCGTTTATTTCATCGTTTTAGGAATGCAGAAATCGATATAAATTAAGAATTTTCCTGTTTATCAATCTAAAACATTAAAATACGTCATAATTTCATAGTATATGAATGTAATTCAACACCAAACATAATGCATATTCTACATGTAAGAAACTTTTATATAATAAGTATGTAATTATGACTAATGTTTTTGCCAAATCTTAAATGCATGAAATATTTGAGATATTTTCAATATGTTTAGTTTAGCTTATTCCATATGAATCTGATAAAAACTGTAGGTTTTTATAAAGATCATTGGAAATTAGGAGGAGATGGGGCAAAAGGGTGGACTTTGACAAACCAAATATAGACAATATTTTTCTTATTAATATATTTTTCTCGGGCTTCCAGCCGTGTTAATATATCATATTTGCGGGACGTTTCGAAGGCGTCCATCTCTGCCTCCATTCTCAACCAAATGTCAGTGTATAACTGTTTGTTTATTCACTGACATTTGGTTGAGAATGGAGGCAGAGATGGACGCCTTCGAAAAGTCCCGCAAATATGATATATTAACACGGCTGGAAGCCCGAGAAAAATATATTAATATTCAACGCCGTGAAAAATTACGATCCTACAATATTTTTCTTTTTGTTTCAAAGTACGTGTGCAAATTTCCATCTGAATCGGGTGAAATCTGTGGTTTTGTTTAAATTAAAGAGATGTAAAGGAGAAGAGGAGTTGCATTTTTGGAAACCTTATATAGGCAGTATTTTTCTGTTTATTTTGAAGTATGTGTGTGCAAATTTCCATCTAAATCAGATAAAATCTGTGGGCTTATTTAAATTAAATGGATGTAAAGGGGTTGCGTTTTTGGTAACTGTATGTAAGCAGTATTTTTCTGTTTGTTTTATAGTATACGTGTGGAAATTTCCATCAAAATCAGATAAAATCTGTGAGTTTGTTTGAATTAAGGGGTGTAAAGGATAAGAGTATTTTTTTTTTTTCTGTCTGGAACCTTAGCAAACGCACACTGAACAACTCACCAAAGTTTGATTCTAATTGTATGAATGGCATAGGAGTGCATAGAGGACAAACATTCATTTATATATATATATATATATATATAATAACAATGAAAAAAAGACGCTAAGTAGCGGAAAGGAATCAAATTAGGATAGGGAAATGAGCCACCACTTACCTTTAGATGATGGATGTGGGGCGCGAACACACAGAAAAGACACAAACACAAACAATAAAGAAATTTTCGGGATAAAAACCCTTCGTCAACAAGAGAACATTATGGGAGGTGGGTGCAGCCGGAGATTGCCTCACAGAAAGACCGCCGGTCGAGAAAATGGTGGGGGTAAATTCAAACATCGGAAAAGTAGAGGGGCAGTGAATCAGAGCTCATACCCGAGCAAAAATAAATATCCAAACTAATTTCTGGTTGGTGGGAAGATCAAAATATAATATATATTGAAAAAATTATATATACACAGACGGAAAAAAAAAATCCCAACACCAAGAAAAAATTATTGTAGAGTAATGAAATTTGGACAATGCATTTGTCAAGTTAACATGTTTAATTGATTAAATTTTCAAGATCACAGGTTAATTTAAGCTCAAGAAAATGCATTTCAAATGTGAAATACTGTTAAATTAATAGCCGGTGTAACCTCCAGAATTTTGAATGCAAGCCTGCAAACGTGAATGCATTGTGTCATACAGGTTTCGAATGTCACTTTGTGGTATGGAGTTCCATGCTTGTTGTACTTGTGCTGTCAATACTGGGACGGTCAGTGCTGGCTGTGGATGATGCTGGAGTTGTCGTCCAATGATATCCCATACGTGTTCAATTGGAGACAGATCTGGTGATCTCGCAGGCCAAGGTAACATGTCGACACTCTGTAGAGCACGTTGCGAGACAACAGCGGTATGAGGGCGAGCGTTATCCTGTTGAAAAACTCCCCCTTGAATGCTGTTCATGAATGGCAGCACTACAGGTTGAATTACCAGACTGACGTACAAATTTGCAGTCAGTGTGTTTGGTATAACCACAAGAGTGCTCCTGCTGTCATAGGAAATTGCTCCCCAGACCATGACTCCAGGTGTAGGTCCAGTGTGTCTAGGCCGCAGACAGTTTGGTTGCAGGCGTTCCCCTGGCCTCCTTCTGACCAACACTCTGCCATCACTGGCACCAAGGCAGAACCTGCTTTCATCAGAAAACACAACAGATCTCCACTCCGTCCTCCAATGAGCTCTGGCTTGACACCACTGGAGTCGCAAACGGCGATGGCTTGTAGTCAGTGGAATGCACGCTACAGGGCGCCTGGCTCGGAGCTGTCCTTGAAGTAACCGATTTCTAACAGTTCGTTGTGTCACTGTGGTACCAACTGCAGCTCGAATTTCTGCCGCAGACGCAGTACGATGCGCCACAGCTGTACGCCGAATACGGCGGTCTTCCCTCTCAGTAGTGCCACGTGGCCTCCCGGAACCCGGTCTTCTTGAGGCAGTACCATCCCTTGACCACTGCACCCAACAATCATGCACAGTGGATACATTCCGGCCAAGTCTTTCTGCAATATCGCGAAAAGAAAATCCACCTTCTCGTAGCCCTATTACACGACCTCGTTCAAACTCGTTGAGCTGTTAATAATGGCTTCTTCGTCTTCTTAAAGGCATTCTTGGCTAACATCAACTCACTATGTCAAATCTCAGCGGTAAATAACGTTCACAAACTTTACAGTGCGTATTTAAAGCAAACCTGATTTGCAAGCTCTGAGTAGCGCTACTAGCGCCACACTTATGCGCAAAGCGCGAAATTTGAATCGATGTCATCTTTCAGATGTATAAACACGCCTACCAAATTTCGTTTATCTAACACAAGTCTTTCTTGGTGTTGGGATTTTTTTTTCCGTCTGTGTATATAAAAAAAAATATATAAAAATAAGATAGGAAAGGGAAAATAGACAGTTACCCGTCACTTACCACAGATGAAGGCAGGAGGGCGAGACACGTAAAAACACAAAAACAAAAGAATTACACAATATTTCGACATTAGTCTTACTCGTGTAGGAGGCGAGACATATGGCAGGGGGAAAGATGTGGTCACATCATTCATGTGGCGGGCTCGGATGTGATCCCATCTTTCCCCCTGCCATATGTCTCGCCTCCTACACGAGTAAGACTAATGTCGAAATTTTGTGTAATTCTTTTGTTTTTGTGTTTTTACGTGTCTCGCCCTCCTGCCTTCGTCTGTGGTAAGTGACGGGTAACTGTCTATTTTCCCTATCCTATCTTATTTTCAGTGCCTCGCGGCAGTTTCTTTGTTTCCTTTATCCAAAAATATATATAAAATATTATACAAATAAAAAAATATATATAATAATATTTATGAAGTAAACATCACCTCAGGTTAGTGGTGGTTCAATATAGGTAATGGAAGGAGAGGAATAATAAAAAAAAGGATTAAACATATGTGCTACTAATAATAATGACCGGGTATTATCTTAAGTTGAGACCAGGTGGTTGCCTTGTGCCTAGTTTGTACTGGTAGGCAAGTTCCCACCTTCTGAGTTCAGAGAAACTGCTGCTATATATAAGTTACTTTCTGGACAGCTTTAGTAAAAACACTCTCTTAAATTCTATTTTCATATGAATGTCCAGTTCTTCTATATGTATACTAGATGATACCCGCGACTTTGTACATGTGGTTTAAGAATTTCTTTGCCAGAATTGAATATAGAAAGTTGTAGGTAACAAAGGATTGGTTCCAGACAACACCGAGTCGGCATAATATAACAGGAAAGCCATCACTATATCATACTACTGTCGAACCGGTCTCTTGAAGAGAATCTATTTCCAATATATATAAAAACAGAAAAACAAGTGAAGGTGAGGGGATGTGGGGGGGGGGGGGGAGGCGTGTTAACAAAGGACAGGTTTATTTCAGATTGGTCTTTCCTTCTTTCTTCAGCATCAGCATCTGATTCTTAGGTTCTAATAACTTCAGCTGCTCGTGCTCTGCTAGAGCTACAATCGCAAGGCATGTCAAAAAAGAAGGCAAAATAAACTGGTGCCAGAAACATTTAAGCAGACACATAGCAGTAGGACAGAGAAAATCTACATCTATACTAAATAATACATTTTTTCTATAAACAAAATTTATTAACAAATTATACGCTAACATAATTCGCAAGAAACACACCTTGAGCAATCAACGTAACATTGCAGACTAACATACACATCCGTCTCTCTGTCACCACTTGAGAAGTTCTTAAAATTTCATGACTACAACTGTTAATCGTATCGAAAACAACAATGTCCTGTGCCCTCTCTACAGATTTGCTTGTCAAATTCCGTCACTATCAGTATAGCCATTTAGTCGTCAAACCGTAACAAAAAGACAGAGACTTACTTCTGCATTTATAGTACGAGGGTTGTTTTTTAAGTAAGGGCCGTTCGCGCGTATAGTCCCGTAGTTCGCACGGACGCCGCAACAATCCACCGCGCCACTTGCCGGCATCCTTCCCGTTCACACTGATGCCAGTTGAAGCTCTGTAACTGACGTGTACGCATCGCTGTGCTACTTTATAATGTTTACGATTATTGAATCGCCCGCCGCGTGTGAGATACGGTCAGTGATACGTTTTTTGACCGCGAGAAGCCTATCAGCTGCAGAAATTCATCGTCAGTTAACAGAAGTTTATGGCTTGAATGCAATGAGTGAAGGTAAAGTGCGTCAATGGGTTAGAGAGTTTAAAAATGGCCGTCAAAACGTCCATGACGAAGAACGCTCATGCCGGCCCTCTGTGGTCACTGATGATTTGGTGGCTGCAGTCGAAACAAAGATTCGTGAGGACAGAAGATTCACAATTTCCACTCTTTCTTTGGAATTTCCACAAGTTTCAAGATCAGTTTTGTACAAAATTGTGTCTGAAAACCTAAAGTTTAAGAAACTGTGTTCTCGGTGGGTACCCACACTCCTCACAGAGGACCACAAAGGGAAGAGATTTACCACTTCATTGGACTTTTTGATTCGTTACAAGGAAGAAGGGGATGACATGTTCAGTCAAATTGTCACTGGAGATGAAACATGGGTATCCCATATCACTCCCAAAAGCAAGCGAAAATCGATGGAATGGCGACACACAACCTCACCCGTCAAGGTCAAAGCCAAACAGACGCTGTCAAAGTGCAAGATTATGGCAACTGTGTTCTGGGACCGGCGCGGTGTTTTGCTAGTGGACTTTATGCCACGAGGAACGACAATCAACTCAGATGCCTACTGTGCAACTCTAAAGAAGCTCCGCAGAGCAATTCAAAACAAAAGGCGAGGCATGCTGACAAAAGGAGTTTTGCTCCTGCACGATAACGCTAGGCCTCACACCTCTCAAAAGAGTTGGGATTTGATTGATTCTTTTGGCTGGGAAGTTTTGGACCATCCACCATACAGCCCCGACCTTGCTCCTAGCGATTTTCACCTTTTCCGGTACCTGAAACACCATCTTGGCGGGCAGCGCTTCAATGACGACGATGAAGTGAAAGTGGCCGTGAACTCTTGGCTGTCGGAGCAGGCGGCCGAATTCTTTGAAGAGGGAATTAAAAACTAAGTTGTACGGTATGACAAGTGCTTAAATAAACAAGGCAACTATGTAGAAAAATAGGTAAAAGTGTGTAGGATCAGAAAATAAAAGATTTTTTCCAAAAGTATTTGTATCTTTTTAAAAAAATAAAAACGGTCCTTACTTAAAAAAACAACCCTCGTATTATTACTGCAGATCACACACACACGCTGACTGCGAACAACCCCTGAGGGAAATAAATAACTCTCGGGTTTTCTGATGGTTAATTGATTTATCTTTCTCCCCCAGAAACCGAAACTAACACCTGAACAAGAGTCTCCAAAAACCGTTGCCGTGTTGCCTTATGCCGGGAATACTTCTGGAAAAATCGGAAGAATCTTAGCACGATACGGCGTAAGGAGTATCTTCCGTCCACCTTTAAAGATACATGATATGTTATGCATGGTGAAAGACGACCTTGGCCTTCGAGTCCCGGGAGTTTATTCGATCCCTTGTGAATGCGGCAAAGTATACATCAGACAAACCATAAGAACTATCAAGGAACGCCGCAATGTGCACCAACGATATCTGCGGTTACTACAATTGGACAAGTCCGCATTAGCAGAACATGCTAGAGAAAATTTTCACAGCATCAACTTCGACAATATTGTAGTTCTGGCTAAGATATCATATTTCTGGGACTCAGTGATCAGAGAAGCGCTGGAAATTTGAATAAGTGACAACAACATTAACAGAGATGGTGGTCTTTTCCTGAGCAAGGCTTGGGAGCCAGTCGTAAAAGACCTAAAATAGCAACGTGTTAGACACAGCCTTCCGAGCAGACACCGTCTTGACACGTCGACCAATGGGAGATAAGCCGTCGTGATTGGTCAGTTCCAGAGCCCCCGTGTAATGCCGCCGGTTAAGCAACGATGAGCATGGTGAGCACTTGGATGGGTGACCGCACATGCCAACTGTTAAGCAACGTTATGCTTGGTTTTTACTTGGATGGGTGACCACTCAAGATACTGCCATGGAGCTACTAAATGCCATCCAGTTGCTGAGCTACGGGATGTAGCCACGAGATTCAGAGATGCAACCAAACCGGTTTGACCCCGTCTATGGCCGTGTGCATCGCCGACCAATCAAAGAGCAGCGTGAAGCTTCCCTTGGCAACAGGCTATAAATAGGAGCCAGGACTGGCTCATGAGTCAGTCACAGTCTTGTGTTTGTATTTAAGAGTTAACCTGATGAAGACAACGATGTCAGTTGCCGAAATGTCATTAGAAGAATCCAATAAATCAATTAACCGGCAGAAAACCCGAGAGTTATTTATTACAACAATACGCCGGGAAAAACTAAAATGTCATATTAGAACCCCTGAGGGATCATTATAATGTAATGAAGTGTACACCTACAGGATTGCAAGACTACCTACTATTTGCCTCGCATTGAACCCCTAAATTTGTGATATCTACAGTTTAACATTCAATCCGAATAACAGATGATGCAGGCATTACTCTTACAATCAAAAACAATTACTAAAAATCTTCGCCTCCGTGGAGATTTGAACCGGAGACCACGATGCAAAACAGCAGTAACCACTGTGCTACCAGACAGCTATATGGAAAGGCAGGACAGAAACCTACACATCCTACGCGTCTGTTTATCGCAGTCTGTAGTTTTTCGAAATTGTAAGACAACATGTATTATTTATACAGAAAATTTTTCAATGAAATGTAGACAGTATTTTTCTCCTTGTGTGCAAAGGATAAGTGTGCAAACTTTCATCGAAATTGGATGAAAACTGTGGATTTGTATGAAGAACAAACAAACCAAAAACAAACAAACATACATATATTCATCTTTATATATATATATAGATTACTGCAGATCACACACACAATGACTGCGAATCACCCTTGAGCGATCAATATAACGTAAAAAGGTGAACACCTACAGCATTGCAAGACTACCTACGATTTGCCTCGCATTGCACCCCTAAATTTGTAATATCTAAAGTTTAACATTCAGTCCGAATAACCAACAGTCCAGGCGTGACTCTTATGATCAAAAACTATTTTTTTTTTTTTTTTTTTTTTGCCTCAACCGAGATTTGAACCAGAGACGACGATCGAAACATCAGTAAGCAAGAGCTTTAACCACTGAGCTACCCTACCGCTGTATCAAAAAGCAGTACAGAGACCTAGACATCCAACGCGTCTGTCTATCGCAGTTCAGTAATTTTTCAAAATTATTAGACAACACCTATTCTTCGTACAGATAATTTTTCAACCAAATGTAGACAGTATTTCTCTCCTTGTTTCAAAGGATAAGTGTGCAAACTTTCATTGAGATTGGATGAAAACTGTAGATTTGTATGAAAAACAAACAAACATACTACATACATTCATCTTTATATACAGGGTGCGTCACCAAAATCCGGACAAATCGAAGAGTTTTTTGAAACAATTTTTTTTCACAAAATATTAAAATAACCAAAAATACTTTTGCATGGTTTATCAGGGACCTCTATAGAAAATAATTATTCAATATATCCCCCTTTAGCTTCAATAACTGCCTCCAGTCTCGGCCTGAAGCGGTCGCATGCTCGACGTAATGCAGCCGAGTCCATGGCGGCGAATGCTGCTTCAATGGCGGATCTCAATGATGCGACGTTTGGATGCCGAAACTTGTTGGACATCCTTTCAACTACGCTCCAAACGTAGTAATCCAGAGGATTTAAATCGGGACTGTTTGGAGGCCAAAATTCCTTTGACCAAAACATGTCCAAATTATCGGACATCCAGTTTTGAACCAAATGGCTCGTGTGGGCTGGTGCACCGTCTTGCTGGAAAACATACGGAGTTCCAGACGCCACTGCATCAATCCACGGCTTCACAACACTCGAAATAACGTTCAAATAAACTTCTTTTGTCACAGTTTCCTTGTTTTTAAAAAAATGTGGGGGCATGACATGACCCTTGCTCGACACAACACTTAGCACGTGAACACTGGCAGGAAATTTTGTTCTGGCAACAATAGGGATATCCTGTGGATCATGTGCAAGCCAACGGTCATTTCTTCGATTATTTTTGGCATCAACTGTAAAAATCTTTTCATCAGAAAAGAATCTGATACGCCCAGCGGCATCATTTTTCAGTGATGACAGAAGCAAATGGCAGCGGCTGACTCTCTTTGTCCTAGCAGTCTCGGAGAGCATTATCCTAACCTTCAGTGTGTAGGACTTGTATCTAAGGTCTTCTTCAGCAATTCGACGCATTGTTGGTTCGCTTACACCAATGATTTTTGCCAGAGATCGCAATGACTGCCTTGGATTCTCTGAAATCAGCTCTTGAGCCCTTTCGATGACTTCAGGTGTCCTCATTGTGCGGTCTTTCGAGTGACGCTTCCGTGCCGGTACTGTGGAACCTTCGTTTGACTGTTCGTTTGACTGTTCTAACGGCGAATATTTTGCTACATCATAAACTGTCGATTTTGGGTACTTGAAAAACCGAATTATTTCAACTGCTGAGCGCCCAGCACGAAGACCTTCGACAATCGCGGCTCTTTTATCATACTCCGCACTTCAATTCAACATCATGGCCATTTTGAGGTTACCACTGTTTACTAGAAACGTTAGACACTGCAGAGCGCCAAACACGATCTCTGGCGGAAGAAAAATGTGGCGGGAAATTTAAATTTAAAATTGTCCGGATTTTGGTGACGCACCCTGTATATATAGATAAGCTTTTATTTTAGCACAGTATATGAAATATATGAAATTAAAGCTATGTGAAAATTATCCATATTAAAATCTAGAGATGATTATCGTATATTAGATATTTTTGAATAAAAATCCGTCTTCTAACAACTGTTTTTATTTTTAACTTTCATCCACCAGACGCGTTTCGCCCTTGTGGAGTGGGGCATCGTAAGTGGCTCTAAATAACATAATATTTTGATCATATTTGTGTATGCGAATCTAGTACTTTAATTATATACACATATTCATGCTGTAATATTGTAACATCTGTAGGTTTAGTCTGTTATAATTATTCTATATATTGTTTTCATAGTATCTGTGTTCAAACATAAATTCACTTCTTAATACTAAATTATCTGTATGGTTTCAAGCTAGCACATGTCAGTCTGGAACAGTATCTTCCGCATTTTTCTGCACCGTTGTTCCTTCCTACAGTTTACCACTATCTCCTTTAATATTGTTCACTTCATTTTATTTAATTTTCTGTTAAATTGCACTTTTAACTACACCAAACTAGTTATTGTCTCTAAAGCGATGTGTTTGTTTTGTATATACAGCTATACCAACCAATTTCTGCTGTTTATTGTTTTGTTCACTCTATGTTAAACTATATCTTTTTTTATTATTATTATCTTTTTATTATCTATTAGGATTACATCTGTAGTCATAACAAAAGAATCATGTTTGTAACAGTCAACAAAAAACAAATCAAATTTTTAATTACCGATATGGAATAAACAGCAAAATTCTATTAGGTTTTATTATTGATATTAAGCACAATGATAAATAAACGATTTTCTGTCTTCCAGCCTTGTATGTCACATTGACGGGATGTTTCGAGGGAGTCCCATCTCTTTCCCCATTTTCATCCAACTTTTATTATCTTTTTATTACAGTTGTTAGAAAATTATGGCATAGATGTACTCCCTCAAAACGTGCCATAAATGTGGCATTTATCGGTTGAAAGCCCGAAAACAATTGATTATTATTTATCATTATTGCCCTTGAGGACAGTGTTTAAACTCAAATTATTCATGATTACTCAGTTTTTGTTTGTATTTGTCTTCTTCCTCTTCTCTTCCCAAAACCACTTCATACGCTCACTGTGTTCCTGTTTCCTTTGTTCAGTCCATTTTGTTCCTGTTTTCTTTTGTATTTTAAATTTTGTGTTCATAATTTTGTTCTTGAATTGTCCCCTTTCCCGTATCATTTCCTTGCTGATCCCTGCGTGATTCAAGTCCTCTTCTATTTCCTGGAACGAGTTGGTTTTCCTGAGCGAACCATTTACCACATCAAAGATCCTCTTTGTGAGTCTAGCGCTGTTCATTCCCTGTAAATGTGCATAGAATTGTAATCTGCGTCTTCCGATCATGTCTGTCAATCTATCTGTATGTTCGTATAGTTCTTTCGTTGGTTTTTTCATCCATATGCCGTCTTTATATATTTCTCCATAAAAATTTCTAAGGATTTGGTGTTCAACTTTTTCCGCTTCTGTGATGCCTGAAGCCCCAGTTGTGGTTGTTTCTGATGCATATAATGCTTCTGGCAGTACCACTGTATTGTAATGTCTTGAGTTTGGCCTGTCTTGATATATTTCTTTTGTTATAAAATGACCATGTGAGTCGGTAAGCCTTCTGAAGCTTTTCTGATCTTTCCGAATTTGATAGCTTGTTAGATCCTCCTACTTGTATGTATTCCCCTAGATATTTGAATTTCTCAACTCTTTTTATGTTTCCAAATTTTGTGTGTATTGTTTGTACGTTGTTGTTTTGTTTCTCCATGTACTGCATTTTTTCATATGAAATTTGTAGCCCTGTTTTGGTGGCAATTTGATGTAGCTGTTCGAATGCATCTTGTGCTTCCTTCCTATTGTTGCTGAGAATTGCCAGGTCATCCGCAAATGCCAGGTATCTTATGATTGTTTTGGTGTGTCGTGTTCTTCCTAGCTGTATTCCTTTGACCTCTCTTTACCATTGTTTTATACCAGTACCATGTTGAAAAAAATCGGTGATAATGCATCTCCTTGCCTGACACCCGTGCAAATTTTGAATGGTTCTGATGTTTCTCCTATAAATTTCACTTTAGACATGGTATCAGTGAGTATTTGTTGTATCAGAGCCCTTGTCTATGCCTTATTCGTTTGTTATGTCAAAGAGCATCTGTCTGTCTATGGAATCATATGCCTTCCTGAAATCTACAAATGTTACTACGGTATTGTTTGTTTGTCATATCTTCAGGAGTGTTCTCAGATTCCAGATTTAATCGATGCATGATCTTTCTTTTCTGAAGCCTGCCTGAGGCTCTAGCCTGTTCAGTAGGGCTTTGGAGAGGATTTTATAAATGACTGGCAGCAAGGAGATACCTCTGTAATTATTGGGATCCGTCTTGTCACCCTTTTTATGTAAGGAATGTATTAGTGCACATTTCCATTCTTGTGGGATTTTCTCTGTGATGATTTTTTGAATTTTCTTTGTCAGATTTTCGTCTCCAAGTTTCCAGAATTCGGCAATAATGCCATCGAAAACAGTTCATTTATTTACAATGCTATGAAAAGCTTCATTCCTAAAGCACAGAGATGTTAACGGTAAATTAAAAATAACAGTTTAGTTATGCTAATGGAAGTGTTAATGTTTGTTGTAATGGTTTAATTAACGACAATACGACATTGGTCACAAAGATGTGAGAATTGTGTCTTTCCCAATCAGCTGGATGCGTGACATTTCCACAGCTACCCACACGGTTTTCATCAGGTGAAATGGTTACTGCAACAACACATCACTGACCGAACATCCGAAAAATTTTTTTAGCAGGCACAGAGATGATGACCGTCAATTAAATTTCACAGTTTCATATACTTATTAAAGTGTTAATTTATGATGTAGTGGTCTGATTAACATATTGTGTTTATTTTAATTTAACATTTCCAAAAACTGAATAAATAAATAACTGAAGTCAAAAAATAAAATAGAAGCCAAAGAGTATAAATGGGTATTTCTTGAAAGGAGTGTTCATCTCAAATACTGAGTGAACTGTGTCACATATCTGTCCCATCTCATAATGATTCTAATTTCTTGTTTCATTCATCAGATATTTTTGCAGATTTTAAGTAGAACAAAGTTCTCAAAATTTGAAAACACAATTCAAATTGCTGCAGAATTTTATACATGTTACCATTTCAAACCCAAGTATAAATTGTTTATTGATGGAAATGGAAGTGAAGAAGATAAGTGGATAAATACTTAAAAATACATTATTTAATGAGATGCAAAGAAATACACAAACATGATGTTAAATTTATTGCAACAGGTTTCACAACATTCTAGGTGGCAATAAAAAAAAAAAAAAAAACATGGATCTAAAATAATGACATTCAGCACACATTACACGTCATGTAATCCATAATCCTTATTCTTATATGCCCCCATCGATTCTGCCATCTATGTACCCTGTCCCTAGTTCCCTATTTTACAGATGTGCTCATTGTTAATCACGAGTGACTTGTATACTACTGTGTTTGTTAGACCCGGCATACTTAATGTATAAGAGGAATGTCTATGTTGCTATATGTCTGCAAAATGTCTTAACCTTTTTGTGTTCTGTGTGATAAGTGTATTTCCGTTAGTGAAGTGTGTAGTTTGTCAGGGGAAGTTGGTGACTGTCCCACAGGGTGACCACAAACCTGGAATATTGGGAATTATCAGGGAATTTAAAGCAACCTTGAAATAGCATGGAAATATCAGGGAATCCAAGTAATTTCAAAAATTATCAGGGAATTGTAATTGCAACAACCCAAAATTTGGAAATTTTTTAATAATTTATTTTAATAATGAACTTTTGCATTAAATAATTCAACTTATATATTTTTGGAATAAAATAGCCCTACAAATGCCGCATTTACACTAGCAACTTGCATCTTGTCTCGCGCCTCGTCGAGATACGACGAAGAAATGTTCGTACACGAGTGCTGACACGAACTGCTGTTCGCTCTCTCTGGAACTCAGCATTCAAAATTATATATATAAAAAAAGGGATGACATCTAAATCAGAATTATTGTACTACATGTAAACTCAGAAGTTATATTTTTTAGTAAATAAAACAGCAATCACAGAGTAGTAAGTTTATAAAGGTGTTTTTATGTTTCACTAAACATTTTCACCCTTTCAAGCAAAGTGTGAAACAGATGTTCCAAAAAAATTGAATTTGTGGAGAGTCTTCGAAGTTCTGTAGAATGTCACAAACTGGTTTTGAACTTCTTTTGAGAAAAATTAAACCTTTAAAATCAAAACAAAAGCCTAGATTCAAGATACCAATGCCAGCAAAAATGTGAATAGCGATAATTATATGGCTTTATAACTTTTTTGTACTAATGATATAAAGGTGAATTAAAGCAGAAACAAAATAATACATAAGATAATGTAAATACTAACCAGAGGTCTAAATAGGTAGGATTTATAAAGTTTTGCGTCATTCAGAGCTCTTTCAAATGTTGAATCGATGCTCGTGCCTTTGACTTACACCAAATAAACCGCTGCCAAGGCGAGAGGCACGCTCAAGCAACCACGCAAGGTGAGCCTACGCGATTGCACGGTTTATACAAACTCGTGTTCATGCTATCTTGTGTAGACTCGCGGAAACTTGTGCGAAAGTGTTAACTCGCCAACAGAAGATATTGAAGATGGAACAAAAGAAGCTACCATAACGGATTTGAAAATAAAAGTGTGGAAAATGAAAAAAGGCATAAAACAACTAAGCTTTTGACTGAGTCAAGTTACTGATGAACAATTTACAAATCTTCAATTATTTTATCTACCAAATATTGAAAAATTACTTATTTGTTCTAGTTCATACTAGTCATTATCTTATTTTTGTGCTACTCATTTTTAACTATGCTTCATAATATTATTAAATTAGTTATATAATACCCAAATAAACATTCTTAAACATGTTTCTTTTTCTAATTTTGTGAATTTTATACCAGATTTAATTATGTACAATTGAAATCTAATTAAAACTTTAAATATCTTAATCATGTGAATAAATTTCTAAATCAGGGAAAAGTATGGCAAATTTTTCTATAAGAACAGCTGTTTTGTGAATTCCTAAGCTAGCAACTCTGTTCCTTTTCATCATGTTGCAAATTGTTTTCCCTTAAATTCATCCTACGAATACTGCTCCATTTTCCTTGGGTTAGAATTTCTCCATTTTCTATTAATCTCATTCCCAGAAATACTGGAATCTTATTTGATTTTATGAATACTTACCTTAGTTTTCTCCCGTATAAATTGTATCAGAAAAAATGAACAACTAGCCTTATTATTCTTTTGAGCATTTAAATGTGGAGGAGTTGTTGTAAATTGTGTTTTTTACATTTCAGACACAGGAACGGGAGGCAAAGAACAAGATGAGGGAGAAAGCAAAAGAACTGCAGCGACAAAGAATGGAGGCATCAAAGAAGGGTTTAAAAAGTCCTGGTTTCAATGTAGGTGGTTTTGGTAGTAGCAGCAACTTCTCTGTATCACCTTCTATCGGAGATTCTGCAAATCTTCCACCAGACATCAGCAAACCCAGCTTCACTAGTGTACAGTACGTATCTTACAAAAGTTGCTTATTTTCATTACTCTTCATAGGAAATCTGGAGACTATTCTACATCTACATTCATACTCTGCAAATCACAAACATTGTGGGTGGCAGAGGGTGCTAAGCACCAATCCTAAACCTGCCCATTCCGATCCCGAATAGTGCGAGGAAACTATTATACACATTTATAATAATAAAGAAATGTTATTCGTTTTACTTTAATAGTGAAAGTTAAGACAATTGTAGTCAGATTAGAAAACACTGCTGGAAGAAAGTTGGTAAATTTTTCCCTATGACAACTAAAATAAAAAAAATAAAAATGAGATTACATTCAAAGGGTATTTTAAGTCAGATATGTAAGGAAGAATTGTGTTTGCATTTAATTGCACACATAAAGCACAGAATAAACCCATTCTGAATATGACGGTAGATGATATTCATTTGTGTAAGAATCTTATCTGGCAGGTTTGTTTTACATGTTAAACTCCCACTGTCTATACTGGAAACAGAGTAATCCAATGGTTGTAAGTTCAAATCTCCGTCAGATATTAGCAGTCAGCCCAATCACAGTTTTTAGACAGTCGCCTAGTTGTATGTTGGGATGGTATGTCTTTCTGCCTAAAAAGATAAATGTTCTCATTATAATAGTTACAAATCACATTTTTATAGTGCTTATATAGGTTTGCCAAAATGATAAAGTAATAAAATAAGGACTTGGGTGGTGGCATTGTTTTAAGACTTATTGGCTTGGTTAGTTAAGATTATAGAGTTATAGTTTAAACATA
Organism: Vandiemenella viatica; assembly: GCA_031002005.1. Taxonomy (NCBI): domain Eukaryota; kingdom Metazoa; phylum Arthropoda; class Insecta; order Orthoptera; family Morabidae; genus Vandiemenella; species Vandiemenella viatica. The sequence goes on along the minus strand of JARYHS010008074.1, from coordinate 6,633,452 downwards.
ATAGGATTAATGAAAGTAAAGATTATAGTATTTGAGGCAGATAATTGAGTACATAGGTTTTAGGGGATATGTTCAGATGGACTCAGTATAGATAGAAGGTAAATCACGGATTTTGGCAGGAGGGCAGAAAATGCTCTTTATTTCGTGTCGTGCTAATATCCTGCCTATTTTCTCGGAGATGTTCCCTGCATACGGGATGAAGGCTAGATCTTTAGGCTGTTCTTCTTGCTCAATTGGATGTGATATACTACAGTATAGATAACACTCTCGGGATTCTAGCCGCGTCAAATAAAAGTCGACTGGCGCGGCTAGAATCCCGAGAGTGTTATCTACAGTGCTGCCGCCGCGAAAACGTTCACAGTGATATACTACATTCTGTGAAGAATGATTTGGGATTTAAAAATGCCGAGAGCCTACCGTGCCAATGTGGCAAGTGCTATATCGACCAGATCATTGGCACCATCAAGGCCCATCTGATCGAACGTCAGCACAACATCCAGCTGTTTCAGCTGGAAAAATCTGCCGTGGCACAACACGTCATCGTAAATGGTCACAGTATGGACTTCGATAATGTGAAAGTTTGAGCTAAGTGTTCTTTCTTCTGGAAGTCCATCATTAAAAAAGCCATTGAGATACGTCTGAACAATAATAATGTGAACAGGGATATCGGTCTGTGGCTCAGTGACGTGTGGTAATCAGCTTTTTCTAAAACAACCACATTTTTCGCTGACGGATGGTGGACGCCGACGGAAGATCCGTCCTACCCCGTCTTCAGCCGATTCCAGAGCCGACCGATAGTGGACGAGCAGAATGGAATGGGCCTCCTAGTCAGCCAATCAGAAGACGAGGCAGGCTAGCTACAGATCCGCGGGACTTCCAGTGCAGTTCTGGTTGTCACATACGTACAATGGCCCTGACGATGGCGGCAGAACAAGCCGCCGAAAGCTTGTCTTTCGATAATATTATCCAGCGGAGAACCAGCGAAGACTACATATCATTAGAAATAATGATAATGAATAGTAAAAGAAATCAGAATGAGTAATAAAAAGAAAAGGGTCAAAAAAATAGATAGTTTACCAGTGGTAGGATATTACCAGAGGTTGAGATAAGGTAGATATCTGGTGTCTTGGATATGTTGGTAAGCTATCTCCCAGAGTTCAGAAAGGGTGGACATTTCATGAAAACCACTCTAACCATGAAGTCTTTGGAGCTGTGGAAATTTGTATGGGCATCCACTGGGTAGTTTGGGTAATTGGTCATTTATACTAATGGACAGTTGGTCGACGGTGAGGGCTATATATGAACCAGAAGTAAGTAAATTGATATGGGATCAGTTATGCTCAATTGGAAATGTTTTGCTGGTGGTAGGATTGGTGTGGTGGTAGTTGGTTGCAATTATGCTACAATTGCAAATGATTTATTATTATTAATTTTAACTGTCATTTACTGCTTGGGAACTATTTTTTTGGGTGATTTGTTAGAGTGAGGAACTATTTATTTATGGACCAATGTGCTTTTGATGATTCGTGTTGTGCTGAATGGTGTGAATCTATAGGTAGGAGTTTGGAGAGAAGGATGTATATTTTAAGGAAGGAACAAAGAACTTCATGCCGACACAAAAGAATTTAATGAATATATTGAATATTACACTTACTTGTCTTTTTCAGGATTTGCACTGCTTTTATTTTTTTGCTGTTATTGCCTACATTTCGACACCAATTTGGGGACTTTATCAGGGCTTCTCTTTATCTATCTGCCTGGCTTACGGATACACTTGATTATTTAATTCACGGTACAATGTTTATTTTTCACTCGCTTGTTGGAAATGCGTGACTAGACACATTTTAAAAAAAAAAAAAAAAAAAAAAAAAAAAAAAAAAACCAACTAAGCAACCATGGCATTGTCATTATCAAACCAGACAAAGGAAACACAAGTGGTACTAGTACAGAAAACATAAAACTGAAGACTTTGTATACAGGAATAAAACACACACACACACACACACACAAAGCATCCACAGTGAGAAGTCAACCTAAATTTCACAAAGAGAATATTCCAACAAGAATTTTAGAATTGCTCCAACATACAAGTTAGCCCAATACATGCACACACACCTCACAAAACACTACAAATACCATAAAAATAGAAACATACTAAACATATTCACATGATACAAAATATACAGAATATTTTGATCCCTGACAGCGACATTTGATGTGAAGATACGCTCTCAAAAATTCCTGTTCAGTGAAATCATATGCCATATAGAGAACCTTACAACTCAGAATAACATATCACCCATAATTATCATAGAAATAATAGTACTACTCAAGCTAAAAACCTCATAAAACTATTTCAGTTTTTGAGTGGAGACTTTTCGGGTGTACTGATAAAATGTAACCTCCTCTTATTTGAGCCACATGGTGTCGTATAAACACAATACTTCGACAGCTGGCTCTGCTGTTTTTATCATGTGTTGGATGACTTCAGGTGTTGCAAGCTGGATGTCAACACCTAGACTGGAAGAAGACATTATTTTCACCAATCTGCTAAGCCAGTCTAGGCGGTGACATCCAACTTGCAACATGTGAATCTATCCAACACTTGATGAAGATAGCAAAGCCAGCTGCCAAAACATTGTGTTTATATGACACCATCCGGCTGAATACCCAAGAAGGTTATATTTTATTTCAGTTTTAATAAAGAATATGATTCACAAGAGGAAGGTCTACCCAGAGGCAGTCCAATATCAGAAATAATGGCCTCTTTTTATTTCCAGAAAATAATTCCAAAGAAACGATACAAGATGATATACTGGCATAAGTTTTTGGATGATATAATATGCCTACTGGACAATCCACAACAGTGAATCGAGGAATTCCACGGTAACATAAACAAAATACACAAGAACATATCCTTCTCTATTGATAAAGAAACAAAACAAAAATATATAAACTTCTTAGACATAACAATTAACAAGACAGGCAATAGACAGTTTCAGTACCTACAGAAAACCAACCACTACAGACAGAATTATACATGTACTTCCAGGCAACCCATTAATCACAAACAGGCCATTGTCAGATTCATGTTATGCTGAATGAATTAGATACCCCTCACCAAAGAAAATTATATAACAGAACTCAACAATATTCTACTGATAGCATCCAAGAATGTCTATATCACTAACATGGTGCAAAAGATGAATAAATAAATAGTATAAAAACAAATATACAGACATAGTCAACAACACTGAATACTCTGTTCAAAACCACATTCACACATGACACACCACAAGAAAACTGACAATGGCTTTCAATGACCTACCTGAAAACACATGATCACTAATAGTTTTAGGAAAATTGGAATAAATATAGCCTTCAGAACTGACAACACTGTTCAAAAACAGTTAAACAGAAAACAGATGAAAATAAGAATCAACAATCAGGAATATATAAACTGACTCACCAACAGTGTATGGCCACTTACATCAGACAAACAGCTAGAAAATTTGAAATACAGTACAAAGAACACTAGAGGACATGAACCACTCTACTTTTGCTGAACAGTTACTTTAAAACGAACATAAACACACTGAAATAGAGAAAGATAATACTGAAAATTAATAATCACATGCTGATAATACAAGAAAATTACCACATACAAAAAGCACCATATGAAGGGGAAATGTAATCAATGAATACAGTCACCATACCAACTATTCATTACTCAGAACACAAAAAACAATTCCACAGTCAAAAACACTACCATAACATAGAAACTGAAAACACAAACGGGTTGATAAGGCACTTTCTTGAAGTAGTAAGCGTCTCTGAATTAGAGCTGTAAAAGTAACGAGAAATTCTGTACCTGTATGTATTCATTTCTAAACCAATCGCTACCCGTTACTTTCGAATCATTTCTCATTACATTTGATACAGTCAAACACTAGCATGATGCATCGCATCGAGTCGCGTCGCGTATGAGATAACTTTGTTACTATTGTATCGTTTCATTCCTTGTTTCTTTTGATACAATACAAACTAGCATTAAGTACCGCATTCGCATCGAGTCGGGTCACATATGGGACGATTTCATTCGTACTTGGTAAAGGTTAAGTAAATTGTTTATCTATTAAAATAAGTTAGGTAAGTTGTTCGTTTGGATAAAACTTAAAGTAATTAGCACATGGATCTTACAGAAAACCTCTGAATGTACTGTAATGAATATTGTATATGAAAGAATAATCTAATTTCAAAACAAACACCTGATTGCACTTAACAACAAAAAAGTCCTGACCTTTCACTTGACTGTGACATATCTAGTGACAATAACTAATGACAGTTATTTTTTTAAAGTAGAATCCTGATATGATAATAGGACATGTATTTAACAAATATTATAATCTCATCAAAGTATTTAATTAAATATGAGGTTTCACCACTGTCTTCCTTTACTGTTTTCATTTATTTTTGTAAATTCTTCATCTTTTTGTGATAGATTTGTTGAAATAAATGTGGACATGCCATCAAATCGGGACTGCAGGCAGATTGTTACTGACGCCAACTTTAATTGATTTATTTAAAAAAATATCAAGATTCGAAACTTTTAAATCAATAACAAAAGTACAGGACAAATATGTGATTAGATTCGTAATTGTTGTTGTGTCATGGTTACAACAGACATTCAACATCAAAGCCAGTACCAAATTAATCACATGGATCCTTCGTTATTAATACAATAACTAACACCAGGAAAAAGGTATAAAGTCATTGTGCCTTGTTCTTTGTTTATGGAATTCTGAAACTGCAAAAGAAGGGCTGCTAGATTTGTTTCTGATAATTATCGCAGAACACAATCAATAACAGATATGATAAAAGAGCTGGAATGGAATTCATTGGAAGACAGGAGGAGGATGAAGAGGGTAATGGGAGTGTACAAGGCATATATTGATGATAAGGCATGGAAAGATATTGGTGTAAGAATTAAAAGTAATGCTTGGAAGGGAAAAGATGACCATTACCACAAGCTTGCACTAGATTTCAGGCACAAGGGTGTAGGAAGATTCTCTTTTTTAGGTAAGGGTGTCGGGTATTGGAATAAGTTACCAAGAGAAATGATGAATAATTTGCCAAAAACTTTGAAAGAATTTAAAGATAAAATTTGTAGAGGGCAAATATTGGTAGGTGCAGGATAGGGGGGCAAATGATGTGTAGGGAAATTACCACCGGAGTGCTCTATTGCAATTCAATTAAATATTATTAGAACATAACAAGTGTAGAGATATATCACAAACTATTAGAAAACTCTTTTATATTGTAATTTACACTATAAAATAAAATAGAAGGTATATAATCTTAAAATAAACAAATTTCATAAATGATAACAAATCTTCTCGGGTTTGCAGCCGGATTTTATTACAAAGCGACAAGCTTTCGGCAACTGGCTGGGTGAGCTCCGGCAGTTAAGCAACGGTGAGTGTGGTAAGCACTTGGATGGGTGACCGGCACCTCGGCCAATCATAGTGAAATGGGACTGAGAGCGTCGTGAGGTTGCTAAGCGACACCAGTAAATGCTTGGTATTCGTAACGGCAAGATCGCCGATACATAATCGACCTGAAGATGGCTACTGAGCTAGTTGCCGAAAGTTTGTTGCTTTGTAATAAAATCCGGCTGCAAACCCGAGAAGATTTGTTATCATTTATTCGCCGGGAAAGCCTGCATTCAGATATAATTATCATAAATGTTTGAAATCAATAAACCTCACTAATGAACGATCAAAATTACTATTTCAAATTATCCATACAAATTTTCTGTTTACAAATTATGCACTGTAAATTTTAATGTTAAATAAAATAAACCTACAAAATTAGTCTTTACATTGTCAAAATTTGTTACCTTGTTAAAAATATCAAAACTTAATAGTAAATAATATTAATTACATTAAAATAATGTTCGCACAATGTGTTTGTACAAAAACATTTTTTTTGATAAAATGATTTCAAATCAAAATTCCCACAAACACGTGCGTATGTATGCGATTAACAATGTTCAAACTTCATTCTTTCGTTCGTGATAGAGCGCATGCACCTGCGGTAGTTTCCCCACTCATCCGCGTTTCTGATTTATGATTTTTTTTATTCTTAGAATTCATTGATTGGTATGTCACATTACTTCTGATACAATGAAACATCGCATGAATGACTTCGTTAATACTTTGTAAAGTTCAAGTAAATTGTTCATTGAGTAAGTTAAATTTAGGTAAATTGTTCGCACATTTGATTTACTGCACTGAATATTACATACTTCCGAATAATACCTAATATCACAATCGAAGCACACTTAAATCAATTAATTAACAAACATTTGCTCATTCAAACGCAGGGCGAACCATTCCAGTTCCTACATGACACGTCGTATTCGTATCTATACGACAAATGCGAGTAACGAAATGAATTTCTACATCTACTTTCATACTCTGCAAATCACAAATATTGTGGATGGCAGAGGGTGCTAAGCACCAATCCTAAACCTGCCCATTCCAATCCCGAATAGTGCGAGCAAAGAAGGAATACATATAAGTATCAGTACGGCATCTTATCCCTCCGGTCATTGCGACCTAAATAGGTTGGCAGAAGAAGTATTTCATTGCACTCAAAATTTAAATTTTTTCGCATATTCTCCAATAAATTCGAACGCAAGCTACGTCGTCTGTCTTCCAAACTATCCCAGCCCAATCTATGTATCAATTCTGTGACGCTTTCATAAAGGCTGTAACAACAAGTCACGAATCTAGCGGCTCTCCTCTGCACCCTCTCAACTGAGTCAATCAGAACCTTGCGATATGGATCCCAAACCCCACAACAGTAATCCAGATGCAGACGCACTAGTGTTTTATACGCTATCTCCTTTGTTTGAGCATTACAATTCCTCAAAATATGACCTATGAATCGCAATTTAGAATTAGCCTTGCCTACGACGGACGTTATGTGCATGTCCCATTTCATATTGCTTTGTACTATCAACCCCAGATACTTCACATAATCAACCGTGTCAACAGCTGAATTGTTTATTTTGTAATCGTGAACAAACTGATTCTTCTTGTTACTTATCCACATTACCTTGCACTTTTTGCAATTAAGTGTAATCTGCCATTTACGGCACCAATCGAAAATAGCATCAAAATCACGCTGAATTCCTAAGCAATCGTCGGAGCACCTTATTTCCCTATAGATAACCGCATCGTCAGCAAACAATCGCAACCAGCATTTGACGTTGTCACCTAGATCGTTTATAAATATTAAGAAAAGAAGTGGACCTATTACACTTCCTTGAGGAACGCCCGAAGTAACATTTATCTTAGAAGAGGCTTCCCCATCAACAACGACATACTGTGATCGACCAGTTAGAAAATCACTTATCCACTCGCAAATCTGAGCCGAAATACGGTAAGCTCGAATTTTTGTTAAAAGTCGGTTGTAAGGTACATAATCAAAAGCTTTCTGAAAATCCAAGAAAACTGCATCAACTTGCGAACCTGCATCGATAACTTTCATTATGTCATGGGAAAATAGGACCAGTTGTGTTTCACATGATCTCTACTTCCGAAATCCGTGTTGACACGGTGTTAGTAACTTGTGCTCATCTAGAAACTTAATAATGTTAGCGCATATGACATGCTCCAGAATTCTACTGCAGGCAGATGTTAGAGATATGGGTCGACAATTCCTAGGGTCACTCCGATCTCCTTTCTTGAAAACGGGAATTACCTGGGCTATTTTCCAGCTAGAGGTACTTTTTTCTCTTCTAAAGATTTGCGGAATATATCTGACAGAAATGGTTCAATTTCCTCTGCGTATTCAGAAAATACTCTTACCGGTATACCATCGGGACCCGGTGCTTTACCCCACTTCAGGAGTTTTAATTGCTTTACAATACCTGCACTATCAATTTCTATCGGATCCATCTCTAATTCCACAGGATGTGATAAAGTGGGGATGTTTTCCATGTTTTCGCGCGTGAATGAATTTTTGAATTTGGTGTTAAATACGGTAGCCTTGTCGCGGCTGTCTTCAACTTCCTGTCCGTCTTTTATTAGAACTGGCTTATTGTTCCCACTACAACTAACTTTTTTTACATACGACCAAAATTTCTTAGGGATTTCAGTGAGGCTCTTAGAGAGGGAATTGTCACGAAAGTTATTAAAGGCCTCACACATCGCATTCTTAACACATCCCCTTATCTCCTCTAACTTATCTGAATCAGTCCGATGCATCGTCCTTTTTGACCGTGCATTTGTGAGTAACGATTCGGTACTTCGAGTCAGGTGATGAACCCGTTACTCAGTAATGAATACATCATTACTATTACAGCTCTACTCTGAATACATCAATCATAAACAGCAACAAATGCATGTTGTAGTGGCTACACAAACATAGCAGATCAGATACAGCATTGTGATTTCAAAATGAATTAAAATTTTGTGGTCAAAAGGACAATACCAGGCATGTGTGAAACATATATTAAGAAAAAGAAATACTGAGATGGAACCTTCCCCATCTTCAATGTTAATATGAAATAAAAAAAACTGTAAGTAGAGTGTAATATTTACAACATTTAATAATAGATTAGTATTTACATAAACATACTATTGCAACATCGAAACAGGTACATAACTTTTTCCAGGACATCAAGGATGATTGAATAAGAAGTGAAACGTGTATGCCAAAATAATTTTTTTTTCTTTTAGCTGCACTAGACAAAAAACTACTGGTAGTCCTTATTATTAAAGCAACTAAGGGCATAATTCCTAATAATCAACATGTTAGTAAGGATAGACTACAACCTTGATGCATTTCTCTCATTATTCACTATTTTTTATCATAGCCACTTGATTCTTATATAGATCATAAAGTATTCTTTTACTGCATGGAACAACTTGTCCCACATAACATTTTCAAAACCTTTTTCTAAAACAACAATTTCATAATATTATCTTGGTTTCCCTTAATTCACATTTTAAGTATTAATCTTAGTCATACCAAGCGTGGTGGTTGAAACGGTTAGCGTTCTGGCCTCGCATTCGGGAGGACAGTGGTTCGAATCCCCGTCCGGGCTTCCAGATTTGGGTTTTCCATGGTTTCCCAAATCACTCCAGGCAAATGCCGGGATGCTTCCTTCAAAAGGCCATGGCCGAATTTCTTCCCATTCCTTGCCCTCCATCCTTTACCGTCTCTAAAGACCTCGATGTTAAGAGACGTTAAGCAGATAAAAAAATCTTAGTCATAAATCTCCAACTCTTTCTCTTCTACTGTCCTTTCTAATTTTGTGTATATTATCATGGTGAGTAATTTTGAATCAAGTTGTAACGTGTCTATGTTAGATATGGGGTTATTCACAGTTCATATATTATATTGGTTGCTTTACTTAGTCACTCAAAATTACTAGAGATAGGTCTGACCGGCTGCCACATATCCGTATTTTAACCCCGAATACGAAGATTAATCACCCGAGATTAATCACTTATGGCTACTTCAATTAACCACAGCTACATAAATCAAGAGATATGTCAGGGATACATTTACCGTTTATTACTCTCAAGTTCGCACAGATACAGTAAGCCATCACAAACAACCAGAAATATATTTAATTCTCAATCAGACTTCATTAATCCTTAGACTGCAAGTTCAGATAAGTGTTGAACACTGATTATGGCTATAGTAACAACCGACACTCTGATACTGCACTCGTACTTGCTGTCCACCGTCCTGGTTTATTCTTGTACTGCACTAAAACCGTTCACATCACTACCAAAACTGCTCATCAGTCTTTCTAATGGTCTTTCCGACTAATATATCGTTAATTAGCACGTGGTTCAGCCAATAATAAAACCACGCTGGCGATACACATTTAACATCTTCCCGCTACGATACAACAGCTCCCCTCTCGCTACCTCGCTCTCCCTCCACTGTCCTCTCTGACTCACCCACCTGCGATATTCCATATCGCAGCTCGATATTCATGTAATCACTCTGTGGTGTTACAAAGTGATGTTAGATTTGAAATGCAATAGTTCTAACATTTTTTAGCTTGCTTCAGAAGTGTGAAGATGATACTTTTATTAAAATCTCTTGGAATGTCACCTGTTTATGTCTATTTGATACCAGTTCGAATAATCTTTGGATTTCCAATGTTCTACAGGAATCTCAATTCCAGTGGCTTGTTTGATTCCAAATCTTTCAAAGTTCTTGCAAAGTCTTACCTTCAAACATTATCATCAATTTCATCATTGCCTTCTTTTTCCACTACCCTGTTGTATTCCTTTCATCAGTTAGCTCTATCTTCTGAGTTTAAAAAAGGTTTTCCATCAGCAGCATTAGTGTTTACACATCTTGTATTCGTTTATCTAAATTTTATTTTATCTTCCTATAAGCCACATCTACTCTACTGACAACTATTTTCTTTTCTACATCTAAACACTTTTCTTGCAGCCATTTTTTTCTATTGCTTTTTCGCATTTCCTATATCATGATTTCTAAAATATCTGTACTACTCTCTTCCTGCTTGATCCTGAGCAGCATTATTGTGCCATGATCCAAGAGTTTTGGGAGGCTTTTTCCTAAAGCCTAATGTTTCTTTAGCAGCTTCGATCATTTCTCTCTTCGGCACATTCCATTCACCTTATGTTGAACTCCTTTTGAAGTTATTTCTTAGACCCACATCTACAATATCTGGGAATTCCATTTTGTTCTACATCTGTTGCTTTTTTATTCTCTTCAGTTTCAACCTATACTTCATAACTGTTAGAATCTGACCAGAGGCTTTGTCATCTCCTGGATAATCTTTACAGTGTAGACCTTGATTCCTGAATCTCTGTTCTCCATAATGCATATATTGCCTGGATGTTTCCAGCTGTATATTTTTTGGATATGACTCCTAAATAGTGTGTTTGCTGTGATGAGCTTATATTTTTCACAAAATTCTAATAACCTGCTTCATCGCTCATTTCTTTATCCTAGACCAAAACGTCCTACAGTGAGCGCCCTCTTTTCCTTCTCCTACTATTGTATTCCATGATTATTATAATTTTCATCCCTCTTCACATATCGGATTACATCAGAGTCCCGCTAATTCGAACCCCGGTAATCCGAACGTTCGGTTAATCCGAACTTGGCAAAAAATTAGTCTAAGTATGAAAAATGGTAAAAGAATTAAAACGCAGTTCATGTATTTAATTGTGTGGTGAACTGCTGTACATACACACAATTTTAATTTAAACAGTACAGAACACACATATAAAAAAAACAACTGTGTGGTTTTATAAAATCATGAAACAAGTGAAACTTTTTTAAGCATTTAACTGAAAATTTTTGGAAAATTATTCGATTTAGGGTATTAAAATTGTGTTCTTAATCTTAACTTAATAATGGAAAATGTGAATGATAATGGGAAATCAATAATAAACAAGATATCCAACTATAAATAGAGTGTGGAATACATAATAAATACAACCATTTAGGTGATAGACGCATATTAAAAACTTATAACAATATTTATTTAAATCATTGAATCATTTTGAACTTCAATTATTCTATCAATAACTTCATCTTCACCTCGAGTACATGTAATTAACATTTTATGGTAACTAAAATAAGTAAACAATGTCTTACATTTTATTTTTTTCAATGTATCTGGAAAAAACTGCATCAATTGTGGTACCATATCTCATGGTTGGTATGTTTCTATCATTTTTCATTTCAAGATTGAATACTTCTCTCAAGTATTCAGTAAGTGGAGCAGATTCCTCTTTCTTAAAATCTGTATTTAAATGACCAGATAAAATAATAGGCATTCGCGAATATATTTCTCGTTAACATAAAGTTTGTGCCAAAGACGTAGCAAATGGAGCAAGATGAAAACCTATAAAATCTATGATATCATTTATTTTTGATTTACTTTAATATAAATTGTCACAATTACAAGCTTTGTGTTGTCATCAAGTTGACAAATAGCTGCACAAAAATCTCCCACAGCAGATTCGAATGTTGTTGCTTGACTAACACTCATGTTATTTATGTATACTTGCATTTCTGATTGAACTCTCAGTGAATTGTCATTGTTTTGTAATATAGCTATTCCACCATATCGAGTATTAATTTCTGTTGACTCACACAATGGTAATTGGGAATATTTATTTCCTCAGTATTGTTTAATTTAGTTTCGGATAAAACAAGTGTGTTGATTGATTTTGTCAGTAATGTATAAACATCTTCTGAATGAGCTCGTAAACTTTGTACATTGAATGTTATCGCATTCGGGAGGACGGCGGTTCGAATCCCCGTCCGGGCATCCAGATTTGGGTTTTCCATGGTTTCCCCAAATCACTCCAGGTGAATGCCGGGATGCTTCCTTCAAAAGGCCATGGCCGAATTCCTTCCCATTCCTTGCCCCCATCCTTTCCCGTCTCTAAAGACCACTTTATTGTACTGGGACTGTTTCAAAGTCTGCTGAATTTCAAGTGTTTTTCCTGAAGACATTGCACAGGATTGTTCAAGCTTCACTCAGTTCTTCTTCCAATCACAAATGGTTGCCTTACCAACACCCAGTTCCGTCGCCAGTTTAGATACATTCTCACCATTGCTTAACTGCTTCAAAGCATCCAGTTTTTTCCTTGAGAGTTAACGTTATATGTTTCCATTTACTCATGATGACAATACACCACTACACCCGAATGCATACAATACAACTGTCAAGCATTCCAGCGGTCGATAGCTAACATTAACTGAGCATATGTAATTGTATTAACTGAGCAGTTAGCGAGCTGGCTGACAGTGCTCTGACCTCGAACAGTTCAAACGTCTCAACAACAAAGGGAGGGAGTGAGAGTGAGCGATTGTCCCCCCAGTTGTTACCATGGTGTACCTACTTATATGCTTGGTATACTTCATTCTAGAAACTGGTCACTGTAATTCTGGCTAATCTGAACAAATCGGTAATCCGAACCCCATTTAGTTCGGGTTAACATGACTCTAGTGTATTTCTCAAGTTTCATTGTATACTTTCTCATTTCTTATAATGTTCCTGTGTAATTGGTAATGTGGTTGTAGCAGGCTTAGTTTTAGTGGTGGATCTATGATTTTTCCAAACCGGGGCAAAAACTTCACACTGGCGCCGCCCCCCCCCCCCTCGACCAAAGAAAACACCACACTCAGTTTGGCACTGTTAAACACTAACGTTATAAAAAGGTCATAATAGGAAATGAGTTATTTTATTGCTTGCATCATATATAATACACAATATCAGAATGCATAACGCACGAGCCAGACAGTACTCACAATTGCAGCCTAGTCGAGCTTTTAGTGAAAAAAAAAAAAAAAAATGTATATCGTCTCATCTTGCATAAGACTGTTATCGACTTTCTAAAAGCAATATTTCAACTACCATTAAAAATATGGTATTTTCAGGAATGGCTGCTTAACAGCCGAACGACTTACAAATACAAGCTGGATAGCAGGTGCAGTGTTTACACTGCGGAGTGCTATGCCCTGCTAAAGTCGCTCCAGCATATGAAGGCACGCCGTGATATGAAGTACCTCATATGCTGTGATTCCCTGAGTTGTATTCAGGCGTTAACAACTATGTACCCAGCAGACCGTATAGTCCAGGACATTCAGGACGCCCTCCTTTCCCTCCAGTCCTGTGGGAAGGAGGTCGTATTCTGCTGGGTACCCGGTCATGTGGGAATCGGGGAACGAGGCAGCTGATGAAGCTGCCAAGTTAGCCTGCAACAAGGTCAGAATTGACTTTGATCCGGTCCCCTCTGGCGCACAGCTTTCTTCTCCACCGGGAGGACCCTCCGGAATGTGATGCTTGTGGCGTACCTTTGACGGTACGCCACATTTTAACCGAATGTGTATTGTTTTTAGATCTAAGGGCAGACGTTGGCTTAGCCAACTACCTGTCCCTTATTTTAAACGATGACGGTGACAATGTGGCTAAGTTTTTAAAATTTTGTTGCTTGGCCGGTCTTGTCCCAAAAACTTTGGGCAGATCGGCCTAGGTTTTTAATTAGATTGGTGGCCATTTACAACCACCAATCCAAGTACCGTTTTTTCTTATGACACTGCTTATATGGCTGGCCCTTTTACAGCCAGCCAGCTAACTTATTTTTTTAAACTGGTTGGCCCTTTTACAGCCAACCAGTTAATGTATGTATTTTTATATTTTATTGCCTTGTTTCAGTTTTATATCTTATGTAGCTGTCTGTGTGGCTGATCTCTTTACAGTCGGCCACGCAGACGGTATTTTAGTTAGTAGGTTAGTATTTTATTGTGCTGTCTCTGTGGCCGACCCCTTTACAGTCGGCCACACAGACGGCAATTTTGCCACGTTGTCATGCATGGTTGTTGCTAGGGCGCTAATGACCCCGTCGTTGACGCGCCCTAAAACCCAAATAACAACAACAGCTTAACAGCCTATTCCCTAAATACGTTTTCGGAGAGTGACGTTTTATGAGTGCTTTATTGTAGGTATATGTCTTGAGAAACAGCGGTATATGCTAATAACAATTGATAAGTTTGGTTCATAATCTTATATATATGTGTCACAATGTTTGCCCGAGATGAACTCCGAAACTACTGACCGATTTTTATGAAATTTGGATTATTGTGTGTACTTTGGTCCAACTTAAAAGATAGAATAGTTTTTATCTTGATTATTGACCTAAATATTTATTATTGCGAATTACAAAGGGAGGAGGGGAGAGGACAAAGAACAGAAAAAACCATAAGTTAATTCTCCCAGTCGAAAATTCACAGCAGCAGTTTATAAAAATCTCGCGTTACGATGATCTGATTGGAACAGCAAAATATACAATACACTCATAAGGACCACCACTAAATAATATGGAAGGAGATGCACCAATCGCGCACAAACTTCCCCATAAACTAGGACTACTGTTCGTTCCCAGGTAATTGATGTCTGTCTGTCTATGTTCTGACTGGAACAGCAGGCACAACAACACGGCGGGTTTAGCATTGAGGCGCCTGACAAATAGATTCAACATGTACGTTTGGGCACCAGAGGAGCCCACACACTACCCGAGCAACGACAACAGACCTGATGTATTCGACGTAATCATTACAAAGGGCATCTAGGGGTATATCGCCACCTCAGCCATAAACAGACTCTCGTGTGATCACTGTCCGGTTATGGCCAAGGTTGAGGTTGGACCCTGGCAAACCCACGACGATCCATCTCCCGACTACCATAAAACTAACTGGAGGCGCTACCAGGAGATCCTCCAGGTTAAACTAGCTGACCCATCTGGAATTTATAACATCGACGATGTCCTGCAGTCTTTTGAGACAGCAGTCAAAAAAAACCAACCGCATCCTCTACACCAGTCAGGGTACCTAGGCCAGCACCCACTCTACAACTTCCCCCACACCTACTAGCGCAGGGGTGGCGAACCAGTTGATCGCGATCGACCGGTCGATCGCGGCTATTAGTCCAGTCGATCGTGCCAAGGTAGCTCTCTTTTGTATACGTCACGCGATGGACAATAGGGGGGAGACTAGTGGGACGCTGTAAATCCGTCGGTTGACGACAGGGACTACCGGAGTTACGACGTCAACGTAATTGTAAATCACTATTAGTGGTTGAAGAGAAACGCTAAGAAAGAAATGCTTCTGAAGGTTCATCAAATAAAGTAAGATAGCATTTTAGATATTGTTACTATGGCAAACGAACCTTTCAATACTGTTCACTCGCTAACTTTGTGCCATTATTACGAAAATAAATTTAATTCACATTTATTGGTGGTATATTTATACTTCTATTATTATATGAATTGTGTTATTAACATTTTAGTTTAATTTTTGTAGATCCTTGAATAATGTGCTCCAAAAAAATCAAAAACTTATCACTTTCACTAAGTATAGGAACTGGACTGCTTCTTTATAGATGGTGAAAGAAAACTGTCGTTTCTTAATATGAATTCATCTGCGACGATAACGAAAAAAATGAAATTAGAATGACATTTTAACACAATGTAAATATTGGACAGACTTTCCAACTAACAGCGAAATTAGACAGACTAAATTGCAAGCATTGAAATAGCAAATAACAGTCCAAGAAAAACATGTTTCCTAAGCTTATCAAGCAAACTAAGGCTGCACCTGAAGCTTCTTTCCAAGTAAGCTACAGAACTGCACAAAAGTGCAAACATTTTTCCGGTGAAGAATACATCAAGGAAATTTTCGAAGCAGTGTCAGTTTCGCTGTTCGTGAATTTGAAAAATAAAAATGAAATTAAAGAAGCTATTCATGGTTTACAGCTATCTCAAAATACTGTGGTTCGCCGTATAGAAACGATGAGTGAAAACATGAACTAATAACTACAAAAGAGATCTCGACCGCTGCATTGCACTTTCTACATCTACATCTATACTCTGCAAATCACAAACATTGTGGGTGGCAGAGGGTGCTAAGAACCAATCCTAATTCTGCGCAATCCAATCCCGAACAAATCGAGGAAAGAAGGAATACATAAATGAATCAGTATGGCATCTTATTTCTCTAGTCTTATCCCTCCTGTCATTGTGACCTAAATAGGTTGGCAGAAGAAGTATTTCGTTGCACTCGTAACTTAAAGATTTTTGCATATTCTCCAGCAAATTCAAACGAAAACGACGTCATCTGTCCGCCAAACAATCCCAGCCCAACCCACGAATCAGCTTTGTGACACTTACGTAAAGACTGTAACTAGCAGTCACGAATCAAGCGGCTCTTCTCTATACTTTCTCTAATGTGTCAATCAATCCCTTGCGTTACGGATTCCATATTCCACAACAGTATTCCAAATGTGGACGCACTAGTGTTTTGTACACTATTTCCTTTGTATGAGCATTACACCTTCTCAAAATACGTCCTATGAATCGTAGTTTGGAATTAGCTTTGCCTACAGCGGAAGTTATGTGCAAGTCCCATTTCATATTGCTTTGTACTGTCACGCCTAGATACTTCAGGGAATCCACAGTGTCAACAACTGAATTGTTAACTTTGTAACTTAAGTGTAAGCTGCCATTTACGGCACCATTCCGAAATAACATCCAGATCGCGCTAAATTTCTAAGCAATTGTCAGAGCACCTCACTTCCCTATAAATAAGTGCATCATCAGCAAAAAGTCGCATCCTGCAATTAACGTTGTCACCGAGATCGTTTATAAAAATTAAGAAAAGAAGTGGTCCTATTACACTTCCTTGAGGAACGCCCGAAGTAACATCTAGTTTAGAAGAGGCTTCCCCGTCTACAACGACATACTGTGACCGACCAGTTAGAAAATCGCGTTTCCATTCGCAAATCTGATCAGATATACCGTACTCTCGGATCTTCGCTAAGAGTCGGTTATGTGGTACAGAGTCAAAAGCTTTCTGAAAATCCAAGAAAATAGCATCATCAACTTGTGATCCTGCATCAATAACGTTCATTACATCATGCGAAAATAGAGCCAGTTGCGTTTCACATGATCGGTTCTTCCGAAATCCGTGTTGGTATGCTGTAAGTAGCTCGTTTTCATCTAGAAACTTCATAACGTTAGAGCATATGACATGCTCCATAATTCTACTGCAAACAGATGTTAGCGATATCGGTCGATAATTCCTAGGATCTCTCCGATCTCCTTTCTTGAAAACGGGAATCACCTGCGCAATTTTTCAGTCAGAAGGTACTTTTCTTTCCTCTAAAGATTTACGAAATACATCTGACAGAAATGGTTCTATTTCTTCCACGTATTCCGAAAATACTCTTACTGGTATACCATCGGGACCCGGCACTTATATCCGGTTTTAACCAGCTTTCAGTACCTAATACAGTATCAGCTTCTGTGCTACTAATAACGCTTTACGCTCAGGCTGCTTATTACAAACACTTCTACAGTTTATAACGAGTACTTTTAACGGTCGAGATTGATTTTCGCTACTCCTAACATATGGTGCCGAATTTAATTGGGCTGCCCGTGACTGTAATCCCAGTTTCGGGTCTTCCTCCCTCAGCCTAAAAAATCCCCCAATGCACTCCACACGGCCCCTGCCACCCGTGTAGCCGATTCACGTGTGTAGTGCACACCTGATCTATCCAAGGGAACCCTACACGACTCGACCCCAGGGCCAAGATCAAGGAATCTGCAGCCATGATTATCGCAGAAACGACGCAGTCTCTTGTTCAGACCCTCGACTCGGCTCTGAACCAGAGGTCCACAGTCTGTTCTATCGACAATGCTGCAGATGGTTAGCTCAGCCGAAATCTTGCAGTCATCAACCACAGAGCTCACCGTATGAGCAAGCCGCCGGAAGGAAGAGAGGATACCCTCCGACCCAAGGTGGCAAGCATCATTGGTGCCGACATGAGCTACAATCCGCAGCTGGCTACACCTCGTCCGCTCAATGGCATCCGGGATGGCCTGTTCCACATCATGGATCAGACCTCCCGGAATGCACAATGAATGGACATTGGACTTCATCCCAGACCTGTTCGCCATGTCCCTAAGGGGCTCAATGAAACGCCTAACGTTGGAGCTACCTATCACCAGAATCCCCTTCTGTGATCGCCCAGACCTAGCGGGCGGAGGGGCTGGCAACTCGCTGATTGACGATTGTGGATCTGAATCAGATCCAGACAACACATCAAACCTATTGGACAGTGGTGCAAGCTTGCCCTCCTGGGATTCAGACCTGTACGCCTGCCCCCGCGTGCGGCGTCGACGTCCGTAAACCACGCGCCAGACACCATCAGGTGACTGCCGCACAGCCTCCGAAGTCTCAGCTTGGACTGCAGGTACGATATTTGGTAGGGGAGAACCTGTGAGAACACTAGCTTCGTCAGGGTCACCCCTTCCACATCTGCTGCAGCCACCTACGGCAGCTTCCAGCCTCGTAACTTTCGTTAGCAAAGCTGCAAGCTGAGCTCGAAGATCAGCCATCTCAGCCCGCGTCTGCACACAGCAGTCACAGTCCCTACACATATTGCTTTGAACGCAGAAACTACGGAGAGGATGAAAGTTGAACTAACCGAGTGATCCAAATAAACTGTTCACAACTTACTACCAACCGCTAGGCACGACCTAAAGAGAACCTACTGAGGAGATGAATTTAGACCAGACGACTGCACTTAGTAGTTAATAGGACGTACTGATAACCAGTGTTAGCAAACCAATGTACTAAATAAAAAACAAATAAGATCTATATACTTCGCTATAGAAAAAGCAAATAAATGCGATCACGATTAGAGCACGCTGTTATAATTCAATTAAAGCAAATAAATCAAACGCTATCACAACACTTTAAAATAGGTAAACAGATGGCGACACCCGTCACGACGGTTGCTGGAACTCAACTAGCACCTCCTCTGCGACGACAAAAGATATTCAAAGATAAATACTCAGAAAATGCGGCACTTGACGGTTGCTGGAACTCAACTAGCACCTCCTCTGCGACGACAGAAGATATTCAAAGATAAAATCTACCTACAACACTTTAAAATAAAATACTCAGAAAATGCGGCACTTGACTCGACGGTTACTGGAACTCCACTAGCACCTCCTCTGCAACGTCAGAAGATATTCAAAGATAAAATCTACCTACAACACTTTAAAATAAAATACTCAGAAAATGCGGCACTTGACTCGACGGTTGCTGGAACTCAACTAGCACATTCTCTGCGACGACAGAAGATATTCAAAGATAAAATTTACCTACAACACTTTAAAATAAAATACTCAGAAAATGCGGCACTTGACTCGACGGTTGCTGGAACTCAACTAGCACCTCCTCTGCGACGTCAGAAGATATTCAAAGTTAAAATCTACCTACAACACTTTAAAATAAAATACTCAGAAAATGCGGCACTTGACTCGACGGTTGCTGGAACTCAACTAGCACCTCCTCTGCGACGACAGAAGATATTCAAATATAAAATCTACCTACAACACTTTAAAATAAAATACTCAGAAAATGTGGCACTTGAGTCAACGGTTGCTGAAACTCAACTAGCACCTCCTCTGGCCCACCACAGGAGAAACTTTCCCCATTATTGGACATGCCACCTGTTCAACCACTCATCTTATATACCAACTAACTTGCCGCTATTGCACCAGTTCTTACATAGGCCTCACCACACAGCAACTCTCTGTTAAAATGAATGGCCACAGACAAACAGTTCACATACGCAACCTGTACCTTCCATCTACATCTACATATATACTCTGCAATTCACAAAATTGTGGGTGGCAGAGGGTGCTCAGCACCAAAGCTAATCTCTTTGCTGTGCATTCCAATCCCTAATGGTACGAGGGAAAAAAGAATTCATATAAGAATCAGTCCGGCACCTTATTTCTCTAATTTTATCTTTCCTATCCTTCCGACTCAAATAGGTTGGTGGAAGAAGTATTTCACTACACTCATGAGTGAAAGTTGGAGTACGCATGTTTTCCAATAAGTTTAAACGAATCGTGTGTCGTCTATCTACCAGAGACTCCCAACCTAATCTACTAATCAGTTCTGTGACGCTTTCATAAGGACTGTAGCAAGCGGTCACGAATCGAGCGGCTCTTCTCTGTACTTTCTCTATACTTTCGATCAATCCCTTACGAAACGGGTCCCAAATGGCACAACAATAATCCAAATGTCCAGTACCAGAACATGCCAATAGCCATGATTCCAACAACCACAACGACTGTTTTACTGTGAGAGCAGTCAGAGTTTTCCCTGACAGCACCACTGCAGCAGAACTCCGGAGATGGGAACTAGCGTACCAGAATATCCTGGATACGAGACACCCACCTGGACTTAACCACCGTTAAAATCCAGTTAACCCATCACTACTTCCCCCCCCCCCCCCCCCACCATGTTTATACCGTACCATTACTACATTTGCTCATTTTACCATCGCCTGCCAAAATATTAAATATATTATCTCAGACATTTAATACCGATATCGATAGTCTACTCCTTATCCGTCCCCCCCCCCACCCCCTCCACCACTACACGGTTAGTTATTAGGTAACGTTCGTTGTGCACACACGTTCCGAGCCTAATGGCCCGTTTTTCTATTTGTGAGCAAGCAGATGCCGAAATATTGTGTAGTTGTTTGTCAGCATAACTATTCCCTCTTATCACAGCCGTCCACTTTGGTATGTGGTGGGTTAATTTCCCTATATCAAACTTATATCCACTATATTCTAATGAATTGATGCTGGTTGTGGTAATTGCATGTTCCCATTAGGGTTATAAAGTGCATTTTTGTATATTTCCGAGTATTAAAGCTGTCGAGTTTTATAAGTTCTTTCTAAGTCGTAGATCAATATTTGAAACTAAAAGATTTCTCTTTTTCTTGAAGGCTCTTTATGCTAGTGCTATTCTGCTTTTAACATCATTCCTGCTTCGGCCATCAGTTGTAATTTTGCTTCCCAACTAGCAGAATTCGCTTACTTCTCCAATTGCATCTGATCCTATTTTATATTTAATCTACAGTGATTGGTATCATTTCAACTACATTTCATCACTTTTGTTTTGCTTTGATTTATATTCAGTCCAAAATCTTCCTTCAGTATTTTGTTCATGCCATTCAGTAACTTCTCAACATATCCTCAGCCTATTCTGCTAACAAGGCAATTGGTTGAGCGATTTTTTGTATCTCCTTCCATTGACTGCTAGTATCTGGGCTTGCAGTGGATTACGGCTAGGATTGGCATAATTCAGATTTCCACTGGCCTGAGCGAAATTTACGTGCTTTGTTTGCCATGGAAATTATATGTGTGTCTTTTTTTTATGAGTGCTATTGTTATACGGTCTCAGTTCCCGGTGGTTATGATCGCTTGCCTGAACATTAAGCGAGTTCAGCCTAATATTTTAATCTCAGCGAGCTAAGCCAGGTTAAGAAGATTGTAATAAGGAACTAAGCTAACGAGTGTAGCATTTTAACAGCTCATATTTAGCACAACACGTAAGAAGATCTTGCGAAGAATAGCAGCCTGTGTCACGCGTGTATCTGTGCTACAGTCAAAGGGGAGTGGGACTCAGTTTTTACGCTATTACTGGTCGAATCACTGCTGTTAAATTTTGGGTATTATAGTCTGCGGAAGCAAAGAAGTAAAATTGCGCACCAATAATTAATCACGATTAACTTCCCTGTGGGAAGCCAGTATTTAAACGTGACTTTTCCAATAGATTATCCAACAATGTCATCAGCAAATTGTAGGATACTGATGTTTTCTCCTTGAAAACTTATGCTACAAGCAAAATTTTCTTTTACTTTCTTTATTGCTTCCTCTACATACAAGTTGAATATTAATGGGGATAGACTTCAACCTTGTCTCACACCATTTTTAACTGATACATGTCTCTCATGATTCGCTACTTTTGTTATAACCACTTGATAGTTATATATTTTATAAAGTATTCTTCTATGTTGATGTTTTAGACCCGACATCTTTAAAAGTTTGAACATCTTGTCCCAGCTAACATTATCAAAAGCTTTTTCTAAATCGACTATTGCCTTAAAAGTATCTTTGGTAACAATGTAAAGAAAGAACTGCTTTGAGGCAACATTTGTATAGAAAAAATTGATAAAATACACCCAACACTCACCAAAGTTGATGGGAGGAGGGCAGCAGCAACACAAAACAATAGACAAACAGAAAATACAATATTTCAGGGTAAGCCCTTTGGCAAGTTAAAGGAAGTAGGTGGGTAAGCTCGCGCAAGCCTTGTGGCCAGCACAGTCATTCTTGTTTTGTGTTGCTGGTGAGTGTTATGTGTATTTTTATAGTATCTTTGTTTTTCTCGATCCGTCCTTTAAATATTGATCTTAAAGCCAGAGTTGCTTTCCTTGTACCGCAGTTTTTCCTAAACTGATCTTCACCTACTGTCTCATCTACTACCTTTTCCATTGTTCTGTACTTTATTCTGGCCATGTATTTTTGAAGCATGTGATGGTAGATTGACTAATGATGCGATAATTATCACATTTGTTGGCTTGTGCTTTCTTTAATAGTGTGAAGATATTTTTATTAAAATCAGATGGAATTTCTCCTGTTTCTTAACTTTTTGAAATCTGTTTTAAAAATCTTTTGATTCCTTCTTCTCCTAGGGATTTAAGAAGTTTTGCGGAGATCTCATCAATTCCAACTGCCTTATTTGCTTTCAAGTCATTCAGAGCTCTCATATTGTGTCCTCAAAACAGGATCTCCTAAGTCATCACTGTCAACATTACCTTCCTTCTCCATCACACTATTGTTCAATGTATTCCTTCCATCAGTTAGCTCTATCGTCTGACAGCCGGCAGTATTCCTCCATGAGAAAGGAATGGACCCTGTTGTAAAGGCTGTCTGTTGCATGTTTGGTCAGGCCAGGCCATTTCACATGTTTAAAATGTTTGTTCTTAGATTTCATGACAACTATTAATAATTTTCTAAACTCCTTTTGTTTGCATTTTCGCTGGTGTTTCTGTTGCTATTTCAGTTTCTATCAGAATTCCCATCCAGTGTCACAATTTGTTAACACATCTCACATAAGGCTTTTGGTTCTAATAAAGTAGAACTTATTTCCCTTTAAGGTTTGACAATAAAGTCACCATGTCTGAGAACAGTAAATCAAACTGAAATTTGCATTACCTAACAGCAATTTTGACCTGTATATTTGCACTCACCAGGCCTGAATGCTACTACCCACCTAATAATCTCAGCAAACTGTATTGTGTTGCACTGTTATTAACCATTTATTATATGCTCACATACACGAACAATAAACTAGCGACACTGCACGTGTCGATCTCACTGTTTGTGAAAACATGTCTCGTAACAAATGTTACACACTTCTGAAGTGTTATTTGTATCAGCACCAGGATTTCTGGCAGCTTGAATCTATTTAGTTCCCAAATGTGCGAAAATATATTCTTGACACTTTCAGAGAAAAGTACTGGAAGAAAGAAGTAGTATCATAAAAGGGAAGTATTTCTTTTAATTTTGGAGTGTGAACTTTTACTGGAACTGTGGACAATACAGAAAGTAAATTAAATCACAAATGAATTAGAAATCAAAGTACAGGAATTGGCTTTAAAATTTAGCACAACTGCCAATTAAATTGGGATGGAACTGCGCAGTTTGAGAAGACAGTTTTTTCCGGAAGTTAAAACAAAATGCATTGGAGTAGATGGTACCTTCCAAAATACATGGCCATTCAGACACTTTAACTATTGGTAGTATGTTAAGTGGTTTTTGAGAGTAAAATAAAAAATCCAATTAAAAGCAATTGTTTATTTTTATTATAACTTGCATGGCAATACAAGTCTCTTTCTGTGACTTTGAATACAAAACATCCATGTAATTTTCCATCCCCTCAATAACATGCACTAGTTATTGCATCAGCGTAAACAGAGATGTAAGTTGATTCTGAAATATGTGTCACAAGTTTGTTGCTCATATATACACAACTTAATTGTTAAATTGCTACTCAACATTTACTGTTTTACCAGTCACTTTTCCTTTGTTTATGGCTTTTAATTGTGCATGAAAGAAAAAGACAAATTTAGCTATGCTTTTCTAACTTAGCTAACAAAGTTCTGCCATGTGGTATTCAATTTTATGTAGTTAATTTTGAGAACTCTGATAAAAAATTATGGCTCAACCTAATGGATAAAAGTAGAACATAAATATTAATTGAAATCTTTGACGAATCTTATATTTATAAAAATCTTGCATCATGATGTTTGTCCGAGATTAACTCCGAAACTCCTTTACCGATTTTGATGAAATTTGGCTTACTTTGTGTAATTTGGTCCAACTTAAAAGATAGGATGGTTTTTATCTCGATTATTAACCGTAATATTTATTACTGTGAATTAAATATTTCTCATAGGATAATGGTTTGTAATTATTTCTAAGTTCCATAAGTTTCTAACAGATGGCAGTGTGTAAATTTATCGGCACAACACTTGGTTATCTAGGTTGGGTAACCATCCAGTAGATGGCGTTGTGTTTTAATTTCTTTATGCTACAGTCTATTCCACGCCATATGTATTTATGTTTACGACATAACCGAGTTTCTTGAATTTTTTGTGTTTTATCATTTTTATAAGTGAGCTGTGTATTGTGTTATAAATAAACAATATTGTTGTGTATCATTTGTATATTATTATATTTAACGTCAAAATAATTACAGATGAATATAACATTGAAGCAAACTTTACGATAAATTCAAAAACGTGTAAGTGTTTCTTGCTTGCTTCTCATTTTTATTTTAATGCAATTATTTTTATTGTTGTAATTATAAATTTCAGTAAAATGCCACAAAAAAATCTAGCCTCAACAATGCATGGAGCAGAGAGGCACGACGCAAACGTATTGAGAGAGCTCATCAATCGGCAAGTAACGAAGCTCAAAGAATCAGGACAACAGAGCGTCATATGCAAGACTCTCAAAAACACTGTGATGCACATCTGCAACAAAATATATCAAGAACAAGAGCAGCACAAGAACAGCACATAGGCTACGTTTAGAGAAAGAGAACGAGAGAGAGAGAGAGAGAGACAACATATCAGCCATGCATTAACACATGCATCATTTGCTCGTTTTGTGTTCGAATGTGCACCAGACATTGATTATTCTGCAAATTCTAAAATTGCAGTCGGTGCAATGGACAAAGTATTCCAATATTGTCAGGTGTTGAAATTCCACAAAGAAGCAGCCGGCATGTGTTGTGCATCAGTAAAAGTTGTATTATTACCACTACCCACTATGCCAGAACCTAGACAATTACTTCTTGCTGGTGAATCAAGCAACTCGATTGTTTTTTTTTTCCGCAAGACATGCAAATTCAATTCTTGCTTTCAAATGACATCTTTTGGGGCAACTAAAATTTGTGATGTGTGATCGTAAGTTTTCCCGCAGTAACTGTTGCTGGAAGATTTCTCGGGCGTGCAGCCGGGTAAATTGATCGCAAATGTACGAATTTTCTATGGCGTGACATGCCATCATCTTGATCTCACATCTGATGGACGTCATTTTGAAACTACATTCTAAATACAAGGCCAGGTGTACCATAAGATTGGGTCGTTGATGCCAATGCCTAATGATAACCTGAAGTTTCTCTAAATCTATTTTATGGGAAGTTGTGAAGAATGCCTGACACCTCGGTGCCAGTATAATTTCATTGAACAAGCAGAAGAGAGAGAGAGCAATTGTGGCATTGTTGGAAATTTTTTTGAAAATAATAATCAACTTATTCAATTGTTTAAAGAGGGTCACCACAGTTAAAAAATGATAACTATCAAATTGTCATCAAAGCCAACAAATTATCCTCAGGAGAACATGCTGGCAGGTTCAATGCACCAACCATAGATGAAGTTGCAGTTATTATAGTTGGTGATCCAGTTAACAATAGAGCCATTAAAATCACACGTCGAGGTAACACTGTTAGTATAATTTCGAACCTACACCGTTCGTATGACACACTCCAGTATCCACTGATATTGTGGCAAGGGCAGGATGAATATCACATCAACATCAAACAGTGTGATACAGTTACTTGTAAATTTGATATTCAACTATTTAATTCCTTATTTTATTATTACAGTAGATCCATGGTATTCTGACAAACGTTTTGGCGCCAGGGGCCGAATTATCTCAGGTCCACTATATCAGTTTCTTATTTTATTTTACTATTTAATTTCTTATTTTTTCAGGTAATGAAACATATTATTTTAATGAAGTACTACGCCCACCAATTAATGATTAGACATCAGGATAACTTTATTCTTCGATATCGACGATTGTACCATCAGTACATTGTGGATATGTACGCTAAGACTGAAAGCAAACGTTTGCGATTGATTCGATACAACCAAGCTAAGTTACGATATGAGAAATATATCCACTTATGAGATGCTATTATTGGCAATATGGATGAAAATTTAAATACCAATGATATCGGTAATGCATTTATTTTACCTTCAAGCTACATTGGCAGTCCACTGAACATGCAGGAATATATACAAAATGCGATAACTTACGTACGTCATTACGATCGTCCAGATGTGTTTATTACATTTACATTGGGAGGAAATACAAACTTTCCTATTAGCAGACCAACAATCATCGCATTATCATGATATCACAACATGTGTGTTCAAACAAAAATTAAAAGCATTGTGTAATAACATTGTGTCAAAAATCTGATGTTTTCAGCCAATTCGCAAAAAAACATTATTATATACCGATGTTCCACGCTATTTTACATGGAACAAATTAGATAAAAAATGGGAGCCACGTAAACAAGGCAAACCACATCCTTTGATCACAGCCATATTCAAAGCCAAGACATTGGGACGACTTTACACGGTATATCCAAAACAATGTGAATGCTTCTTTTTGCGTTTGTTGTTGGTGAATGTTTCAAATTTTTATGAGCAGTTAATGGTCGAGTGTTCAATACATATCAAGTTGCGTGTCGCGAGTTGCAATTGTTGGAAGACGACAATCATTGGGACCTGACACTTGCTGATGCAGTGATGACATTCACGCCAAATAGTATTCGTCCACTGTTTGCATCGACTTTGTGCGAAAAATATAAAAACAGTATGATTGAAGACATAGTACACCGAGTTAAACAAACAAACCAATGTCCAAATCTAGATTTCACACCAGAGATGTATAATGAAGCATTAGTATTAATCGAAGATTTATTTATTTTAATTTCAAATTTGCCACTTAATCATTATGGTAAGATTGCCCGGCCACCGACTTAGTTAACAGTGATTTAAAACAAGAACAACAGTATAACAGTGTTGACTTAGCTACAATTATTGGGAATAATGAGCCATTACTGACAGCAGAATAAAAAAATATTCATGATCGGATTATGCTGACTGTTGATTTACCTTGGACGCACCAGGTGAAACCGGCAAGACATTTTTAATATCATTGATTCTTGTGAAGGTACAGTCGCATCAGAAAATTGCATTGGCAATTGCATCATCAGGCATTGCTGCCATTTTGTTAGATGGTGGGTGAACCACACATTCAGCATTTAAGCTGCCACTAGACATTCATAACAAACCAACAGTAATGTGTAACATTTAAAAAAATGCGGAATGGCTGCAGTGTTGCAAAAGAATTCTTTTATAATTTGGGATGAGTGTACTATGGCTCATAAACATTCACTCGAAGAATTTCATAGAACTGTGCAAGATTTGAAAGGCAACGATAATCTTTTCGGTGGTACTGTCCTACTACTGTCTGGTGACTTCCGGCAGACATTACCAGTCATTCCTCATTCTACTTTTGCCGATGAGATTAACGCATATTTAAAACAATCGTTTTTATGGCAGAATGTCAAAACACTTCGATTGACCATGAACATGCGAGTACAATTGCAAAATGATCCATCAGCACAAGTATTTTCTAAGCAATAGCTGTATACGGTCGAAACGGTGAAATAGAACTACATCGAAATACACATTACATCAAATTAGCAGACAAATTCTGCACTGTTGTTCACTCAAAAAATGAACTAATTGAGAATGTGTTCCCGGATATATCGAATAATTACTTGGATCATAATCGGCTCAGTAATTGTGCTATTTTGGCAGCAAAAATGTTGATGTCGAAGAAATTAACTTCCAGATACAACGGTTGTTGTCAGATGATCTGATGTCTTTTAAATCAATAGACATTATTGTAGATGAAAATGAAGCCTTAAAAATTTTCCAACTGAGTTTTAAAATTCTTTGAATATACCAGGAATGCCACCCCACAATCTTCAGTTAAAGATTGGTTCAGCGATTATTCTTCTTCATAATTTGAATCCACCTAGATTATGCAATGGTACATGTATGGTCATCAAAAGGATCACCGGAAATGTTCCTGAAGCAACTATTTTGACTGGAAAGTTTAAAAGAGAAATCGTCCTGTTGCCATGTATTCCAATGATACCATCGGAATCTCCAATACCATTTAAAATGCTTCAATTTCCGATTTATTTTTCTTTTGCTATGACCATAAATAAGTCTCAAGGCCAAACAATGTCCATTTGCGGCTTGGACTTGGAAAATACGTGTTTCTCCCATGGGCCGCGATATGTCGCCTGCTCATGTGTGGGGAAACCATCAAATCTATTTGTATTAACAAAAAACAGGCTAACCAAAAATATTGTGCATTAATTAGTGCTTACATAAATTAAAATTATAAATTGTAATATTTTAAAATAATTGTTAAAAACGTTTAAAAATCAACTTCATCTACCTCATTTACAAAACTCAAATTTCAATTTATAAGTAAGTAAAAAATAATTTATTTATTTTTATAAATATCAATTTTCATGTTTTCAATTACGTTATTTGTAAAAACGGTAAATGTTCATTTGTCCTTAATTTCAACTCTCCGAAATAACATCGATCCAATGTGCTATAACTATTGAGTCACAGCAATGCGTGACCTGGTCAGCTGGTATAAAAATATAATACTGGTAACTGCATCGCAATACAGAAGTTGTTGATTGTTGCAGAAAGCCAGCTGTATCTGCCAAGGCAATGAAACTGGGAGGCAAGTCCCGTGACGTGGAGTCATTTGTGGACCAACTGAAGTCGGAAGGTGAAAATGTTTCAGCACCCACCATCATTGGAAACAAGATGGCTCCCATAGCTGCTGCACCCACGGACCCCACTGAAGAGTGAGTATTCGATTCATGTTGATTGTAGTGACGTGAATTATTTCTGATGTAATGAAGTTCTTTTCATTATTTCTAAGAGTTGTAACAGTATGAGGCATTTCGTTCTTTTCTTTCCAGCTGTAACTCTTTAAGGGATGTGATGTATGCCAGGTTTGTATTTCACTTTTTGGCTGTGAGACACTGGTAGTTTTGTGTAGTATGTGTTTATTTTACACTGTAGTTTAGTCTTGCTGTTGCATCAGTTCATCTCATCACCTGTGTTGTTGCTTTAATAAGTAGCGTATAATAGGAAAAAGTAATCAAACACGTATATTATTTTCTCAGGAGGTGCGTAGTAAAATTACAATTGACGAACTGTAAATACACAGTGAACGTGATAAAAGAGAAGAGAATCAGAGTTCACTTTTTTGTTGAAATACAAGTTTGAGCATCTCACAGAGTGACAGGCCGTGACCTTGTACTGGGGATCCGTGCTATTCTACCAATCAAATGCTCCATAATTTGTGTTGTCAGAGTGTCTACAGTAACCATTTTAAATATCTTAAGGTCACAGTTTGAGAGTATTTGCAGGTTACTTCTAGATCATTAGTAATTAGTCTTCAATATAACTTTATGTAGTTTTAACTCTAGGTTTATATGGAGACAAAATGTTACATCCTGTACAAGGTGGTATTTGAAATATCCTAAATATAAAATTAAGGAAGTAAAAATACAACCATATTTAAACATTAACAAATTTTACCAAGCAACTAAACAAAATACTATTTTTAATTATAAAAAACATTAACTTTCTTTGGAAATCATATTTCTCAGGCACGTTTAACTATGGCATGTTCCAAGTATGGGCCCTACACTTTTTACAGGTACATTCTGTCAAAAAAGTAGCGGGAATTCATTTAAAAAGCCCACTTAAAGGGACTGTCAAAATTCTGTTTATCGTGAAGTTGGTACAGCTGTCCTCTATACTGACACTGAGTTTGAGTGCTATCTGTCGATTAACTTCTTTACATTGGTCATTGTTGTCAGTTCATCTCAAGAGTTCTTTGCAACTTTTACAATGGATAAAAATATCAAACAAAGAATTTGTCTTAATTTTTACATTGAAAATGGAATTTTGTGTGCCATATCACTGAAAATGTTACAGAATTAATACAGTGAATTTACTTAGTCAAAAACACGTGCATATAAGTGGTACATGAATTCAAAAGCAGTCAAGATGTGATAGAAGATTTGCCTAACTCTGGTAAGCTATCAACGTCTTCAACTGAAGTTAACATTGTTAAAGTTAAGGAAATGGTGACTGAAAACCATCATTTAAGTTTGAGAGAGAAAGCCACTGCACTTTCTCTGCCTCACAAATCAGTTCATACCACTTTAAATGGTTGTTTGGGCACGAAATGCATCGCTGCTCGACTAGTTCCATAACATCTGAATTTTCTTGAAAAACACACTCGTGTAAAGGTCGCTGATGACATGGTCCCTGCCCCACATTCATAAAACAAATTGTAACTGATGACAAGATGTGGGTTTACAAGTTTGATATGAAAACCAGTCAACAAGCTTCGGAATGGCGTCTTCCATCTGAGCCGAAACCGAAAAAACCACATCATAGTTGATCAAAAGTCACGGTGATGTTGATGTGTTTTCATTGATTATCGCAGTTTTGTACACTCAGAATTCTTGCCAGAAGTCAGACGGTAAATAAAGAATATTTATTATATGAGTGTTATGTGGCATTTGACAGAGTAAATTCACTAAAAAGGCTGGATTTGTGGAAAGAAAACTCTCAGATTTTGCAGCACAATAGAGCACCATCTCACATTGTGGCCAAAAACTCAGCAAATACCATCAAATAACCACTGTGTTCACCTGATATGACTCTGGCCGATTTTTTTCTCTTTCCAAAACTCAAATTACCACTTCAAGGCACCCATTTTCAATCAATACAAGACATGAAAGAGAATTCGTGGTGAAAACTGAAGTTGATCCCAGAAAAGCCTTTAAAAAAAATGTTTTGATGATTGGATTATTCATTGGCATCAGTGTATTATTTTGAAATGGCCTACTTTCAAGACGATATAATAAATTTGGATGAATAATAAATATTTTGTGTTTTATTGACCAATTCCTGGTACTTTTTTGACAGAGCAGTATATTTAGTTTTTCTATCTCTTATGCGTTTTGCATGTCCCTGCATAATTTGGCTCTGGAACATTACTTACAGTTGACAGCCAAATTTTCTCATTAGTGTAATTCACAATCTCTTTCTCTTCACCAATAGACATCAGTATTTCAATCCTAGGATAATGAGTAATAACAACTTCATTTCCAGTGCAAGATTGCTGCACAGCGTATATTTTCCCTGTTTTATCCCTCTTATAGCATTAGAAGAGCACCGAAAGGAAAACATCACAGTCAGAACTAGGTGTCTTAGCATTCACTTTTTTGTGTGAACTGTTTTGTAAACTCTAATGATCAGATTAATCATCCTGGTACTGATTTGATAGACACATCATTCATGGGTGAATGTTTTTCCCTTCCAAAAGTAATCTTATTACGTTTAACAATGATGCCTTGAAACAATCATTGTGGCAAGCATGTTCAAGAGCACCATTAGCTGGTATATGGTGTCTGTAAAAGCTGGTTAGTGGGTAGGCATACACAGAACCATTCCATTTATCAGGGCCTCCAAGAGACATCCCCTTAAGACACACCTCTATCAAATTTCGTTGGAAATACTGTAAGACGTGATTAACAGCTGATCACACTGTTTGTGTGAAACAAATATGTTGCATATTCCTGTTTTCAGTACTTCTGGCTGATAATTTCAATATTGGCCAATTCTTTTTCATCAGTCACCATCTTTTCTACGACAAATTAAAAAAAATCTTCCAAAATGTACAAATGAATGTGTTGCTTAGATTTTCCCAAGCCATGTCTGAAAAGTAAATACACAGCCAGTATAGGTAGACAGATATTATTATTTTCTTAGAGCCACCAGAGGTGGGAAAGGACTGGGGGCTAAGAAGGGGAAGGAGTTTGGAGGGACCACCCCAGAATGATTTTCAGAAACCATTGTAAACCCAAATCTAAGTGGCCAAATGGGGATTCGAACCTGTGTACTCCCAAATGCAATGCCAAAATATTATTGGTCACTAACTACACCCAGTGATATTATTTTACTGCATACTTTGCATACACCACCTTCTCGTGACCATTTCTCGTTGCTAATGGACTCTACTTGAATTAACACATTTTAACATAATATGTTTCTTCCACACTAGAGACAAGTGCGTAGTGAATATGTGCACAATATAAGTCAAAGACAAGTAACTAAGTCGTTCCAGGATGAATGCAATACCGCAGGGGCCTGGTACACAACTGCCAGGTCGGGTTTGGCGAACCCGCGGTGCCCGAGCTGGAAACTTGTGAGTGCCACAAGTTTCTTACACCGTACACTCTGTACATGCTTCAACAACTACCTTAGGGTGTGAAAGTGGAATGTTGTGTGTCTAGTAGAATGGGGATCTTGGCCTCGCCATCCAGATTATAAGGACAGAATAAACCTAGTTTTAAAAAAAAAAAAAAAAAAAAAAAAAAAAAACCTCAACCTCAAGGTTTGACACATGCCGAGGAGGTGAATGGGTGATGAGGACAATCACTCACAAGCTTGCGACATCAGGGGCACCTGCACACCCCTGTTGTAGTAGCCAGGTGAAAAAATTAATTCTTACAATTCTAAAAACCAGACTAATTCCACTCCTTGTTGATTGGATGGATCCCTAACCACCCACACACAATTCAAAGAAGCCAATCCGGGTTAGTAGCCTTCTTGCTTCTGAAAATGGAAGTAGCATGAAAGTGTGTTCGCTAGAGAATACTTTCATTGTAATGTAAAGAATAGAGAGAAGGTTTGAGGAAGTGTTCCCCTTTTACAGTAACATAGGTTTAGAGGATCATGTTGGTACCTTAAGATCTATTAAAAAGCTGTGGAATGGGACGCTGCTGCTGGAAACATCAACCGGTAGGCAGACAACCCAACTCCTTAACTGCGAGAAACTCGGAGAATTCGTCATTAAAAATGAACTCCACAAAATCGTGAACTGTAGTAAAGGCTTTGTCACCTGCTGTGACATTATTGATTTAGGGACCGAGGAACTCCCTAAGGAGTGGGAGGATCAAAAAGTGGTCAAGGTGCTTCAGATTACACGCAGGGTAAATGGGAGCCACTTTCGTCCTGACATTTGACACTCCAGTGTTGGCCAAGGTCGTTAAAACAGGTTACGTACGTTTGTACAGAACACTGCCCACGCTTCGTAGGTAAAACACTGTTTGTGGTTCGTGAAAGAGGAGCAAATGAAGGATACAGCTATAACAGAAGTGTTGAAAAAATTAGCAAATGATGATGATCATTCACCACTAACAAAATTTCATTGTGGAAAAGGAGGTATCTTATTTAGAAGAAACCGTGAAAAGAGTGAAGATTGGAAACTCTGGAGCCCAGAACATTTTGTGGATCATTTTAGTAGACAACACCATTTTAGCTATGGACATTTTGGAGCAACGAAATGTTACAAGATTCTTCAAGAAACTGTTTACTTCCCTCTTATGTCGAAAGGGGTTTGTGATTTTATACGTGCTTGTGAGATATGTCAAAAGAACAAAGTAGACAATATCAGAAGGGAATAATACCAGAAAATCCACATGAATTAATTGCTTTGGATATCTATGGACCGTTACCAATGTCGCGAGGGGGGTAAGACAGATTTGTGTGATAATTGACGTTATTTCTAAGTATGTGAAATTGTATCCAATTAAACGCGCGACAGCCAATGTTATTTGTACTAAAGTGATGTACATTCCCCATTTGGGAAAACCAGAAAAAATTCTGCCAAATGATGCCCCTTAGTTCCCTGGGAAGATATGGAATAGATGTTTTCAGACAGCAGGAATCTAAACACTAAAAACATCTTTCTACCACCCACATAGCAATGCTGCAGGAATAATGAAGGAATTAGGTAGATGGTTTCTCACATATTGTGATGAAAATCTCAAGAGATGCGTTTTTGAAACACCAAATATAGAAGATGTCATAAATTCTATACCACATTGTTCCACATTAGTAACTTCATATGAGTTGATGTTCGGTGTTAAACTGCCTAGGATTATTTTGGAATTTGTAACGTTTCCCAATAAAGAAACAAATAAACGAGAGGACAAAATTGAAACTGCTTTAGAACAGTTAAAGAAATGTGTCTTATCAAAAAATGTTAAGCATGACCACGGGATCCTTCTGGTAAGTTACAATGTAGGTGACTTAGTTCTCTTACGTACACATTACAAGTCCTCCGCCATTGAAAATGAAATAAAGAAGTTCAAACCTTTGTATGAAGGGTTATATGAAATAGTAGCTAAAGTTAGGGAAAACTCCTATACTTTGGTTCATCCGCACAATAAATGAATCAAGGGTAATTATAATGTCATTGAACTGAGACCCTTTATCAACTGAGGGGAAAAAAATAGCTTGTGGCATGGAGGTGTGACCGAGAGTTGCGTCCTCACCCCACGCAATTTTTGATGGGGGAAAGTAATGAATTATGAGTAAATGAAAAAGTATGCTGGGGAAAACGTTAGGGAACAAGAAATCTATACTTTTGTTCATCAGAATAAACTGTTTATGAGAGACATCAACACATGTCTCCAAAAGATTGACGTTTCATATGTGTGTTTTATTTTAAAATAATTAAGTGTACATGTTATATGTATTTAAAAGGAAAATGATATAATAATGTACCACCACTTGTAAAAAATTACCCCAACACCAGTCATGCTGTATGAAACTAATATTTTTTATGTAAGTCAGTCATTATGTATGAATTTATAATGTGATCAAACCTATTGTTAGAGTTTAACGCTACATTGTTGAAGTCATCAGACTTCCAAAACATAGCAATTAACTGGAGGGGGTTGTGACGATCACATAAATATTATAGATTATTCCATGATATGCATATTCCTTGAGATTTAGTTAGGTTTTTTTTTTGTGCGATGTCATGGAGTTTGTAAATACAATATGCGAAGTCCGAAAAAAGAATAACAGTCGTTGTTTCAACTGGTGTTGGTGAAAATTGTTAAAATTATTAACTGAGTGAATAAAGTTTTCACCAGAACAATTAATGAATTGTGCATCTGTTTATTGTTAAATGCTAGACATAAAATAGGCTAAACAAGAAAGGACGAACGTGTTTGAAGATAACAAAATTATTTTCACACGAGATTATGTAGCACTAGGTTGGAACTACATAAGCTAAACAAAAATATTTAACACACTCTTTACCTGTTGCTCTCACCTCTATCCTACAAGCAGTATCTGTCAGAATTCATTAACCAGTACAATTGACATAGTCCTCTTTATATCTACCACTGGCGTCACCAGTTGATTTCGGTCAACTGGCTGATTTATTGGGGCAAATTCCTCGACCTTTTCTCCTCTTTGTAGATTTCAATGCCCACAATGCATTGTTGGGTTTGACCACCGATTGCCCCATAGGTAGATTTGTAGATTATTTATTGAAGCAGGAGGATTTGTGCATCCTCAATACCGGCCAAATGACGCACTTTACCACTGCTTCTAGTTTGCCCTCTACCATTGACCTTTCTTTGTACTCTCTTTCGATTGTGGACTCCGTGCAGCGGGAGGTGGATCACGGCCTTCACAGAAGCAACCACTTCCCAATATGGCTGCATGTAGAGTTTGAGCGACAAAGAACTACCCATCACAAATGTAATATCGGCAGAGCTGATTGGCAGCCCTGCCACCATTCAGTCACTCTCCGACATCGAGGAGACTATAGGACAGTGTTACTCAAACTTTTAGCTCTGCATACCACCTATAATATTTCCCAAACAATAGCAAACACCCTTTTTTAAAAAAAAAAAAAGATCACAGTGATATTAATTAATGTGATTGATGGGCTTGTTTCTTCCAGCAGGTTGAGTCAATTTTAGGAGCATTTTGCTCATATTCAGTCTCAGTTCACCATTGTGAATGTTGGAAACTCAAGACTGCCCGCCAGCTGCCATAATGTAAATCTTGTCACAAACCCCTATGCATTCACATACCCCACTTTGAGACACCCTGCTATAGGATCGTGCAAAGCCTTGAATCTCCTAGCTTGTAATTAAGAATTTGTCCAGTGTTTCCACTGGTTAGTATGAACCAGGGACTGTCAGTCCCTGAAGAAATTTTTTTGGGGGGGGGGAGCTTAAGTGTTTTCATCAGTCTGCAATTCGTGTTTTCTGTGATAGGTGCTTTTTTTAATGAAATTTGAAGTTTATGAGGTGGAGAATTAGTACCGTCGCAGCATTCACCTAAGTGAGTGTGGAAAACCGCCTGAAACCTGCCATCCGGATGGCTGGTACACAGAGGTGAGGACTAGAACCTGGTCTCCTAGTACCTTTCCACCTTCCCACATTGACGGCTTTTTTTTTCCCTATGTTCTTTCAAACGAATCCAAGATATATATTTTAGAAAATTTATTCATTTTATTTTACTGTGAATGGTTGTTACAGAGATTATGTTTTCCCTCTGTTATTATTAGTCAACTCCCTCCTCCCACTACAGACATGCCATTGCAATCCCCACTCCTCCCACATGGCTTATCTTGGCTTCAATGATGTAGTAGGTCTTGATATGTTCAAGTCATTCCTCTTGCCATATGTCTAACTTCCGATGTGACTAAACTTTTATACCAAACTATAGTAAAGTTTTTTTCATGACCTGACCTTCCTGGCTTTTATTTTTCCTTTTCTAATTATTTTTCTGTTTTCCTAACCACATATGCTACTTCTTCTATGGTAGTCAGCATTTGTGTAGAAAAAACTTTTTGATTGTAAATTGGTACTTCGGAGCTACTACATTTAACATATTTGGAATTGTGAGTGTAGGTTTTCCAGGTGAATTTTCTGCCGAAGATCCCTCGGGCAAGTGGCCGGATCAATTGATTTCGTTTAACGAATTTTCAACTGTGTAATGTGCCATCAATTGCAGGTTGCGTCTGTTGACCGGCGTGAGCAGCGCAGATCAGGATCCGACTGCCATGCCGGACGGGGAAATAATTGAAGATGTAACCTTGACAGTCCTTGGAAAAGGACTAAACTTTGCTCCAACACCAGCATCTTTCCCAGTCGCCGACTTCTTCAATGGAATCGAACTTGTCACCCACAGCCTACCATCAACTGTAGCTGACGAAACTGGTTGTGAGACAAGCTGTACTCTTACTACAACCGCTCCAACGAGAAACATTTCCAGATGAGAGAGGCATGCTGCGTTATCTGCGAGAAGATCTGAAAATAGTTGTCCTTCCAGCTGATAAAGGGAACATAACTTTCTTACTACCAGCTGCAGAATACAAGGACAAGATGTACATACTACTTGATGACACAACTTACAGGAAGATGGTGTTCGATCCCACCGACAGGATGCAACGGAAAATGATTGAACTTCTTCGAAATACCTTACCAGATGATACAGGCAAGAAACTCTGCCTTCCTAGGCTCTGTGGGCTTTCAAAGGTGCACAAGCTGAGGTCCATAGTAAGCATAATAGGTACACCCACGTATGAGCTTGCTAAATACCTGACATCCGACTTGAGTCCGTCAGTCGGCAAATGTGAGCACCACATCAAGAACTGGACATCTACATCAACTGAGACTGTCCAACTCTCATCTCATGGTCAGTTTCGATATAGTATCATTTTTCAGCAGGGTTCCTCTCGAGGAATCACTTGAACTAATTGGTGAGAAATTTGGGCATGCACACTGAAAACTGTTCAGCTTTGTTATAACATCAATGTATTTTCTCTTCAATGGTCAGTATTATGAACAAACTGATGGTGTAGCTATGGGAAGCCCACTGTCACCTGTGGTTGTCAACTTGTACATGGAGCAGTTTGAGGATGAAGCACTGGAATCGGCAGAATTAGAACCGACGGTTTTCTGCAGATATGTGGATGACACGTTTATCGTTTCGACCCACGGTAAAGAAATTTCAATCTTTTCTGCAACACCTGAACTCCATCCACCGCCAAATACAATTCACCATGGAGGTGGAACACAACGGCTTGGATGTGCTGGTAAAGAGAAGTCGAGATTGTACATTAGGACAGAGTGTTTACCGAACGGCTACTCACACGGACCAGTTTTTACATGCCTCCAGCTGGCATGACCCATCACAGAGGGAAGGAGTGTTAAATACACTGGTCCGTAGAGCCCATGTGTTTTCCGACACAGACAATCTGTCTGCAGAACTAACACACCTCAAGAACGTGTTCCAGGGTAATGTCTATGACAATCGCCAAATTCAGTGTGCCTCCATGCAGAAGACCACTCGAGAACCAACTGACGAGGAGGACAAACCTAGGACTACATCCTTCATCCCATACACCGGCAATACATCGAGCAAGATTGACAGAATTCTACGCCAACACAACATCAATTGCGTTTACCGGCTGCTGGCCAAGATTAAAGCATTTCTAGGCTCGGTTAAAGATGATCTGGGCTTAGGAAACTTGCCTTATACCACATACTGTGCAAGTGTGGAAGAGCATACGTCGAACAGATCATTCACATGATTGAAGAATGGTGCACAGAACATAAATACCACAACAAGCTACAGAAGCTGTCAATATCAGCAATTGCTGAACATTGACAAATATGAGGACACAGTTCTGAGAGAAACACATCTAACTTTTGGGACTGCGTATACAAGAAAGCAAGAACAACAGGTTCCTACTAAGCCAAGCACTGAGGCAACTCTACAAACAGCAGAGCCGAGGCACCACGCGCGGCGAAGTTGGCAAGCAGACTGGAGACCACTGCGTACCATCCCCACCACTGCTATCCGAGTGCCACTGTGGGAGTGAAAGGGGTGGGTCGAAGGGTATAAATATCACCCCGGTGGGTCCATCACAACAGTCCTGGACAGCAGATACAACCAGAAGATGACAGCACGTTACACTCTCGAAAATTTGTTGAACGACTATCACTTGATCCAGCCATATGTTCGAGAGATCTTCGAGCATATTTTACTTTATTATGTGAATCCCAAAATGTCTGCATTTCACTAAACGATGTAAGCAAAAGTCCTGTAATGACATTATTCAATTTGCACCCACCTATCTGTAACTCCATATTGGGAAATCTACGGATGCTCATTTCCTCACATATTTTGCTCCTTTCTTCATAATCATATGTACCATACCCTCTTTCTTGTTCTCAGATAGGTGACGAAATGTTTCTGATGCCACTACATTGATTACTGATTCAACTGCATAGGCTTATTAATCTGGAAGATTTTTTCCTCAGTTTATCTTCTATTAATCTATTGCTATAAGTGATCCATCTACTTGTCTCTATCCATCCCGTATATCACAGTTTCCTCTTTACTGTTACTCTTCGATCCCTCCATTGTTCCCAAGGCACTAAATTTTCACATTTGTACTGTTTTCCAACAATGCTATAGTACTTACCATAGTTTTCTTAAAACAATTTCCAATGGAGTTATGAGGTGTATCAATAAATACTTAGTTTTAGAAATTTCTTTTCAAAAAATAGCCAAATTTTCGGATTTTTTGTGCTCTCATATGTTTCACTTTGCAAATTCACTAAACAATTCATGTTTTCTACCTGAAAAATGGCTAAACTTTGCTTTATGGAATTAATTAAATCTTGTATTTTTATTTCAGCATGAAAATTTTCTTGACCTTCCATTTTGCACTTGAAATATTTAACTTTTGCTTTTGAAAATTTTTCTATTAGGAAGGGAAACACATATCAACTGACACAATAGTAGGGAGATTTCACATGGAAAATAAAGTTAGAAACTAATCATTTTGATTTTTAAATACTATAAAATTTATGTGATTCAAATATCACTAAACTTACAATAATTCAATGGCTTTAAATCATCAACATATGTTTTTTCATCTTTGTTCTTCAGACTATTCAGAGAAAGCAAAAAAAAAATTATGAAAGCTGATTGAGGATAATTACGTTATCTATTCTGTGTCCAATGCAGCTTTGCAGTTTGTTTGGGCCACTGCTCATGTCAGTCACTGACCACTTAGAGCTGCCTACTTTTGCTTGTTTCCACCAAAATGCAGCACTCGCTTGAGTTAATGGCCCTCAACTCTACTGGTCTTCAAAATTAGAAGTTGGCCAGCTTTTTGGTTAATCTGGTTCTCGAAAGACTCTGTTCAGTGTCACAGTCTGCCATGTAAAGCCATTATTATCTAATTAAGATTGACATAGTTGATTAATTTCTGCAGCGTATGCCCTCGTCATCAGGCAATGAATCAGTAGTTAAACACAGAAGTGATGGGTCTGAGTGTTTGATTTTGTTTTTAATTATTCTGCATTCTTCTCCATCAGAAAATTGTGTCGGTTCTTCTCAGAATATTTTGGACCATGAATCATACATTGTTGTCCTATTTGCTAGGCTAACACTATCTAAGAAAACAAATTACTTGTTCCAAAATTATTATATCCTACTATGACATATCTTTAACATTGACATAGTATTGTTAATGATAAACAAATTTTTAAATATCAAAACCTGGATCCATATTAGTGCTGCGTATTTCAGTATTTAAGCTCATGTCTGCTCACCTCGTGCCATTTAGCCAAGACTTCTGGAACTAAGCAAGATGTCAAACATTCTCTGTTAATAATGTCCTTCACCCAATAACAACAGCACAGATTAATTATCTAAACATATAATAAAACTGTAACCTGTGTATATATATATATATATATATATATATAATTTGTGATGGGTACTATTAATAGGCTACAGAAAAGCTATCATGTTTTGTGTGTGTCTGCTGGTCAGATATTGATAAGGTGGCTGAAATAGGTTATGATTCATTCTTATGTGACATTGTAAAGTAAATCAATTTAAGACAATTTTTCGATAGCAATGAAAGGTAAGTAATGCTGTGAGGCAATATTTATGTGGAAAGGACAGATGAAATACACTCAACACTCAGCAAAGTTGAAGGGAGGAGGGCATCAGCAACACATAACAACACACAAGCAAATAAAATACAATATTTTGGGTTAAAACCCTTTTTTAAGTTGACAGATGTAAGTGGCTGGGCTTGTGCGAGACTTGCATTCGACGCAGCCACTCGTAAGGGTTTTAACCCAAAATATTGTATTTTCTTTGCTTGTGTGTTTTGTGTTGCTTCTGCCCTCCTCCCTTCAACTTTTGATAGTGTTGGGTGTATTTCATCTGTCCTTTCCATATAGGGTAATTTTTACATGGACATGATTAATGCAAAATCTCTGGTCAGATTTTAATGAGGTTTTGATTAACGTATAGCCCGTATTGCTGCAAGTAAACTCATGTATGTTCCTTATTGTTGTGACATTGAAAAGCTGAGAAATTTAGGGTAATATTTCTTTGGATGTGATTCATGCATTATTTCTGTCTTTAGCTTCTGTTCCAATGCTAATTTTTATGGGTCTCTTAGATGGACTGCATAGATACTTTATTGTAAACCAATGTAAATGTTCCATAATTCTTAAAATTTCGAGCTTCGTACTTACGTTTCAGAAAGTAATGTAATTTCTATAGGATAAAATTGATGCTACTGCTTTGTGCATTAATGCTAACTGTGGCGTCATTTAATATGTTTGTAAGGGAATTAAATTTTGCTAACAATAATATGATTGAAAGAATGAAGGCTTTCCCACTTTTTCAAGTGTATGAAAAGTTCTTGGGCATCCCACCGGGGAAGCGTGTCAATCAGATGCAACATTTAAGGCTCATTTTTTGACTCTATCTTCAATGTCACATGTGATTCATACAACAGTACGGTTGCTACTCTAACATTCATTAAATGTAAACAAACAATTTCAGTGTGCACCTGCGACAGGAGGAGCGACTCGTTCTGAGGGTGGGTCGTGATGGTGGCTTGCAAAACCTAGAGTTGCACGGCCTGGTCACACTGAGAATAATGGACGATAAGTACGGTCGCATACGTGTCCAGCTGCACAACTCTGACACTCGTGGCATTCAGCTACAGGTGAGTGTAACAGTCCATCAGTTTAACATAATCAAATAAAAAGCGAGATAGTAAACACACAGGGTATAAAAAATTGTGGTCCCTGGTCTCTGTGTCTTTACACACTCTTGTTTCTTTGACAGGATTACACCTAACAATTTCATTGTTTTGTATTTGTCCATGTTTTCCGAGCATCTGTCCTATAACCTGTAACCTATAACCTGTGATAAATTATGGTTTCTCTCTCCATTATTATTTTTAATTTGCCTACCAGCCTCTTTTATTTTTGTAAAATTTATACTGATCAGTTGGAATTATTCAAAGGAAATTTCAGCAATGGTCGAAGTATCGAAATTGACTATTTCCAAATAAATTTAGAAATGGTAACATTTTAGCTGATTTTTAAAGCTGGAACAAGTTTTCTTATAGCTTTAGTTGAGGGCTTTTGAAATGTAAAAGTATTCTAGAAAAAAGAACAGGAAAATTTTTGTTTTGTGCATCTTCATTTACCTTAAGAAACAGCAACTTTTTTACAATCATCTGAACCAACGGAAACACACAATACGAATAAATAGAAGACAAGAAGTGTGTGTAGGGTAAGAAATTTGGAAAGAACTGCTTATTTCAGATTTATAAAATCTCTTCCTGCAATTTCTCATTAAAGTAATCGCAGTATACCTAGGAATCAGTAGCTCATGTTGTTTTGTCACCATGTGCTTTCCCAAATTCGGGTGCCAATGTAATAGTATCATTTCTTTACTGCAGGTGCCATTGAAATTTATGGTTTTCTAGGATAATTAAGTTTAAAATTCATATTCAGATGTAATGTGATTTATCCATGGGATAATTGACATTCATAGTATCACAGTGCAGTAATTAAATAGAAAAACAGATACTACCAGTTCTTTGAGGCACATGATACATAGTTGGTGGTGCTGTATGCATTAATTCATGCCAGCAGTGTTGTACAGTGGAACCAGATGGCTCTAGGTAATAACAGCAGTCCTGTACTTGTATCAGGTACCAATGCCATGCCTGTAATTTCATTTCAAGTCGCAACTCTCAAATCTGTTTAGGCTGCAGAATAAAAACAGCACCGGACGTGGCTGAAGTGGTCTTATCATTGCTAACGGAGGTTTCTGGAAACCGAGAATTG
Source organism: Vandiemenella viatica (assembly GCA_031002005.1). NCBI lineage: Eukaryota > Metazoa > Arthropoda > Insecta > Orthoptera > Morabidae > Vandiemenella > Vandiemenella viatica. The sequence continues at coordinate 6,589,508 of JARYHS010008074.1, read as the reverse complement.
CCCAGGTCAAAATAAAAACGCCAAGTCCTTTTTTCAATAGTGTTTGTGCTCCTCCCCGGTCAAGATGCTTCATCACTTTCTGGCAGAATTGACAAACTAATACACAAAGCATTGGTGCATCTTTAGTGGGCACGAATAGAACTGATTTACAATAATTTTGTATATAGTCGTAGGCTTCCACAGCCAAGAATCAATAATTTTGTATGGTTTACCATAAATTAATGCTGCTACTTGCTATTCTCAAACACTGTCTCTCATGTTTTCTGCACACACATTTATTGGTTAGCAGGATCCCCAACAAATTTAACTTTTCTGATAACTTTTTTCTAAACTTTTGTCCTAAGTTTATTCTTGCCATTTCTGGTTTAGTATGACATTATTTATGACATGGCTTCTCCAACCCATTCACTGCCAAAAATGCTGATTTATTCCTGAGATGTGAAATCCTTTGTTTTGAAATTATAGGATTGAGTCTGTACTCGTAATTGTTCAAAACTTAATGCCTCAGTAACTATGCTGTAGAAGAAAGCTTGGGGGTCTGCCAGTCCTCCTCTCCAACTTGCTACAACAATCTTTCCGTCTGCACTATTGTGTTTGCCTAATGCAGGAAAGACGTGGCACAGCATTTTTCTAAGGCCAGGCTGCAATGACCTTCTTGCTCAGTCTCTCCCTAAAACCATATTCACGTGAAATAAAAGCATCATCTGCCAGAGTTCAGGACTATTATTTTTAGTAATTATTGCATTACATTCAAAATTTAATATCTATAAAAGTGCATGACAACGGATCATCACAATATGATAAAAGTAGATGTATTTAGATTTATTAGAAGACTAGTGTAAGCCCGTGACCTTTGTCGCGGGTCTAGAGTAGTTCCATTTTTTAGGCTGGTTGACCTGATCTGACCAAATGTGAACCTGACCTGTGTTGACAAAAATCTCTCGAGCTTGAAGGACTCAGAAGTATTAATAGACGTAGGTATTAAACACGGACAGGGACGATCGCTTTATCGTATAATTGTTTCGAAGGTTGTAGACCCGAACTTGCTGAAATACAAATCTGACTTGTATTTGATCCTTAAAGTACACTCTTCAAAATTTGAAGAATATCCTGTTTGCTTTAAAAGCATCGCGTTGTTGTTTACATTCATAATGTAATCTTTGGCCATAGTGTCTATAAAGCCAGAGAACTTAATACAGATTCCAGGTTATCAAACAGTTGAGCAACTCCGAAGAAATGAATTGCCAGATCACTCAAACATATCTCGTCCGATGTTCACTTTAAACATCCTAATAACTCACGTACAGCAGACGTGAACTGAGACCATTAAGGTAAGTGGTCAGTAAAATACGTAAAAAGCAAATAAATCGTAATGCATAAACTTTGGTCAAGCAACAACATTAACAAAAGCTTTAATCAAATAGAAAATTTAACCTAGGCTGGAATGGCAATTGGCACGGTGGTTGCAGCAGAGATCATGAATAGGTAATTTAAGTTTTTTAAAGTTTTTTTGTGTTGCTTTCGTTAGCAGCATGTAACTGAAAAGCAGTTCCACGGTTTTTCAGTCATAAAGTTTGTCAATATTTTTTTAACTGTGAAATGCTACGAATAGTAAATTTAATTAATGTATTATCACAATTAATTTCAAGCAGTTGCTTAGATATTAAATTATGGTCATATCCTCGAATTTTTTCTAATGATATCTCTAGCGACTGTTAATTTGCGAGCTTAGGAAATTACGCAGTAGATGAGCTATGGATGAAGTGAGTGCTTCGTTTATATGAAGCAGATATTGGTGATGGCTGTATAGATATTGTAATATATGCTGGTAGACAAGTAGTAATACTTGAGCCAGGCATTTTGGAGGATATGTTGTAAAATCTCTTACTGGATATCCATAATTCAGTTCTCCATACTAATAATAGTTCCTTCAAAAGGTCTTCGACAAATTTCTTCAAGGTCCATGGCCCCTCTCCCACTTCTATTGACCTCAATGCAGACAAGGCATACAGGGGAAGAGAGAATTTTGACCATGTTCTGGTAATAATGTTATTCATGGTATTTTTATTTTCAAATGTGCCTCACCTCTTTTGAGGTATCATCAGCATTCAGAATTTAGTGAAATGTTTATTGATAAATTGTGTTTGATTGTTTCAAAATTTTCAAGCGCTACCAGTAAAAGTGAATTGAAAACTATTATATTTCATATACACATTTTGAGTTGTCATAGCTGGTAGTCTTTCCTCCCACCAAGTGTGGTACTTATTTTTCAAACATGCCACATCAATCTTGAACTGTGCTACTTTTAATTTTTTTTTTTTAACTATAATGGCTACAAAAATCGACAAATGTTTTGAAGCTTTTAAAAGACTTGGAAGGGATAATAAACTAAAACAGGAGCAACAGAGGCACTCACTGTTCTTTTGTTTGTTTAATTTTGATTCTATGGACACAGGTTAAAAAGTGTCTTCTATCCATCTGCTAAGATTCTGAATGTTTTGTGCTTGTATAAGGGCAATGTATTACTCTAAACACAAGGGTTACATTGCATTGCTTGTAAAGGCAAGAAGGCATACATTAGACAAAACATACATTGTATAATCCAATGATACTTGATTTGTGCATGTTCCATTCTGCTGGGTCCAATAGAAAAGTAGCCAGTATGTAGCACAGTTTTGAAATGTGCCAAGAGTTTGTTTTTAAAGAGGTGAAAGTATTTGCATATACAAGAGATTATTGGGACAGCATTATTTTAGAAACTGTTGATGTTTTACTCTGAAAAACCTAGTTAACTTATTACCTAAAATATACAGAAATGATACTAAAGAAAAGGAACTGCTGTTAAGGAATATAAAGAACAAAGTATAGGTAAAATAACCCATCCTTCGTCAAAGCTAAGCCTGCGATGAGTATGCAGCATTAGAGATGAACACAAACTTGCAATATCTCAGTTTAGAGCCATATTCGTGTAGGATGGATGGAGCCACACCAGTGGTTACGTCTTGGCTGGTGGGGGAGAACTGCTGTGAAGTGAAGTAGTGGACTAAGATGTTATCTTATATCTTTAAACGAGCAATTCTTGTATATATATATATATTTCGGATCTCGGAAACGGCTATGACGATTTGGATGAAATTTGATATTTAGATAACGTTTTGACTTTTAAGATTACCTATATAGTTATCTTCCCTACAAAAAAGCGAATTTACAAAATACGAACATTTTTTTAACTTGGTATCTCGAAAACGGCACTAGCGCCATCTCGTAGATAATTCAGGTACCAGAAAGCCTACAAATAGATTCTCATTGATTTCAAAGAATATTTAAACAAACAGTTCTTGTATACTGGCTGAGCCGTGGAAATATTAACACTGCAAGTTTATTTGTAAAACATTTAAAAAGGAAGGTAATTAAAAATTTATAATTGGTTTTGTCAGAAGTGATACTTTACAGAAACTTCTTTGAAAATAATATTACCGGTACCAGTTAAAAAATAATCATCGTTAAAAGTGGTTGTTAGTTTGTCATTAAATACTACCACGCGAGGTATGAGCATAGTTTTATCGGAGTGAATGAATTTACCACTGATGATGTTCTATCATTACCGTGACGTCACAATCTGATGATGAAATCTTATAGAACTCGACGAAACATATCGAAAATAAAGAATAAATGTTCTTGATATCTTGCTTGGTATTCCAGATATACCATGTAGAAAATCAGTTATAGGTATAGTTCCTTGTGCTTTTGGCGATGTGTCTTCTGATCCAGGCCGTAGTATTTCAACCTAACAACCATTAGGAACAAAATAAAACATTGAAAGTACATTACCACCATATAGACATAGTAGTTTTGGTGGATTTTTTTCTGGTCCAGGCCGGATCTAATCCTAACCTCTTCATTCGAGATATCAGAAAAATAAATTCTTTATTTTCGATTTTCGACGAGTTTCATACGAATTCATCATCGAACTTGGCTGTGGCGAACTTTATCTTCTGGTCCAGGTCGCATTTCAACCAACCACGTCAATTTTGAGTTACGATATCTCGAGAACTAAGCGAGATATATAAAAAAAATATTTTTACTTTCAGTTTTTCTCGTCGCGTTACATAAGAATCCATCATCAAGGGTTATCGTAGAATCCCCTGAATTACCACAAATCTCGCACAATTAATTAATTCCTGACTGGCATTAAGATTTCTATTTAACATAACAATATCATTTTTCTTTGAAAGCAATTTATGAGGCGGTCTCGCAAATGGATCTAGCGATTTGGATGAAATTTAATATGTAAATAACGTTTTTCTTATCAAGTTTTTAACACTATTTAAAAAAAAGCAGCATTTTATTAATTTGGTTTCTTTAAAACGGCTCTAACCTCATTACGTAGAAGGTTCAGGCACCAGTAAGCCCACTGATGTTAGTTAAGCTTCTCTTTGGTTAACTGTGCACCTCAAAACGCCTAGGAAGCCTTCAAACGTTTTACTTTAATCAAACTATACTCGAAATCTTGGATATTGAACAGAAATCGAAAGATGCCGAGCGAAGATCGGACACCCAGGTACTATATATAATGAAACTAAGTAATGATAGAAAAATAAGACCCAACACTTGCCACAGATGATGGTGGCTTAGAATGGACAAACACAATTATCGCAATAGTTCGGTGGTAAACCTTCTGCTTGCGAGTAGGTGAGACCCCAGGCAGACCACATTGACGTCTGTCTGTTGAACGGAGGTGGTGGTGGTGGGGGAAAATGTACTAGATTAATAGTGCAGGAAGTTTATTGTCACCAACAAAATAAATGTATGAGGACATAAATATTTTAAGTGGGAAAGATACAAAACAAGTTCTATAAAACAGGAAGAAAATTAATAATTATAAGTAGTGCTAGGTCTAGTGGAAGAGACTTATTGGAATTTTAGGATTGGTGGATGTCTGGTTCAAGGATATTCTGGTAGCCTAGTTCCCATCTGCGAAGTTCAGTGGAGGTAACCTCTGATGGCCCAAAATGTAAAACAGTTATTGGAATTGTTAAACTTGGGGGAAGTGACATGTTTTTCCACCAAATGGGCTACGTTGTGGGCATAAACTATTTGCCTGTGACTGTTCATTCTGACGACGAGTGCATTAGTGATGAGGTCTGTATATGAGCTAGTATGGTGAAGCTAGTGTGTCCAATGATGGGGAAGATTCCCCTGTGGTCAGATTGGAATAGGGGGTGGTGGCCGGTTTCGTGTTGCGTGTTTTGCAGTGGGGTCTGTTACATGCGAATGATCAGTTGATAGAATTGCAACGTAAGTATTTATGAACCAAAATATTGTTGAAATTATTTGGTCTTAACAAGAGCATGGGGCAGTAAGTAGTATTTTGTGGAGAAGAAATGTGGGAAGTCATGTCCACAATGAAGAATTCAGTTAATTGACTCAAGACCAGGAATGAACTTGTTGAAAAATGCAGGGCTGCCGTTAGTGTTAGGAGGTACAGCATTGGAGTAGTTGTCCAGACAGTGAGTTGTAGCACGAGAGATTTGTTTGTGTATTAGGTCTGGGGGCTAGTTGTGGGAGATGAGAGCTCAGGATGGTCTTTACAGGTATCTGAAGAGAGATTCTATATCGTAACAGATGTGTCTGCCATAGATGGCTAGGCTGTATAGAAGTGAACGTTTGGTGTGAAAAGGATGGCAACTATTAAAGTGAAGGTATTCTACGAGGGCAGATCGGAAAGTAACGCACAATAATTTCTATCTCCCCTGGTTTTGCAGCTGGAATGTTGAAATTTCACGACAATATAGTTTGAAGTTTGCCCTATAGAGGGTATTTTGTTTTCATGTGCAGCTCTAGTGAGAGAAACTATGAAACAAACCTGGCTCACATGTTACTGTCGCCCATGTGAGAAGAGCAGTGAAGTGTAATTTGACATTTGTGGGTCAAAGGGCATTCACTGAGTGAAATTCACAAGGACATGCACGGCAAGTATGGGACGACTGTCTGGACCAAAGCAATGTCTCGGGTGGCGTGCATTCTTCCAAGAGGGCCGCGTGAACCTTAGTGATTTGCCATTCTCCGGGCGGCCGGTAACAGTTTCAACTCTGCAGAATGTCTGCACCATTGAGGCAGCAATCTCGAAGGACCGGCGTGTACACCTGCGAACCTAATCGCAGACGTTCAACATTTCCTATGGTGCATTGTACGACATTGCTCATGACACGTTGAAATTCTGTTAAGTTAGTGCTTGCTGGGTGCCTGCGAATGATGACAAACTTTGATCACTTAATGCGTTACACCGCAGAAGGGCATGACATTCTGAAAGAAATCATCACTGGTGATGAGTCGTGGGTGTACCACTACACGCCCGAAACCAAGCAGGCCTCTATGGAGTGGTTCCCCAGTACGAAAAAAATTCAAAGTGATACAGTCGGCTAAGAAAGTGCTTGTGACAGTGTTCTAGGACATGTTTGGCATGTTACTGGTGGACTGTGCAGAACACGGAACCACTGTGAATGCTGCAGCCAACATGAAAATGTTGGTTAAGTTGCGTCGTGCCCTTCGTGACATCAATGCTATTGTGTCAAACTTCTTTGTGAAAATGCACGTCCCCAAGTTGCTGCTCCTGTTAGTGAGAAACGCGCCACTTTTGGGTGGGAGGTGCTGAAGCATGCACCATTCAGTCCAGACCTGGCACCGTCTGAGTTTTATCTGTTTGGTCCCTCGAAGAAATTCCTGGCCGGCCAACATTTTGCGACAGATGCGGAAGTGAAATCGGCAGTCCGCAGATGGCTACACTCCCAACAAACGGACTTCTACGAACGGAGCATATTGAAACTGCTACCATGATGGGAGAAAATTGGTGAATATGTAGAAAATTAGGTCAAAGTGGTAAGTTAATTTGTGATTTGTTTGGTTGTGGTACGTATTAAACTTTTTTGGGAAAAAAATTATCGTGCATTACTTTCCGATCTGCCCTCGTAGATTTGTAGGTTTGACGTAAACAGATGTGTGTAAGCCCCCATTGTTTAAGGAAATGTCAACATCAAGAAAGGTTACTTCGCTGTAGGTTGTGTGAGTATGTGCACGTAAAGTTGATGGAGTGACTGTTCATTAGGGAGAAATGTGGCCTATTTCCATTCCGTGCTCATACAGTGCCTAATATTTCTATCACTTTGCCACAACATTTCACCCATTGATTTACCACACATTTTGCCTAACCAGACTGCATTCTCACATCCTCTGACTCCCTATCTCTGCCTGTACCACCACTCCAGTATTTTCATTTTAGCAACTAACCTGCCACCACTGTACTATTTCGTATATAGGCCTCACTTCAAAACAACTCTCAGCTAGAATGAGTGGCCACAGAAAAGACTGTCCACATACGCAACTTAGAACGTGCCAGTAACCAATAATCTAACCACCTCAATGACTGCTTTACTCTGAGAGCAATCAGAGTTTCCCTCAAAACTCCCACTGCATCAGAACTCCCACTGAATCAGAACTTTGGGAATGGGAACTTGCATACCGAAATATCCTGTACACCACACACCTCCCTGGCCTCAACTGTCGATAAAATCCTACCATTTAACCCATCACTATTTTTTTCCTTAATTTCAATTAAATCCTTCCAAATTTATTTAACACTTGCTGTCTACACATCTCCCTTATCAAATGGCTTATTACAGTTTTGCATTGTCTTATTAGAGATTTGCATTTGTCTTGTATGTCTGTGCATCTCGTGCTGTACACTCATTGAAGCCTTTGACTTTAGTGAGTGATAAAATAAACAGAAAATATAACAATACTAATGAAATACTTTTGGGCCACCAGCCACATCAAAATGTCTCTTTCTTGGGATTTTTTGAGCTACATATTCTCTGCCCACATTTTCATCCAACTAAAATCAAATTAGCGTAGTAACTATTTCTTCCAGCTGTTTGTCATAATAGTCAAAGATAAATTCCAAACTTGGGTCGTGATCTATAGACAATGGTGATGAACTTATATCTCTAATGCATCTATGGCTTCTTAACAGACAATGGTTTGTATAATCAATTGTAGACCCCCATAGTAGAGCCATCCTGCTTCTCCGTGTGGCTGCCAACCGACGGCTCCTATTCCCGGGGGGCATGGCCATTGTTTGCACTCTTCTCCAATTGTTACTGTTTGTGATCAAATAGAGAAGATACCTTCAATATCCATGCATTAGGTATTAAGCCTGATCTACCACCATATTGCAGTGGCAGCCCAGTCAATGAAGATATTAGATGAACCGTTGTACATTTTCGTTACCAGCTGCCAGCACTCTGAACCCCTCTGTCTGGTTTATGTAACGATGCAAACTCAGCTCCCTCATTTCATATTTAAGAAATGCTTGTTTCTCCATAAGGTGATCCTGTGACCCACAGCCGACACCCACTTAGATATCCTTCTTAACCTGATTATAAATGTTTATATTTACAAACAAAAATTTTCCTTAAAACTGATATAATTTTTTTTGTTAAAAATATATGCAATTTTTCTGTGTTTCTTGTTTGGTGAAGTGTTTGCAAAGCAAATTGTAGTGATTACAATTGCTTCGGTTGTTGTGATAGTATCTTTGATGAAGTGAGCTCTAGTTGCATGTGTGAACTGTTGTGCACTAAACTGGAGATAACATCCGTCATCTGCTAAGTTTTGCCATTTAAATTAGTTTAAATCTTTCAATTATAAAGTAAATAGTAAGGATTATTGTTAGTGAGGGAAAATACAAACATTTTCACTCAGTAATAGAGCTTCAAAAATCGCATATTCTTAGTGGCTACTACTCATTACTTTTTTACTATTTTTTTTATTTATAAATTAGCTGAAAGCTTGATAGTTGGATTAAATACAGCAAATTGTAATTAAACTTTCAGTATGTGTAATTTAACATCTCAAATTTCTTTTGTAACTAAAAATAATAAGTGTTATAGATTCAGATTGTTGTAGAATGTAGTTAAAACATATTTAGACTTCTGTCTGAAATACAACAGTTTGTTATTTTAATTAATATTAAAGCATAAAAATAACAATAATATGCTAATAATACAACAAATAAATATAATAAATAAACAAATAAATAATATAAAACATCTGACTTCTGCTTCAGTAGTATCGATCCTAAAAAAAATCTATTGTAGATGTAACTTCGTAAATCATAAGCCATTTCTATCTTAAATAAAAAAGTTTTGTACTTACTTTTTTTTTAAAATATCAAAATAGCAACTTCTTAGTAAAAATAATTACATTTTTATCTACTTATTAATTACAGTGACTTCATTGAGGAGTAAAGCTCCTATCCAATTTAATAAAAATGTTAGAAACATAGTATAAACTTTATTAGAATACTTTATCAAATAAATCAAGGTTTGTTTAGAAGGTGCTAGAAGTATCTGGGAAAAATCATTACTGGAAAGTGTGGTGCTTAATCGCAGATACGTGGTGAATGGGATGGGTTGTAGTTGGTGTAAGAAGTGGATTCTTTGGGCTTGTAGAGAAGAGGAAATGTGTGAAACAAATGAGGCCCTCCCATGGTTTCATCCACTTTGTCTTAGTGAAAGGATGAGGGCCTGTGGAGGTAGGGAAGATGCAGCAGGCCGTTAGGAATAGGAGCGTGCAAGGAAAGACTAGAAAATAAAGGGTTCTGCTGCTAGGTAGTAACCGTGGGACAGGATATCTAGTTGGGTTGGTGAACATGGGATGAAGATAAAAGCGAAGAAGAGTCAGCTTACTTGATACACAGATTGAAACTAGAGGTTGCTTATGATTATCGGGTGGGGAAAGAATTGCTTGTTGAAGACGTGAAATGTAAATATCTTGAGTATCAAATACTGGTCTGCCAGATTTGTTTCTGGAAATTACCGCAGAATTGCAATCAATAACAGATTTGATAAAAGAACTGGAATGGTATTTATTGGAAGACAGTAAGAGGATGAAGAGAATCATGGGAGTGTACAAGGCGTATATTGGTGATGATGCATGGAAATAGTATTAGTGTAAAAATTCAAAGTAATTCATGGAAGGGAAAAGATGGCACTCGGTTTCAGGCACAGGGGTGTAGGAAGATTTTCTTTCATAGTTTAGGGGGTCAGGAATTGGAATAAGTTGCCAAGGAAAATGATACATATTCTTCGCGGGTTTGCTGCCAGGATCACATTTTCTAACAACAAGCTTTCGGCGACTTGCACCGCCGCCATCATCAGGTCTGTTGTAACTGAAGGAACAAAAGAACTGGACTGTAAAGCGGAACAAAACGAGCCAGGAACGTTGTCGACTTCCGATTGGCTGACTCCAATGACGTAACCATTCCGATGCTGTGATTGGTCGGTTGTGGGACCAGACGTAGATATACACCGGCGTTGTACTGAAAGTTGGCTCCACAGCGAAACCAAAGCCCAGGTTGTTAAAATGGAAAGAAGATGGATTATCTACGTCAATGTTCACATCAAGTCACTGTTCATATTGCATCACCGTTTACATTATTCTAACACTATTAATCAAGATGTTTAATCTCGAGAAACCTTAGGAAGCCAAGCGGTATTCTGATTGGCTGACACAATAACTGTTCTCATAGCGTCATCGTTCACATTATTGTCACACAGAAGAATCCAAAGACTTCTTTAATGAAAAACCCCACATTATATATTCTTAAAAACATTTACTATCATTAATTATGATGTTTAACTCAAGAAATGCTCGCGCTAGAGAAATCCATAGGGAGCATGCGGTCTTCCGATTGGCTGACTATAACCCCAGTTCTGTAATACTAGTCTGTGATTGGTCGGCTACAGATTCAGCTGTAGATGTAGTCGGACCGATACGCCGTGCTCTACTCTCCTATCGTCCGTCAGCGAGACACTTGGTTGTTTAAGAACGACATGGAATCAAGTGCATTTTCCGCCCTCCTGCCAAAATACGGGATTTGCTGCGTCCAGTGAAAGACGATTTGGGTTTAAAAACACCGGGAGTGTACAGCATACCGTGCCAATGTGGTATGAATTATATTGGTCAAACCATCCGCACTATCCAGGCCCGTGTGACTGAACACCAACGCAACATCCGGTTGTTTCAACTAGAAAAGTCTGCTGTGGCACAACACGTTATCGAAAATGGTCACAGTATGGATTTTGATAAGGTGAGAGTTTTAGCCAAGTGTTCATTCTTCTGGGAATCTGTGATCAAAGAAGCTATCGAGATACGTCTTAATAATAATAATATGAACAGGGACTTGGGTGTATGGCTCAGTGACGCATGGAAGCCAGTTTTTGCCATTCTTAAACCAACCAAGTGTCTCGCTGACGGACGATAGGAGAGTGGAGAGTGGAGCACGGCGTATCGGGTCCGACTACATCTACAGCTGAATCTGTAGCCGACCAATCACAGACTAGTATTACAGAACTGGGGATTATAGTCAGCCAATCGGAAGACCGACATGCTCCCTATGGATTTCTCTACGGCGAGCATTTCTCGAGTTAAACATCATAATTATATGATAGTAAATGTTTTTAAGAATATATAATGTGGGGTTTTTCATTAAAGAAGTCTTTGGATTCGTTCTGTGTGAGAATAATGTGAACAGATGACGCTATGAGAACAGTTATTGTGTCAGCCAATCAGAATACCGCTTGGCTTCCTAAGGTTTCTCGAGATTAAACATCTTGATTAATAGTGGTAGAATAATGTAAAGGGTGATGCAATATGAACAGTGACTTGATGTGAACATTGACGTAGATAATCCATCTTCTTTCCATTTTAACAACCTGGGCTTTGGTTTCGCTGTGGAGCCAACTTTCAGTACAACGCCGGTGTATATTCTACGCCTGGTCCCACAACCGACCAATCACAGCATCGGAATGGTTACGTCATTGGAGTCAGCCAATCGGAAGTCGACAACGTTCCTGGCTCGTTTGTTCCGCTTTACAGTCCAGTTCTCTTTGTTCCTTCAGTTACAACAGACCTGATGATGGCGGCGGTGCAAGTCGCCGAAAGCTTGTGGTTAGAAAATGTGATCCGGAGGCAAACCCGCGAAGAATATGTATCAATAATACGCCGGGAAAGACTTATCTTTCATATTAAATACCTCTACGGGGAGGATATGCACAAACGAGTGAAACATCTAGAAAAGTTGCGGAAGAAGAAAGCCAGACTTTTGTGTTCCTTGACATTCTTATTGAGATGTCGAAATAACAATATTTTACCTCGTTTTTGTCTGGTTGGCCATTGCATTGCAAGCACTAAAGCTGACCGTATTCTGCGTCGCGCCAGTTTTGCGCTACTTCGAGAACGCATTCGTTACACGCGCTTCGAGCTTGACCGTAACGCACGAGAATTGTTTCACTGCCATCTGGAGCTTGCAGCCAAACTGTCTCCGACCTCCTGGGAATGGGTGGATGCCGCTACTTCTGCACAAGGTAGCTTGGAGTTTGACAGAACATCGGCCAGACAGATTTCCAAATTCAATCGTCTGTCACAGGCACATAGGCCTTCTGAGGAGGGAAACTTCAAACGTGCGGTAGTAAACCTGACTGGAACACAGCTGACGAAGCGACTGAGAAAGTTCTATCCAAAGGGTTAAACTTTGCCCCAGCTCCTGATAAGGTTCCTGTAAAGGATATAATCTGTGCGGTTGAGATAGCTGCTCGAAAGCTTCCAGGGGAGGCGGCTGAAGAAATCCGAAGGGAAACGTGCAGAGTTCTGGAGAAAGCCAAACCACCGAGGCCCAACATCACAAAATCGGAACGCTTCGCTCTCCGTGCGTTGCGTCGGAATGAAGAAGTTATAGTGTTACCTACGGACAAAGGGAATGGCACTGTCCTGCTTATTTCTGATATGTATCAATCTAAAATACAGAAAATGCTTGATGACAACACCTACAAGCCCCTCAATGGTGATCCTACTTCCAGAGTTGTGAGGAAAGTGTCAGCTCTTGTTAAGAAGGCCGGTTTTACGCCTGATGTCGTCAAGTACCTTCGACCTCGTGCCGCCAGACCACCTAGGCTTTACGGCCTGCCAAAAATCCATAAAGAGGATGTGCCTTTACGACCGATTGTAAGTACTATTGGTAGTCCCACATATAACTTGGCCAAACATTTGTCTAAGATGCTTAGACCCTTCGTAGGTAATTGTACGCACCATGTTAAGAACTCGACACAGTTTGTCGGTACGTTCCAAAAGATGCGATTGTCGGAGTCGGACATTATGGTTAGCTTTGATGTTGTATCGCTTTTCACCAAGGTTCCTCTGAGAGGCACTCTACAGCTGTTACAAGGTCATTTTGAACCTAACTTGGTTGATCTGTTCGAACTAGTGCTCACTTCGACTTACTTTACCTATGGTGGGAATTTTTATGAACAGACTGATGGTGTAGCAATGGGGTCTCCATTATCTCCTGTAGTAGCCGATCTTTTTATGGAGCAATTTGAAGATCGAGCAATTGAAACATCCGTCCTCAAACCAACATGCTTCTATCGTTATGTGGACGATACTTTTGTTGTTTGGCCCCATGGGATCCAGAGTCTTTACGAATTCATGGACCATCTCAATAGTATTCATGAAAACATCAAATTTACAATGGAGCTAGAGAAAAATGGTAGCTTACCCTTTCTAGATATTTTAATCCAGCGAAGACCTGATGGAACCCTGTCACATAGCGTATACAGAAAAATAACACATACGGACCGCTATTTACATGCCAAGAGCTTCCACCATCCGGCGCAGAAGAACACGGTGTTACATACGCTTGTACACAGAGCAAAGGTAATTTCAGACGCTGACACCTTCAGGCCGAACTTCGAACATCTCCGCAATACCTTCATACGGAATGGATACCCAATCCCATTGATAGAACGGGCACTTCGGAAGAAAAAGGCAGATATACGTAATATTGAGGAAGAAGAACAACCTAAAGATCTTGCCTTCATCCCGTACGCAGGTAGCATCTCCGGGAAAATCGGCAGGAATTTTAAAACGACATGGAATCAAGTGCACTTTCCGCCCTCCTGCCAAAATACGGGATTTGCTGCGTCCAGTGAAAGACGATTTGGGTTTAAAAACACCGGGAGTGTACAGCATACCGTGCCAATGTGGTATGAATTATATTGGTCAAACCATCCGCACTATCCAGGCCCGTGTGACTGAACACCAACGCAACATCCGGTTGTTTCAACTAGAAAAGTCTGCTGTGGCACAACACGTTATCGAAAATGGTCACAGTATGGATTTTGATAAGGTGAGAGTTTTAGCCAAGTGTTCATTCTTCTGGGAATCTGTGATCAAAGAAGCTATCGAGATACGTCTTAATAATAATAATATGAACAGGGACTTGGGTGTATGGCTCAGTGACGCATGGAAGCCAGTTTTTGCCATTCTTAAACAACCAAGTGTCTCGCTGACGGACGATAGGAGAGTGGAGAGTGGAGCACGGCGTATCGGTCCGACTACATCTACAGCTGAATCTGTAGCCGACCAATCACAGACTAGTATTACAGAACTGGGGTTATAGTCAGCCAATCGGAAGACCGCATGCTCCCTATGGATTTCTCTAGCGCGAGCATTTCTCGAGTTAAACATCATAATTAATGATAGTAAATGTTTTTAAGAATATATAATGTGGGGTTTTTCATTAAAGAAGTCTTTGGATTCTTCTGTGTGAGAATAATGTGAACGATGACGCTATGAGAACAGTTATTGTGTCAGCCAATCAGAATACCGCTTGGCTTCCTAAGGTTTCTCGAGATTAAACATCTTGATTAATAGTGGTAGAATAATGTAAAGGGTGATGCAATATGAACAGTGACTTGATGTGAACATTGACGTAGATAATCCATCTTCTTTCCATTTTAACAACCTGGGCTTTGGTTTCGCTGTGGAGCCAACTTTCAGTACAACGCCGGTGTATATCTACGCCTGGTCCCACAACCGACCAATCACAGCATCGGAATGGTTACGTCATTGGAGTCAGCCAATCGGAAGTCGACAACGTTCCTGGCTCGTTTTGTTCCGCTTTACAGTCCAGTTCTCTTTGTTCCTTCAGTTACAACAGACCTGATGATGGCGGCGGTGCAAGTCGCCGAAAGCTTGTGGTTAGAAAATGTGATCCGGAGGCAAACCCGCGAAGAATATGTATCAATAATACGCCGGGAAAGACTTATCTTTCATATTAAATACCTCTACGGGGAGGATATGCACAAACGAGTGAAACATCTAGAAAAGTTGCGGAAGAAGAAAGCCAGACTTTTGTGTTCCTTGACATTCTTATTGAGATGTCGAAATAACAATATTTTACCTCGTTTTTTGTCTGGTTGGCCATTGCATTGCAAGCACTAAAGCTGACCGTATTCTGCGTCGCGCCAGTTTTGCGCTACTTCGAGAACGCATTCGTTACACGCGCTTCGAGCTTGACCGTAACGCACGAGAATTGTTTCACTGCCATCTGGAGCTTGCAGCCAAACTGTCTCCGACCTCCTGGGAATGGGTGGATGCCGCTACTTCTGCACAAGGTAGCTTGGAGTTTGACAGAACATCGGCCAGACAGATTTCCAAATTCAATCGTCTGTCACAGGCACATAGGCCTTCTGAGGAGGGAAACTTCAAACGTGCGGTAGTAAACCTGACTGGAACACAGCTGGACGAAGCGACTGAGAAAGTTCTATCCAAAGGGTTAAACTTTGCCCCAGCTCCTGATAAGGTTCCTGTAAAGGATATAATCTGTGCGGTTGAGATAGCTGCTCGAAAGCTTCCAGGGGAGGCGGCTGAAGAAATCCGAAGGGAAACGTGCAGAGTTCTGGAGAAAGCCAAACCACCGAGGCCCAACATCACAAAATCGGAACGCTTCGCTCTCCGTGCGTTGCGTCGGAATGAAGAAGTTATAGTGTTACCTACGGACAAAGGGAATGGCACTGTCCTGCTTATTTCTGATATGTATCAATCTAAAATACAGAAAATGCTTGATGACAACACCTACAAGCCCCTCAATGGTGATCCTACTTCCAGAGTTGTGAGGAAAGTGTCAGCTCTTGTTAAGAAGGCCGGTTTTACGCCTGATGTCGTCAAGTACCTTCGACCCTCGTGCCGCCAGACCACCTAGGCTTTACGGCCTGCCAAAAATCCATAAAGAGGATGTGCCTTTACGACCGATTGTAAGTACTATTGGTAGTCCCACATATAACTTGGCCAAACATTTGTCTAAGATGCTTAGACCCTTCGTAGGTAATTGTACGCACCATGTTAAGAACTCGACACAGTTTGTCGGTACGTTCCAAAAGATGCGATTGTCGGAGTCGGACATTATGGTTAGCTTTGATGTTGTATCGCTTTTCACCAAGGTTCCTCTGAGAGGGCACTCTACAGCTGTTACAAGGTCATTTTGAACCTAACTTGGTTGATCTGTTCGAACTAGTGCTCACTTCGACTTACTTTACCTATGGTGGGAATTTTTATGAACAGACTGATGGTGTAGCAATGGGGTCTCCATTATCTCCTGTAGTAGCCGATCTTTTTATGGAGCAATTTGAAGATCGAGCAATTGAAACATCCGTCCTCAAAACCAACATGCTTCTATCGTTATGTGGACGATACTTTTGTTGTTTGGCCCCATGGGATCCAGAGTCTTTACGAATTCATGGACCATCTCAATAGTATTCATGAAAACATCAAATTTACAATGGAGCTAGAGAAAAATGGTAGCTTACCCTTTCTAGATATTTTAATCCAGCGAAGACCTGATGGAACCCTGTCACATAGCGTATACAGAAAAATAACACATACGGACCGCTATTTACATGCCAAGAGCTTCCACCATCCGGCGCAGAAGAACACGGTGTTACATACGCTTGTACACAGAGCAAAGGTAATTTCAGACGCTGACAACCTTCAGGCCGAACTCGAACATCTCCGCAATACCTTCATACGGAATGGATACCCAATCCCATTGATAGAACGGGCACTTCGGAAGAAAAAGGCAGATATACGTAATATTGAGGAAGAAGAACAACCTAAAGATCTTGCCTTCATCCCGTACGCAGGTAGCATCTCCGGGAAAATCGGCAGGATTTTAAAACGACATGGAATCAAGTGCACTTTCCGCCCTCCTGCCAAAATACGGGATTTGCTGCGTCCAGTGAAAGACGATTTGGGTTTAAAAACACCGGGAGTGTACAGCATACCGTGCAATGTGGTATGAATTATATTGGTCAAACCATCCGCACTATCCAGGCCCGTGTGACTGAACACCAACGCAACATCCGGTTGTTTCAACTAGAAAAGTCTGCTGTGGCACAACACGTTATCGAAAATGGTCACAGTATGGATTTTGATAAGGTGAGAGTTTTAGCCAAGTGTTCATTCTTCTGGGAATCTGTGATCAAAGAAGCTATCGAGATACGTCTTAATAATAATAATATGAACAGGGACTTGGGTGTATGGCTCAGTGACGCATGGAAGCCAGTTTTTGCCATTCTTAAACAACCAAGTGTCTCGCTGACGGACGATAGGAGAGTGGAGAGTGGAGCACGGCGTATCGGTCCGACTACATCTACAGCTGAATCTGTAGCCGACCAATCACAGACTAGTATTACAGAACTGGGGTTATAGTCAGCCAATCGGAAGACCGCATGCTCCCTATGGATTTCTCTAGCGCGAGCATTTCTCGAGTTAAACATCATAATTAATGATAGTAAATGTTTTTAAGAATATATAATGTGGGGTTTTTCATTAAAGAAGTCTTTGGATTCTTCTGTGTGAGAATAATGTGAACGATGACGCTATGAGAACAGTTATTGTGTCAGCCAATCAGAATACCGCTTGGCTTCCTAAGGTTTCTCGAGATTAAACATCTTGATTAATAGTGGTAGAATAATGTAAAGGGTGATGCAATATGAACAGTGACTTGATGTGAACATTGACGTAGATAATCCATCTTCTTTCCATTTTAACAACCTGGGCTTTGGTTTCGCTGTGGAGCCAACTTTCAGTACAACGCCGGTGTATATCTACGCCTGGTCCCACAACCGACCAATCACAGCATCGGAATGGTTACGTCATTGGAGTCAGCCAATCGGAAGTCGACAACGTTCCTGGCTCGTTTTGTTCCGCTTTACAGTCCAGTTCTCTTTGTTCCTTCAGTTACAACAGACCTGATGATGGCGGCGGTGCAAGTCGCCGAAAGCTTGTGGTTAGAAAATGTGATCCGGCGGCAAACCCGCGAAGAATATGTATCAATAATACGCCGGGAAAGACTTATCTTTCATAAGGAAAATGGTGAATAATTTACCAAAATTGTTGAAAGAATTTAAAGTTGAAATTTGTAGAAAGGAAATGTAGTTGGGTACAGGAAAGGGGGATGATGGGTGTGTAGGGAAATTGCCACTGGAGCATGTGCACCATTGCAATTTAATTAAATTAAATCTTCCTTGGTGACATCAGTTGCTGATGTCGGTGCACTTTGGGCATTCCCATGTTCGCCATGCTAGCAGCTGAAATTAATTTCTCGACACGGATGTTAGCTTACTCCTTCAGTCTCTATCAATGTCTTTCATGTTTGGATCCACCACTTGAGTTGTGTTGACAGTTACTTAACCACTAGTAAGAACATCCTCTCAATTCTAATAATACCGTTGTTACTTCAACTCAGATTTCACACTTTTATGCACACATACTTTTACGTGGACTCTCAAACGACAAGTTCCAGATGCCTTTTAATAATTTATTCCGTAGAATTAAATATTATTTTTTCTTTACACTAGTATACAAGATCATCAGGCCCTCATAACTTGACTCCTAACTTACTGTTAGTGAAGGGCATGATCAGGAACACCTCCATATTTACTAAAGTTAACAATATTATTATAATGAAAGTGTAATTATTTCCACTTTTTAGTGTTTCTCTTTTCTCTGCCATAAATGTATTTTAAGCAAGGTATTATTGGATAGTTATGGAAAGTTTATATGCAATAAGTTCCATAATGATTTATAGTGACTAGAAGACCCGTGCGAAAATTTCGCGAATAAAATGCAATAAATAGTGAGGTCAAATGGTGTAATGAAAAGTAGAACCGTACTTTTGTAGCATATGTTTATTTTTTTAGTGTAATAGGTTTGCATCAAAATAGTCACAAGATATTACGAAACAGCTAGGAAAATTTAAAACATGCTACATTTATGACAAACTGTCACTGACCTTAACAGAATACAACCGACTGAATAAAATGCACAAAACATATCAACATCTCTGCAATATTTTTTGTTGTGCGAATAAAATTTTTACATTGGAATTGTATAGGAAAACGTAAGTGTTTCCATACAGGAAAAAATATCCGAAAAGCTACTTATTGAATAAAAAAAAGTTTATTGACATCTCTGTGTTATCTGCTGCTATCTATGGACTTGGCTCTGAAGTTTCTCATACGCGCTACCACTTAAAACACCAAATTCTGAAAAATTCTTTCTTATTTTATGATTTCAGCTAACTTGAGACCTTAATCTTTAAAATGATATGATATTTATTGATTTCGGCTAGGTATCGAACAAGATAGATAAAAAAAAAAGCACGCTGTAGAAATATTATAGATACTTTTGCCCTTTAAGGGTCGAATTCTAAAAAATTTCTTTTATAAAATATGGTGTGACCAAAGCAGCCACCTTGGTCATTAAAATGGTACCTCATTTATCGATTTTGGTTAGTTATCACGCGAGATAAAATACAAAAGTTCTAGAAATGATGATATTTTTGTCCCTTTAGGGTTGAACTTGGAGAAAGTTTTTCTTAAAATATGATTTGACCAAAACGGATAATTTAACTATTTTAATTTATTAATTTCGGTTAGGTATCAAGGGAACTAAATAGCTCTTGACAGAAAAATGCATTGTAGAAATATTAATGCTTTTGCCCTCTAAGGTTAGAATTTTTAATATTTCTTTCTTAAAATGTGGTGTAACGGAACCTAAGACCTTAAAAAAGACCTCAGTCTTTAAAATGATACCTCGTTTACCAATTTTGTTTAATTATCAAAGGAGATAAATGACTCGAGACACAAAAAATGCATTTTGGAAATACTGATGTTTATGCCCTTAATGCGTTCAATTCAGAGTGATGTTACCACAGCGGAAACCTAAATTTTTCGAATGATATCCCATTTATCTATTTCGGTTAGATACTAATGGAGATAAATGGCTCGTGACACAAAAATGCGTTGTAGAATCATTTACAGCTTTATGTAAATGGAGACTTTCCCGGCGTATTGATTCAATAAAAGTTTCTCGGGAGTCCAGCCGGATGGTGTCATAAAACGACGATGTTTCGACAACCTGCTCGGTTGTCTTCATCAGGTCTATTTTAGATATTTCTTCTCGAAATCACAAACAGACTGGCTTCGCTGCCTCCGAAATTCGAATGTCGTGTATAGAGGGTTGCCAGGACGCCCAATCAGCGCGCAGGAACTGAGGGTATCAGTGTTGCGGACTGCGTATGGAGCCAAAATGGTCACCCATCCAAGCGCTGACCACGCTCACCGTTGCTTAACCAGTCTACCGCAAGCCAAGGGTATCAGTGTTGCGGACTGCATATTGAGCCATACGCGGTCACCCATCCAAGCACTCGCCACGTTTAACGTTGCTTAACCTGTAGACGTAAGTGCTGGCAAACTATGTCCATGGTGTCAGTTTGCTTCTATTTGGCCTTGTTGGGAAGATTTTTGTTTTTTAAGACATAGATCCTTAATAATTGGTCTCCAGGCTTCACTTAAATACAGTCCACTGTCCCTATTGATGGCCACATGGTATGGAAGCGTTGGATGAATTTCTAGACCATCTTAATGGGATCCATCCCAACATACGGTTTACGATGGAAGTTAAGAAGGATGGGTGCATCCCGTTCTTGGACATTTTAATCAAACGCAAACCTGATGGATCTTTGGCACATAGTGTGTACCGTAAACCCACCCACACTGAACGTTACTTGGGTGCGACCAGTTACCACCACCCAGCACAACGCCACTCCGTATTGACCACATTGGTGCGCAGAGCGAGAGCCATTTCCGATCGTGAGAGCTTACCGCTGGAGTTGAAACATCTAAGGACTGTCTTTGATCAGAACGGGTACTCTCGGCGACAGATAGAGCGTGCTTTTATCCAGAAGCCACCAAGACCACCGAATGAACAGATTGAACCACCAAAATCTCTTGCCTTTCTGCCATATGCCGGCAACATGTCCGGAAAGATTGGAAGGCTCTTGGCGCGTTCTGGTATAAAGAGCATTTTTCGGCCGCCCGCCAAGATACGTGATGTGCTTCGCTCGGTTAAGGATGATTTGGGCCTAAGAATTCCTGGAATTTATTCAATACCTTGCGAATGCGGCAAAGTTTATATTGGACAGACGATCAGAACCATCGCCGAGCGTATCACCGAGCACAAACGACACTTGAGACTGGTGCAAGTGGAAAAGTCCGCAATAGCCGAACATGCGTTCGATGAAGAACATAAAATAGTGTTTGATGAAACGGTGGTGCTGGCCAGAGTCTCTTCGTTCTGGGACTCGGCAATTTGGGAAGCATTAGAAATTCAACTTAACGATAACAACATCAATAGGGACATTGAATTCTATTTAAGTGAAGCCTGGAGACCAATTATTAAGGATCTATGTCTTAAAAAACAAAAATCTTCCCAACAAGGCCAAATAGAAGCAAACTAACGCCATGGACATAGTTTGCCAACTCTTATGTCTACAGGTTAAGCAACGTTGAACGTGGCGAGTGCTTGGATGGGTGACCGCGTATGGCTCAATACGCAGTCCGCAACACTGATACCCTTGGCTTGCGGTAGACTGGTTAAGCAACGGTGAGCGTGGTCAGCGCTTGGATGGGTAACCATTTTGGCTCCATACGCATTCCGCAACACTGATACCCTCAGTTCCTGCGCGCTGATTGGGCGTCCTGGCAACCCTCTATACACGACATTCGAATTTCGGAGGCAGCGAAGCCAGTCTGTTTGTGATTTCGAGAAGAAATATCTAAAATAGACCTGATGAAGACAACCGAGCAGGTTGTCTAAACGTCGTCGTTTTATGACACCATCCAGCTGGACTCCCGAGAAACTTTCATTTACACCTTTTCCCATTAAGGGTTAAATTTATTTAAAAAATCCTTTTTAATTTATGATGTCACCAAAGCAGAGTCATTTCTCTTCACACTCCTACTTCATTTATCGATTTTGGTTAGATATCCAAGGAGATAAATGGCTCGAAAAACAAAAAACGCATTTTAGAAATATTGACATTTTTGCCCTTTAAGGGTTGAATTACGAAAAATTCCGGCGGAGAACTAAGTCTTTAATATGATATTTCATTTACCTATATCGGTTAGCTATGAAGGGAGATAAATAGCTCGTGACACAAAAATGCGTTGTACAAATTTTTTTACTTTTTCCCTTTAAGGCATGAATTCCAAAAAAATTCTTTCTTAAAATATGAAGTTACCAAAACTGAGACATTACTCCTCATTATCTTACTTGATTTATCGATTTTTGTTAAATATGGAGGGAGATAAATGTCTCGAGGCACAAAAAACGCATTTTTGAAAAATTGACATTTTTGCTCTTTAAGGGTTGAATTACGAAAAAATCCTTTAGTCAAATAAAATTGTTACCACGGCGGAGACTTTAGTGTTTAATATGATACATTATTTATCTGTATCGGTTAGATATGAAGTGAGATAAATGGCTCTTGACACAAAAATGTGTTACAAAAATATTGATACTTTTGCCCTTTAAGGGTCGAATTCAGAAAAAATTTTGTCTTAGTAAATGACGTCAGTAAAGCGGAGATCTTAATCTTTAAAATTGTACTTCATTAAACGATTTCAGATAGGTGTCCAGGGTGATAAATGACTCGTCACAAAGAAAACAGTATTTTGGAAATATTGAAATTTTTGCCCTTTAAGGGTTGAATTCCGAAAACATTCTTTCTTAAAATATGATGTGACCAAAGTGGTGACCATATAATTGAAAATGACACCTCATTCATTGATTTCGGTTAAGTTTGAAGGAAGATACAGGCTTGTGACAAAAAAATACCTTATAGAAATAATATAATATATGATAACACCGTTCTACAAAAACAAAAAACAAAACTTTTTTTCTATTTCTGAAAAAATGCTTATGTTCCTAGTTGTACTTCGAGCACTGAATTCAAACCTGTTGTTAGTTTCTTTGTGTCAGGGATAGTTTGTGAGTAATCGCAAGTTTATTTTTTGTTTTTGTTTCTGATATGGTGCAGAAAGAACAGATTAGCTGAAATTCAAGAAACAAATCAGATTTTTACGATGTTATTAAGTCAATCACATTAAGCGAGGTTGGTATCTAACATATAACAAAGTATACATAGTGTGTTCGCTTTGTAGTGTTTTTTTGAATGAGTAATTACAGAAAATTGACAAAAAAAAATGAGTCACCATATAGTAATTCTTGTAAATTTTTTCTCTTGTATAGACAATCTTCTTTCTCGAATGATATTCCAGCAATAATCTGCTAACATTGATTGTACCCATTTCGCTTCATAATGCCTTTCTATTGTAGATATGTCTCTATGGCATCTTTTACCATGTTCATCCGATACGTCACTACAACTCTCTGTGAAGCAGTGCAGATATAGAGTGCATCATGTGTACCTTCAGAGACATATTGCCCCCAAGATCTTGATATGCTGTGATCATGTCTTTCACCATGTCTTTGTAGCTGGCAGTTCTTCTTCCGAGAAACTTTTCCTGACACCTTCTTGAAACACTCCCATGCTCTCTTTTCATTGGCTGTTAAGTGTGCTTCAAAACTTGTATCTTTCTGCAGCTGCTCGATCTGAGGGTCCACAAATACATCTTCCTTTATTCTCGCAGCTGAAAGCCGGGGAATTCTGTCAGCTAGATATGCAAATCCACTACCTGTTAGATCCATGGCCTTTACAAATTGCTTTGTTAGGCCTAGTTGGATGTGAAGTGGTGGAAGTAGTATATCTTGAGGCGTAGTATATCCAGAGATTCACGTTGCACATTTTTTTCATCCACTTTCCACTTCCGCTTAGGCCATTTCTTCTTCACTTAGTGAGAATTTGTGTCGCGACTATCCCACTAGCAAAGAAAACATCCATACTTTGTGTAGCCTTGTTGCATTCCCAATGGAAAATATGTGGAGACTTCAAAGTAATTGCAGTCTCCACATATTTTCCATTTGTGTTCATTGTATTCTAAAGAATTTAGCATCATCCGTAAGAATTCGTAATTCTCATTAGTTAAGCTGGCGTAAGAAAATGGAACTGAGGGAATTTTATTTCCATTGTGGAGCAATCCTTGAGACTTGTTTCAGATGCATCTAAGGAAAAGTCTCCACTCCTCTGAACAGTGGGTGAAGTGCAACCCCTTCATTATACCAGCAATGTCATTGCAAAATGAAAGTGCTTCTTCAGTTGCAAAATAAGAAATAAAAGCATGTTCTCGGTGCCTAAGTACACTGATTTTAATGCTTTGGTGGAGTAGATTGTACTCTAGCAACCTCGAACCAAGCATTGCGCCTTTTGTTTACTTAGTGCTGAATCACGCACTAAATCGTTTAAATCTGCTCGAGTTAGTAAATGTGGCGATAAGTTACTTGAGCACTGATACAGAGGATCATCTGCCGCAGTACAAGTGATTTCTTCAACACAGTTAACATTACTGTCACTCTGAATTTCATCTGTAGGTCTTGAAGGTACTGGAAGTCAGTCAGAATGCTTTCTCGCTGAAGGTAAATCGGGATAAACAATGTGCCTCTTAGATTTCTTGTTAGTAAAACCCCGAATTTCGGTTAGACGGAAATAACAATCAGTAATGTGGTCCTTTGCCTCTCTCCATACCGTGGGCACAGCGAACGTCACCACATTCTCTTTTCCTCTCCACCATTGAATTAGTTTACAGTAACACGTAGAACGAGGGAAATGTGGTCTCCTACCACTACTCCGAAGTAATGTTTATATGCTTTTGTTATGATTACTGAAATTTTCTTCTGATTTCTTGTGAAGGTGAATCACTACTGGTGCAGCAACATACACATATCTTCCTATAGCGTCCCTGTTTGTGTCATAAATGAGAATACATACATATATATACAAATTACACAAAAAGTATCCTTGAGAACGAAATTCCGTTTCCAGATTTGAATTTTCCCTGATAAATTGGTTTAGAATCACACATTTTAATATCAGAAATAGAACCCTTGTCACACAGTGTAATTAGCAATGTGGTATTTGCATATTTCTAATCTCCAAATGCTTATGACATTGCTCCTTTTTCTAATAAAACTGTGGGTAATGTCCCACTTTTGCTTGACACTATTTCTACATATTTTGCATTCAAATTCACACTTTAATCTTATTTTCGTAGAATTTAACCCATGAGAATATGACTTGGTAATATTTTAATGTGATTTTAGTACCTCGATCCCATTTTGCTGCATAAAATATATTTTTATTCCAAGCCCAATTAGAATGAATTGATGCTTCTTGTTTCACAGTCTCCATTATCTTTTTATAAAAATAAGATAGGATAGGGAAAATGAACAGTTACCCGTCACTTACCACAGATGAAGGCAGGAGGGCGAGACACGTAATAACACAAAAACAAAAGAATTACACAATATTTCGACTTTAGTCTTACTCATGTAGGAGGCGAGACATATGGCAGGGGAAAAGATGTGGTCACATCTGAGTCCGCCACATGAATATTATTCATGTGGCGGACTCAGATGTGTTTTGTGTTTTTACGTGTCTCGCCCTCCTGCCTTCATCTGTGGTAAGTGACGGGTAACTGTTTATTTTCCCTATCCTATCTTATTTTCAGTGCCTCGCGGCAGTTTCTTTGTTTCCTTTATCCCATTATCTTTTTAATACACTTTACTAAGATACAACCATTACACACATATATTGGTTTCATCATCACCATCTTCATCCGTCTCCAGTTTCCTGGGTGTGGTGTAAGAGCACTCGCCACCTTTGTCAGTCGCAGTATGTTTTCTCTTCTTGGATTCTAAACCGTGATGCACCTTTCTCCTGTACCTCCAGTTTCACGAGATCAATCCATCTCCTTCAGGGCCAGCCTTTCGGTCTTTCCCCCCTCAGTTCTTTTTCCACCCATATCCTCGCTGTTCTTGTTGGGTCCATTCACTTAATGTGTCCCAGCCATCACAATCTTGCTTTGGCAATTTTTTCTTGAAGGGTTGCATTGATTGGGATCTGTTTACGAATCACTTCATTCCTGATCTTATATATTGCTTTATTTTCTAAAATTCAATGGATATTAAATTGATATATTGTTTATAACTTTCACAGGATTAATTATACTTGTAGAATGTGTCTCTACTATCTACTATAAACAATAATTTTCATTCTGCCTATTATTTTTCTCTCCATAAATTACATGTTTTCCCTGCTACTATCTATCTTTTATATTATAAAAATGAATGTTTGTTTGTTTATTTGGCTTCTATGCGTTCCTATACCATTCATCCGATTAAGCTGGAACTTCCGCGAGTTATAGCACACACGTGTGTGAAGGTTTCTGACAAAAAAAATCCAAAAATAACCACCTCTCTCCCTTTACAACACTTAATTTTAAACGAACCCACATTTTTTATCCGATTTCGATGAAACTTTTCACACGTATGCTTTAAAATAAGCAGAAAAGTACTGTATACATTTGATTTGCAAAATCCCAAATTAAGGGGGTGGAAATGGGGTTTTCACCCCCTTAATTTTTTTCAATGGTCTTTACACATACCCATAGTTTTTATCCACTATCGACAGAACTTTGCATATGTATACTTTAAAACCAACTGAAAAATAGAGTCTACATTTGTCTTCAGAAACCCTAACCCTCTTCCCCTTTCCACACTCTTTATTTTTATAAACGTACTTTATACATTAATATTAATAAATAAATTACGCCAAAGCAATTGACTTTTTTGTGTTTATTTGTCTCCCGTATGCGTTTCACTTCTTTTGCAGAAGCATCTTCAGTGGGTTTTTTCTGTTAATTATGTACAAAAGTTGTAAGCAGGTTATGTTTGTGGTTTGTACAGTGGAATGAATTATTATCTAACTTATAATCTACTTACATTTTGTGGTCTACTGTATTTCTTTTAGCTCCATTCTCAGCATCAGTGCTTTTGCATTTTCGGTGGGAAGTGTCTTCATGTTTGAGATTCACAACACTACACTTTTGCACTGCACTATGTTTTTGTGTTATTACTTGCAAATGGCTGTTCTGTTTTGTTTACTAAGCATGGAGTTTTTGTAGTAATGCGGTGCTGTTTTGTCTTTTCAATCTTCTATTGTTTGGCAGTTTTTTCAAATATAAATGATTTCAGTAGTTGTTGTTTTGTATGTCATTTACTGTTGTTTTTCTGTGTCGATGTTTCTATTTTATTTTAGCTTCAGTGTTTTGTATAGTGTTGGGTGTGTGAGGTTTGTGTATTCATTTATTATTCGTTTTCCTTCTGTTAGTGCTTTTTGTATGTGATAGTTTTCTTGGAATGTTAGTATTTGTGGTTTGTTGTTATTTATGGTGAGTATTTGCATGTCTGAGTCAATATTTGTTGGGTGGTGGTTGTGTTCTTGTAAGTGTTCTGCAAATGTTGAATGGTTGTTATATTTTAGAGCTCTTATATGTTCGTTGTACTGGTTTCGAATTTTCTGCATGTTTGTCCTATGTACTGTGCTTCGCATTCATTGCATGTAAGCCTGTATATTCCCTGAATTGTGATATTTATTGGATTGTGTGTTATTTTTAATGTTTTTATGTATTGTGTTATCTGTTCTGAATGCTACTTTTAGTCCCTGTTTTTTTAATATATTTGCAATTTTGTATGTGTCTTTGTTGATGTATGTCATCACATGCCATTTATTTCTATTTTGTGGTGTATGTGGTGTATTATCTAGAGTCGATCTATTGTGGTGTGATGATGGGGTTGTATTGTGTGAAGTTTTCTTTATTTGTCTTATAATTTTGTTGTTTAGTTGGTGTACCCTGTGTTCCTTGTGTCCATTTTTGTTGGCTATGTAGATGATTGTATTAAGTTCTAGAGTGTAGTTTTCTTTATTAAGTGGGATTTTGTTTAGTCTATGGAGCATGTGTCTTATTGCAGCTTCTTTATGAGTTTGTGGATGGTTTGAGTCAGTTCCTATGATCATGTCTGTGGTGGTGTGTTTTCTGTAAATCTGAAATGAGTGTTGCTGTTTGTGTCTTGTTGTAGTTATGTCAAGGAAGTTTAGTTTAGCATTTGTTTCTTTCTCCATTGTGAATTTGATGGTTTTGTGTATAGTGTTGATGTCAGTATGTAATTCTTGTATCCTCCCTTCTGGTTCATTGACAAGGCAAATAATGTCATCAACAAAACGGTACCAATAGATAATGTTATACCCCTTGTTTTTTACAGTGTTTTGAAATATTTGATTTTCTACATGGTTCATAAATATGTCTGCAATTATTCCTGATATTGGTGATTCCATGGGTAAGCCATCATTTTGGATGTAATATTGGTTGTTAAATTTGAAGTAGTTTTGTGATGTTAGGAGTGTACGTAAGTCTATAGCCTCTTCAATGTGTGTGTCAGGGATTAGTTTGTGTTGTTTAAGGTTTTGGTTTATTATTTCTAAGCTTTGTTTGATTGGAATGTTTGTGTACATGTTCTGTATATCGAAGGATAGTAGTGTTGCTGAATTTGGTATGTCTATGTCTTTGATCCTTTCAGTGAGGTTTGAGGTGTTTCTTATGGTTTTGTCATTGTGTGGAGTGTAGTATTGTGAAAGGAATTTCTGCATCTTTTTGGCAGCATAGTATGTTGGTGCTTTCCTGAAATTTATCACTGGGCGTATAGGTATTCCAGGTTTGTGGACTTTGGGTTGACTTCTTAATGTGGAAGCTCTGGGGTTTGTTTGTGCCATGTGTGGTTTTTCTTTATCAGTGAACATGAAAGAGATTTTCTTCATGCATTTCTTGAAATCTGTTTGATATCTGTTTGTGGGGTCTGACTTCAGTTGAGTGATGTTGTCTTTGATGAATTGTTCAGTTTTTGTTACATAACTTCGTTTCTCTAGTATTACAGTTATGTTTCCTTTGTCAGCTGTGGTAATTATCAAGTTGTTTGTGTCAAGTTTTTTCTTTAATTGTCTGAGGGTGTCTGTGTCCTTATTCTTGTGGTATATTTTGTTCTTAGTTATTATTTAATTTAATTTAATTTAATTGCAATGGAGCACAGGCTCCGGTGGCAATTTCCCTACACACCCATCTTCCCCCTATCCTGCACCTACCTACATTTGCCCTCTACAAATTTTTTCTTTAAATTCTTTCAAAGTTTTCGGTAAATTATTCATCATTTCTCTTGGTAACTCATTCCAATCCCTGACACCCTTACCTAAAAAAGAGAATCTTCCCACACCCTTGTGCCTGAAATCGAGTGCCAACTTGTGGTCATGGTCATCTTTTCCCTTCCATGCACTACTTTTCATACCTATTGCAATATCTTTCCATGCCTCATCGCCAGTATATGCCCTGTACACTCCCATGACCCTCCTCATCCTCCTCCTGTCTTGCAATGAATCCCATTCCAGCTCCTTTATCATATCCGTCACTGATTGCATTCTGCAATAATTTCCAGAAACAAATCTAGCAGCCCTTTTTTGCACCCTCTCCAACTCCTGTATTTGATATGTAAAATGAGGGTCCCATACTACACTACCATATTCGAGCAATGGTCTGACCAAAGTTTTGTAACCCAATTCCTTGACTTCTCTCGTACATCCCCTCATCACTCTCTCCAACAAGTGCAGAACTTTGAAACCTTTTCTTACCACCTGTCCTATGTGTCCTGCCCAGTTAAGTTTGTTATCAAAAGTAATTCCAAGATATTTACATTTCAAGTCTTCAACAAGCAATTCTTTCCCCACCTTATATTCATAATTAACCTTGTTCTTTAGCTTGTCAGCTACAAGTTCCCTTGTTAGTGTAGTGTTCATTTCACTGTGTGACATGTTCTGTTCCTGTGTGATTATGTGTTCTGCTTCCACTATGGTGTCTTTGATAAATTTCTCTTTTGACCTTTTTCCTATGTTGTGTTTCAGACCTTTCTCTAGTAATTTTGATTCTTCAGGGTTAAGCTGTGTTCTTGTTAGGTTTACTATTCTTGGTTGGAATTGTTGTGCTATGATATTTGTATCAGTGTTATCATTTTGCAATTTTTGGTTTCTTACTTTGTGTTTCTGTTTCAATTGCTCCAGTTTTTTGTTGTGTGTGTGTTGAATTTTGAGAATTGATTGTTTTGTGAAATATTCAATTTTCTCAATTATGATTTTCAGTATATCTGGATTTTTAATGGTGTTTGCTAGTGCAATGTGTGTTTTGTATAGATATCTATTTAGTTTATCTTTCTTACTGTAAAGTGATTTCATTTCATTTCGCAACCATTGATTTTCGGTAGATTGTTTTGCTTTGATCGCTGATGCTGAGATGGAATTAATTTTAACATTGATATAATTTGGTTTTAGATTATGGCGTTTGCAGTTTTGGTTAAATTTTATATTCTGGATGGTCTTGTGTATCTTCAGATGTGTCCTCTTGAATTGGTTGTATAGATCCACCTGGAATGCCTGGCATGGCTGGTTTAATATCTGGGTGTTGTGGATCATTTTTTCCTCAATTGCTGATAATATTAATAAATAAATTACGCCAAAGCAATTGACTTTTTTGTGTTAATTTGTCTCCCGTATGCGTTTCACTTCTTTTGCAGAAGCATCTTCAGCGGGTTTTTTCTTTTAATTATGTACAAAAGTTGTAAGCAGGTTATGTTTGTGGTTTGTACAGTGGAATGAATTATTATCTAACTTATAATCTACTTACATTTTGTGGTCTATTTTATTTCTTTTAACTCCATTCTCAGCATCAGTGCTTTGCATTTTCGGTGGGAATTGCCTTCATGTTTGAGATTCACAACACTACACTTTATACATATCCACAGATTTTATCAGATTTCAATGATCCTTTCCACACATATACTATAAGACAAACAGAAAAATGTTGTTTACATTTGGTTTGTGAAAACCCAACCTCTCTTCCTCTTCCCCTCACCCCCTCCCCCTTAATTTTTGTCAATGTTCTTTACACATACCGAGAGCTTTTTTCCAATATCGACGGATCTTTCCACACCTCTACTTTAAAAGAAACAGGAAAATAGTCTATATTTGGTTTTCAGAAACCCAACCCCTCTCACTCATTCCACCCCATTTAGTTTTGGCAATGTTCTTTTTTACCCCTCTCCCCCTTTACTCCCACCCATCTTAATTTCAAAAGTTGTCTATAGAAACTCACAGTTATATCAGATTTTTGATGGAACACTGCACACATATACTTTAAAACAAAGAAGATGGATTGCCTACCCACCCATTCTCACCCATCACCCTTCTTATACAAAATCTACGCACGAAACCATTCAGTTTATTGTGAATATCTTGAAAGTGAATGGTGATAAAGAATGTTTACGACTTTCCGATTAAAGGGGATATTACATCAGAACTTTCATATCCAGCCTCTGAGCAGAAAAGAGAGAAACAAAAAATCTTCTAGCTTTAAAATATATATCTACATCTACATCCATACTCTACAAATCACAAACATTGTGTGTGGCAGAGGGTGTTAAGCACCAATCCTAAACCCACGCATTCCCATCCCGAATAGCGCGAGGAAAGAAGGAATACATAAAAGCATCGGTACGGCATATTATTTTTCTAATCTTATCCTTCCGGTCATTACGACCTAAATAGGTTTTGGCGGAAGAATTATTTCATTGCACTCTAAATTTAATTTTTATTGCCTATTCTCCAATAAAATCGAACACAAGCTACATCGTCTGTCTTCCAAACTATCCCAGCCCAATCTATGTATCATTTCTGTGACACTTTCATAAGGGCTGTAGCAACAAGTCACAAATTGAGCGGCTCTCCTCTGCACCCTCTCCATTGAGTCAATCAGAACCTTGCGATACGGATCCCAAACTCCACAACAGTAATCCAGATGCAGACGCACTAGTTTTCTATACACTATCTCATTTGTATGAGCATTACAATTCCTCAAATACGACCTATGAATCGCAATTTAGAATTAGACTTGCCTACGACAGAAGTTATGTGCATGTCCCATTTCATGTTGCTTTGTACTATCACCCCCAGATACTTCAGGGAATCAACTGTGTCAACAGCTGAATTATTTATTTTGTACTCGTGAACAAACTGATTCTTTTTGTTACTTATCCACGTGGCCTTGCATTTTTTGCAATTAAGTGTAAGCTGCCATTTGCGGCACCAATCGAAAATAGCATCTAAATCGGGCTGAATTTCTAAGCAATCGTCAGAGCACCATATTTCCCTATAGAAACTGCATCGTCAGCAAACAATCGCAACCAGCATTTGACGTTGTCACCTAGCTCGTTTATAAAAATTAAGAAAAGTAGTAGTCTTATTACACTTCCTTGAGGAACGCCCAAAGTAACATTTATCTTAGAAGAGGCTTCCCCGTCAACAACGACATACTGTGATCGACCAGTTAGAAAATCACGTATCCACTCGCAAATCTGAGCCGAAATACGGTAAGCTCGAATCTTCGTTAAAAGTCGGTTGTATGGTACATAATCAAAAGCTTTCTGAAAATCCAAGAAAACTGCATCAACTTGCGAACCTGCATTGATAACTTTCATTATGTCATGGGAAAATAGGACCAGTTGTGTTTCACGCAATCTCTACTTCAGAAATCCGTGTTGACACGGTGTAAGTAACTTGTGCTCATCTAGAAACTTAATAATGTTAGCGCATATGACATGCTCCAGAATTCTGCTGCAGGCAGATATTAGAGATATGGGTCGACAATTCCTAGGGTCACTCCGATCTCCTTTCTTGAAAACGGGAATTCCCAGGCTATTTTCCAGCTAGAGGTACTTTTTTCTCTTCTAAAGATTTGCGGAATATATCTGACAGAAATGGTTCAATTTCCTCTGCGTATTCAGAAAATACTCTTACCGGTATACCATCGGGACCCGGCGCTTTACCCCACCTCAGGAGTTTTAATTGCTTTACAATTCCTACGCTATCAATTTCTATCGCATCCATCTCTAATTCCACAGGATGTGGTAAAGTGGGGATGTTTTCCATGTTTTCATGCGTGAATGAATTTTTGAATTCGGTGTTAAATACGGTAGCCTTGTCGCGGCTTTCTTTAACTTCCTGCCCGTCTTTTATTAGAATTGGCTTATTGTTCCCACTACAACTAACTTTTTTTACATACGACCAAAATTTCTTAGGGTTTTCAGTGATTCTCTTAGAGAGAGAGAATTGCGACGAAAGTCATTAAAGGCCTTACACGTCGCATTCTTAACTAAATCAGTCCGATACATCGTCCTTATTGATCATGCAGGTGTCTTCCTTTGCTTCTTGAGTAGACTTTTAACCCCCCATGTGTAACATGGGGGATCGTTCTCTTCCCCGATTGTCCGTTTCGGTATATTCAAGTTCATGCCTTCCCCAACTATATGTAAGAATCGATGCCACCTCTCTTCAACGGTGCCTCCTGCTACTAAGAAGGTATATAAATATATTTGCATAGATTGCATTGGTTGGGAAATCTGCCAAAGTAGATGGTGATGGATATTTTTTAACTACAATCTGATCAAAACGAATATCAAATCAGAACTCTGCCGGGCAACGCTGGTTACTCTGCTTTTGTAGAAGACGGAAGACCGAAAATATTATATAACCCACAGCACCGGAATAAAATTTTTCAATTTTAATTTAATTGATAAAATCATTGTCTTTCAGTTATTTGATACATATTAATGTGTCTGTTTTCTGTATGCGTACCCACTTAAGAAATAAAAACAGGCATTGCAAAGCATGCCAGGCAAAGCTAGTTATTTAGATCCCTTTAGTACTTTTAGTTATCTATACCTATAAAATTATAGTCTTGGTCACATTCTTCTGTCACGTGGTGACCTCACACTATGACACCCTATGACGCCACGTTTTTCATCTTCACTTCTCAATTTGCAATGACCAGAGATATACAAGGTAATGCGCGTTATTTACTAACAGTTTTATTTAGGTGTGCATGCACGAGTAAATGACCTGCCAGCACACTAAAAAAGGTATGTATTTTAAAAAAATTGACATATTAATTGTTATTTGCTTTTTCTTCATTAAAATTAATTCCATGTAGATTTTTCTCATACCTTCTGTTCAGTGATACCATTGTTACAGCTAAGGAATATCTAAATTGCATCATTTTCAACATTATGAGCGTACAGTAAAACTCCAATGATCGTAATTAATTGGGAATAGACCCCATTCGTATAATCAGAAGTTCGAATAATTGGATTTTTTCTGAAAAGGGTATATTTTAATTAATTATTGGATGTATGTTGAAAATGTCAGAAAAATAGCTTTTAATTAATTAAATGAAAAAGCAACAATTTTACCTGTTAAGCGTACTTACAAGTGCTGTACATTAGTTCAGTTTGTACGTACCGTACTGTAAATAAGTCATTGCGCTGATGAACATCTCGGTCGTAGTGAGCTGTTTGACTGTATTCGTATTCGTCCGCTCGACAGTGAGAAGTTGCACGTGGTCACACTCGGACTGACGCTCCATTCACATCAACACTGACGGTCCCATGACTGCTTCAACTTCAACATTAAGGTCAACTTCTTCCACGACTCATTCTTCACTCACACTTTCAATAAGTTCATCATCATTTAGAATTTTACACTGACGAATCTATATCTTTAGCACTAACTTCTGAATATCCAGGAATTTTCAAAAGGATGTTTCTGAATTCTTCAAGTGACACTTCATCCATATCTTCTCCTGTCTCTTTCCTTTCTTTTTCTTGAGCTTCTTTTTCCTTTTTCTTCTTTTCCTTCTCTTCTTCTTTAGGGAGCGTGCATAAACCACGTAGCTCCATTTCGGCATCCTGTGAACTCCCCCTCCTCCCCAAGTAGCCTTTGCCTTTATCATCCCTTTTTTCCCTTTTGATTCTAGAAGACATTTTGTACTGTTTTCTCTTGTCAGACTATTGTAAATTACATACGGAGATAATTAACTGACAGAAATAAATATTCACATGCTGTTGTGAGTTCTGTTCCTTATTTTAACTGTGAAAAATGTTATGAAAGGAAAGCTACGTGGCCTGGCTCGGAATTCCCCCTCCCCCCACGTAGCCTTCCAGCCAACCCCTCCTGGACCGAGCCACGTAGTTTGTGCACGCTCCCTTAGTTGGTATGCCTTTCAACTCATTCGACGAACGTCTTAATGCTACTGCCCTAACCAAGCTCCAAGCTTCTGCCACCATGTGAGCACAATCTTTCAAATTTATTTTTTTGTAGTTAGCCAACACACCTTCTTCGTCTTCACTCACCGCCAAAGTTGTCTTCTGTAATAGCGTTTCATGGCTTTGATAACAGACTGGTCCACTGGTTGCAACAAGCTTGTGACGTTTGGTGGTAAAAAAGATTGTTTTAAACTGGCCATTCCCTCTTTCCAAAACTTTTTTGATGGCATGAGTTGTTGCATTATCAACAACCAAAAAGCACTTTACTTCCTTCTTTCCAAGAGATTTTTGGTGCTTTTTCACTTAAGGGATGAAAATTTCGCCGTACCACCTCTGTAAACAATGCTGCAGTCATCCAAGCTTTGGGTTGGTTTTTGTAAAAGAGGGGAAGCTTTTTCGCAGTACATTTCCATCTTAATTGAAAAACCGATTTGGATCATCGTAGTTTGGATACTTGGAGTTCTACTGTATTTGATGAAAAGTGTATTTAGTTAGCAAAAAACGAATTGCTAAAATAATGCATTCACATAATTTTTACAGACTTACAACATATTTTCATTTGATTTAGATACTTTAAGTCACTGTTATAATATACTGGAAGAAATGATTAAATCATCATATTTTACCAAAATACTGAACTAAAAGTATGCACTGTGTTGAAATTAATATATTGATTATTAGTGGCTATTATTAGTGATGTCGCTATATCAGACACATATAAGTATATCAAATGTGTCAAATTTAGATCGCAACACAATTAATGTATTCATACATGGGTAATAGAAGCTATGAATTTTGAACAGCAATATTAGTAGAAGTTGTGGTTATGTCAAAATGCAGACAGGACCGGAATGACAACCGACACAATATTTTTATAGAAAATTGCATAATGAGTTTAGTTTTACAAATAATTTAAGCTGCTTTCATAAGCATCGAGTTACTGGAGTTATAATTTCATTGGAATGAAAGTAGTTCCATATTTATTGTGATCTGGACCAAGAATGAACCAATATCACAATGTGATAGCGTAAGATTTTGGGATTCCTAATTTATTTTTAATTACATTGTTTCCCTAATTTTGACATCACTAATTCAGTAGAACTTCCATCTGGATTGCTGTGTAAAATACAAGCGAAATATATACAAATTTCAAAATAAGGTTATGAGAATTACATAACATCAGTTCTATCTATTTAGGCAACTGCAAAGAAATGAATTGCCAGTACATTACTTTCACCCATCATTTTTGACTGGCGTAAATGCTAGTTTTATACAAATAACCAGTTAACACCAATGACAATAACAATATGTAAATATACAAACTTAGAATCCTCTTTTCTTACACTATAATAGCTATTAGTATTTTCTATCTTTGCTTTTCATTTTATTTCCTCTTCTTAAATACAAATATTAATGTAGGTTTAATTATAAGGAATATATACTAATTTCCTACTAATGCTTCCAATTTTCCTTTACTATATCATATTAAACTAACTTCAATACTTCTCTGTAGAGTTAATACTTTCACTGTGGACAATGTACTAAATGCAGCTGCCATGAGCTTGAGGTACACCCAACATCCGCTGAAGCCAACGAACCACAACTTCGGTTCATATACGTTCCTATTGGGTAGCTTTTAGTGTACTAGCTAATCTGTCAGTGCTTCACTGTTACTAGATTTAAGTATATATATATTAAATGAACATTTTTGAGTTAATTATCGATTATTGTATTTAACGAAAATTTAATATTTGCAAATACATTATTATTTTTTATTTTGGAGTAGCTGACCCGACAGACGTTGTCCTGTCCAAATTTTAGAAAATCTGTTTGTGATTGTTTTGTGAATTCGTAAAGAGCTATTGAACATGTTTGAACAAGGTAAAAATGAGTAAAAAAATTTACTTTTATTATTATTACTATACTCCGCGATTCACTAAAAGTGTGTGGCGGTGGGTGCATTCCACCTATCCGGGAAGGTAATCGTTTGGAAGGGATATACGGGATATGGCAGGAGGTGCCCATGGGCTATTGTGAGGAACCATCCCAGCATTCGCCGGAGCGATCTGGGGAAACCCAGATCAGGATGGCCGGAGTACTTTATCAAAATCTACTCCTGTCGGATTTTATGTTTAGTCGCCCGGTATATCCTTTCCATTCTACTCCCTAATTGCTCGTGGAAAAAATGAGTACAGAAATAAATCGGTTTTGCCCTGATTTCTCTTATCTTATTTTCACGGTCATTTCGGGATATGAATGTTGCTGGTAGCAATATTTGTTTACTGTCATTCCGAAATACGTCAGTCGAGAATTTTTCTAGTAGCTTCTGTCGAGAGCAACGTCTTCGGTGCTCCAGGTCCTCCCAACCTAACTCCTTCAACATCGCACTTACGCTTTCCCTCCAACTATATATACCCGTCACGAATCGAGCGGCTCTTCTTTGGACCATCTCTAATTCCTCCATTAATCCCTTTTGATGGGGACCCCATACAGTGCAACAATATTCTAAGTGAGGCCGCACTAGTGACTTGTATGCAATCGATTTAACTTCCGGAGTGCATTGTTTTATATTACAACCTAGAAATCGAAGCATACGATTTGCTTTCCCAATTACATTCTCGATATGCTCATTCCATGACAAATTATTTCGAATTGTTACCCCTAGGTATTTAACAGAATCTATCTTTCTAAGGACAGTACCATTCATGGTATATTCAAAGCTAAATGGTGTCACCTTTTTACTTACACGCATGACTTGGCACTTTTTAGCGCTTAACTCCAACTGCCAATCTTTACACCACACAATTATTTTTATAATATCGTCTTGTAACAAAGCGCAGTCGTCCTGGTTTGTGATTTCATGATAAATAATAGCATCATTAGCAAGTAATCTTTTCATCCCCTTATTATGTCGCACAAATCATTAATGTATATGAGAAACAACATAGGCCCTATCACGCTTCCCTGAGGAACCCCGGACCTCACTTCAGTAAGTGATTAACGCTCACCGTCGAGAACTACGCACTGTGTTCTGCCTTTTTAAACTTTTCAATATGGACGCATATTCCTGTATCAACAGAGATTTCATTTTTAACTGCCCTGTTAATACTTATGTTCATTTTCTTACCTCCTTGTTTTTGAATCTTAACTAAAAACCACTTCAACATAACATTAAAAATGCCACAAATTCACCCCATGGAATGGAAACATTGCGTAAGTATTTTAAAGCACTTAATATTTTTATTTCAGGTGTATGATTGAAAAGGTAGTTTTTTAAATTTATTTTACCATTTTCTTAATACATTTGGTTTACCCATTCACCTGGATATTGCTACTTTGACCATATTCTGTACTTGCTTATTTAACATATTTTATGTTACATGTTACATCAGACACACCCCAATGTGGATAAAGAGCTATTTAAAAACAAGTGCCAAATCGGCTTAAAGAATGCTTTGAAGCCTTTTCCAACACACACAGATGTTGGTGTACTTAAGTGGAGATTCCAGTCACAAGATGAAAGCAGCATTCCCCTGTCAAGTAAGTGACTCCTGTAGTTTAAAAAATTAACATTTTTCTCTTGATATCTCATTATACTTGCTAATTTATGTCTGTAAATTACATTTGAGGACTGTTTTTTGGTTCTTGTAATTTTTAAGGGTTATGATATTAAGAATAAAATGGGGGGAAAAGCTGTAGGACAGTGTGAATACATGCCAAAGTTAAAGGTACAAGATCTATGGCTCAAGATATACATTTCTTTAGGTAGTCATTTAGTCATGGTAAGGTATAAATTAGACATGTGGTGAGCCAGACAGAAGTGGTTGCAGTGAATTATGCTATCTCATTTTATTTTTTGTCAAAAGTTATGTCCATGATTTCCTGAAATCACAACAGACAAATGCTGAGATGGCCCCTTCAAAAAGGGCACACCCATATTTCTTTTTTCATTCCTGCCTCTGATAATGTTGACAGGTGTAAAGCCTTAAGAAAAAGTTTGGGTACTGCAGGGCCCAAAGAGGACTGCCGCTTGAGTAAAAGGCATCAGGGAGGTCGCTGAATCCAACTGATTACAACAGTGGTAGGTTAAGTTAGGCAGAAACATTAGGTTTAAATAAATCGACGCAGCTCCACTTGGACAACCAAGATAATACAACTTCAGGATTGTTCATTTTTAATAGCAACAGATGAAAGCAATGAT
The DNA here is from genome assembly GCA_031002005.1 of Vandiemenella viatica. NCBI lineage: Eukaryota > Metazoa > Arthropoda > Insecta > Orthoptera > Morabidae > Vandiemenella > Vandiemenella viatica. The sequence goes on along the minus strand of JARYHS010008074.1, from coordinate 6,549,919 downwards.
ACCAATACAAAGTTATATCCAACTGTTGTAACATTTTATGACAATACACAAAAAAATTGTAGGATTTCCAGAGCAACGTGGTCCTTCTTGACCATACTCAATAGCAATGCTGAGAGTGAACATATTTTCGGTCTGGTTATCCGTCTGAAATGAAATCCTAGAGACTGTTTCCAGTTTAAAAACCATTAATTCTGGTCCTTGTTATGCAGTTTGTTTATCTTCAAACTTTCTTAAGAAAGCCACAGCTTCTTCGAAGTCCGATTGAAAGTACGTATATAATATCTCGAACAGTGTAAGTGAGATACCGTCTCTGCAAAGTTTTACTTTTTACCCATGCTAAAGTTTAGATACTGACTTCAAAGTTTGTCGTAAAAGTAATATTTGTCAACAAATAATATGAAGTAAGGGGACAAGATTTCAATTAAATATTCCATTCACAAATTTCTGGACATTTAGTTCATGGTTGATTCAGGGACGTAGCTACTATGGTGCTAGGCGGTGCAGTGCACTGGGGCCCCTACCCTCAGGGGGCCCCAAAGCATATCTCAAGGTGCCCCCACGCGCACCTCTGGGGGCCCCAAGCGCAGTTCAAAGGGCCCATGCGCCTTCACGTCAAACTGGCGACCATTTTTTTTTAGCTTTACCTATGTCTAAGGGGGCCCGTGGTGATACAGGAAGAGCCCTCACTGCTCAGGGGACCCGAAAGCACAACTGAGGGGCCCCCAGCCTCACCTCAGGGGGTCCCTACCAGCAACAAAAAGCAAAAAAAGGTCACCCATCTGGCCTGAGGGCCCAAAATAAATTTTTTGCACTGGGGCCCTTGTTGACCAGAGTTGATTAAATGTAGATTTTTAAAATTTTATGTCCAGGGTCTTACAAAAAAAATAGTTTTAAAAGTTGGCAGGTATGGATGAGACAAGAAAACTGTTGTATTTCCTGCAAAGATATGCCACCAGACCCAACACAATAGACTTAGAACAAAGATCACTTATACTACTCTCGAGTAATGTAACAAACTTACAGCTCCCGAATCACGTGACTCATTCTCTTTAACTAGAGAGAAGGTTTAAGATCGAAATATTTTGTATATTTGTGTGTTCGTGATATATGTTCTTCTCCCGTCACTGCCTTCAACTTTGGTGAGTGATGAGTAATTTTCCCTTTCCTTGTAATTTATATTACTCTTGTGAATACTCCTATGTATGTGTCAGTACTGCTTTCTTTTATAGTATTCTATTTTATAATTTATCTGTTTTCTATTTTTTTTACAAGGAATATCAATGTATTTAGTTCCTCTCTTCTTCAATACAGGTTGCTTAATTTGTTCAACAAAGATAACCTCTGGCCCGATCAAATGTATATCTACATTTAAGCATAGGTTCTTTCCGAAGTTGCAAGATTTGCTGAAATCCCCCCCCCCTTTTTTCCATTTTTTATAATATAATAATTTTTTTATGTCAAGAAAACATTCACTCATCTAGTGAAATTGCATTGTTTTTTTCTTGAATAATTACTTGAAATTTATCAGCAGTCATACTTTCACATGACTCCAACAAACACATAAGTATACGAGTATAGACTAATATGTGGTGGTCATCCTGTCTTTTTTTCTTGAATTATCTTTAATTAAGGTACATTATGTAATTCTCACACCGTAATAAACCTATAATTTCGTCTCTTCTCTTCAAATAATAATAATAATCGATCTACGTCTATCCTCTACCATTGCCAATACACATGTACTCACCCAAAAAAAAAAAAAAAAAAAAACTTTTCTTTGGCTAGGTCATTACCTTGCTTCTTTCCTCAAAAACATCTATATTAAAGATTTATCCTAGACCTAAAGATAGTTAAGTATAAATGTTATTATATAAATCTCATGGAATGTGATTGTTCACCTTTCAGCAGCTTTCCTGGAAGTGACAGAAATACTACTCATACGTAACTAGTGAAATACCTGTAATTTGACACCAACCACTTATCACCTGGCCTATTGCCTAACTGGCTTACTGTCATCAATTGTGGGAAGATGTTTATTAACACCATTAGGGAACTCCACTTAGGTTTGCATAATATATTGGTTAGCTTTAAGTGCTGTCGCTTTTTACCAAGATTTCTCCGCCCAACACGCTACTGAAACAGCGCTTTTAATCCAAGTTAGTTAAATTGTTCTGACACACTTTCTTATCGTCATACTTCTTCAATGAACAGATTGATGGACTAACCATGGTCAGCCATTTCTAACTGTCATTGGAAATTTCTTTGTAGAAGACTTCGAACAGAAAATATTAGCAAGGGCTCTCATAATGCCTGGTGGATGTTACTGGTACATGGAGAACAGCTTTGTCAATCACAGAGACAACCTGGATAGATAATAAAATTCCAGGTTCACAATACATGTCGAGAAGGAGCCTGATTATCATTCTGATTCATAGGATACCTGATGGTACATTGGGACACACTGTGTTATAAATCCTATGCACCTTTTTTTTTGTCAGTCTTTCGACTGGTTTGATGAAATCCTCCATCCCTTACTATCCTGTGCTAATCTCTTCATTTCTACATACCCATTAAAACCCACGTCCTCACTTATTTGCTTCATCTTATATATAAAAATCAATGTTTGTGGGTTTGTTCGTCTTCTATGCATTCCTATACCATTTATCAGATTGCAATGAAACTTTGGAGAGTTTTCGACTGTGCGCCTGCGAAGGTTCCTGTGGAAAAAAAATTCCAAAAAGTCCCCCCCTATTCCCCATAACACCCCATAATTTAGGCAAAACCACATTTTTTATCCGATTTAGATAGGAATTTGTACACTTATACTTTAAAACAAACAGAAAAATACTGCTAACATATGGTTTCCGAATATTCATCCCCTCTCCCCCTTTCCACCCCCATTACATTTTTACCCCATAATTTAGGCAAACCACATTTTTAATCAGATTTAGATAAGAATTTGTACACTTATACTTTAAAACAAACAGAAAAATACTGCTAACGTATGGTTGCCGAATATTCATCCCCTCTCCCCCTTTCCACCCCCCATTATGTTTTTACCCCATAATTTAGGCAAACCACATTTTTTATCCAATTTAGATAAGAATTTGTACACTTATACTTTAAAAAAGAGAGAGAAATACTGTACACATTAATTTCACAAAAACCCAATCCCTCTCCTCTTTTTCCACCACCTTAATTACCCCCTCTTCCCCATAACACCCCATAATTTAAACAAACCCGCAAACCGTTTGTCCGATTACGGCGAAGCTATGGTGAATTGTCTAGGGGATGTCGAAAATGGTTCCTGTCAAAAAAATTACAAAACCCACCCCTCCTCCCCATAATTTAGACAAAACCACATACTTCATCAGATTTCAATGGGAATTTGCACACTTATACTTTGAAACAAACAGAAAAATACTGCCTGTATATGTTTTCCAAAGCACATCCCCTCTCACCCTTTACAACTGAAAAATGAATGAAACAGCAGTTTAAAATTTATATGTACATATTTTTTCATTTAATCTATGTGCCTACTCAAGTCCAGCAATAGTGAAGCATTGCCGGGTCAGCTAGTATATTCTAATCTCTGTTTTTCTCTACAGTTCTTACCTTCAACTGTTCCTTCCACTAACAAATTAACCAATCCAGCATGTCTCAAAATATGACCTAAAAGCCTGTCTCTTCTTTCTGTAAGCTTCTTCCACAAACATCTTTCCTCACCCATCATTTCCAAAACTCGTTCATTTCTTACTTTGTCTGTCCACTTAATTTTCAGTATTCTTCTGTAGCACCACATTTCAAATGCTTCAAATTTCTTTCTTTCCGGTATTCCTAAAGTCCATGTTTTGCTACCATAAAGTGTTGTGCTCCACACATAGAGTTTTAAGAAGTTCTTTCTAATTCCTAGATCAATATTTGAAACTAAATGGTTTCTATTTTTCATTAAGGCTCTTTTTGTTAGTGCTATTCTGCTTTTAACATCATTCCTGCTTCATCCATCGGTTGTAATTTTATTTCCCAAGTAACAGAATTCTCTTACTTCTCCTTTTGCATCTCCGATCCTATTTTTATATTTAATCCACTAGTATTGGTATCATTTCTGCTACATTTCATCACTTTTGTCTTGATTTGATTTATATTCAGTCGAAAATCTTCCTTCAGTATTTTGTTCATGCCATTCAATAACTTCTCCTTAGCCCTCTCTGCTAACAAGAGAATGTTGTCAGCAAATCGTAGCATACTGATTTTTTCTCCCTGAAAACTTATGCCACATGGAAATTTTTCTTTGACTTTCTTCATTGCTTCTTCTACATACAAGTTGAATATTAACGGGGATAGACTACAGCCTTGTCTCACACCCTTTTTAACTGATGCATGTCTCTCGTGGTTCTATACTTTTATTATAGCCATCTGATTCTTATATAGTTTATAGAGTATTCTTCTATATCAATACTTTAGACCTGACTTCTTTAAAATTTTGAACATCTTGTCCCACCTAACATTATCAAAAGCTTTTTCTAAATCAACAAATGCCATAAAAGTACGAGGCATGTTTTTTAAGTAAGTACCATTTTGAAATTTAAAAAAAGACGTGCAAATATATATCATTAATTTTATTTTTATATGAAAGCCTGTACCTTACTCTACTTTTCTACATAATTCCCTTCAATATTGAGGCACTTGTCACAACGTAGTACGAGTTTTTGAAACCCCTCCTCATAGAAGTCTGCCGCCTGACTTGTTAACCACTGCATCACAACTGTTTTGACTTCGTTAACGTCTTCAAGTCGCTGACCACCCAGGTGTTTCTTCAAGGGCAGGAACAGATGGTAGTCACTGGGCACCAGATCAGGGCTGTATGTAGGATTATCTAGAGTTTCCCATCGAAAAGATGTGATGATATCTTTGGTCTGATTAGCCACATGTGGACGGGCATTGTCATGCAGTAAAACGATGCCCTTGCTCAACTTGCCACGTCTTTTGTTCTGGATTGAACGGCGCAGGTTTTGCAATGTCTCACAATAAGCTGCTGCATTGATTGTCTCATTATGAGGCAGAAATTCCACAAGCAATACTCCTTTCCTGTCCCAAAAAACTGTGCACTTCACTTTTTTGGATGAATCTGAATGCCGCCATTCCATGGACTGTTGCTTTGATTCAGGTGTGACATAGGCCACCCATGTCTCATCGCCTGCAACAATTTGGCTTATGAAATCATCACCATCGTTGTGGTACCGCTCAAGGAAAGTCAATGCACTGCCTAGACGTTTGGTTTTGTGCACATCCGTTAACATTTTCGATACCCAACGTGAGCACAATTTTCGGTAATTCAAGTGCTCGGTCACAATGCCATACAAAGCACTACGAGAAACATTAGGAAAGTCACATAATTACGTAGTCGTTCTAGGCATTGAGAATATAAATAATATTCTCGGGTGACTAGCCGAGTTATAGGAGTGTTATAATTACACAATATTTCGGCGCTCTCAATCTTCCGGTGAAGTGAGGTCAGGAATTCTTTGTTTTCGGATATCATCTTCAAAGGAGTGATGACTTTAAGCCCGTCTGCTACATGCCATGTGAAAAAGGACATCAAATCTAGCCGTAACTCCACCTTGGCATCGATTCAAGCCGCAACGAGATTTGGCCCCTGTTGCGACTGGTTCTACAGCTGACCAATCAGAGGTAGCAGCGGAAGTCTAGTCAAGCTCAGCAACTTCGCACGCTCCTGACCTCACATTTTATTTCTAAGTTGCCTGTACTGCTCTCTTCCTGCTTCATCCTGAGCATTTTTGTACCTTCTCCTCTGATCCATCAGCTCCAAAATTTCTTCTGAGATCCAAGGTTTTCGGGCAGCTTGTTCCGTAAAGCCTAACGTTTCTTTACCAGCTTTCATTATTTCGGTCTTTAATGCATTCCATTTGTCCTTGGTTGAGCTCCTTTCAGAGTTATTTCTTAGACCCAAGTCTACCATTTCTGCAAATGTTTCTCTTGTGCTAGATTGTTTCACTTTATTTACTTCCAGACTGTTCTCTTAATACTGCTTCCTTATTCGCTTAAATTTCAGCCTGCACTTCATTTTTATCAAATTATGGTCAGAGTCTATGTCTGCTCCTGGGTACGCTTTACAGTCTAGAACTTGATTCCTGAATCGCTTTTTGACCATGATATAATCTGGCTGATATCTGCCTGTATTCCCAGGACGTTTCCAGGTGTATATTCTTCTGGCATGGTTCTTAAACAGTGTGTTTGCCACTCATACCTGTAACTTAATACATTCAGTCATCTCTGCCTCTCATGGCACAAGACACTGCCCACAGCTTACTGGCTGAACAGTGGTCGGGTTGGCATACCAGAAACCACGTGATAACCTAGCCTACTTGCTGTATTCTGGCACAAAAATGTTGAGTGTTGGAAGGATTTTGGATATAGGACCAAGATCATCTTCTTACCACCACCAGAATTAGACAAAACTCTACACCAGAGGTTCCTACATAGTATTCTGTGCAAATGTGGGAAACATTAGATTGATCAAATGATAAGCTACTTTACCCAGCTCTGTTTGGAATATGCGTGACTTGTTTCTTTGGGGCAGAAGGAGAAATCTGTGGATATTGAATGTACGCATAACTGGGATATGGCTTCAACTTTGAAACTGGCTGGGTGCAGCCACATACTAGAGGCTTCTTTGACAATTTTTTCACTGAAGCACCAGAAAGTCACCTCAAATCTGGTCTTGTTAGCTGGGATTGTGGCTATCAACTTAGTGAAGCTTAGACGCCAATTATCAGAGATGTACAACATCATTATTTTGATTTTTATGTTCCACAAGGCACTGAAACAACTGCTACGCGATGGCTCAGCCAATCAGTAATGTGCCTCTTTAGCAAGCTATGAAATTCCAGTCTTGTGGTCTATTCAGCACTTCACTTGAAGGTGCAGCAGACATTACCATATGATTCATGTCAAAACACTGTGTTTACTCAGTTAGTTACCCAAGGAAAATATATATATAAACCCACCAAGAAGGATCTTGTTCTTTTATCACTGAAGAAGATCACAATATAGCTTCCCACAGTGTTTCTCTTTCTTTCTTTTTTCTTTTTTTTAAAAAAAAAAAAAAACGGTTTTTATTTTTTAGCGGCAACATTTACTCAGGAAAAGATAGAATGGTATACTACTACTTGGTGCTAGAGGCAGTTATACAGTTCAGCAGATTGAATAGATCTCATTGATTCCTGCAGACTTTCTTGTTTTTAGAGAATTTATTATTTTTTCTATTTCTTCTCAACCAGAAAGCTTATTGCCATTTTACTTGTTAATGTTACTGTAAGTTTTTCTGCTATATTTAAAGAATGTTCATTTAAGGTACAACCAATTTGTGAGGATTAATAGATTTTCAGGGTATCCCACATTGTTTACTTCAAAATCTGAGCTTTCGGCTGCTATCCTACAGCCTTCATCAGGAATTTGTAAGGAATTATCTATTTCGCCCTCATTGTATGAGGGGGTTACCAAAAATAACTGGAATAGCATTGTTGTGGGTGGAGCTTGTGTAGCAAGCGTTTCTGCCACTAGGTGTTTATAGTGCAACTCATGGTCAGTTCAGTGCCGCCTGTGTTCTCGACCTGGCTCGTTCTGTTAATCTGCGGTGATGGTTTTTGTTAGCGTTGATTTGTTATTGTTTCAGTTTTGATGATAGTAAGTTTAAGTGAACAATGTGCAGCTGTGAAATTTTGTTTTCTACTCAGTAAAAATGCTGCTGAAACTTCTAATGTTGAAAACAACTAATAAAGATGACACTATGGGAAAAACTCAACCATTGTTTCATAATCTGATATTCCCTCACTTCCCTGTTTATAATTTTCTATGCTTTCGTTGTTTATAGTAACTTCTGTGTAGTATCCTGAATATGTTGTCTGATTTTTAATTATTAATCTTAATTTTTAATTCATTATTACACCTCAAAAAAAATATTTCTTCAGTAAGTGGAACCCTTCCCTACACAATCTAATAACCCATTTTATATGAAATATAACCTTCTCGGATGTTCAACCGAATAGTGCCGTTAAAAACACATCGTTTCAACAGCTGGCTCTGCTATCTTCATTAGATGTCATCAACTCACACATCACTTTATACGTTCCTTGCATTCTACAATATCTTCTGTATTCCATTTTTTTCTGTGTCATTCTGTGTATTTGTAAGTAACTAACTAAACTTTACATACTCCAAAGTTCAAGAGAGAAGGGCAGCAGCAACAAAGATCATTACACAAACACAAAAAATACAATATTTTCAAGAAAGTAGAAACGTGACCTTGCTCACTCTGACGATAGCCACGCACAACAAAGTCACATGAATATCGCCTCACCGAAGACATTGTTGCTGAAATAAACTAAACTTAAGAATTAATCATATTTATCATCTGATATCTAAGCATTAAATTTGTCAGACCATATTTTTTTGTTTATTAGGCTCTTACGCAATTCAGTATTTTGTTTACTGTAAGGCCTTTAGTCTTTGAGTAGCCAAGTATCCTTCATTTTTAATACTAATTTTTGTGCATAGTGATCTGATATCGATTTGTATAATATGTTTGCTGTGTATGCATCATCTGGGTAATTAGTTGTTATGTTGTGTGGTAAACTTTGGCATGTGCACACCTCCCAAACTACACGGCTCGTTTTCTAAAACAAGAGTAAGATGAAAACCAAAATATTGTATATGTTTTTGTTCATAATGTATGTTTTTCACTCGGCCTTCAACTTTGGTAAGTCATTTCCCCTATCATTTGTTGTTAAAAATTCCCTTTTTTATAATTTATTCTGTAACTATTTCCTGCAACATATTCTTCATTGTGTAAACATTGCCTTATCTCATTTTTTATGCAAGGTCAGAAAGTATGGGTATGAAATACTTTGTTTCATCTATCAGTAATTCTAATTAACCTTTTTACCTTCAGATATACTGTATATATTGCTAGTCTCATATTTACCACTAGAGAGCTTTTGAGGTTAGATCGATAATATTAGTTGTGAAAGCGCTAATGGGTTTAAGTTTTCAGGTTCTGATATTTTAATTCCTTAAGTTTGTTTAGTTGCATTGATTCCTTCTTTCATGTGTACTTCAAATTTACTATTTAAAATTTTTGTTTTCACTATTGCTAGTCTCATATTTACCACTAGAGAACTTTTGAGTTTAGATCAATAATATTAGTTGGAAAGCGTTAATGGGCTTCCATCTTTGCCAAACAGTCATCAGTTGTCTGTTTTCTTTTTTAAGTTTTCCTGGTTCTGATTTTTTGATTCCTTGAGTCCATTTAGTGACAATGATTCTTTCTTTCGTGTGTTCAACAAATTATCAATTTTGGTACCTATTGAATTCGAGAGTAGGCCATGCCAATTATGCAGATTTACTACGTGGACCTTTTGAAAATGTTTACACAGTTTGGCAGTTTTAAAATTTACAGCTTATGTTTCCAAGTATACACACGATTTTTTTCATTAAATCGTATTTGTGGGGACGACTTTGGAATGAGTTAATGATGTTCCTTTCAAACCTTTAATCACTTTTCTCCTTTATTCTTGAAGATATCATTCACTCCACCAACATCCTACTACTTCACATCAGAAGGCAAAAGGGCCCTACGCTACTATTGTTAAGAATCTTTAACAATATGGTGCTTCCCATCCACGAGGATATTAGAGAATATAAATCACAGCACAAGACACGTTACCCTGCCTTGAAAACATCTGAGAGTCTAACACTCAACTCCTTCATTCCTACAGATAGCTGAATAGCAGAATGAGCATTGTCCCTGTTCAAAACTTCCATGATTCAACTTGTCTCATCTGTTTGTTGTAATCCATATAGCATGTGACACTCCACACACCCCACAGGGAGAAACACCATACTGCAATTGCATATTTTGTGGGGCAGCCCACCCTTATCACTTCTGGGATATCTTGGCAGCACCTGGATTGAGCATCTCGTTGTCAAGTTGCAAAAGTTGTGGCAGGGGATCCTGACTAAGTGGCCTCTTCTCCTTCCAGGTGAGAACCTTGTCCGCTCAACTATGTACAAGGGTCATTCAATAAGTAATGCAACACTTTTTTTTTTTTTTTTTTTTTGTTCTGAAACAGGGGTTGTTTTATTCAGCATTCAAATATACAATGTTATTTCCCAATCTTTTAGTAACACAACACTATTTTTCAACATAATCTCCATTCGATGCTACGGTTTTACGCCACCTTGAAATGAGGGCCTGTATGCCTGCACGGTACCATTCCACTGGTTGATGCCGGAGCCAGTGTCGTACAGCATCAGTAACTTCATCATCCACGTAGTGCACCCAACGGATTGCATTCTTCATTGTTGCCAAACGTATGGAAATCCGACGGTGCGAGATTGGGGCTGTAGGGCGGATGAGGAAGAACAGTCCACTGAAGTTTTGTGAGCTCCCCTCGGGTGCGAATACTTGTGTGAGGACTTGCATTGTCATGAAGAAGAAGTTTGTTCTGATTTCTGTTCCTACGAACATGCTAAAACCATTTCTTCAATTTTCGAAGAGTAGCACAATACAGCTCAGAGTTGATCATATGATCGATCAGAATAACCCCTTCAGCGTCCCAGATGACAGTAGCCAGTATGGCTTTAAATGTTTTCTTCGTAGGAGAGTGAATGTGGCGCCACCCCATTGATTGCCACTTTGTTTCGGGTTCGAAGTGATGAACCCGTGTTTCATCGCCTGTAACAATGTTTGACAAGAAATTGTCACCCTCAGCCTCATGACGAGCAAGCAGTTCCGCACAGATCGTTCTCCTTTGTTCTTTATGGTCTTCGGTTAGACATCGAGGGACCCAGCAGGAACAAACCTTTGAATATCCCAACTGGTGAACAACTGTGACAGCACTACCAACAGAAATGTCAAGTTGTTTGATGGTGATCCGTCGATCGTCTCGAAAGAGAGTCTTTGCACGCTCTTGACATAGCAGGAGTCACACCTGTGCACGGCCAGCTAGCTCACGGGAGATCAGACACTACTGCCAGACCTTGCGGCGATGATGACTCACCATGCTAATGTCCACTGCCACATCACCGTAGACATTCTGCAAGCGCCTTTGAATATTTAAGATGCGCTGGTTTTCCGCCAAAAGAAACTCGAGCACTGCCCCTTATTTGGAACGCTCATCCGTTACAGCCGCCATTTTAACACCTCCATATAGCGCTGTCGGAAGTCAATGAAATTATACGAGATGAAATGGGAATGTTTGAAAATGTTCCACAAAAAATGTCCAGTTTTTTTCAACCAAAATTGGTCGAGAAAAAAAAAATGTGTTGCATTACTTATTGAACGACCCTCGCTAGATTTAAAATCTCTGATAACATTATAATTGTTGCCTGAGTTTCATTAGTGTCGTGTAGCATCAAAGGCCAAATAAATTCCACCATAAATCACAACAGAATCTTCAAGTGCCCAGGATACAAATATTTCTTTTGCCACACTATCGATAGCTGAAAATGTAGTTCCTGCTTTCATTTTCTTGTTATTGTTGAGGTGCAGTAACAATGATTCCCTGACCCCAGTTGTTGGTATATATGCAAACTTTTGCTGGTATAGCAGAATTTAATTTCTGCTTCACAATTCTTTTCTCTTTTATCTGATTTCCCTTCACATGTGCTTTGTCATAATCATCCTGAACTTCTTGAAGAATAGTAATTGAGTTTTTTCGAGAATTGGTGTTACCTCTTGTTTTTTCCTAGGCCTAACTGATGTCATAACATTATTTTCACAATATGCGACCACATTACAGTGCTTTCACTATCATTTTTACTTAAATCTGTAATTTTTGGAAGAAAATTAATCTGTCTTTTCTATTGCTAATTTAATAATGTACTCTTTTGTTGCTAATTCCTCTCTGAGTTTATCACATACACACATTTTTTTGTGGTCAGGAATTGTTGAACACATGTTTACTCTATTTGGCTTAATTTTAGTGACAACAACATTTGAATTTTTCCATCCAAACATAAATCTGACACCGGATCTAGGTTAATACGAGGGCTATTCAGGAAGTAGGGAACGTTTTCGCCTGACGCCGCTAGGCGCGCGCCGATTACGTCTGTTTTGGTATATGCGTGTTCGGCACTTCAGTCGGCATCCAGCCATAACAACGTGAACATCTCCGCACTGCCTGTTTTTTTTTTATATTCAAATTTGAAATGTGCGCTGTAATAGAAAATCCCGCCAGTTGTGAGGTGCGGTCAGTAATACGTTTTTTGTTTGCAAAAAACCTAAAACTGATAGAAATTTATCGTCAACTGTGTGAAGTGTATGGAAACAACGTAATGAATGAATGTTCCGTGCGGAAATGGTGCATTCAGTTTAAAAATGGCTGAACTACCGTTCGTGATGAAGAGAAGAGTGGACACCCGAGCACTGTTACCGACGATCTTGTCACTAAGTTGATGAAAAGATTCGTGAAAACCGCCGTTTCACAATAACTGAGCTTTCGCTTGATTTTCCACAAGTTTCACGGACTTTGTTGTTTCAAAATGTCACTGAAAAGCTTGGCTATCACAAATTTTGTGCATGGTGGGTGCCAAAAATCCTTACAGACCACCACAGAAGTCAGCGAATGGGGGCAGCTTTGACATTTCTGGACGCCTATCACATACATGGTTATTCATTACTGGATCGAATCGTAACTGGTGACGAGACTTGGGTGAAACACGTCAATTGCGAGACAAAATTACAATCTATGGAGTGGGGGCACACAAGTTCCCCCAAAAGACCAAGAAAATGTTTGCAAACAATGTCAGCAAGGAAGATAATGGCAACGGTGTTTTGGGATAGGCAAGGTGTACTTTTTATTGATTTTCTCGCACCACATGCAACAATAAACTCTGAGCGGTACTGTCAAACTTTGCGCAACCTTAGGAGAGCCATTCAAAACAAGCGCCGAGGAAAGTTGACATCCAAATTTCTGTTTTTTCATGACAATGCCCGACCTCACACGGCAAACCGCACTCAGCAACTCCTTAATTCATTCAAATGGGAGGGTTTCCCTTATCCACCCTACAGTCCAGACCTTGCACCAAGCGATTTTCACTTGTTTCCAAGAATGAAGACCTGGCTAGCAACACAGCGCTTTGATGACGACGAGGAGCTCTGGGTGAGTGTCACTGACTGGCTGAAATCACAGACGGCAGATTTCTACAACGAAGGAATTTCAAAGCTTGTCCACCGCTTGGGGACGTGCATTTTCACGAAGAAGTTCGACACAATAGCATTGATGTCACAAAGGGCACGATGCAACTTAAACAACGTTTTCATGTTGACTGTAGCATTCACAGTGGTTCCGTGTTCTGCAAAGTCCACCAATAATATGCTTAACATGTCCCAGAACACTGTCACAAGTACTTTCTTAGCCGATTGTTTCGTACTGGGGAACCAGCATGTTTCCACTCCATAGAGGCTACTTGGTTTTGGGCGTGTAGTGGTACACCCACGACTCATCACTAGTGATGATTCCTTTCAGAAAGTCACGCCCTTCTGTGGCGTAATGTGTTAAGTGATCCAAGCTTGTCATCATTCGCTGGCCCTTCTGGTTGTCTGTCAGGTTCTTAGACACCCAGCGAGCACCAACTTTACGGAATTTCAACGTGTCATGAACAGTGTCATACACTGCACCATAGGAAATGTTGAACGTCTGCGATTAGGTTCGCAGGTGCACACGCCAGTCCTTCGAGAGTGCTGCCTCAATGGTGCAGACATTCTGCAGAGTTGAAACTGTTACCGGTCGCCCGGAGTGTGGCGAATCACAAGGTTCACGCAGCCCTCTTAGAAGAATGCACGCCACCCGGAGACATTGCTACGAGCCAAACAGTCGTCCCCAAACGTGCCACGCATGACACTGTGAATTTCACTCGGTGAATGCTCTTTGGCCCACAAATATAGTTCGCTGCTCTTCACACATGGATGACAGTAACATGCGTGCCATGTTTGTTTCATAGTTCACGCTTCTCTTGCTAGAGCTGCACTTGAAAACAAAATACCCTCTATAGCGCAAATGTCAACCTATATCATCATGAAATTTCAACATTCCAGCTGCAATACCAGGGGAGAAAAAAATTATTGTGCGTTACTTTCCGATCTGCCCTCGTATCAGAGTCAAGTCAGCAGTGAGATCCATTTTGCAAGAAGTGCCCACTATGCTATTAAAGTTCTCAGCCATACTTTCAGACAACTGAAAGTTAAGGGAATATTAAGTTTCTATTTAAAACTGTAGAACACAAAAATACATGAAATATCAGTTAATGTATCTGTTATTACAATAAAAATAAGGAAAATAAACCATCACTTACCACAGATGAAGGCAGGAGGGCCATATAAATGCAAGAGACTCATATGGTAGCCCCCAATGTGTACACACCTTCTCCCTGCCATGAATCAAAATATTGTGAAGTGTATTTGTTGATGTTGTTGTGTCCCCCCCCCCCCCCTTGTGTTTCTCTTGACCTTCAGCCTTCATTTGTTATTATTCCCTATCCTACCTTATTTTTAGTGCTTAATAGCAGTTTAATTGTCACCATATAAACATGAGAAATTCATGACAATAATTAATAAGACAATACCTTAAGCTAACATAAAAAGAAATAAGGATAGGAAAAGTAATGTTACCACTTAGCAAAGTTTGAGGCAAGGATAGCTGCAATAGCTCCCCACCCCTCCCTCTTTTAAAAAAGAGAGTGGACGAGACCAACTCATTTACATAATCTTGTATACTAGAGAAGACTAAGGTTAGGTAAATGAATGTATGTGTGCCTTACTGTATGAATGAACTGAATTTGCTGTTAACTATTTGAAGAAAAACTTCTGGTAGTCAGTGGGGACCATAAAGTTGGAAAGTGGTTGTTTGTTGTCTAGCACCATTCCTTCCTTAGTTTTTGTAGGTACTTTCTCCAGCCTTACTTGATTTATAAGACATGCCTTAAGTTTGGCTTTAAAATATAGAACACCTGACAACTTATCAGAACAAAACTATTCTTGTTGCAGTCTTATACTGTGATATCCATAATGCAGAAGACAGCTGTATGAATTTGTTTATGTGCCCTGCTGGTGATGACAATGGTCAGTGCTATTAACAGGAATTTGTTATGTTTCAGTAAACTGCTGGCCGTCAGAGAATGGCCAGGGTGGCTGTGATGTCAACATAGAATATGAGTTGGAACACATGCAGCAGGAACTCAATGATGTATGCATCACCATTCCACTTCCGTGAGTTATGTTAATCTTCTATCGTGCCATATAGGTTTCTGAGAATAACTTTGCTGTGATAATGAAGAAAGAAGTCAAATTTAAAAAAGAAATTTAAGGGAATTAAAATAAGGGAGGATAAGAAAAGTAAACCCAACACCTACTGTAAATAAAGGCAGTTGGATTCGAGCACAATAAGGACTAAAATGTGTAGCATGATATTTTGGAATTGAACCTTATTCTTACAAGTAGATGAGACACTTTGTAATGTGACCACACCAACATATGATGAGTGAATATGGCACAAGAGAGAAATTCATGATGGCAATTTCTTCTTCACTACAAACTAGATCGGCAAGAAATACTGCTGTGGAACTTCTAGTGAGTGGTATTTTCCGGTAATTTTAATCTGGGTCTCAACCATCTGCCACTTGCTGTCATAGGTGTGGGATTCTTTCTCCATCCTCACCGGTAACCTTTCTTTAGTATTAAAAGTAATTAATAATTTTTATACTAGCAAAAGAAAATAATGGCATGTTCTTATTTCAGTTTTTTTTTGTTATATTAAAAGTGGCCTTTTCGGGCATACTGTAGATCTTTACTGGATGAATCATTTGCAGATATAGTATTAATCTTTTAAACTTACATATAATTCACACATTTTAAAACATATTCATTGAACTTAGTTTAAATAAGAGAGGATTTGCAAAAGAAAGTTTGAATAATTATGCTGTCATTTTATTTATTGTTACAATATATTTTTTCCAATTGTTGACATAGCATTGAAACGTTAGAAATGACAAACGGTTATAATTATATCTGTTTTACTTGTATCTCACCTTTTATAATCTGAAAACTGAAGCTATAATTTGTTGTGTAAAATTATCAGATCTATAAGCTATTTTTTTATAGTAAAATAGGAATAAACTCATCCCATTAAGTAATGAGAAGAACCTTTTTCAATCAATGGTTTTAAGTTTTAAGCTGATCAAATATATATGAGAGAGGTGCATAAACACATAGAGTGAGTTGCTGCTTGGAAAGGCACAAGTTTCGTCATGGGTGTTGTGCTTGTTGACATCATTGTTAGGTACAGTTTTGCTAAGAATTGCCTTTTGTCCAAATAGATGGGGGTGGTTGAGCGATTTTTTTATTTTTCTTTCCTTCGGCCGCGGGCATCTATGTTCACGGTGGATTACAGGTCAGCTGGCGTAATTCAGATATCCACTGGCCTATGCAATATTTACGTGCCTTGTTCCACAAGGAAATTATATATGTGTGACTTTTCTTTTTATGAGTTACTATTGTTACGCTAACGTCTGCGACGGTTAGCTTTGCGTGCATAAACATTGTAGCGAATTAAGCTTCTTATTTAACTGTCGGCGAGTTATGCCAAGAATTATAATAAGAAATAAAATTACGTGTGAAGAGTATTACAGCTCAGATTCAGTGCATCCAAGTTACATCTTGCTGAAAATAACAGCTGGTGTCACGTTACAGCCTGACCATGCGAATCGACGCTACAGTCATAAGGTGAATGGATGAATCGCTGCTGCCGAATTTCGGGTGTCTGCGGTCGGCGCGACTGAGGAGAGAAATTGCTTACCAATTAATTACCTACGATTACGTTCCCTGCGGGAAGACACTATTTATACGTGGCTTTCCCAAATAGATTATCCACCATCTATTTTTGGTCCTCCAGGGGTCGGATATGACACGATCAGTTTGATTAATATAATCTTTGTATAAGCCAGTTACGCTATACTTCAATCATATTTTACAAAATGGCTTTCGGGACAAATGTTGATTCTGTAGAATTCAAACGGAAGCTAGCGTTATTAACTTCAAAGTCGGATATAATTTTTGAGAGAGTTAATAAATTGTGTAAGATTTCTATGAACATCTCTTCGTTTGATTCCCGGACCAATGAAAGTTTTATGACTGATTCTGAAACAATTGGTGACCTTCAGATCAAATTTGAATCTATGATACATCAGATTAATGATTTACATTTGACTAAAGATCCTGAATATACACCTGATTATACCCCATTAGCTGCATTTGAGGATATGTACACGCGTATTAAACGAACTCGCAACAAAATTAGTGCCTCTGCCGTGACCTTGTCATCGTGTCCGAGTGAACATGAACACATTAAATTGCCTCCTATAGATATTCCTAGTTTTGATGGTAGTATGGAGAAATGGCCAGTATTTTATGAATCTTTCAAAGCTAATATTCATGATAACGACCAGTTAAGTAACTCACAGCGTGTGCAATATCTTTTAAGTAAGCTAACAAATAATGCATTGAAGATAACGGCGGGTATTGTACCTACAGCAGAAACATACCAAATAATATGGGAAAATCTGGTTAATAGGTATCAAGACAAGTGGCTGTTAGGTACTCACTATTTAAATATCATTTTGGATATAAAGCCTAGCAGCAATAATCCAAACAGCTTGGATACATTTATAGAGAAATATTCAGCCGCAGTTGCAGCTTTAAAACAATTAGGCCTCCATGATCTTACAGATTTTATTTTATTTCAATGTGCATTGCGTAAGATCGATGCTCAAATTGTACAAGCCTTTGTAATGTCAGTATGCGGAAAAGGAATGACCACTTGCAACGAATTAACTTTATTCGTGAAAGATCAGGTTAAAATTTCTAAACGTTCAAGCAATATGAACAGTGCAAGTTCGGGTTTATATTCTCGCGCATCAGATAACATGAACAAGCGACTGACTGAAAATGTGACGCGTGGGCGTACTTCCAAAACATTTGTTTCTAAAGAAGATATAACAATAGTCAGAGACAATATGGCAGCTAAGCTTATCTCTGGATCCTGTGCTTATTGCAAGCAAACAGATCATACATTACTCTATAATTGCTCCCACTTCAAATCTTTGGGTTCGCCACAGAATTGATATGAATTTGTAAAATCAAAAAGAGGCTGTGTGAACTGCCTGGGAATTTCTCACACTGTTTCCAACTGCAAATCGTCGTCTGTTTGTAAGTTATGCAAGAAACAACACCACACTCTCTTACATTTTGATAGGAAAAATATGCAGACTCATTCCACTCGTCTCAATACAAGTGAGAAATGCGTGTTGCAAGGCATTTCCGACAACAGTGTAAAAACAGACCGCGCCAAAACTTGCTTACCTTGCGGTATTGATGTCGACACCAACTTTTCTGGTCCAGTGGTCGCATCATCGGCTCTTATAAATAAGGCTTCACATAATGAATCTCCGCTTTCCTTGAGCGTTAGTGTGAAGACTAATTTTCATATATTACTTTCCACAGCTCAAGAGTATGCCAAGTCCACTGATAATAATTATCAAATAAATAGGTGTGTAATTGATAATGAATCACAAAATCATTTAATTACCATCGATTGTTGTAAGTCATTGATCCTACAGATAATTCCATTAAATAATTCCTATGTGAAGTGTATAGGTTCAAGTTCGCTACCGATTTATGGTTATGTGAATATCGAAGTACAATCCCGTGTATTTAAAAGTAACAAATACAGGGTGTTTGAAAAAGAACTCCCTAGTTTTAGGTATAAATTTAATGTGTAAATTAATGAAAAAATACATCAACAAGTACATACAGTGAAAGAGAAAACCTTCAAGTTTTGTTTAACATCAGTACACTTCAACATGGGATCCATTTGTTGCCCTGCTCACGTCGAGACGATATTCAAATTCTCGCCATGTATTCACCAACATATCAGGTGTAACTGTCCCAACCGCCGTGACGATTCTTTCCCGTAAATGGTTTATGTCTCGGATTTTTTTCACTGTACACTACATTTTTTATGTGTCCCCAAAAGAAAAAGTCCAGAGGGGTTAAGTCCGGGCTTCGTGGTGGCCAAGCAATTGGGCCAGCTCTCCCTATCCACCTTCCCGGAAAGCGAGTGTCTAGAGCCGCGCGCACATGGTTACTGTAATGAGGCGGGGCGCCATCTTGTTGGAAAAACACAAGCCCTTTTTCCGCCTCAATATCTTCCATTTGGGGAAAGACATACTCTGTCAACATGTCGTAGTAAATGTTTCCATTTATTGTTCGTTCTGCAAAAATGAAAGGACCAATCACACGATCAACCATCAAGCCGCACCAAACATTAACTTTGGGAGAGTCACGCTGATGCTGAATAACTTCATGTGGATGCTCTTCCCCCCAAACTCTGCAGTTATGACGATTAACTGTCCCACTTACATGAAATGTAGCCTCATCAGAAAAACAAATATTTTTCAAAAAATTTTCATCATCAATTCTGCTTAAAAAGTCAATAGCAAACTCTAGCCTTTTGATTTTATCAGTAGGTTTTATTTCATGTAACAGTTGCAATTTGTAGGCACGCAAATGTAATCTTTTACGTACAACATCATAGAGCGTACCTTTAGGAACACCTAATTGTAGACTACGTCTGGCCAATGACTTTTTTGGGCTCCGAACACACGAAGCACGGATCTGTTCAACAACATCTTCAGAAGTTCTAGGCCTACCGGGTGATTTCGCTTTTAAAACATTACCGGTTTCCTTGAAAGAATTTAGCCATTGACGGATAGTTTTTGGTGTAGGAGGTTCACCACCATACGGATGTCTAATATTACGTTGGACTGTTATAACAGACTCAGTTTGCACTAACCAAATAACACACTGCGCTTTTTGTTGTGGAGTAAACATTGCACCGCACTGCACGCCCGAACACAACTGAGGGAACTGTTCCCTGGCGCCGTCTCAAGGTCAAGCAGGTCTGCCAACTGCTTGGCGGCAAAACTTAGAGTGTTGCTTAATCAAACACCACAAACTAGAATAGTGTATATCACTTTTTACAGATTCTATGACACATTAAAACTAGGGAGTTCTTTTACAAACACCCTGTATAACATTCAAGCTCTAGTTGTTGATTCTATTACAGACCAGTTACCTACTCATTTTATAGAAAAGTGTGACATGTCATATTTGGACAACATACCTTTAGGTGATCTAACATGGAATATTCCGGAATATTCCGGGTAAAATTGATCTTGTGTTGGGTGCTCAGCTTTTTCCGTGTATTTATTTCGGAGATAGAGTTGAATCAGGTACTATGGCACCTCCTGCTTTACTGACCGGCCTCGGTTATGTGTTGATGGTAGAATATTCTAGTATTCATACTCACCCTACATCTTTTACTGCTCTAGCACTCAATGACTTGGTGCAAAAATTTTGGGAATTAGAGGAGATATCTCACAAAAAATTCCTAAGCCCTGAGGATACAGAGTGTGAGAATTTATATACTTTATCGGTGAGTAGTAACAGTGAGGGTAGATATACTGTGGCTTTACCGTTCCATTCAGATCCTAATGAGCTTGGAAATTCTCGTTTCAATGATTTAAGCTGATTTATGGCGCTCGAAAGGAAATTTAAACTATGTCCCACACTCCGAGAGAGCTAAAATAAAGTTATTGAGGAATATATTACAAATGGTTACTTAACAGAAGTTCATGAATCGGAGGTTAGCGATGACGGGTATTATATTCCCCATCATATAGTCATCCGCCCTGATAAACCCATGCCTCGCATTGTACTTGATGCAAGTACTAAAACTCATACTGGTTTGTCATTAAATGACATTTTGCATACCGGTCCTAATTTACAGGCCGATTTATTCTTGCTTTTATTAAACTTTCGGTTATTCCCGATTGCTATTACAGCGGATATCAAGCAAATGTATTTGCAGATTGGTGTTGTTAATGACCATCGCAAATCTTTGCGACTATTGTTTCGTTTTGATGATAGCAAAATAGTTCGGACATTTCATTTTAACTGTATTCCTTTTGGGTTAAAATTGAGTCCTTTTCTAGCTATGCGCACTTTGCGACAGCTGGCGGCTGAAGCGAGTTCTCAGTTTCCTGAAGCCTCTGAAGTCGTCGAGATTAAAATGTATATGGATGATTTGGTTCATTCTGTTCCTGATGAGGAAACAGCTTTTCATTTATACCGAGAACTAATCTCATTATTGAAGTCTGGAACTTTTGATTTAGCAAAATGGTCCAGCAAGTCTTCTGGGTTACTTAATAGACTTCCTGATTCTCATCGGAGCCCAGTAAACTTCTCAGAAGGAAACATAGTGACGTCCGCTAAGGTTCTGGGCCTAGCATGGAAACCTGCAGACGACGTTTTCTACTTCACCACTACCCAAGTCTGCGAAAAGTGCACGAAGCGGAACATATTATCTGTAGTGGCCCGTTTATTTGATGTTTTGGGTCTGGTTGCTCCGGTTATTTTGTTAGCCAAGTTGTTAATTAAAGAACTGTGGCTAAGTAAAATTGATTGGGATGTTACTCCGATTTGCGGCGCTCACCCAAGAATTACCTCTTCTTTCCACTATGGAAATCCCTCGTCATGTAGGTGCATCAAACGACTGCAAGGTCAATATTGTTGTCTTTTGTGACGCTAGTATGAACGGTTATGGTTCTGTTATATATTTACATACTACTGATGTGTCTGGCATATCTGTTCGACTGTTATGTGCTAAGTCCAAGGTTTCACCTACCAAAATAATGACACTTGCGCGTCTCGAGTTATGCGCCGCGCTTCTGATGTCGAAATTAGTTAAATTAGTTAATGAAACCTATCGAGATCAAGTCCATATAGTAGGCACCTATGCCTTTTCAGACTCTATGGTAGCTTTGTCCTGGATTCATTCTTCCCCGCATCGTTGGTCTGTTTTTGTGAGTAATAGGGTCGCTCAGTGTCAAGAGAACCTTGCTCCGCAACACTTCTTTCATGTTGCGGGAATTGAAAATCCAAGTGACTGCCTCTCTCGAGGTATGTTACCGTCACAATTAGTTTCTCATAGCTTGTGGTGGAATGGACTGTCTTGGATGCATCATCCCACTTCTGAGTGGCCCATTAAAACGTTTTCTCCGGGTGATTGTAAGGAATTACCAGAACACAAGACGAATGTTTTCACCATTACTACCACTCAACCTGAACCTTCCGTGCTGTATGGTTTATCTCAGCGCCTGTCTTCTTGGGACAAATTATTGATAGTTTTGATTTGCATTTTTAGATTTATAAAGAAGATTACCCCTTCTGGTGATGTAAAGAATTTGTCCTTTGCTGAAAGGGCAATAATTCGTGCGGTACAAGATGTGCACTTTGCAGTAGATATTGCTCTTCTGAAAAAGAATAACTTGCCTTCGAAGAAGCTGCGGAATTTGTCAGTATTTCTTGATGAAGAAGGTATTTTACGAATTGGTGGACGACTGTCTAAGTTGGACTTACCCTTCGAAGCTAAACATCCAGCGCTACTTCCCAAGCATGACCATGTTGTGCATCTTATTATCAGACATTACCATGTTTTGAATTGTCATGCAGGGGCTGGTCCGTTAATATCGATTTTGCGGCAGCACTAATGGATTTTAGCTGCGAGGATTGTTGTTCGGTCCATGGTATGTAAATGTAATTTTTGTTTTAGAGTTAACCCTACTCATCCTACTCCCTAAGATGGCAGATTTGCCTCCCTGTCGCATACAGGAAGCTAAGGCTTTCGTTCATACTGGAGTAGATTACGCAGGTCCAATACCTATAACCCTTACATGACGCTGTGGTCAACACTCTCAAAAGGCGTACATTTGTCTTTTTGTGTGCCTAGTCACTAAGGCTATACACATAGAGCTGGTCTCAGACTTAACGTCTGATACATACTTAGCCGCATTCAAGTGCTTTATTGCAAGACGAGGACCTGTTTCTTGTCTATATTCAGACAATGGTACCAATTTTGTAGGTGCCAAGGCTCAGTTATAAGAGTTGAACAAAGCTCTAAAACCTGAATTAAGTAGTCGCCGTATCGAGTGGAAAATGATCCCCCTTGACTAACAAATGAATTAATTAATATTCCGCAATAATGGCGCTATTTCTTAAAAACTGGAAGTGCGCGTTATAGAAAATTGATCTGCCTCCATCTGCTGATTTGAATACTTTATGACCTTCGTTGTCTGTCACCATTCACCCTGCTTCAGTTTATATTTTTCTGACTATTTGTAGAGGTAATATGGCACAGTATAGTGAAGCCAACACAAGACGAACACTACACTCATTTAAAACCACCCATGTGAGAGAACGGACTCGATTCGGCGACCCTTAAAATGCGATGATAGCATTCTAACCGCTACGGCTAGCTTAAGTGTCTGCGTTGGGATTCTAGTGAAGCAAACTGTGAATATGTCTGCGGTCATGGTTTGCTAACACAGATGACAATTCTGAAGGCCCACAGAACAAGGAAATTATCATGCCTTGTCGTCGTCGAGGTAGTTAGATTCGATAAGGACTCGGGGTAAGTAACGGGAAGTAATTCGGCCGTGGTATTTTTTGACGAGATCACCCAGACATTCACCTGGAGTGATTTTGGGAAACCATCGAAAACCCTAATCTGAATGACCGTACGGGGATTCGAACCCACGTCCTCCCGGAAGCCACTTCACAGTGTTAACAAAAACTCACTATATTCGGTTCATCTTCTTCTTCCCTTTCGACGCCAATGTGATTTGAATTCTGAGACCTGAGAGTATTGGAAACTAGGATCGGGAAATAATTTCATCCACGGCTTTTTTAAGGAACTATTCCGGATTTCAGCTGGGGAGATTTACGAAAACCATGGCAAAACTGAAATTGGATGTCCTTTCAACTTTAAAATCTGAAACCAGTTATTCAGATTGCAGATGGATTTACTGTTATTAATTATTATTATTACTACTGAAACTGTAACTACTGTGATCAAGTTAAACTTATGTTCTAAATATGTTATGGTAAAAACAAAATTCAGGTATTTTTATTCCGAACTTCTGAAGTATGTAGAAATGACTAATTCATATTTCATGATTTAGTTCACCATTTGAGTACTTTTGAAATACACTTTCTACTTATGCTTGTCACACACAGTTCGATAACGCTGCAGCATTATAACGTGTGACTAAGTCCATTCAAAATCTTTTATTGGTTTTACAAATTTTTATCCGTTAGTAATTTAGCGATTCGTTTCAGTATTAATCATGTAATTTCGTTTGCTAGCGAACTGTCAACTTTTTTTAAAAAAAAAAAAAAAAAATACCCAGTGGCTATCAAAATTTCAAAAAAAAGCCGTATCATTCCTCTATTTCAATAGATTTATTTAATTAAATAGTTATTATGACTAAAATGGTGACACACTCGATTATTTTAACTGTAGAACTCTGAATGTTGCCTCTGCGTGTTTGCGAGTCTGTCGCACGCGAGGTCATTTTTTTAGTCTTGGGTAAAGTGCTGGGTATGAGAGGTCTATTTTATCATGAATTTAGTGTACCACTACCAGTTATACTGTCCCACGAAGCAGTCGTGTCTAGAATGAAGCGTAACCGAAAGGCGAAGGGTCTCGCGACTTGTGTCCCTCACAGTACATCGAACTATGGAAAGGTCGCACAACTCATTATGGGAAAAAATGTATTGTTACCTGTTGATATTTATGGTAGCTGTTTTTCAGACATCTTTCATCGAGAAAAAATCTTATTTTCTTATCCATAATGATATGTAAGGAAGAAGTATTGGCTTATTAATATTCAGCATTCACCAGTCACGTAGACATATTGTTCCAGAGACAAACTGTTTATCTGTCTACCAGAATTAATATATGTCTACCACATTAGTAATCTAACACATTTTGCTTGTTGCGATGCAAGTCAATGCTTATTAATGTTAATTCGTGTATTCCGTTTATTTTAAGCATTGTGGTCCAGAAAACATTATAACAAAAGTAAAAAAATAAAACTGAATCCATAATTTTGTCAGATTTTTGTGAAAGGAGTGCGAGTCTGAAGTTCATAATGATCGGTGGTCCACAATTTTCCACATATAAAGGTTTTTAATTTCCATCCCATGGTACACATAAGTCATTAGCTATTGCCACAGATTTTGATTCGGACCATTAGTTCTAAAAATTTGCAAATACCTTCCAAATTGCTGGAGTAGTTTTTTCAGGACTCCCGTTCAAGTAAAGAAATACACGCAGCTTGCTTACAGATTTATAATAGTACTAGTTTAAGCCCGTGACTGTTTTTGCATATCGTCAGAGAGTAGTACCAGTTTTTTGGGTAAAAGATTACCTGATCTGACCAAATATGAACTTGACCTGTGTTTCACCTCTTGAGCTTGAAGAATCCAGAAGTATTAACAGGTGTAGGTATTAAACACGGACGGGGAGGGTCGTATAATTGTTTCAAAGGATGTAGACTCGAACTTGCTTAAATAAAAACTTGATTTTTATTTGATCCTTAAAGTTCACACTGCAAAATTTTAAAAATTCCTACTTGCCTCTAAAGCATCACATTGTTTTTTATTTAGGCTGGGCAGACTCTCATAATGTAATCTTCAGTCAGTGTTTATAACAGCCAAAGAACGTAATACACATTCCATATTGTTAAACTGTTGAGTAACTCCGAAGAAACGAATTGCCAGAATACTCGATTCGGTAACATATTCGGTCTGATGTCCACTTTAAATAACCCAATAACTAATGTGCAGTGAACCTGAACACAGACCATTAACGAAAGTTGTCAGTAAAATAAGTAAAAAGCAAATAAACCATAATGTTTAAACTTTGGTTAAACAGCAACATTAGTGAAAGTTTTCACTAAAATAAAATTTAGCCTAGGCTGGGATGATAATTTGCATTTGTGATTACAGCAGAGTACATGAGTTATTTATTATTTTTTTAGTTTTTTTATTACTTTCATTAGCAATATGTTACTGAAAAGAAGATCCACATTTTTTCAGCAATAAAATTTATTGATATTGTTCTAACTATGACTCATTACGAAAAACAAATGTAATGATTGTATTATGGCAGTTAATTTGGTAGCAGTTGCTTAGTTATTAAATTGTGGACATAACCTCGAATTTATTTGAGTGATATCTCTGGTTGCCGCAAATTTTCACGAAGGCTGACACGTGACACTGTTCTTCAGCCAATAGCTGTCGAGGTGAATGAGTGAGGTTAGGAAATTATATCGTAGATAGGGTTTCTTCTATCTTGATATTTTGGACCTGACTTCTTTAAAATCTTGAACATCTTGTCCCACCTAACATTATCAAAAGCTTTTTCTGGATCCACCCTTCAAGTATTAATCTTAAAGCCGGAATTGCTTCCCTTGCCCC
Source organism: Vandiemenella viatica (assembly GCA_031002005.1). NCBI lineage: Eukaryota > Metazoa > Arthropoda > Insecta > Orthoptera > Morabidae > Vandiemenella > Vandiemenella viatica. Next base: position 6,523,461 of record JARYHS010008074.1, on the reverse strand, counting down.
GCAGTTTTTCCTAAACCCAAACTGATATTTTCTTACTATCTCTTCTAGCACCCTTTCCATTCTTCTGTATATTACTCTGGTCAGTAATTTTGAAGCATGGTGCATTAATTCTCACATTTGTTGTTTTATGCTTCCTTCAGAAGTGTGAACAAGATATTTCTATTAAAATCATTGGAATTTATCCTGTTTCGTATCTTTTTGATATTAGGTTGAATAATCTTTTGATGCCTTCTTCTCTTGGGTATTTAAGAAGTTCTGCAGGTATATAATCAACTCCAACTGCCTTATTTGCTTTCAAGCCATTCGGAGCTCTATCAAATTCCATCCTCAAAACAGAATCTCGTAAGTCCTCAGTGTCAACATTGCCTTCCTTTTCCATTACGCTATTGTTCAAGTCGTCCCCATCATACAGTTTCTCAATGTATTCCTTAATTGGTTAGCTCAATCATCAAAGAGGTTTCCCATCAGCAGCAGTAATGTTTACACCTCTTTTCTTATTTCTCCAAAATTTTGTTCGATCTTTCTACATGCAATATCTACTTTACCTATGACCATTTCCCTTTCTACTTCACAGTTTTCTTGTAGCCATTTTTCTTTTGCTTTATATCATTTCCTGTTTATTTGATTTCTCAATTGCCTGTGTTGCTCTCTTCTTGCTTCATCCTGAGCATTTTTGTGCCTTCTGCTCTGATGCATCAGCTCCAAAATTTCTTCTGTGATCGAAGGTTTTCAGGTGGCTTGTTTCCTGAAGCGTAATGTTTCATTACCAGCTTTCATTATTTCTTTCTTCACTGCATTCCATTCATCCTCGGTTGAGCTACTTTCAGAGCTATTTCTTACTCCTTAGCCTACCATTTCTGCAAACTTTTATCTGATATTAGATTGTTTCAGTTTATTTACTTCCTGTATGTTCTGCTTATATTGCTTCCTTATTCGCTTGAATTTCAGCCTGCGCTTCACTACTGTCAAATTATGGTCTATGTCTGCTCCTGGGTATGCTTTACAGTCTAGAACCTGATTCCTGAATCTCTGTTTGGCCATGATATAATCATCGCTGATATCTGCCTGTATTCCCTGGACGTTTCCAGTTGTATATCCTTCGTGCATGGCTCTTAAATAGTGTGTGTGCCATGACTAGTTTATATCTTTCACAAAATTCTAACAACCTGCTTCCTCGCTCATTTCTTTCTTCTAGTTCAAAACATCCTGCAGTATTACCCTCTTTTCCTTCTCCCACTATCGCATTCTTGTCACCCATGATTATTAGATTTTATTCCCCCTTCACGTATTGGATTAATACTTCAATTTTTACATATATTTTCTCTATTTCCTTGTCCTGTGATGTTGGCACTTGTACTATCGTGGTTGAGTGGACTTAGTTTCTAACATCATCAAAATAATACTGTCACCAAAGTGTTCGTAGTGACTCACCCATTTCCCTACACCAGTAACTTCACTTACAGCTTCTGTATTAATTATTTTGTGTTTCACAGACCAGAAATCCTTTCACTTAATCTCATTAATCCCAAAGACATCTAACATCTTTCCATCTCCCTTTTTAAGTTTTCTAACCTACCTGACCTATACAGACTTGTAACATTCCACGCTCCGAATCGTACAACGTTTCTTTCCATTCTGATGATTCCTCCTTGAGTAGTCCCCATACAGATTGGGGGACTATTTTACCTCCGGAATATTACACCGGGAAGAAGTCATCATGATTTATGTATGTAAGTGGAGAGTTTCCCGGTGTACTGATGAAATGAAATCTTCACAGGAGTTCAGTCGGATAGCGTCATAAAAAGTCAACGTTTCAACTGCTGGCTCTGCTGTCTTCATCAGGTCTACAACTTCCGATGTTGTTACCTGAAAATCATAGACCAAACTGGCTTAGCAGCCGGCGAAAACCAGACCGCATCTACTGACAATTGCCAGGCCACTCAATCAGCACGCGGAAAAACTGGAATGCACGATCTGCCAACTGAGGGTATCGATGTTGCGGACTGTGTACGGAGCCGTACCAAGTAGCCGGTTTGCGGGCGAACTTAATCCGCAGTGTCATTTGAATCCATTACGCCTTGTTGTGAAAATTTCTCTCGTTCATGACGTAGATCCCTAACAATTGGCCTTCAGGCTTCGCTCACGTAGAGCTCGCTCTCCCTATTGATGTTATTATCATTTTAACTGTATTTCCAACGCCTCTCTAATTACTGAGTCCCAGAATGAAGAGACCCTGGCCAGCACCACCGTTTTGTCAAACTCTATCCTATGCTCTTCGTCGAAAGCATGTTCGGCTATTTTCCACTTTCACCAGTCTTAGGTGTCACTTGAGCTCGGTACGATGTACAGCGATCGTTCTCATAGTCTGACTGATGTAAACTTTGCTGCATCACTTAGTATGGAATAAATTCCAGGAATTCTTTAGCCTAAATCTTACGTAAACGAGCGCAAAATATCACATATCTTGGCAGTTAGCTGGAAAATGCTTTTTGTACCATACCGTGCCAAGAGTCTTCCAATCTTTCCTGATGTGTTCCCATCATATGGAAGAAAGGCAAGAGTTTTTGATGGTTCATATTGTTCAGTCAGTAGTCTTGCCATCTTCTGAATAACTCACGCTCCATCTGTCATCAAGAGTAAGCCATTCTGTTCAAAGACAGTCCTAAGATGTTTCAATTCAATTGGTACTCAGAGCGAGAGCCATTTCTGATTGCGAGGTATTTATACGCTTTGACCCAACCCATCCACTATGGTGCGGCGCTCCGATAACAGTAGTGTAGGTGGTATGCTCCAACGCGTCAAGCACTGATCTTCCGTCTGTGTGCTGTCTCCATCGTGCACAGTGGTATTTCCGGAGCCACTTTGGTGTTGTGATCCAAGCTTGGCTTAGTTATAACCCCCTTGTCTTTGTTGACGTGGCTTCCTTGTATGCACAGTCCCAAAAGTGAGATGTGTTTCTCAGAATCTCGGTATCCTGGTATTTGATAGTATGCCTGGTCTCTAGACATTGTTCAGCAATTACTGATTTTGATGGCTGCTGTAGCTCAGTGTGACGTTTTGTTCTGTGCACTATTCTTCAATGGTGTGAATGGTCTGTCCGACAAATGCTTTTCCACACTCGCACAGTATGTTGTATAAGTCAAGTTTCCTAAGTCCTAGATGATCTTTAACCAAGCCTAAAAATGCTACACTCTTGGCCAACAGCCGGTAAACGCAATCGGTGTTGTGTCGGCAAAGAATTCTGCCAATCTTGCTCGATGTATTGCCGGTGTATGGGATGAAGGCTGTAGTCCTAGGTTTGTCCTCCTCGTCAGTTGGTTCTCGAGTGGTCTTCTGCATGGAGGCACACTGAATTTGGGCGATTGTCATAGCCATTACCCTGGAACTCGTTCTTGAGGTGTGTTAGTTCTGCAGACAGACTGTCTGTGTCAGAAATCACACGGGCTCTGTTAACCAATGTATTTAACGCTCCTTCTCTCTGTGACGGGTCATGGCAGCTGGAGGCGTGTAAAAACTGGTCCGTGTGAGTAGCCGTTCGGTAAACACTCTGTCCTAATGTGCCATCCGGACTTCTCTTTACCAGCACATCCGAGCCGTTGTGTTCCACTTCCACGGTGAACTGTATTTGGGTGTGGATGAAGTTCAGTAGTTTCAGAAAAGATTGAAATTCTTCTTTTCCGTGGGGCCAAGTGACGAACCTGTCATCCACATATTTATTGAAAACTGTTGGTTTGAATTCTGCCGATTCCAGTGCATCATCCTTAAAGTGCTCCATATACAAGCTGGCAACCACAGGTGACAGTGGTCTTCCCATAGCTACTTCATCCATCTGTTCTTAATACTATCCATCAACGAGAAGATACATTGATGTTAGAACAAAGATGAACAGTTTTGTGAGCTCAGGCCCAAATTTCTCGCCAATTAGTTCAAGTGATTTCTGGAGAGGAACCATGGTTAAAACTGACACTACATTGAAACTGGGCATGAAATCAGAGTCAGACAGTCTCAGTCGTTGTAGGTGTTCGACAAACTGAGCCTAGTTCTTGATACGGCGGTCACACTTGCCAACTGACGGACAGTGGTGCTTACTGTAGGCCTCATGAGCAAGCCTGGCTTGTGCTCTTTTGGGAGTCCATAATCCTAGGTGGTGTGGCAGCATGTGGACAAAGTGTCATGGCTGTATCGTCTGGTAAGGAAGTTCAATTGTTTCCCAGTCAGCAGATGCAGCCTGAAGATGATGGCATGTTAAGCTTTCGAAAATTCGCTGAACTACTATAAATTGATCTGGCTGCATGCATCAGATTCGCCAGGAAGACCTACGATTACCTATCAGTTACCTCTATGGGTAGGAAATCCTAAAGCAAGTCAAGAAGCTCGATAAGCTCGGAAACAGAGCCTTCTGAGTGCACTTACTTTTCTGAAGAGATACCAGGATTGTTCATCACAGCCAGAACACCTGCAGCAAACCGGATTACCAGAAAAGCCAGTCTTGCATTCGTACGAGAATGGATCGGAGACACACGCAATTGGCTTGTTTCCATCGGACGTCAATTACTCGACCTTCACGTACAGTCGGTGTGCTCACTCGACCCTGACACCCGGTAGTGGGTTGAATGCACATTAGGACACAGTGCTCACCGTAAGGCTCCTCACACGGACCAATATTACCTGCCTCCAGCTGCCACGACTCTTCACAGAGTCTGTCTGCAGAACTAACACACCTCAAGAACATGTTCTAGGATAATGGCTATTACAACCGCCAAATTTGGCGCACCTTCAGGCAGAAGACCACTCGAGAACCAACTGACCCGGAGGACAAACCTAGGGCCACAGACTTAATCCCGTACGCCGGCAATGTATCGAGCAAGATTGGCAGAATTCTTTGCCAACACAACACCGATTGTGTTTACCGGCTGTTGGCCAAGATTACAGCATTTCTAGGCTCAGTTAAAGATGATCTGGGACTTGGCTTATACCACATATTGTGCAAGTGTGGGAAAACATACGTCGGACAGACCGTTCACACAATTGAAGAATGGTGCACAGAACATAAGTGTCACACCGACCTACAGCAGCCATCAAAATCAGCAATTGCTGAACAATCTCTAGAAACCTGGCATACTATCAAATATGAGGACACTGAGGTCCTGAGAAACAATCTCACTTTTGGGACTTCATATACATGGAAGCCATTGAGATCCGGCTTCGAAATAACCTCATCAACAAACACAACGGTTGCAACTAAACCAAACTTGGATCCCAGCACTGAAGTGGCTCCGGAAACACTAGAGCCAAGGCACCGTGCACGACAGAGATGGCAAGCAGACTGAAGATCACTGCTCATCACGTCGGAGCGTACCACCCCAACCACCACTATCAGAGTGCCGCAGTGCGAGTGGAGGGGATGGGTCGAAGGGTATAATTTTCGCCCCAGTAGATGTGGCCTTCTTACCTTCTCAACCACAGTATACACATCTGTTTCAGTGAAAAATCACTTTGCAATAATACCCAGCACAAACCTTAATTTCCCTGTTGGTCCTGTACGATAACATATCTCTCTTGCTGCAACCCCCTTTTCGCATCTCCACCCCACCTGCACCCTTAAAAACTACATTTTCTATATCAGTGGAAAAGTTAATGAAGTGAAAATAAAAGAAAATTGGGACATGTACAAGAAATTATTTAAAAATGTAAAATAAATTATTAATAAAGAAAGTAAAACATGATTTTGAAATAAAACCTATAAGTATAAAAAAAAAATGAATGGTCGAATCCACCATTTATGTAGCTGTTTTGACAATGCAAGCATGTGTGAACTCGGTCACATGATGGTTTTTATGTAGCCTGAAATATGTGTGTGTGTGTGTTTGGAATATTTTTTGTTGCTTTTACCATCATCCCGTCAACTTTTGTGAGCGGTGGATATATTTTATCTTTCCTTTCCATATAAATAAATATTAAAAATTATTTCAGCTCTCCATTATGCAAACACACATACCTTCAAATTTTAAGACCTCATGGTACGAGGGCTGAACGATAAATAATGCCTCCATGGTCATAACTCGGGCCTGAATTGCAATATTTTTTTTTCCTTTCGGGCCCTCCTTAGCCGTCATTTCAAAGTTCACAACGTTGTAATGTAACGCTCTGTATTTATTGTCCCACGTTGGAGGACATCAACATAGGTAACACCATCTGCTTCCCAGAACACTGTTGCAATGATTTTTCCACCTGAGGGCTGTGTTTTGAATATCTTTTTCTGGGGCGAGTCTTTGTGTCGATATTCCATATACTGGCGTTTCGTCTCCTGGTCGTGATGGTGTACCCATGTTTTGTCTCCTGTCACAATTGAATAGAGAAAGGCATCACCTTGATTCTCGTAATGAGAGAGGAGTTCCTAGCAAATCTCAACACTGTTCGCTTTCATTTCAGGCGTCGGCATCCGAGGTACCCATCGTGCATAGATCTTCCCATAGCCAAGTAACGCAATAATGTGACCCTAACGTTCTTGTGAAATGCCGATTATACTTGCAATTTCTCTCTCAGTACAATCATCGTATCACTCAATCAGTCCAACTTTTTGCTTGTGAAACTCGGTAGTTGCTGTCACAGGACGTCCAACTCTTTGTTTGTCACGCAAGTCAGATGTTCCCACCTCAACATCTTTAAACTTACTCACCCAGCGACGCACAGTACTCATGTCACCATAAACAGCTTGCATTCTTTGATGAATCTCCTTTGGGGTGACACCTTCTGCTGTCAAGAATTCAATGACTGCTCGTTGCTTGAATCGCTTTGACCGACCGCCTGCGCAAGGTTCCATACTTTACACTGCAACACTACAACCGTTCAATGCTGAAGCTTCCCGCCCACTGGAGCTGTAGAGGAGAGTCTACAGAACAAGCCAGTACCTGCCGCATACCAGTCCTGCCATCTGTTGAGGAGTTACGAAGGTGGAGACATTATTTACCATTCATCCCTCGTATTTGTGTGTAAGGGTTATAGGGAGGGGGGATCTGGATTGATAGTGATTATGTAGCAACAGCATAATAGGTTTAATATTTTGTTACAGTGTCGGCACATCCCCTGTTGTTAATGAATGTGATGGTGAGTACGCCTATGATACCCGAAAGAATGTTCTACTGTGGACTTTGCCGATAATTGATGAGTCAAATAAGTCTGGTACTTTAGAGTTTACTGCTGCTGGTGCACCTGGAGACTTTTTTCCACTGACAGTGAACTTTATGTCAAAGCATCCATATGCTGAACTTGAGGTGAGTTGTTTCTTTTTCATTTTTCCACCCCTGTTTGTTCTTTGAGACATGATTTTCGATTAATAATATTGAAATTTCAATGTGGCACTTTGTTTTTCCCATTAACAGCCAGTAGGAAAGTAGCTATCCATGTATACCAGTATAACAATGCAAGCATAAAAAATACTTGTTTGCTGTATAGATTTGAATTAGGATAGCATAAAAGTAAAGCAAAACGTTCATCCACAAAATGTGATTTATACTTCAGCTTTTGCCCTTAATCGATATTTACTTACAATCAGTTTGAATAATAAAAGAGTTCAGATAACAGGAGAAATGAACATGACTTGCCACGAAACTAATACAAACAGTACATGGCATCTGAAGGCTCTGTTGACTATGCACACTGATCAACCAGCCAGTTAAATAATTTCTCTTCTCAAATATGAAATTATCTAGAAATGTCCTGGCTACAGCCCAGTTTCAAAATTATCACCATTGAATTGATTACTACAACTGCAGAAATTAAATGAAGGGCACTAAAACTAAAGCAAGAAAATAAATAAAATTCTTAGCAGTATTAATTTTCGATTTTTTTTTATTATTAATCACATGTTTATATTTTAAATTATTTTTTTACTATTTTTCAGTTATTATATTTATTTTTATTACTTCAGGTTCAAATCTTTCTCGGATTTATAATTGCGGTTATATTATCGTTGTTCCCCCCACCACCTCCGTTGGCCAATTGTATTCTATGAGTGACTGCGTCTAGCACAAGGCTTGAGTGAGCTCAGCCACCTGCTATCTACTTGACAAAGGGTTGTTTTGTATTGCTTCTGCTCTCCTCCCTTCTACTTTGGTGAGTGTTGGGTGTATTTTATCTGTCCTTTCCATATAAATATTAACAATATTAAAAATTTAAAATGGTACTTTTGTTACAGGTAATTTTATTTAAACAGTTTTTCCCATCCTTCCCCCATTTTCATATATTGACCTGAAAAATACAAATGTTATTGGGAACGATAGCTGAAATAGATATTTTTGAACCAAGTAATGTGGCTACACTGTTAAGTATTTAAACACGCCCGTTTAACAGTTAAGCAAGAATGCAACAAACGTCTTCTATTTCATTCACCTCAGAGAATATACAATATCCATGGACGGCATAGATACTAAGACTAAGACAATTTTGTTTCGATACCATGTTATAACACTCCCACTATATCGAAATAAGCGACAGCCTCACAAAACATTACAATATATTACTTAATAATCCTATTTTCAAAAGTTTGTAATGTTTGGGGGCACACAGAGCTTTAGTGAGCAAGTCAGCAGGCATTTCAGCAGTTTGCATGTATTCAAGCTTAATACAGCATCACAGACAAATTCGTAATGAACATCAATATGTTTAGACCTCTTGTGCATTTGCTGATTACTTGTTAGCTTCAATGCACTCTGACTGTCACTGAAGATAGAAATCATACACAAATTACCCTGATTTCAAATAACAGATTTCTTAAATATACTACCTCTCTAGAAGCATCTGGCAAAGCCGTATATTCTGCTTCAGTGCTTGACAGAGCTACAGTTTTTGGTTTTCTACTTTCCCATGAAATAGCAGAAGCAGACATTACAAAACAGAAACCTGTACAAGACCGTCTGTCTATAGTGTTAATTGACCAGTCAGCATCTACAAACCCTTATAATTATACCTTTTCAATTTCAAAATATGCTATCACAATTGTGTACTTTGATACCGTCAGGTAAATGCATGCAAATATCTTACTTTAGATATCCATTTAAAAAATCTGAGGTTACATCTAAGTGCCAAATGCCTAACCATAATTGTGCACTAATTGCAAATAAAAACCTCAATGTGAACTATCTAACCACCAATGAAAAGTTTTCATGACAATGTACACCTGATATTTGGCAAAAACATTTAGCCACTGACCTAGCATGGTATCACAAATTATCATCACTTTCAAACTTTTTTAAAAATTTTAATCGCCCACTTGCACTGCACTTGCTGTTGAAGCCATCATCCTTGCCCACAGGGCTCGGATGTGGTTGTCTTGTCTGACCATAACTGCCATCGTCTTCCGCATCTCTTGCTAGAATTCTCTGATGATATCATCTGAAACAGAGCTGCCTTCTTCTTTACAGGCCATACTTAATAAAGTTGTACCATATTTCCGAGGCGATTTCCTTATTCTTTTGGATAATGTCTTTATTTCCACACTCTCAACTGCAGTTCTTTCTTCCAAGTTATCTTGACCTTCTACTTCTGCATAGTCTGATTGAGATGATTTCACTAATTCTGGTTTGCCTGTTCCTGTCAACTGTTCTTCTCGAGCAGACGCCGCCACTGAAACGGATTTCAGTAATTCTGGTTTGTCTGTACTGTCAATTGTCCTTGACAAGACCCCCCCACTGAAACACTTCTTTCTTCATATTTATTATAACTAAGTCCATCAACCATGCCAGACTTCATTTTATTCATATCTGCACTATTTATATGACCGAGTCTTCGGTGCCACGTATAACCATCACTTAACACAGGAGCAGCCAATAAACTGTGCTCACTTTTCATTTTATGTTTTACCTTCAACTTGTAAACACCACAAATAAGTTCTCCTACAGCTACCAATTCACTGGTCATATTATGTATGAAACAATTCTGTGAATCGAAATGAACTTTATTACCGTTCTTTATGAGGTCACTCACTGATAAGAGGTTAGTCGTCAGACTTGGCATGCAAAATGCATTTTTCACAGTAATATCGTAACCACAATCTGTAGTTATTTCTACATCGCTGGTACACAGCACAGGTACTTTGGTTTTGTCAGCGATAATAACTTCTGGTTCACTTGATGAATACAATGCATTTTTTATCCAATTTTCATTTGACGTCATATGAGAACTTGTGCCGGAGTCAGTATACCAATCTTGTTTACCAAACTTGCCAGATAAGAAAACAACACTAAACACAGGTTCATCTGATTTCACCAACAATGAACATTGATTCCTGTAATGCCCACTTCGTTTACACCTGTAACAAGTGATGGATATAACTCCTGTCGATTTGACATTTGAATTTTCCGCGCCATAGTTTCTGCTTTTGTTCTGTCTGTTGGCAGTCTTGCTTCTATGGTTCAGCCAACCTTTGGAAGTGAAAGCGGTTTTTGTCTCCGATTCATTCGAATCTGACATGGCTATGTGGTATGTGGGTTCAAATAATGCCTCGACATAGTTTCATCATTTAAAAAAGTTAGTATTAAGTATGTACAAAAGTTGGAATGCATTTTGTAATGATTTACTGGTTATGCTTGTTTTATATTTTACTAGCTGTCTCAGGAATGCTTCAGGGCGCTAATGACCCCGTCGTCGACGCGCCCTAAAACCCTAATAACAACAACAACAACAGGAATGCTTCACCATTTGGGAATATATATAGATTAAACAAATACAATTGGAAGTCTGAAATCATTTGTAAGCATGTGTTATAATTTTGTATGTTATTTAAAAAATGATTTGATTGTGTTGTTTTAGCTGTGACTAACGAAAACAGTGGCAATTTAACTTTACCATCGCAGGTGCTTCATTCCAAAATTTTAATGCATTGTAATGATTGAAAACTTTATTCATACTTTCTGCAACCACAACCGGATGGAAGCTATTTAACTTCCTAATTATGCTAAAATGCATTGCAATCAACATTTACCAATTTGATTTAATTGATTAATTTGCCTGGCTAGTCAACTATTGTCACATTGTTGATTTGGATCACTGTATGACAAAAACTGTCTTAATTCTCTAACTGACAGGTTGTAAACACCAAGCATGGTGGGTGAATGGTTAACGTTCTGGCCTCGCATTCGGGAGGACGACGGTTCGAATCCCCATCCGGGCATCCAGATTTGGGTTTTCCATGGTTTCCCCAAATCACTCCAGGCGAATGCCAGGATGCTTCCTTCAAAAGGCCATGGCCAAATTCCTTCCAATTTCTTGTCCCCATCTCATCCTGCCTCTAATGACGTCGCTGAGGCATAAATCTATAAGAACAGAAATGGTTGCAAACCATAGAGGTACAAGTGTCAAAATAAATCATTTGAGTAAACCAGGATTTTGTAAATATGAGTGGTACAAATAACATGTAAACAAAATCAGATCACACACAATTAAAAAAATATTGCACTTATGTAATGATTAGTTTATTTTAAAATACATCATCATTCTCTCTTCAGGAAATAATTTTTAATCATTTTTACATGGAAAAGAAAGAGGAAAAAACACCCAACACTCACCAAAGTTGAAGGGAGGATGGCAGCAACAATACACTTTTAATCATTTTTGTCATATACATAAGTCAACACGAAAATTCAATACAAATGGTATGAAAAGTAAGGCTCTGTATTTATTGTAAACTAACAACTTCTCAGCTAATGTTTTACAAAAAAGCTATGCCTTTATTTACAGAAAAAAATGTACCCTCCACAGAATCATATCCATCTTCCATGCAACTAGGTATTTATTGATAATTTTTAACATTCTCTTAGTACGTCGCCTCACCATTTTGTAACTTGTACCTCTAAGGCTGGACCAATATAGAGCCATTTTATAAGAGATGCAGTTATCCCAACTGAAGGTCAGATGGCTTTGTATATAAAATTGCTGGTATCGATTTGGCACACTGAAGATAAGTACGGGGCCTGTCTTTTGCTTCAATTAGATCACATTTCTCATATTTGTCACTTTTACCACCAAGATTTGCAACCTGTCAATTCTTACTCAACTTGCTTCGTTCACGCTTTGTGTTATGATGATTCGGTAGCACATGTCTGTCACATTTGAATTATGTTTTGTTTATTTCATTGCACTTTCTTTCTACTGGATAGATCAAGGACTTCAATAGCTTTAAACCTTCTCCAGACAATGCAGACCATATTGCAAAAAAAAAAAAAAAAAAAAAAAAAAAAAAAAAAAAAAAAAAACATAAATTGGTCCAGCAGTTTTTGTATACCAGCATTGAAGCCCATCCATTGGCAAAACATGGCAGTTCCCACAGTCTGAATCATTTCAACAACGGTTTCTCTCTTATGGCGATCAGTTTTCCCTGACAACACAACCTCCTATGAAATGCATAGATGAAAACTATCCTACCAGAATATCCTGGAGACCGGACATCCTCCAGGCCTCAATCTCCAATAAATCTCTCCCACCAGACCCAGCACTTATTATCACTACTATTTATATTGCTTATATATTTTTTTACTAGTTAAAGTTTTTCAAAATATTATTTATATTTATATTGTCACACGGTTATTCTGTTGATCTCCCACTTTCAATAATAATATACCTTCAGCATTATCGATTTAGTATTTGCACTTCTGCCTCCCCTGCCATTCACCATACGACTGTCGTCGTGTAAACGTCTGGCTCCGTCTGGTGTCTCCCGTGTAGCGAGAATAAGGCTAACTGCCGAAATATTCCGCATTTCTTGTGTTTGTCCTTTTTTATGTTCAACATTTCCAGTCCCAGCTGCCTACATTTGTGGTAAGTGTTGGGTCGTATTTCCCTATCCTTTCTTAGTTTTATTGCCCTAAAGCATTTTCCTGCTCATTATTGTTATATATATTTGTAAACAATTAAATCAAAGGCACTAAGTAGCAAAAAGGAATTAAATTAGGGTAGGGAAATGAGCCACCACTTACCTTTAGATGGGCACACAGAAAAGACAAAAATACAACTCATAAAGGAATTTATGGGACAAATCCTTTGTCGACAGGAGAACATTATGGGAGGTGGGTGAAGTTGGAGACTGCCTCACAGAAAGATTTTTGGCCAGGAAAATTGAGGGGGTAGATTCAAACAGAGGAAAAGTAGAGAGGCAGTGATTCAGAACTTCTACCCGGGCCTCGAATCCATTAACAGAATCCTCCAGCGGGGGTGTGATTTCCTGCAAACCTGCCCTGAAATGAGATCCATTCTTCCCAAAAATCCTCCCTGCCCCTCCTAGAACTTGTTTCAGCAGACCTCCTAACGTCAGCGAACTTCTAGTCCACAAACACAGTCTTCCTCCTCCCAACAGTCAGCCCCAGGGATCTTCCCCATGCAATAGACCCCGCTGCAAGGTGTGCAACATACGCCATGCCTCCACCACTGTCACCAACCCTGTCACAGCAGAAAGCTTCCCTATCATAGGACACTGTAACGGGTACTCGCGCTATTCGTGTTTGTATAGTTAAAAGTTCGTTGAAGCAATTGAGCAGCTACACTTCCTAACACGATTTTTCTTAAGCTTTCTTCCACCACTAATTACTCTTTTAATTAAAGGTTCGTTTTGCCGTGCGGTCGCCAGTCTTTCGGCTATGCTAATTGGTTAATTAAAGTCACAGAAGAATAACACATATGCGTACTAGTTTTCGTAGATTTATTCCTCTGAGACTACACAGTCAACAAGCATGCCACCAGACAATAATACTAATGTTTCTTCGTCACCGAAGATAGCAGATTCAAGTACAGTCAAAACATAAATAAGCAGTGAGCACAATTCTCGAAACTAATTAACAAACAATCGCCATAGTCCGATTCTGCAGTAGTTTACTAAACACAGTCTATATTGAATCAGGTCACTCGGAAGAACCTTCATAGTCCAACATATACTTTAGCACACATCCCACAGTGTTCTTTAGTACGGAACACACGCCAAGCGGCCGTACGATGTATTCACGGGATAAACACACTGCCGTAAACCTTCCGCTCCCGCCGGCTGTTCCGTACGTTACCACTGACAATCCCTGACTCCCCGACTCACCGCGCTCGGCGCTCGCCCACCGCCAAAGACCTTACATACCTCTCAGATTACACTATACACTCCAAATATAACCGTAACGTTCATGGTTACGTTACACCCCCACCGTTACAATGTGGCAAAAGTCGGCATTGACAAAGCACCGACTTTTGTCATCACAAACCACACTTGTTCACATATACATAGAAACATTTACAAAAAAATACAAGATCAAATGTTTACCAAACATAAAGGGAAGTCTGGGTGGCTGCTTGCTTATCCTTAAACTAACATAATTACATACACATTAAGAATAACACACACAGTCTGAAACTGCATGAAACAAATCATCAAACCTTTCAATGTCCATATGTCCTTGCTTAGATCCATGACATATAACCAAGAAATTACAAATTGAGTTACAATTATATTTTGACAACAATTTTTTCCTCTCTTTTTTCTGATGTATGACACATGCACTGAATCGTGCCTTGTTTACTTCGACCGTGCACTGACAGTGTGCCCTGCTCAGGCAGGTGCCTCATTCACTGACTGTTGTACACCAACACTGATCACTCCACACGTGGAAAGACGCAAACTGACATTACGCTGCGCCACATTTAAATCGTCTTAACACTTTAATGAAAGTGAAAACCGCACTTCTAAGTACATTGTCCAGCCTCGGGGCTAAAATTACTGGGAAACACAAACCAGCAAGAATGCCTTCCGTAACTGTGTATTAATACTACGTGGGTCACCAATCTGTACCCAACTACCAAAAGTCCTTTCCCCACTAACTTATTGGCACAGCCTCTTACACATTCTAATTGCGACTGCGATGGATTGTTACAAGAAACTTCTAAAAATTTACTTAAATCATGGCAACACTTAAAGCTTGGAGGTGCGGTAGATGCGACAGTGCTGTGAGGTGGGCCCCTCTATCCGGTGCCTGACACCCCACCGACACTCCCCTCCTCACCAAAATATTTGTAAGGTTTCAGAGAAATGACATTGAAAGTCCCGGCAACTTCTCTCCCATCGGCATACTCTAATTTGTAAGCATTATCCCTCAAACAGGCTTTGACCCTATAGGGACCTTCGTACAAAACTTTAAACTTTCGTATCTCCTTCTTTACTCGTGACGACTTAAAATGCGTCTGCACCAAAACAAACAGTGTGCGGGTCGCTAATCTGCGCACAACCGCAAAAGACATTAGATACAACGACTGTACAATACCATAGAAGAAATAATTGTGATGGCCAAACAACCTGAAAACCTAAACCTACCATAACGCTAAGGCATTTATGCATGGATGTTTCCATCATGCGTAGTGAGGCAACTGAAGACTGTACCTCACCCTCTCTACCTAACGTACCTCCTTCTTTTTCTTTACAACATTCCTTCCTTCACCAAACAGCATTAAACCCCGCTTCTTCTTACGCTTCTTCCAACTCTCTTCTCTTCTTCCTCCTTTCTTCTTATTTACATTCTTTGCTTCATCATATAACCGTAACTTCTTCCTGCGCCTCTTCCAACTTTCTTCTCTCATTGCTCTTCCTCCACTTATTTCCAAATCTTTTCTCAGCAAATACCATCCATCTGGCTTCACATAGTATCCTCTATTCTGCACAGTCTCTTTCTTCCCATTAATTACCTTCTGTTTAGTGTCTTTACATAATGGATAGTTCTCATTTACCATCATACAATGTTTCACTTCGAGATTCCCTTCCGGCAAAGTTTCAGGTTTCACTGTTTCTATCTCCTGAAGTGTTTCTTTCACCTCAAGGACTGCTTCTCGCTGTCTTCCATCTTCTTCTACTGACCTCATTCCTTCTTTTACTACAGTATCTTTCTTAACAATTTTGTCGTCAGTTACACAAGCCTTCTCCTGCTCATCTGGCTCACAAACATCATTTTTATTCACAGTTTCTCTTCCATTTGATCTATAAGTTAGTTCTGAAATTATCTTTGCCTTTTCTTGTCCGAACCACCTTATCTCCTTCCAACTTGACCACTCTTCTGACGAGTCATCACTCTCCTCCTCATGAATGCGCGCTTTAGCGATGAACAGTTTAGCATAATCTCCGACATTCATCCAGATCACTCTTTCCTCTCCTTGATCGTTTGTAATTGGTTCATTAGAAATCTCATCTTCATCTCGCCCCTTCGTATTGTCTTCTGGTTCTTCTTTTGATAGCCTCGTATCGTCTCCTGTCCCCGCTGAGGCTGAAGCAGTGACAGGCACTAGTTTACCTGTAGCACACTCTCCACCACGGCCACCTGCACCTGATTTACTGACTCTTCTCGGGACCGATCATCTCCAGTTGGTCCTTGATATCCACCTCTAAATCCTCCTCCCCCTGTTCCACGACCACGTCCAAATCCTCCTCTCTGCCCGCGGTTATTGTAGCCGCCTCGATTCCTGTTATCAAAATGATTGTAGCTCTCCTGCTGCTGATGTGAATTACTTCTGTCCCCTTCCGATTGCGATTTCTCCGCGTAATGTGTGGGTGTCCTCACCCCATATTCTTTTGCTCTTATACTTTTCTCTTGTTCGTCCAGCCGACCCAACATCTTTACCGCCTCGTCAATGGTACATATATTGTGACTGACAAATACAAGCTGTGTCGACTCGGGCAAACGCGCACTAATCATCCGCACATATTCCCCTTCACTATATGGTGAACTTAAATGTTTACAAGAATTAACACACTTCAAGAAAAAATTTTGCTGAGTGCCACCACCCGGCGAGTATGGTTTTCCCATCATTAAATTCCGCCGAACAGCAATTTGCCGGTCGATGGACCAGAAATGTTCCAAAAAAGCTGACTTAAACTCCTCAAACGTCTCACAATTATCTGCAGCCCGTTCTCCCCACATTCGGGCATTCCCCTTGATATGTTTACTGAACATTTCGATCTTCTTTCTTTCTACGGCCCTACAGAACGGCCCAAAATTTTCAAACTTCTTCACAAAATCAACTGGGTGTATCCCCCCATTATCACAAAAGTCCTCCCAGTCCACTTTCTCTTCTACCATGCACGCAGTGAGCGCATTCACATTTGACAAGATTTGACATTTGACAACCTCTTCTCGCACAACTTGTGGAACTCGTAACTTTAGACTTTTTTCAATTTGCTTCTCTTGTAACTGTAACTTTTCATTCACCCACACTGCAGTGGAAGCCTTAACCTTTTCCACCTGACACGACAATTTCTCTACGCCGACTGTTAAATGGTCAACTTCTTCTTTTACTCCCGTGTATTTTTCGGTAAGGGTTTCTCCTAAAGTCTCCACCTTCGACAATATTTCACCATGGTTATCTTCTATAAGCTCGACTGTTTTCTTTAGGTATTCCATATTTTGGTGCAAAACACTAGTTACTTGTTCGCAGTCTGAACGATACTGAGTCAGTTTACCCGATATTTCAGCAGTTTGTTGCGTACAAAGTTCCCTATACTGGGTCAATTCTTCTCTAAACCGTCCTAGTCGCGATTCAAAAGCATCTCGAAGACATTCGATACTCTCCTTATTTTCATTTAATCTAGATTCAAGCAAAATACTATTTTCATTTAATTTGGATTCAAGTGATTCATTTAATCTGGATTCAAGTGAAATACTATTTTCATTTAATTTGGATTCAAGTGAAATACTATTTTCATTTAATTTGGATGCAAGTGATTCATTTAATCTGGATTCAAGTGAAATACTATTTTCATTTAATTTGGATTCAAGTGAAATACTATTTTCATTTAATTTAGCTTCAAGAAGGGACTGAATTGACATGACAAATTGTCCCTGGAAAGCACAAAACATTTCCGACATGGACGCCTCATTACTTTCCCTAACCACTTCTCTTAACTTGTCAACTTCTGATTCACTAGCAAAACTCGTCATCGACACAGTAAGGGAGGACTGATTAATGTCTACACTGGGTGCGTCACCACGGGACTCACCTCCCAGCACCATCCCCCCATTCACACCACCCTCTAGCTCAGATGCCATATTACGAAATTATTATTCAATCTTCCGTTGTAGAAAAGACAAGAAGTAACCAACGCCGTCAATCCAGCAAACAGAATACACCAGTATACATTAGCACAGAAAAAAGGTAAAATTCTGTTTCCAAATCTTTTAACTTAACTATCAAACAAGATATACACCATGTCATAAAATACACTTTCAATTGAATACATACACTACTATCAATGACAAAAAAAATTACGGAAACTCTAAAATAATTTTTTTTTTTTTTTTTTTTTTTTTTTTTTTCCCCCTTGAAAAATAATTTGCTAAGCAAATCTAACACAGTTGTCCGGCTTTCAACTTTAATAAGTTAACGAAAGAAAAGGAAAAAGACCTCTGTTACTCAATATGCAAAAATAATAATTAATTTTTTCTCTTAAAAAAATCGCGAATTATTCGTGCCGGTTTGTGCTTTTACAAAAACTGAAAAATAAATCTTGCACTTCTTTGGAAAATCAACAAAAAAATCTACAAATTAATTCGTTAACAGAAACTGACATAACTTGACCCAAACCAGAATAAAATTATGCTTGCATGCATAAAATTTGCAATCCGCATAGTCAGTAGCTCATTTGAAGATTCATTAATGCCAAAGAAATAATTACTACCGTGGAAATGTGATTCCAATCGAAACAGTATTTTTTTTATTATTATTATTATTTTAATGTCAGTTTGTGTCTTTCTTTAATTAAAAATTTGTTCGCTCTTTCCTTTCGAAGAATCTCAGTTGCTGACCGCGCCGCTGTCGACCGCAATGACGCCGCGCCGCTTCTGCGTGCCCGCGTTGTTCCGCTGTCGCGTTGCCCCGGTGTCGAGTTGTTGCTCTGGCGAGGCTTCCCGTCAGACTGCGTTGCTCGGTTCCGATCGTGAAAGCTCGGGTCCTCTCGTTTATTACATTGTTGTGCACTCGCCACCTCGAAGTAGCCGTACCATCGCCGATTGTTGTCTTCCCGCTCTACTCACTGCTTATTATTTCCAGCACTTTTTTTTATATTAATCACTGTCCGTCCTTAACAATTTTAACTGCAACTTGTCCTGTCACGTTGAGCCATGTAACGGGTACTCGCGCTATTCGTGTTTGTATAGTTAAAAGTTCGTTGAAGCAATTGAGCAGCTACACTTCCTAACACGATTTTTCTTAAGCTTTCTTCCACCACTAATTACTCTTTTAATTAAAGGTTCGTTTTGCCGTGCGGTCGCCAGTCTTTTGGCTATGCTAATTGGTTAATTAAAGTCACAGAAGAAGAACACATATGCGTGCTAGTTTTCGTAGATTTATTCCTCTGAGACTACACAGTCAACAAGCATGCCACCAGACAATAATACTAATGTTTCTTCGTCACCGAAGATAGCAGATTCAAGTACAGTCAAAACATAAATAAGCAGTGAGCACAATTCTCGAAACTAATTAACAAACAATCGCCATAGTCCGATTCTGCAGTAGTTTACTAAACACAGTCTATATTGAATCAGGTCACTCGGAAGAACCTTCATAGTCCAACATATACTTTAGCACACATCCCACAGTGTTCTTTAGTACGGAACACACGCCAAGCGGCCGTACGATGTATTCACGGGATAAACACACTGCCGTAAACCTTCCGCTCCCGCCGGCTGTTCCGTACGTTACCACTGACAATCCCTGACTCCCTGACTCACCGCGCTCGGCGCTCGCCCACCGCCAAAGACCTTACATACCTCTCAGATTACACTATACACTCCAAATATAACCGTAACGTTCATGGTTACGTTACAACACGCCACCTTTGAAACCTCCCATGTAATTAACAGTTAAAATTCAACTACTGCCTGGCTTCATACATAGGTTTGACCATAAATCCACTTTCCATAAGAATAAATGACTGCCAGCAGACGGTGTTCACACGGAACCCAAAGCACCCAGTTGTTGCCGATGCCGTCACCCATGACTCGAATAATTTCAACTCGTTTCACGGTCCGTGCTATCAGAGTCCTCCCTAATAGTAGCAGCTCCTCTGAACTCAGAAGGTGGAAACTTGCCTGCCAGTACAAACTGGGCACAGAGCAACCACCTGGTCTCAACTTTCGATAATACCCGGTCATTATTATTATTATTTTTACTTATGTTTACCCTTTTTTAATCCTTTCTTTGCCTCAATCCCCACTACTTATATTGAACCACCACTAACCTAAGGTGATGTTTAATTCATAGAGCCTTTGGTTTTATATATATATATATATATATATCTCATGAGGATGCTAACGGACCTCTGTGAAACTGACCCTCACCCCTCGGTCAAACTCGTCCCAAGGTTGTGGTATCCAGCCCCTTCGGCGCGACGGTCGACCAACTGGGTGAACCATCAGGATGGTCAACAGCTTCAACGGTGGATAAGGGTTATGAATCCCAACAGCGAAGAAGGTGGAAGAACTATCCTTGATGTGGGGAGAACCAAAACCCAAGACGCGTCTGTTGTGGGATCCGCTTGGTCAGCGTCTGCTCACCCGGTGCTCCAGGAACTGACAATCCCTGGTTCTAACTTCCCAGTGGAAACACTGTACAAATACCTTAATCACAAGCCATGATGATTCGTGAGAGTAATAACAAAATTACCCCAGGTGGTAACCAATCCACCCGTCGACGGACGGCAACCCGGGTGATCACGAACACAGAGAAAGTCGGAGTTCTCTGGTAGACTTCCATACAATACCCCTACGTACATTGGTACCCTAAACATCAACACCCTACTCCAGCCTGGGAAACACACACTCTAACATCAGAAATAGATCGACAGAAAATCAAGATACTAGCGCTCCAAGAAACACAATTCACCGATGAAGACACAATAGACTATGGCAACTACCGCATCTTTAAGAGTAAAACAGGAAAACGAGTCGCTAATGCTGCCCCACTACTGGGTATGGCGTTTATGGTACACAAAAGCATAACCAGTTCAATCAGAGAGGTCTCTCCCATAAACAACCATCTCATGACCATGCAAATACAGTACACCCTAATAAATGTCCACGCACCAACAAATGTAGACAACAAAAAGAAACCACTAGAAACAGAAAAATTCTGGGACTAACTTGAGAAAGTCATGGAAAAAATCCCTGAAGAGTATGCAAAGATCTTGCTTGGTGATTTTAATGCACAACTTGGGAAAGAAAAAGAATATCGGAAAACCATTGGTAAATATCCCGCCCACAGATTCACAAACAAGAATGGCACAAGACTTATTGAAACATGCCAACACAGCAACTTAAAAATCATGTCAACTTCTTTGATAAAAGATCCACGAAAACAAAAGACCTGGAGATCACCCACACCAGAACTTGGTGAATATCAGATTGACCACATTGCCATTTCTTATCCTCTACAAAAAGAAGTCTATGATGTTCAAGTCCGCAAAGGGGCAAACATAGACACAGACCACTATTTAACAAGAATTAAAATGAAATTCACCCCAAAGAAAATACATCAGAAAAAAAACACACCTACAGAAATCTGACACAAGGAACATCATGGAAACTAACCTGAGAGAAGAATGGGAGAAAGAACAAGCAGATACGTGGGAAAAATTCCACACCAAAATTACACAAAAGGCCAAAATACTAATACCATTGAAAAAGAATACGAGACATCCTTGGTGGGATTCAGAATGTGAGAAAGCACTATCGGAACGCAAAGAAGCTTTTCTTAAATACAACAATAAAAAATCAGTGGAAAACTTGCAGCACTTTCAAGAAATCTGGAAACAAGTGACGAAAATCATTAGACAAACCAAGAGAAAGTACCTGAAGGAGCAACTGGATTCAATCGAAGAAAACTTCCGCAACTATAATACCCGAGACTTTTATAGAACTTTTGCAGGAACAATCCGAGGATAAACTCCTCAAAACTTATGCTTCAGGAAATCGGATGGAAAGTTCGCGCTAACTAATCAGGAAAATTGTCGAGAATTGTCAAAATACTTTTTTGAAATGCTCAACTGCCCTGAACCTCCATCAAGATTCCCGAAGGAAACCCTCACCTATACCTATCCGGAATCCCCACCACCGTCACAAGAGGAAATCCACAAGCATGTTCTCAAACTTAAAAACAACAAAGCACCTCGAGAGGATGGTATCAACGTGGAACTATTGAAAAATCTTGGACCAAATTCTCTTAAAGAACAAATCATTAAAGTGATCTGGCAGACAGAAAAATTACCTGAAGACTGGAAAAGCGCCCTCATTCACCCACTACACAAGAAGGGAGATAAAATGGACGTCAACAACTATCGAGGGATCTCCCTTTTTCAAGTTGCATACAAAATTATTTCAGCGTTTCTTCTCAAAAGAGTGCAAGAGCAACTCAACCACAAAATTGGCGAGTACCAAGCGGGCCTCTGCACCGGTCGGAGTTGCATAGAACAAATATTCAATTTAAAAACTACACTAAAATATAAAGCACTTAGGAACAGCCCGGTCATTTGCTCCTTTGTAGATTTCAAAAAGGCATATGATTCAATCAACAGGCAATCTCTCTTCAACATCCCCGAAGAGCAAGGGCTCGATCCAAAATCCCAAAAACTCATTAAACAAAAACTCACTGGCACAACCTCCAAAGTGAAATTCATGGGAGAGATATCTGAACCGTTTCAGATCAATACCAGCGTTCGGCAAGGTGATGGTCTGTCCCCAATACTCTTCAACCTTGTTCTGGATAAAGTCATCCGAGAATGGGAGGAAGAACTTAAACAGCAGAACTGTTGAAAACCTATACAACTCGGACGACGTAAGAACGGTATTAAAATTTGCTGCCTAGCCTTTGCAGATGATTTAGCCATACTAGCAGATGATGAAACCACAGCAATCAAACAGATAGAAACTCTCAAAGAATGCACTGAAAGAGTAGGCTTAAAAACCAAATTCATCTGTTCAAAACTCCACACTCAAAATCTGGTCACAAAATATGGACAAATTGAGAGTGTCCCATATTTCAAGTATCTGGGAGAAATCATTGAACCCACAGGAGGAGAGAAAATAGCACAGAAAGTTCGCATCCAAAAACTTAGAAGAGCCTACGCAACGGATTGATTGACACGTTAGAGAAAGTACAGAGGAGAGCCGCTCGATCCGTGACCGCTAGTTACAGTCCTTATGTAAGTGTCACAGAGCTGATACGTGGGTTAGGCTGGGATTGTTTGGTGGACAGACGACGTCGTTTTCGTTTAAATTTGTTGGAGAATATGCGAAAAGCTCTAATTTACGAGTGCAACGAAATACTTCTTCCACCAACCTATTTAGGTCGCAATGACAGGAGGGATAAGATTCGAGAGATAAGATGCCGTACTGATACATTTATGTATTCTTTCTTTCCTCGTTCTGTTCGGGATTGGAATATTCTGAAATAGGATTGGTGCTTAGCACCCTCTGCCACCCACAGTAATTGTGAATTGCAGAGTATGTAGATGTAGAACCTACAACATATACAATAAAAAATGTTTGTCCATATATACAAAAGTCAGACATTACAACACAGTTATCAAACCTGAAGCCCTGTACGCCAACGAAACTTTAACACTACACAGGAAAGGTGACCTAGAAAGAATTTTGGAAGAAGAACGCAAACTTATAAGAAAGATTCTTCGCCCAGAAAAAACAGATGACGGATATAGACTTCAATCTCGAAAGACAACAGAAACACTGTCAAACCTCACGGCAGACATCAGGAAACGAAGATTAAGATTTTATGGACATATCTACAGACTTCCAGCAACAAGACTGATTCATAAAATTGTGACGTATATAGAACAGCTAAAAACTAAGCCATGGATCCAGGAGATCAAAAAAAGACATGAAAAAACCCACATAAACTCATCAGAAATCGTAGATAGGAAAACATACAGAGAAAATATTAACGAGTGGGAAGTACCGCCAGAGAATGAAGTCATTGAGAGACCGGGGACGAAGTGGGCTGAAGAAAGGAAGAGAATCTACATCTACATATATACTCTGCAATTCACAAAATTGTGGGTGGCAGAGGGTGCTCAGCACCAAAGCTAATCTCTTTGCTGTGCATTCCAATCCCTAATGGTACGAGGGAAAAAGAATTCATATAAGAATCAGTCCGGCACCTTATTTCTCTAATTTTATCTTTCCTGTCCTTCCGACTCAAATAGGTTGGTGGAAGAAGTATTTCTCTACACTCAAAAGTTAAAGTCAGAGTACGCATGTTTACCAATAAGTTTAAACGAAACATATGTCGTCTATCTACCAGAGATTCCCAACCTAGTCTACTAATCAGTTCTGTGATGCTTTCATAAGGACTGTAGCAAGCGGTCACGAATCGAGCGGCTCTTCTCTGTACTTTCTCTATACTTTTGATCAACCCGTTACGAAACGGATCCCAAATGGCACAACAATAGTCCAAATGTGGACGCACAAGAGATTTGTACGCTATCTCCTTTGTTTGTTCATTACAATTTTTCAATATTCGACCTATGAATCGCAGCTAGAATTTGCTCTACCTACTAACGAATTAATGTGTATGTCCCATTTCATGTTCCTTTGTACTGTTACTCCCAAATATTTCATAGAATCGACCATATCAATAACTGTATTGTTTAACTCGTATTTCTGAACAATTGGATTCTTTTTGTTAGTTATGCTCATTGTCTTGCACTTTTTACAATTTAGAATAAGTTGCCACTCAGCGCACCAAGCCAAAATAACATCCAGATCGTGCTTAATTTCTAAGCAATCGGCCAAATTTCTTACTTCCCTATAAATAACTGCATCATCAGCAAACAATCTAAAATGGCTTTTCACTTTGTCTCCAAGATCGTTTATAAAAATAAAAGAAGTGGTCCTATTAAACTTCCTTGAGGTATACCCGATGTAACATCTAGATTAGAAGAACTTTCTCCTTCAACGACAACATACTGCGACTGACCAGTTAGAAAATCCTTTATCCATTCACAAAGCTGATCCGATATACCGTACGCTCGAAGCTTCGCTAAAAAGCGGTTGTGTGGCACAGAGTCAAAGGCTTTCTGAAAATCTTTAAAAAAATTGCATCTACTTGTGAACCTGCATCAATAACTTTCATTACGTCGTGTGTAAATAGGGCCAGCTGTGTTTCACATGATCTTTTCTTCCGAAATCCGTGTTGATTTGTTGTAAGCAAATTATTATCATCTAGAAACTTCATAATGTTCGAGCATATAATATGCTCCATAACTCTACTACAAACAGATGTTATAGATGTGGGATGATAGTTCCCAGGATCACTTCGATCACCTTTTTTGAAAATCGGAGTTACTTGCGTGATTTTCCAGTCTGAAGGTACTTTTCGCTCTTCTAATGATTTACTGAATATATCAGACAGAAATGGCCCGATTTCCGCTGCATACTATGAAAATACTCTTACTGGAATTCCATCCGGGTCCGGTGCTTTACCCCACTTCAGGAGCTCTAATTGCTTAACGATACCTGCAGTATCTATTCGTAATGATTCCATCACCGACTCGCCACGGCGTGGGAAAATGGGAATACTATCTTTATGTTCATTTGTAAATGAATTTTTGAATACAGTATTTAGTACGTTAGCTTTATCGTGGCTTTCATTAACCTCGGAACCTTCACGAATTAGTGCTGGAATATTGCTGTTGGTACAATTAACTTTTCGTACATACGACCAAAATTTCTTTGGGTTTTCTGTGAGACTCTTAGAGAGAGAGTTGGAGTGAAAATCGTTGAAGGCCTCACGCATTACATTCTTAATACGTCCTCTTAAATCAGCTAAGGTTTCTAAATCTCTGCGACACCCCTTCCTTCTTGAGCATGCGTGTATTTTCCTTTGATTTTTGAGTAATCTTTTGACTTCACATGTGTACCACGGTGGATCATTCTCCCCCTTTATTGTCCGCTTTGGTATATGTATTCCCATACCTTCCCTGACTATATGTATAAAACGATACCACATCTCTTCAACGGTGTCCTTTGTTGACTTGAAGTTATGGTAATTATTCCTCAGGTAGGTTCTAAAACACTCCTTTGAGGCCTTACTGAATCTGTATACAATCCGCCCTTTTTTCCTTTTTCTCTTGGTCATTAATTTGATAGTCGCAATTACTGCTTTGTGATCGCTTATTCCTGTGGTCGTTGAAATGTCGGTGAATAATTCTGGCCTGTTGGTAACCGGCAAGTCTAAAATGTTTTCGCTACCGTTATGACACCGCGTAGGTTCATTAACTAGCTGCTCCAGATAATTATCTGACAACAACTCGAGAATTACTTCCGAAGCTGCCTTATCCCTGATACCTGTGATGCGAACGTAATTACGCCAGTCAGTATAAGGCAGATTGAAGTCACCTCCTAGAATCATAGCATGATCCTTAAAATGGCTAGATATACTATTTACATTATTTCTCAACTCCTCAACGATAACTATGTTGGAATCGGGTGGACAGTAGAAGGCGCCTATGATGAGTTTTAACCCAGCAACGTTGAGTTTAATCCATATAATTTCACAGATCGTATCGACGTCTATTTCATTACATGGGAGAAATTTACTCACAGCTATAAATACCCCACCTCCGTGAGAATGTAATCTGTCTTTACGAAAAACGTTCATGCTATCTTTAAAAGTTTCGGCGTAACTTATTTCCGGTTTCAACCAACTATCTGTACCGATAACGATATCCACTTCTGTACTACAAATAACGCTTTTAAGTTCCGGTTGTTTGTTGCAAACGCTTCTACAGTTAATTACGAGAACTTTTAACTGTCGAGATTCTTTTACGTTGTTCCTACATTCCATTGTTGCATCTGATTGGGTTGCCCGTAACTGAATTTCGTGTTTCGGGTCTTCCTCCTTCAGCCTAAAAAACCACCCAGTGCATTCCACACGGCCCCTGCCACACGTGTAGCCGATTCACGTGTGTAGTCAGGGTGGCCACAGACCTGGAAAATCTGGAATTATCAAGGAATTTAAAGCAACCTTGAAATATCATGGAAATATCAGGGAATCCAAGTAATTTCAAAAATTATCAGGGAATTTTAATTGCAATAACCCAAAATTTGGAATTTTTTTGATAATTTATTTCAATATTGAACTTTTTATTATTATTATTATTATTTATTCACAAATAGCCTGTGGCTAATACATTTAACAAAATTATATGTACACTATATAATAACAACAATAAAACAAAAATACTACAATATAATAATGTTTACAAAGCCACACAGCTTTCCAGCCAAGAACCCACTTTCTCTCTAAATCTTCCAACAGATACAGAATCCTTTATTTCTTGTGGTAATTTATTATATATAACTATTCCTTTATAAAAAACAGTCTTTTGTGCCTTAGCACCCTGTTTATGAGTCACATGAAAATGATTAACCTGTCTAGTCCCATAATTATGAACATCACAATTTTTTTGTACCAATCTGCTTAGATACTTTGGTAAGACATTATTTTGCAGTCTAAATATAAATGTTAACACATCTCTTACTATTTCATTTTCAATATATAAATAACCCAACATTTTAAGCATATTGCTCACATTTTCTGTACGTCTTTTATTTAAAACTGCTCTAATTCCCCTATTAATATTTATTTGCAATTTACTGATTTCTGTCTTACTTGCCATTATAAGCACTGTGGAACAGTATCTTATATGTGGCATCACAATTGTCTTAAACAATAGTTCTTTTCCTGGTCTAGACAATATCTTTCTTGACTTATATATTAAATTAACCTTTCTTGCAACTTTTTTGTTTACAAAATCCACATGAGCTTCAAAATTTAGTTTTTTATCAATAATTATTCCTTATACTGTTGGACCCAATCTATTTTGGTTGCATTTATTAAAACTGGCTGCATTTCTCCTGCCTCTTTTCTTGCTCTATGTTTCCCCATTATCATACATTTTGTTTTTGAAACATTTAAACTTAGTGAATTATACTGTAGCCATTTACTAACACCTTTTAGCTCACAATTTAATATTTTCACTATATCAGACACACTCTTCCCATGGAAGAAAATCAAAGTATCATCTGCAAACATATGTATTTTACAATATTTAAGTATCCCTGGAAGATCATTTATGTACAGAATGAACAATAGTGGTCCCAATTTACTTCCCTGCGGCACTCCAAACTTTAATTCTCTTTCCTCAGAAACAATGTCATTAAATTTCACCTTTTGATACCTGCCTGTCAAATAGTCTTTCAACCATTCATATATATCCCAATTTTTTTTAATTTTTGTAATAATAAATTTCTGTCGACAGCTCTTTTGTAGTCGAGAAATACAGCTACTATTGCTTCTCCCTTATCTATTAAGTTTAACCAATTTTCCATTACTAATTGAATTGCTGTCTCTGTACTATGTTTTTCTCTGAACCCAGACTGACAGTCTGTTAAATGATCATTTTCCTTAATATAATTTATTAACACTTCATATACCACAGATTCTGTTATTTTTTTCTATTAATGATAAATTATTTATAGGTCTAACTTGGAGACCATCAGACCTGTTCAGAACGGATTTCGATCCCCCGAGTATATGTTGAAGGGTAATTACTCCATATGTCTGTGTTACAATTATTTCTTCAAAATGAGCCCTTGGTATCGAGAAATTAACGTGGAAACATATGTGAATATATTTTAAATATTATAATTTTAGTACATTATTTAAAAGCTTCAGCGTGGTATATGCGGTAAGGTGCTAACTTCCCATTTTGCGAACCCGGGTTCAAATCCCCATACTGCCAAATAATTTTATTTTTTTATATGCTGTAGTCATTGAGCATTGATTTTATTTCATTTAAACTTCATTTACGAATTTTTATTATCCGAAATAACTTTTAAAACAAAATATTACAGAATATACAGTCCCATTTTTTTTTTTAGAAAATCATTATTTCATTGTTTATTGTTTATGTGTTTTTTTTTTTTAATGAAACAGGTATATTTCATGTTCATCGTTTCTATACTTGTATCTATTAATATCGGAAAGTAAATATATTACAGCCATAAGGTCGGGGTTTTTTCCACCCTACCACAGTTATACTTATTTCCGTTCAGTGGTGGTAGCATGTAAATGTTTGAAACTAACATAATGTCTGTTATTTCGCATAATAAAAATTCTTAAATGAATTTTAAATGAAATAAAATCAATGCTCAATGACTACTGCATATAAAAAAATAAATAAAATTATTTGGCAGTATGGGGATTTGAACCCGGGTTCGCAAAATGGGAAGTTAGCACCTTACCGCATACACCACGCTGAAGCTTTTAAATAATGTACTAAAATTATAATATTTAAAATATATTCACATATGTTTCCGCGTTAATTTCTCGATACCAATGGCTCATTTTGAAGAAATAATTGTAACACAGACATATGGAGTAATTACCCTTCAACATATACTCGGGGGATCAAAATCCGTTCTGAACAGGTCTGATGGTTCCCAAGTAAGATCACTACATTTAGCACTACCCTTCACTTTGGCATTTGGAACAATAACAGAAGTCATTAATTCTTTTGGCATCTTTTTCTGTTTTAATGAGTTTTTGACAATGCTAGTAATTTTCTTTCCTATCACAGACCATAGTATTTTTATGACCTCAGTACTAATTTCATCGGATCCCATAATATTCCTAAAATCTCTTATTATACTTTCCACTTTCTGTTTTGTAATATCCTGAAATTTTCTAAGACACTTATTTTCTATTTTTGGTACCATTTCACAACACCGGAATGTAGGAGGAACGTAAAACAGTCACAACAGTTAAAAGTACTCGTAATTAACTGTAGAAGTGTTTGTAACAAACAACCAGAACTTGAAAGCATTATTTGTAGCACAGAAGCGGATATCATTATCGGTACAGAAAGTTGGCTAAAACCGGAAATAAGTTCCGCCGAAACTTTTAAAGACAGCATGAACGTTTTTCGTAAAGACAGATTACATTCTCATGGAGATGGGGTATTTATAGCTGTGAGTAAATTCCTCCCATGTAATGAAATAGAAGTCGATACTATCTGTGAAATTATATGGATTAAACTCAATGTTGCTGGGTCAAAACTCGTCATAGGCGCCTTCTACCGTCCACCCGATTCTGACATAGCTATCGCCGAGGAATTAAGAAGTAATGTTAACAGTATAGCTAGCCGTTTTCAGGATCATGCTATCATTCTGGGAGGCGACTTCAATCTGCCTTATATCGACTGGCGAAATTATGTTCACATTACTGGTAGCAGGGATAAGGCAGCTTCTGAAGTAATTCTCGATTTATTCTCCGATAATCATCTCGAGCAGCTAGTGAATGAACCTACGCGGTGTCATAACGGTAGCGAAAACATTTTAGATTTGCTAGTTACTAACAGGCCAGAATTATTCACCGATATTTCAACGACCACTGGAATAAGCGATCACAAAGCGGTAATTGCGACTATCAAATTAATAACCAAGCGAAAAAGGGGAAATGGACGGATTGTATACAGATTCAGTAAGGCCTCAAAGGAGTGTTTTAGAACCTACCTGAGGAATAATTACCATAACTTTAAGTTAACAAAGGACACCGTTGAAGAGATGTGGCATCGATTTATACATATAGTCAAGGAAGGTATGGAAGTACATATACCGAAGCCGAAAATAAATGGGGAGAATGATCCACCATGGTACACATTCGAAGTCAAAACATTACTCAACAAACAAAGAAGGATACACGCACGCTACAGAAGGAAGAGGTCTCGCAGCGATTTAGAAACCTTGGCTGAGTTAAGACTACGTGTGAAGAATGTGATGCGTGAGACCTTCAACGATTTTCATTCAAACACTCTCTCTAAGAGTCTCGCAGAAAACCCAAAGAAATTTTGGTCGTATGTTCGTAAAGTCAGTTGTACCAACAGCAATATTCCAGCACTAGTTCGCGAAGGGTCCGAGGTTATTGAAAGCCGCGATAAAGCTAATGTACTAAATACTGTATTCAAAAATTCATTTACTGACGAAAATAAGGATAGCATTCCCGTTTTCCCACGTCGTGTCGAGTTGGAGATGGAATCATTACGAATAGATACTGCAGGTATCATAAAGCAATTAGAGCTCCTAAAGTGGGGAAAAGCACCTGGCCCGGATGGTATTCCAGTAAGAGTATTTTCAGAGTATGCGGCGGAAATCGGGCCATTTCTGTCTGATATATTCAGTAAATCCCTAGAAGAGCGAAAAGTACCTTCAGACTGGAAAATAGCGCAAGTAACTCCGATTTTCAAGAAAGGTGATCGCAGCGATCCTGGAAACTATCGTCCCATATCTATAACATCTGTTTGTAGTAGAGTTATGGAGCATATTATATGCTCGAACATTATGAATTTCCTAGATGAAAATAATTTGCTTACAACAAATCAACACGGGTTTCGGAAGAAAAGATCATGTGAAACACAGCTGGCCCTATTTACACACGATGTAATGAAAGTTATTGATGCAGGTTCACAAGTAGATGCAATTTTTTTAGATTTTCAGAAAGCCTTTGACTCTGTGCCACACAACCGCCTTTTAGCGAAACTACGAGCGTACGGTATATCGGATCAGCTTTGGGAATGGATAAAGGATTTTCTAACTGGTCGATCGCAGTATGTCGTTGTTGAAGGAGAAAGTTCTTCTAATCTAGATGTCACATCGGGTGTACCTCAAGGAAGTGTAATAGGACCACTTCTTTTTTTAATTTTTATAAACGATCTCGGAGACAAAGTGAAAAGCCTTTTTAGATTGTTTGCTGATGATGCGGTTATTTATAGGGAAGTAAGGAATTTCGCCGATTGTTTAGCAATTCAGCGTGATCTGGATGTTATTTTGGCATGGTGCGCTGAGTGGCAACTCACACTAAATTGTAAAAAGTGTAAGACAATGAGCATAACTAACAAAAAGAATCCAATTGTTCAGAAATACGAGGTAAACAGTTCAGTTATTGATGTGGTCGATTCTATGAAATATTTGGGAGTAACAGTACAAAGGAACATGAAATGGGACTTACATATTAATACGTTGGTAGGTAGAGCTAATTCTAGGCTGCGGTTCCTAGGTCGAATTTTGAAAAATTGTAATGAACAAACAAAGGAGATAGCGTACAAATCTCTTGTACGTCCACATTTGGACTATTGTTGTGCCATTTGGGATTCGTTTCGTAAGGGGCTGATTGAGAGTACAGAGAAAGTACAGAGAAGAGCCGCTCGATTCGTGACCGCTTGCTACAGTCCTTATGAAAGCGTTATGGAACTGATTAGTAAACTAGGCTGGGAGTCTCTGGTAGATAGACGACGCACGTTTCGTATAAACTTATTGGTAAACATGCGAACTCCCACTTTCACTTACGAGTGTAGTGAAATACTTCGTCCACCAACCTATTTGGGTCGGCATGACAGGAAAGATAAAATTAGAGAAATAAGATGCCGCACTGATTCTTATATGAATTCCTTTTTTCCTCGTATCATTAGGGATTGGAATGCACAACAAAGAGATTAGGTTTGGTGCTGAGCACCCTCTGCCACCCACAGTTTTGTGATTTGCAGAGTATATATGTAGATGTAGATGTGTTTTTGGAATGCTTTTAACCAGTTCTTCAACACTTTCTATGAAATATTGATATAATTTATTTGCTACCTTTTTTGAATCAGACACACATTCTTCCACAAATATTACATATTTTAATGTATTTTCCTTAATTTTATACATAGCTTTAATGTATTTCCATAATTTTTTAGGTTCATCTTTTAGTTGAAGAAATTTTTTTCATAAAATTGTCTTTTTGTTTTCCTCCATATATTTACAAATTTATTTCTACATTCTTTATATTCATTCCATGACTCCTCTACATTTATCCTATCTCCAATTTCTTTCATTAACAAGAACCTCCTATATGCTGTGTCCCTTTTTACCATGGCATCCTTAATTTCAATTGAATACCAAGGACATGGTACATTCTTTACCCATCTATCTGGTTTCTTAGCTTCGTGAATACCCTGGACTATACTGTCTCTTAATATTATATATTCCTCTCCTATATCCATATTATTAGGACTGAACTCGAATATTTTATCATCTATTTTATTTTCTACTACTTTTAATAATTTTTTATAGTCCATCTTTCCCTTCACTAATATTTTATTCCTATTCCTAATTTTACTATTGGTCCAACAGGTAATGTTTAATATATTATGGTCAGAGATCTTTGGTGTTTCTAATACAGTACATTTAAGATTAAAATTGTCAGTTATCACTAGATCAATCAAAGTCTCACTATCAGGAGTGACCCTCGTCACATTCTTTACAATTTGTTTCATTCCCGCCCCACTGATTTGTCTTTCCAGTTTTTTTTTTTGTATAAAATTCGTCTTTTTTTTAGCCAATCTATATTAAAGTCCCCCCCAACAATGCAACTGTTTTGACTATTTTCTAATAATTCGACTATAACCTTAGAGAACAAATCTATGAATGCCTTTTTGCTGCTACTAGGTGACCTGTAAATCCCCACAATTGTCCCCAGTTGTTCTGCATTAGTATATACCTTGATAGCCAATATCCACCATTTACCCTGATTAACTTCTGTCATGACTACATCATACAAGAAGTCTTCGGTTACATATATAACTATGCCTCCAGTATGTTTACTCTCTGAGTCACATCTTAAGTGAGAATATCCTTTTATTGCAATAAGTGCTTCCAAATCAACGTCTGTCACATGCGATTCTACTACAATTACTACCTTGGCTATTTTCTTGTATAAAATCTACTACACTGTCCCTTTTAGCAATAAGTCCATTTACATTTAATACTACAATACCTCCATATTCGTGGTTCTCTCTTTTCCTTGGTTGCTATATACAGTCATAAGTAATAGCTCTTCTCTTTAACTGAAGTCAGCTTTTATAAACCGGCAATCCCCACTTTGAACCTTATGGTTCACATTCAATGATAATCTTAATTTATCATTTGCTTCAACACAATTTGCACATTTCACTTCTGTATTTTTACAGTCTTTAGCTAAGTGATCTTCACCACACTTCACACATTTTATTCCATTTTTACAATTTATACTTCTATGATCATATGAGTAACATTTAAAACACCTTGTTATACCCATATACTCATTTATTTGACAACACTGCCATTTCAACTTTAACCTTTTGTGTCCAATAACCCTATTGAATGTCTGAGCATCCACCTCCACTATAATCATACACATATCTTTTATTTTCTTGTTCAATTTAACAACTATTCTTGAATCTTCATACACTGTGTCAGGGTTTTGGTTTTTGATACATCTTACTAGTTCTTCATATTCCATGATCTCTTCTATTCCAAAAATTCTTATTCTTGGATCCCTGAGTTCTGGTATTTTTACTTCATACTCATTTCCCAATGTCTTCTTTACCTCAATATTCATCTTTTAGATTTCATCCTTACTACTGCATGTAATGGCTACACCTCCATTTCTTAACTTTCTTACATTTTCAATTCCTACCTTAAGTTCTGTAGGATTTAACTTATTCTTGCAAATATTTTTTGTTGTCTCACTGTCCTGGTTTGGTTTCTTTGGTTGGACAATAATCACTTCTTCTTTGGTTTCTTTTAATCTATCAGCATATGTTGTCTTCACTTCTGCTTTCTGACTAGTTTCACCTGCTTCATTTTTCTTCATCATCTCTTGAATTTTTTCCAAAATCTGTTGTTCCATTGAAGCCTTCATTTCATTTACAGCTTTCTTTACACTGGTATCAATAAAGTTTACATATTGTGTATTACAGTCAACACACATCCACTTCAACTGTTTGTTTTTTTTAATCAATATCACTTCTGCTGCTGTTATATCTTCACATTTTGCATGAAACCAATTTTGACACATCCCTTCACAACCAACTGATTCTTCTTTATTTTGAATTAAATAATTCAGCTTATATATTTTTGACATAAAATAGCCAACAAATGCCGCATCTACACTAACAACTTGCATCTCGTCTTGCACCTCATCGAGATACGTCGACGAGATGTTCGTACGCGAGCGCTGATGTGAACTCTCTCTGGAACTCAGCATTTGAAATTATATTTAAAAAAAATGTGGATGACATCTAACTCGGAATTATAGTACTACATGTAAACTCAGAAGTTATATTTATTACTGAATAAAACAGCAATCGCAGAGTAGTAAGTTTATAAAGGTGTTATGTTTCACTGAACAGTTTTAAAATTTCAAGCTAAGTGTGATATAAATAAGAAAAGAAAGGGAAATTAACCCACCACATACCAAAGTGGACGGATGCGATGAGATAACACTAATGCTGACAAACAACTACACAATATTTCGGCATCTGCCTTGCTCACAAATAGAAAAACGGGCCATTAGGCTCGGAATGTGTGTGCACAACGAACGTTACCTAATGACTGGTGTCATTAGGTAATGTTCGTTGTGCACACTCGTTCCGAGCCTAATGGCCCGTTTTTCTATTTGTGAGCAAGGCAGATGCCAAAATATTGTGTAGTTGTTTGTCAGCATTAGTGTTCTCTCATCGCATCCGTCCACTTTGGTATGTGGTGGGTTAATTTCCCTTTCTTTTCTTATTTATATCGCCTAGAAGCGGCTTCCATTTTCCTTAGTTGCATCAAGCTAAGTGTGAAACAGATGTTCCAAAAAAATTGAATTTGTGGAGAGTCTTCGAAGTCCTGTAGAATGTCACTAGCCGGTTTTTAACTCCTTTTGAGAAAAATTGAACCTTGAATATCAAAACAAAAGCCTAGATTCAAGATACCAATGCCAGCAAAAATGTGAATAGCGATAATTATACTGCTTTATAATAAGGTGAATTAAAGCAGGAACAAAATAATACATAAGTCCATGTAAATACAAACCAGATGTGTAAATAGGTAGGATTTATAAAGTTTTGCATCATTTAGAGCTCTTTCGATGCGACAGTTTAAACATTGTACTCGTGCCTTTGAGTTGCACCAAATAACCGCTGCCAAGGCGAGCGGCGCACCCAAGCAACCACGCAAGGTGAGCCTACACGATTGCATGGTTTATACAAACTCATGTTCATGCTATCTTGCGTAGGCTCGCGGAAACTTACGTAAAAGTGTTAACTCGGCAACAGAAGAAATTGTAGATGGAACAAAAGAAGCTACAATAAATGAACCAGAAGATTTGAAAAGAAAAGTGTAGCAAATGAAAAAAGGCATAAAAAAGCTAAGCTTTTGATTGAGTTAAGTTAATGATGAACAATTTAAAATTCTTAATTATTTTATCTACCAAATATTGAAAGATTACTCATTTGTTCTAGTTCATATTAGTCATTATCTTATTTTTGTGCTACTCATTTTTAATTATGCTTCATAAGATTACTAAATTAGTTATAAAATTTTCAAATAAACATTCGTAAACATGTTTCTTTTTCTAATTTTTTGAGTTTTATGCCAGATTTAATTATTTACAATCAAAATCTAATTAAAACTTTAAATATCTTAATCATGCAAATAAACTTTCTAAATCAGGGAAAAATATGGCAACTTTTTCTGGAAAACCTGGAAATATCAGGGAATTGTTAGATCATTACCTTGTGGCCACCCTGGTAGTGCACACCTGACTTATTAAGGGGAACCCTACAAGACTCGACCCTATTGCGAAGATCAAGAAATCTGCAGCCAATGTCATCACAGAAACGTCGTAGTCTCTGGTTCAGCCCCTTAATACGGCTCTGAACCAGAGGTCCACAATCAACTCTGTCTACGATGCTACAGATGGTTAGCTCTGCCGATATCTTGCGGTCACTGGCCACAGAGTTCACCCTTTCAGCCAGCCGCCGGAAGGAAGAGAGGATAACCTCCGACCCAAGGCGACAGGCATCATTGGTGCCGACATGAGCCACAATCTGTAGTTGGCTACACCCCGACCCCTCTATGGCATCCGGGATGGCCTGTTCCACATCTCGGATCAGGCCACCCGGAATACACACTGAATGGACGTTGGATTTCTTCCCCGAGGAATCCGCCATTTCCCTAAGGGGCTCTAATAACCGCCTAACATTAGAGCTCCCAACTACCAGAATGCCCTTCTGCGTTTGCTCAGACCTGGCGGGCTGGGGGGCCGTCAACTCACAGGATGACAATTGTGGGACTGAGTCAGCCTCCGACAATACATCAAACCGGTTGGACAGACGAACAAGTTCAGCGTCTTGTCCTTTAAGCCTGTTCGACTGCCCCGTGTGCGGTTTCGAAGTCTAGAAGCCATACGCCAGTCACCGACAAGCGACCGCGACACAGCATCCAACACTTCAGCCTGAGTTGCAGGTACGACGGTCGATATGGGAGAATCTGTGATAGGCATGGCTATATCAGTTTCCCCAACATCACATCTGCTGCAGCCTTTTACGGCAGCTTCCAGCTGTGTAACTTTCGCTAACACAGCTGCAAGCTGAGCGTGCAGATCAGCCACCTCAGCTCGCGTCTACACACAACAATCACAGTCCCGAGACATACTGCTTTTGAAAAACGCAAAAAAGAAAGAAAGAAAAAAAAGTATAGAAAAAACGAACAGAAACTCAAAATAACCTGTACTTCCTACAAAATATATACACTCGGAGATTGCACTAACCTAATCTACACCCACTACAGATAGAGTATAAAAAACAAAATACGCTACTGCATGCGGCGACTGTTCAAACGCTACTAACGACCACTGTTTACAAAATGTAAACTATCAGAGATTACACTAATCAAATACCCACAACACTACAGATAAAATACAACAACAAAATACGCTACTGCACACGGTGACTGTTCAAACACTACTAACGACCACTGTTTACAAAATGTAAACACTCGGAGATTACACTAATCAAATACCCATACCACTACAGATAAAATATTACAACAAAATACGCTACTGCACTTGACGACTGTTCAAACGCTACTAACTAGTACTGTTTACAAAATTAAACACTCAGAGATTACACTAATCAAATCCCCACACCACTACAGATAAAATACAACAACAAAATACGCTACTGCACATGGCGACTGTTCAAATCCACGGAGAAAAAATGAAAGCTATATGGAAACTCAGAAAACTGAATCGTTAAGGCTTTGCGTGATCCGACAGGTTCCAATTGCAGATAATAATAATAATAATATATATATATACACAAAATAATATTAATTTTATATTTTGTTTGATGTGCGAGGGATGACAACTGTTAAGATATTGCTGCAGATTTGTAGGTTTGATATGAACAGAGGTATGTAGGCATCCCATTATGCAAGGAAACGTCAACATCAAGAAAG
The DNA here is from genome assembly GCA_031002005.1 of Vandiemenella viatica. Classification (NCBI taxonomy): domain Eukaryota; kingdom Metazoa; phylum Arthropoda; class Insecta; order Orthoptera; family Morabidae; genus Vandiemenella; species Vandiemenella viatica. The sequence continues at coordinate 6,485,077 of JARYHS010008074.1, read as the reverse complement.
GTAACATGACTGTGGGAGTATGTCCAGGTAAAGTTGATGGAGCGGTTGTTTAAGGAGTTGAGAAAGTCTATTAGATGATTCTCTTTATGGGTCCAGATCATAAAAATGAACAGAGTATGTATCAGAACCACACAAGAGGTTTAATGGGAAGATTGTTGAGGAATCGTTGTTCCAGACAGCCCAGGAAAATGTTTGCATAGGATGGCATCATGCAGGTGCACATCGCAGTGCCGCATATCTGGTGGTAAATTTGAGAGTTGAAGGAAAAGTAGTTGTTAGGCAGTATGACATTTTAGATATTATCGTTACATATGGGCCTGAATTATTCACGGACATTTCTACCACCATGGGAATTAGTGATCATAAAACTGTAATTGTAAAATTAACAGTCGAGCGCAAAAAGAAAAAAGAAAGGGTCCTTTACAGGTTCGAAAAGGCCCCTAAGGAGAGTTTATGAGCGTTTTTGAGGGATAATTACGTTATCTTTATAGAAGGAAGAGGCTCGGTTGAAGAGATGTGGCTTCGATTCATGGATATAGTCAGGGGAGGTATGGTCTTATACATATACCGAAAAGGACAATCGGGGATGGGAACGATCCCCCGTGGTATACACGTGAAGTTAAAAGGTTACTTAAAAAGCCATGGAAGCACGCTCAAGAAGGACGATGTATAGGAATGATTTAGAAAAGTTAGCTGTTGCAAGAGGACATGTCAAGAATGCGATGCGCGATTCCTTTAATGACTTTCGTTGCAACTCACTTTCCAAGAGCCTCATCGAAAATCCAAAGAAATTTTGGTCATATGTAAAAAAAGTAAGTGGTTGTGACAACAAATATGCCAGTTCTACCACAAGATGGTCGGGAAGTTGATGATAGCCGCGACAAGGCTACTGTATTTAATACCGAATTTAAAAATTCTATCACTGATGAAACCATTCCCGTTTTTTCACGGAGTTTAGAATATGATATGGATCCAAATTGTTAGTGTAGGTATCATAAAGCAATTAAAGCTTCTGAAGTGGGGGAAAGCACCGGGTCCCGATGGTATACCAGTAAGAGTATTTTCGGAATACGCAGAAGAAATAGAACCATTTCTGTCAGATATATTTCATAAATCTTTAGATGAAAGAAAAGTACGATCTGACTGGAAAATAGTGCAGGTGATTCTCGTTTTCAAGAAAGGAGATCGGAGAAATGCTGGGAATTATAGACCCATATCTCTAACATCTGTTTGCAGTATAATTCCGGAGCATGTCACATGCTCTAACGTTATGAAGTTTCTAGAAGAAAACAAAGAAAGCAAACCAACATGGATTTTGGAAGAACCGATCGTGCGAAACGCAACTGGCTCTATTTTTGCATGACGTAGTGAAAGTTATTGATGCAGGATCACAAGTTGATGCTATTTTCTTGGATTTTCAGAAAGCTTTTGACTCTGTACCACACAACCGACTTTTAGCAAAGATTCGAATGTACGGTAAATCTGATCAGATTTGCGAATGGATTCGCGATTTTGTAACTGGTCGGCCACAGTATGTCGTTGTTGACGGGGAAGCCTCTTCTAAGCTAGACATTACTTTGGGCGTTCCTCAAGGAAGTATAATAGGACCACGTCTTTTCTTAATTTTTATAAACGATCTCGGTGACAACGTTAACTGCAGGATGAGATTTTTGGCTGATGATGCAAGTGAGGTGCTGTGGTGATTGCTTAGAAATTCAGCGTGATCTGGATGTTATTTCGGAATTGTACCGTAAATGGCAGCTTACGCTTAACTGCAAAAAATGCAATGCAATGCAAATAAGTAATAAAAAGACCCCGTTTGCTCGCGAGTACAAAGTTAACAATTCAGTTGTTGACACTGTGGATTCCCTGAAGTATCTAGGAGTAACAGTACAGAGCAACATGAAATGGGACTTGCACATAACTTCCATCGTAGGCAAAGCTAATTCTAAACTACGATTTATAGGTCGTATTTTGAGAAGTTGTAATGCTCATACAAAACACTGGTGCGTCCGCATTTGGAATACTGTTGTGGAATTTGGGATCCGTATCGCAAGGAATTGATTGACACGTTAGAGAAAGTACAGAGGAGAGCCGCTCGATACGTGGCTGCTAGTTACAGTCCTTACGTAAGTGTCACAGAGCTGATACGTGGGTTGGGCTGGGATTGTTTGGCGGACAGACAACGTCGTTTTCATTTGAATTTGCTGGAGAATATGCGAAAATCTTTAAGTTACCAGTGCAAGGAAACACTTCTTCTGCCAACCTATTCAGGTCGCAATGACAGGAGGGATAAGATTCGAGAAATAAGATGGTGTACTGATACATTTATGTATTCCTTCTTTCCTTGTTCTGTTCGGGATTGGAATGCACTGAATTAGGATTGGTGCTTAGTCCCCTCTGCCACCTACAGTATTTGTGATTTGCAGAGTATAGATGTAGATGAGATTAGCCAGGGAAATGAGGAAGGCTGTCGGGAGGTCGTATTTCCAGGAAGTGTTCCATGGCACTGAGGCCCTGTCTGTGAGGGATGTTGGTGTAAAGGGAAGAGACATCTATGGAGACAAGGAAGGAGTCAGGTGGTTAGGAATGGGGACTGTGAAAAGTCTTTCGACGAAGTGTGGCGTCTCTTTTATGAAAGAAGGGAGGTCCTGTACAAAAGGCTGGAAGTGCCGATCCACAAAAGCTGAATTTCATTCAGTAGGAGGCCCATATGCCACAACTATAAGTCGTCCCAGATTTCCAGTTTTGTGGATCTTGTGAAGAAGGTACAACGGGGTTCTGCAGGGTAAGAAGGGACAAAGAGTTGGGAGAGAGTCCTTTTAAGGGTCCTTGGAGGTCAAGGTGAGTGCATACTTCTTGGTATATTGAAGTTGTAGGGTGTGGAAAGTATGTGGTGTTGTCAGAGAGCTGTCTCAAAGCTTCAGCCTCGTAGTGACTGCGGTCTATGACTACAGTCGTTGAGCCTTTGTCGGCTGGGAGAATGATGTTTCTTTCTTAGAAAGTTCTCTCTTGATATAGATTTTGGTAGTATTGAGGTTGTTGGAGTGGGGAATGAAGTTGAGAAAAGATTTTGAGGACAGGTTGGAAGTGAGGAATTCCTGTTACATAAAAAGGGGGGGGGGGATGGTGTTGAGGAAGGAGAGGTGGATCTAGTTTGGATGGAGGTTTGAAACGCTCTAGGCAAGGCTCAGTCTCATTATGCCGAAAATCACTACCATCCCGGGTGGCAAAGTGGTGAGTGCAGCAGAATGCTAAAGAGTCCAGGACCAAAGTGGCATGGTTAAACAATCCCTTCAGGAGAACAGAGAGATGAGATTCTGTTAACGGAGATGATGAAAGGTTAACCAGAGACTGTTGTGGCTTAGCAGGAGGTAGGGTGGAGGCTTTTGGAGTGGGTGGTAGAGGGGTTGGGGGAGGGGAGGGAGATTGATAATGTGGGCAAGACAATGGGTTTTGGAAATCGAGGGAGCTGCAGGAGTCTGTTGAGTACGATTGGGATGTTGGTGAGGTAGCGGTAGGCCCATCGCTAGATAACTTTTTGCAAGTGCAGAAAGCTTCACAGATCTTTTTGTGCTTGTTTTACTAGGATCTGTATACAATCCGTTAGAATCTCCTGTAACTGATTCATTGTATTTGTGGCAGACGGGCAAAGAATTTTGAGTAGGATGATAAGCTGGGCAGAATGCCAGTCTGCTTTGAACAAGAGCTGTTGGAGGACAAGTCTGGTGAATTTAAGTGATCGGGTAAAACGAAAGACGTGGAGTGGTGGGTGGATTTGTGGATGGCAGCCAGAGATGGGGAGTTTAATGGTTAATCCATTTTGAGGAATATTTAGAGAAAGGCGGGATTGAAGGAAGAGAGTGTGTGAACGCAGTTTCGCGAGGCGGAAACGTGAAACTTGTAGGAAGAGATGTATGAATCTATGGGTGACAAGTAAGGGGAAATTGATTAATATGAGTGATGAGACCTAAAATTGTCCAAACAACTGTTGAGATGAAAGGCTAAGTATGACAAAGGGAATATCAGAATATGCTGCAGAAGGACACAGAACAGCGGAAAAATTCAGAAACGAAGATAAAATGCGATTAAAAATTAATTAATAATTTAGTGCTGTATCAAGAAACAGCAGCAATATCGCCCAAAAATGATAATTCAGAAAATTTGCGAAACGGATATGTGTTGCTGCGCTTGTCTCTCAGCTGCCTGTTGAAGTGTAGTTACTTCTCATCAATCTGTGCCTGTTTTGACGTGCTTGGGGTATGACCTCAAATATTGACATTGTGTTATTTGTGCCAGATTCCCTTTCCTTTTTATAAGAATATCAGTAACGGCTAAAAACCCTTTCGTAAGAGGTGTGAAGATGGATAAGCTTTCTTGCGATAGTTCGTAATACAGTATAAGCAACAGGCATCTCCTTCTCAAGCCCAAATTGCTGGTACCACTTTCTGAACTTTGCCTTAAGTTGTACGATAATTATTATTTTGAACAATTCTTCTTGTAGTTTGATATGCCATCTTCAACAGCTCCATATGGATTGATAACCAAGTGCGGTATTTCCTTAGTCAAAACATCGTGAAACCAAGTTTTTAAGTCAGAAAGGCATTTAGACTAAATGTTGAACATAGACATTTGTTTGTCAGGGAATGGAAAAATTCATGCCTTCCAATGTTTTGTTTGAATAGATTAGTTCTGGCAAGAAAAGGTTAAATTCTGGTCTTCATTTTATTAAATTCAGACTGTTTCCTTGTAATTGCAAGCCAACGCCATTAAAATTAGTCAATAAATCTGTTAAATCTATCTATATATCTATAAATGAGAAAATGAGAAAGTTCGGATGTGTGTTTGGATGTACGTTGGCAGTCAATCACGCCTTAATAACTCAACATATTTGAATGAAATTTGGCATGAAGTCAGTTAATTGCGTGCGAAGTGCAATAGGATAGATTTTATCCCGCAAAAACGCATAGTTCTTTTAGAAATTGCCATTAATATCAATTCGGAAGCAACAAAGAGTTTCCTACTCCGTAGATAGCCGTGCCACGTTTACTCTTTGCTTTTTAAGTAAATCGCAAACACTACTTCTCAAAGTCAGAAATAATAGCAAAAACCTACTTACATATGCAAGTTTGTGTTTAGTTTAAAAGCCATAAAACTGACGCACTTGACAAGCAGGAAATATAAATCTGTTCTTAACCTTAAATTAAAAAAAGAAAGGTAGGTATTGTCAAGTTCGCAAAGAGATGTTTTCATTTGCGTACATAAAATACTATGACATATCAAATATTAACCATAATTTCGTTCGTAATATATGCGTTATAATAAATATAAAAAATCAAAGCTTGGAAAAAAAAAGTAAAATGCTATGAGTATACCAGCACGAAAGTCGGTTCACTGAAAGTGCAAAATGGTCGTGCCCCAAATGTCGTACGGTATTTATAAAAATGTAAAGGATTCCATTCTATCTCGGTTATTTCCTGTTTCTTTTTTGTTACTATACAGTCTGTGTATTACAAATTATTTTTGCCGAAATTTAAAACTTAACTAACCCTTTTTATTTTTTGTTAAGAATTTTTGTACGAATAGTACTGCTTATTATTGTTCAATATTCTGCAAATATCTATCGAACGCTACACTTAAAACGAATGCATTCAATGGGCTAATGTAGAAACTTATTGTTTCATGAAGTAACACTGAAAGTCGTTTACAACACAATACACCTCATTTGCAGGGAGCATAACAACTAAATTCCTTCTGCCATCTGCTGTAACAAAAACCATTCTGGTCCAGGCAGCATTTCAACCAAACCACATTTCTGCTAATACTGCCGCTACAAAATCAAACGATACGAACACATCTCAACACATTAAATGCTCTGGACCTACATTTCGAGTGGTAACAGAATTTTCTGTATCAAAATTCCTAATTAGTATATCATAAATTACTATGACAATTAATTTCATTATACACCTTACTAAATCACGAGCAATAAATTAACTTTATCGCGATGTACATTTGACCTGCAATATTAACGATCGTAGAGAATTGTGGACTTTCCGTTGTACACTGTAAGTTAAAAGCATTTTAGCATAAATTTTTTAATTACGTTACCTCAATAACTGTCATGAAGCTGACGACATAGTTCATGCGGCTGAATGTAGTTTTAGACGTATTCAGTATTTAATTTACTGCGTTAATAATAAGTAAAGTTTATTTCGCTATTCATGACGTCACTAACATACAATATAGTGAATGTATTAATGTGCGAGTGATAGAAGCTTTGATTTTCTAGCGGTAATTTTAAAACGCAGCCTGGGCCAGAATGAGAACTGAAACATTATTAGTTATTCAGCTTCTTTCATGAGCGCCATTTTAGTGACATCATGTATCGCTTTGTACCGATATTGTATCAAAAGATCTATATTAAGCTTTGACGATTTAGCAGAACCATGCGGCGTTGCCCGAAGTAAATTTTTTAAATTTATCAGTGTTTTATTCAGATACCGTAGTGGAGTGGCGGAAAAGCGGAGTGGTAATTCGCCGGTAGTCATTATATTCTGTATGCAGAATAAGAAACCGAATATGAAGAAACAATCTATTACTACTTTAATATTGAAATTTATATTTTAGCGCAGAATTAATGGATCGAAACAAATGAACTATAGTAAACTGGTATATAGGCAATTCAGTTGTTTCCAGAGATAGAGAAACCATTACCGCAATACCTCTGATTATTATGGATAAAAGAATCAATTACTACTATACTTACTACTATAATATGTAAATTTCTGTTGATGGAACCAATATATCCTAAAAAAAAAAAAAAAAATATTCAAAGAGGAAATTAAGTTCTTCTTTTTTAAAGATTTTTTTTCAGTACTCAATGCAAATCAAAATATTCATTTTTAGTATCGCAATTTTACTAATGGAAATGAACGTCCTTGGGCCACTTAAGTATTTATTTGCTGTTTGGATGTTAGTATTTTTTTGTTGTTGATATTTAGTCTATTCCATCAATGTATTGCTAATATTTTGACGTTTTGAGCTTCCATTAATTAAAACTATATTCATTTTTATTCGCGTGATGAAATTAGTAATTTTAAGAGATGTTGGGTAAACGAAATTCAAATATTTCCAAGAAATTTAAGAAAACTAGGGCTATGAAAATAGCCAAAACCTAGGAGACAAATCCTCAATATTGTATATACGGATATATTAAACTGAAAATACTCCTTACAAACTGAATATTTTTACTGCTTTATCAATTCAGTGAAGTAGTTGTGGAACATAAATAGATTTTTGTTATTTTATTGCAACATTTATTACTACTATTACTAATAAAAATAGCTCTTAAATAAACTGTATGGTCGTATTGACCTGGTGACAAGACTTCTTTACGTCTCCGGAATCAGTCCCTTTCGTAGCCTCTTAACGTAACCCAGTAATCCTACCGGACATAGAGGACCCACAGTTCAACACGGAATCAGAACAAAGTGAGTATTCTGGCGTAATTCACATCACACACCAACCTATGCCAGAGGTGAAGGTCGAGCTAGGGACCTTTGAAAATCCTCGCCAAGACTGTAATTCAAGCTGGGGACTTTTCCATCTCCAGTTGGACGCCCTAACCACTGAGCAACCAGACCTCTCAAGAAAATCTTATATTACAACACTTTTCAACGCGGACGAAGTCGCGGGTAACTGCTAGTAAGCCATATATGGTTTCCATTCCATCTGTATTAAAAAATTGAAATTACTTTATAAAATGGCAACCACTTTAGACCCACACTTTAAAATAAATGTTTTCATTAGTCAATTGCAAAGAGAAAAGGCAAGGCAGTATATTCTGGTCAATGACCTAAGGACGTATTATGAAACAAGTAGTGGTAGCAGTGCAAATTCTTCCCCTGTGCAGTCCAAGAGGATGGTGACAGAAAAATCAGATCAAAGTCAGAATGCAAACTCATTTTTTGTGCTTCAAAGAGATCGTTGCAGAGAAAAGTATGATCGATACAGGAACATCAAAAGAAATTGCAACTGAAGTTGATATTTATTTAGATATTAAGAATATATCACGTCATGTTAATTAATCCATACACTTGGTGGTAAGCAAGAAGAGAGACATTTCAATGTTTGACAAAGCTTGCAGCAAAATACTTATCCGCTTCAGGAAGCTGTGTTTATTCAGAGCGGTTTTTCTCTCAAGTTGGAAATGTCTACGAGAAGTAAAGGAGTAAGCTATGCGTGACACTACAAAAAAAAAAAATAGATTTTCTGCATTACAATCTTTGATCCCTAAATTTCAGTTATTCAAGTGAATAGATATTAAATATTTTTGTTATTTTTGGTTTGGCGTTGTGAAAGTTGATTATGCACAATATTTTTGTAATTATAAGCAAAATGCATTATCATATATTTCAGCCAATTATCCAACTACCAAAAATAAAAAAACAAGTATTCTGCATTTGGCCGAACGGTTCCTAGATATTCAGTATTCGACTGAATAGGATAAAAGTGGCCAAATACTGAATAGATGCCGAATTTTCATTGCAAGCCTAATAAATATACAACGCTGAGAAAAACTTCGTACATCAAATTTTTTTTTTTTTTTTTTTTTTTAAAATTAATTTTTTTTGTATATGTCATTTAAAAGAATTTCATAAATGTATAATATACGCTGTTTAATAATAAGTTATATAGAGAATTCAGTTTAAAACACGATCTGCAAACAGCCATTAACATAGAAATTGAAATTTTTCCTCAAATGTTTTGCCAGTTCTAAAATAGTTAATGTCTTATTTTAATGCCTAAATACATATTTTATCACCAGTGGTTTCTTGAATTCTCTTACATCTTTAATAACTATATCATAATAACTTATTGCCTATGTGAACCCCAAAAAATTATCACTGATTTCACTAGAAAAACATCCAACATACTTCACATGTTTCAGTTTGGATTGTCATTTATGAAAACCACCCTATCTCTCTCATTAAGATATTTGCAAATTATTGCTCTTTTGTGTTGTTAATCCTTTTTTCCTTCCTAGAACATGAATATTTCTCCATGAATCCCGAATACGCAGTTAATTTCAGCTGAATCTTGATCGTATATTCTTCCACTCTTGCTTTGTATTTGACCAGAACAGTCAGTCAGTGGATGAGAGTAGACAATTCCAATGCTGGGTACACACGTATAGTAAGGACAAGCGTTGTGTCAAGGGAAGACCATACACTAGTAGGTAAGGGAATGAGGCATAGAAGTGTTTTATCAAGAAAGGTATCTACAGCATTGAAACAATTTGAAGTAAAAATTTCATCAAGTACGTGTTTGGTTTATGGCATCTCCACTGCAGTTAACTACAATAATTTCGATATTACAGCAGTGAACAGACTAGATGTATAGGTAGAGCTGTGACAGTATGTCAAAGTGGAATCATACAGTTCACTTCAACTTATTAAGTAAAATGTGAACATAGAGTTTAATCCAGTACATATGGAGGAATAGGAAAAAAGGTACCATACCAGTGCTGTTGGGAATGACAATGCACAAAGTTTGACGAGTTTTGATGCACCTTCTGTAGTCCCCCAGTCTTGTAAATTTCTGACTATAGACATATATGAAATATTGTTATAACACATTTCAATTTACAAATGGTACAATAATTTTAACTACAGCAAGAATGGAAGAAATTCAATAAAAGATCCTTAAATAGTGGGTGTATAATGAATGGGTTAGGTGTAGTAAGTTATTTAAAATACAGAAAACTTCTGTATTTTCATACTTTAAGAAGGAAGGACCATCCAAATGTAAGCTGAAACTGTAAAACATACATACAGAATATGTGAATCACGCAAAGTTTTTGTAAGTTTTTATCTAAACTGATATCCAATGGAAAATATTCACAGAGTTTCTGAACAGCTGAATACAATCTATCAGTTTAGAAACACAATAGATTTATGATTTGAAGCATCTTTATTTTGTTTATATTTTATTATTGTCTAAGTTGAATGGGAGGTATTTAGGAAAATTAATTTTTCAAAGCGAGTGAAGCTGATGAGACTGAGAGGATGGGCGGAGGCACATTTCTACGAAGCGTTTCAGGACACTGAGGACATGACATGACATTTTTGTTAGATGGAGGTGTCCAGGAAGATGTCTGAAGGGTGGGGGTAGACACCCTAGGAACTGTAAGAACGGAGACTTTCCCAGCTTATCCTTGAAATGAAGTCTTCACGGTTGTACCGCCGGATACTGTTTTGAAAACACGATATTTCGACGACTAGCTCTATCGTCTTCATCAGGTGTCGAGATGTCAGCACAGGTCGGCTGACCGGCGGACCTGTCCAGACGTCTCTACACCTGAGGAAGATAACGGAGCTAGTAGTCGAAATATCGTGTTTTCAAAACACTATCCTGTGGTACACCCGTGAAGACTTCATTTTACCTTAGGAACTGTTGACATTTATGTTGTATGACAGGAGATCTTGTATATAAAGTTGTAACTGTTGATCCACCAAAGCTAAAATTCATTCAGTGGCCAATTAATATGCTGCAGCTATATGCTTAATATGCAAGAATCTTGAGAAAGAAAATGGATTGTGAAGAGGGCCAAGAAAAATATGTATTTCATGTAAAATGGCAATGGTGAAGACTGTGGAATCTTCATAGTAAGCTGCCTAGGACTTCATTCGTATAGTCATTGCAGTACATAACCATTGTAGCATAGATCTTGTCAACTGCGAGGATGATTTCTAGTTCTATTAGACGTATCTACGCTTGTTCTAGCCCTCCAAATGTGAATAAATTAATGTGGTAAAGTTCAGTGCTACTGAAAGTTTAATAACAACTTAAGCCAAAATTGATGCAAAGGGAAGGTATTACTTAAATTGAAAATTATCATTGCTGCCATAAATAAAGGATTGCAAAGATGCTACTCAACAGTTGAGGAATTTGATTTTGAAGGGAGCTTCTGCATGAGATTATGGAGATATTGATCTACTGGTCTAAATCTGTTTAATGAGCAATCCGTATGCCACAACTAAAGTTCACCCAGTATTGTCTGCCCTGTAGACCATGAGAAGGAGGATGGGTGTTTGGGGATTCGGGGGATGGAAGTGGATTGTGAAGTTATGGGCCCTGTAGGCGGAGTGTTTTTCCTTATTTCCTGGATAATTAAAATTGAGGGATCTTCAGATTGTGGTAGGTAGGTACTGGTGTTGGAGCTATATCAGATGCCTCAGCCAGTCACTGATGTTAATCACAGTAACTGTTACCACAGTAATTGAGTTCCTGTGAAATTGGAGGATGGTGATATTTTTCTCCTGGACGGTATTGCCTCGGCTCTGGTTTACGTGATGCTGTGCTTGTTAGAACGGTGTTAAAGATAGATTATGGGAACAGGGTAGACGAGGAAGGAGGTGGGTCCAGTTGTGTTGGAAGTTTTCAACTGCTCTGACCCGGACCCTGTGGTAGAAAAGCAACACCAACAGTCTGGCATAATGCTACCGAGTTCAGAACTAAAGCAATATGGTTAATCTTTGGAGTTAGTGAGACTGGTTGTCTTTGGGATAGCACAGAGAATTGGCATTCAGACAGTAAGGTGGTTTTGGTTTATCCACAGTTGAGGCAATGGCTTATGTCGTAGGGAAAATTGAAAATTTGGGCATGACATGGTGTATGTTGTAAAAGAGTGGAGTGTTGGTATGTGCAGGCAAACCTCGAATATAGATAATAATCTTATCTCCCAATTAAATTATTGACTTCTTCCTTAAAATTGATGTTCCACTTGTTTCCTTATTTTAAATACACCAATACCTTAACTGTGTGACTGCTCTCTATGATCCTCTACGTGGGCAGTTTTACATAACCCATACAAAATTAACAATATTAACATTCACCATGTGCAGTAACTTTCACAGTCTCAATTTGATTAGTTATAGGTAAATAAAATGAAATAAATTATTTAATTTTTAAAATGTCTTATGCAAAGCAAGTTTGAAAAATCGAAAATTATTAGAGAGGTCAAACAGAGACATATTGGCCCATCAAACTACTTTTTCAGTATGGAACCATTTCTCCCTGCATTACATATTTTACAAGAATTGGCTGAACATTGTCCATGCTTGTCTCCTTCAGAAGGCTGCCAGCCAGCAAAACTTTTGATATCTCCTGAAGTACAAATTGTATGCTGTAAACATATTTTCTTTATTCTTTGTGTAGTGGAAACAGTGAAGTTATTTATTTTGATTAAGATTTTAATGGGAATACGTACTGTAAGTTTCATCTTTACTTTTACTGCAAATTAAATTTTAAAGATGCCTATTGTTAGTTACCTATAGTAGGTACCCATATATCAGTGCAGAGTCATTTTTATGAACCTTTTATGCTCTACATTTTTGTTGTGTATTATATTAATGTACACTGACCACTCCCCACCATAAGATTGAAAGCTGTTTGTGATGTTGAGGCTATGTCAAGCATTAAGTAAAGTACATAAGTGGAGCAGATATGCATGGGAAATCATTCTATTCACTAGTGGTAAATTGTGAATTCCAGACATAAATGACTTGGAATCCACGCATATTATGGTCCAGTACCCGGGAACAACTAGACTGGTCAGCTGCCCATATGTGACTGTGTTCAACATATATGGAAAGTGGTTGAATGTTTGAGACTTGCCCACTCAGTAATGCAGGATAGGGGGCGATCTGTATTAGATCTGAAGTGGGAGTACAATGCATGTGCAGACACCAGTGTTTTGGAGCACACCATTCAGCACACATTGCTGAACATGGTGCTCTGCAACATATGGCCTCTATGTGTTCCCAAGTTGACCCAACAACATGCTCAATTACACATAAGAACACGGTTGCTCAATTATAATTGCAGTGGACACTAGAACATACAGATTTGACCATGCTTCATTGGAAATATATATCCAGTCAGATAAATCATGTTTCTTGTTATACCAAGTTCACGGTTTTGTCCGTACATGCCATCTTGCAAGTAAAGCATAATACATCCACAGCACCAGCAATGCAGGTCATTGGGAGGAGTATTATGCTCTTGGTGATGCCCTGCTTTCATTCATGGTTCGTGTCTTCCATTATTAGTGATGGTGTCTTCCTGCAGGATAACTGTCTCTATCACAAGGCCAGAATAATGCTACAATGGTTTTAGAAGGATGATAATGAATTCGTGTTGATGTCTTTGCCTGATCACAACCCAATAGACCACATTTCACAAAAATAATCTTGTAAAAATAGTCCAAGTCTCATGCATGTGCAGTGAAAGAAAGTGGAGATCTCATTCTGAGCCAAGTTTATACTTGTAGTGTGTATTCGTTTCACTTGTTGAAACAGAATGGTTTATATCGGTGTTTTATAGGTTGTATGATATTATTTATCCTAAGACTTATCAAACCAAAAAGATGAGTGAGGAAAATTTTTACTTTTGTGTGTTTGTAAAATTGGTACAGGTGTTTATATATGTTTACTAAAATATGGCATGCATAATGGTCAAGTCATCAGAACTATTTTATTCTCAATAAACGATCTCTAAAACTGAATGAAACCGTTCTGTTTCAGAAAGTGAAATGAATACGCACTGCAAATTGTAGATTTGCCTCAGATCTAGATCTCATTTTATTGTTCTTCTTCTTCTTCTTCTTGTTCTTATCCACTGCACATGCACAAGACTTGGCCTGTTTTTATAAGAATTGTTTTTGTGGGATCTCAGTTCTTTCTGTAAGTTTAAATCTTATTCTAAGTAATCACTCAGGATGCAACAGTTACGTATGAAAATCAGTGGATAAGAACATTTCAGAATTCAAGACATCAATATACATTATCAACAATGCCTACGCTGTCTGCAAACAATGGGTGTGCACCACAGCCAAGCAACACCGATTGCTGCAGACTTAACTACCACCATGAGTAAATTCTGAGTAACGTCCAAACTAAGCATAGGAGCAGAATAAAATTTAAGATGTTATTTAAACTTGCATAAATAAAATATCAGGTATATTGCCTTACTCAGAACAAATCAATTAACTGCAAATATTCACCAAAATGTTTCACATTTGGGATTACCACGAATAAATATTGGGAAAATCGCCAAAATTAGACTTATAATATGGGGGTGAAACCATATATGTATACCAAATTTCCTGTTTCCAGCTCCGTCTACAATGAAAATCTAAGGCATGTATAATTATTAAGGTAGAAAGCGATTTCACTTTTGCAGTAGATGAGGGAATGATGTACGGAAACTTACAAGTTTTTAGACATTTCTTATAATTTGGGAGTAAAACTTTATAAGTGTACCGAATTTCAGCTTCCTACAACTTGAAGGTATTTCTTAGGGTTTAGATGATCATCAGTCATTCAGCTAATGAATGTATAACACAATCGACAAATTTTACATATGAATAACATCCAAATAATAACACGAACAAGAAATTTTAGTATGTTTGCTAATATTTCTGATATGTATATATAATAGAAATTTCAGATTTGTATCATCAATAAGACCAAAGAAATTGAGTTAGAAAAATTGCCCGAATTGCTTCAAGAGAAGGGTAGGCAATGCTGCCTTTGACTCAACTTAGCTCCCCACCCAAAAACTACCAACCAGTAATTTAAGGACATTGCGTGACTAACCTTTTTAAGCATATGAAGGGACTTGACAAATCCATGCTATGCCAAATTGCTTCTGTATTGAACCATCAACTATTAAGCAGGATATCATAATGATTTGACTAATCATTGTACATTTAAAGATTTATGCATACCTGCCAAGATTTAAAATTGAGTTTTCGTAAAGACCCTGGACCACAAAAAAAATTAATACCTACATTTTAATTGGCCATTAACTAAAAATTCCAGCGTAACACCATATTTATGTAAAATTCCATACATTTGTTGATTATTGTTTGTTGGAAAATATAACTTTTAAGACAAACTTTTCACAGAGACAGTATTTTCTTATATTCTTTATTGTTTAGGCTTTGAAATTTTCTAAGACATTCATTTCTGTTGGCACTCTCCTCTAAATAATAGTAATATATGTTAAACAGTAGACTTCTGCCAGCACATGCAACTAATAATGACAATATCCGGAACTACTTCTTTCAGAACTGGATTTAATTAAATATGAATCAAAATTTCTACACTTAGTGAGAAATTGTTAATTATTTGGTTCTCTTTAATTTCAAACTCGCAATGTGTTTACCACACTTCATACAATTAGCCAAATTACAGGGCGTTCGCCGCAAAACGCTACCCTCCCAGTCTGTTGCCGTCGGCAACTTGCTCGGTCAGTGGAGCCAGCAGTTTCCGCCACACGGCACTGTGAATCACCGCACTTTTTAACACCTCCGCTGCCCCAACAGTGCAGTGCAGTGACCCTTACATTGTTAAGAACGGTTTCTTTGCATTGTAGATAGTTTGTGACTTCAGTCTCTTATTAATCAGTGCTGTGAATAAACGTTTCTTTGCGGTTTGGCTGGTTTGGGGCTTCATACTCTTATTAATCTGTACCGTGTTTGAGTGTGAGTAAAATTATGGTACGTTACAGTTTGCAACAAAGAATATTTCTCTACGATACATATGTGAAGAAGAAGTCGTTTAAAAAGTGTCGCAGTAAATTTCGTCGCGAATTTCCTGGCGCTTTACTGCCAGCTAAATCAACAATTCTGCGTCTGGTTAAAAAAGTAAGAGAAACGGGTTCATTTTTTAACAAAAAGAGACTGTCGGTCAACCGTATTCTCACAGAGGAGAAAATTGACGATATCGCTTTTCGACTAGAACAGTCACCCAAAAAATCATTAAGTCAGTTAGGGCAGCGTGTGTCTCGAAATATGTTCAGAAGATGTGAAATGTGCATTACACAAGAGGGTCAACACTTCCAGCATCTTTTATAAGGTAAGCTAATGAATTACGTCACATTTAAATGCTTAGCACACAAGTTTATGAAGTTTATGAAGCGTAATTATTATGAAATAGTCCGCGGCCGACGGTCGAACAATGCCGGAAACTGACCGCTCGCTCGCCGGGAGCAGTTTCTTCCTTGTAGCGCTAACAGTGGGTTGCGTTTCCCGGCGAACGCCCTGTATTTCCAGCACTATGTGCTGCGGTAATATCACACACTCACAAACACAGTACAAAACTTAAATTTTTTCTTCTTTTTTATTCTAACCTGCATGGAAATTCTTCCATAAATGTCTGTTAATACTGTTTCTTGGAGATATTCATAAATACAGTGGAGTTCCCAACTACAAAAATTACAATGCACGTGGCACGATCTGGCAGTGGTAGAAAATTAGTTAAACAGTATCAATGTAAAACTGGAGGGACAGATCTATTAATAATTGACTACAGTAAAACGTGGCTTACCTCTACATTATCTATTAATATAATAAGCAAGCTGTCACGTATGATGTCACCTGTCACAGCATGACGTCATGCTTCTTGGCAATGTACGGTATTTAATAACACTTCCAAGCATCCGCAAAAAAAATTAACTGACGGAACATTGAAATAAAAGTATGTATTGTGTTAAAATCGACATATTAATCATTAGATGCTTATATTTTAATAATATTCTTTTGATGCATAGAAGTATTGCTTAAATTCTTTGTCCATAGATATGTAAGATAAGAGTTTTGCATTTCGAATGTCAATGTAGCTAATGTTTTTGTTAGATTGTTACTTAGCATGGATCAGAATTACAAATGGAATTTGATGTTACGGCAGAGGGGATGAATAATTTAGCTTTTTATCCAAAATATTTTGAACTGCGTCCTATTATTGAAATTACTAATTCGTTTGAACGGAAATAGTTGCACACTGATCCTGATCTACACTACACTTAAAACAAATATTACGTGGCATAATGTAAGTTTATAAGATTTATTTTAATTTCCTTTGCTTTTACTGTGTAATATTACTGAGCCTATTATTTCAGCAACTGTGTCACCCATTCAAACGTTTTAATATCGGTCTGAATCACGGACAACAAAAAAAGAAATGTGCAAAAACCCTTGAAGATTTTTGATCAAATTTATATTGCGATGCGTTATTGCCACTAAAACACGATACAGTTCTTGTATTAATATGCGTGAGATTTATTGTAGTAAGTGTAGCGACAGGTTTATTGTAGTAAGTGGTTAGGTTGAAATGACCCGGATGGAAACTGAAACCTTTTGCTACGGCGCAAGGCAGAACACTGAAATAAAATAAAAGTATGTATTGCGTTTAAATTGACATATCAATCATTATATGATTTTATTTATGTAAAAGTATTCATTAATATCTTTGGCCACAGATATATAAGATAAAAGCTTTAATTTTTGCAATATTAGCTGCAGTTGTGGTAGATTGTTAATAGAACTGGACTTTATAGCAGAGGCTATGAGTAATGTATTTTTTTTTTTTAATAGTTTGTTTTCATTGTTGTTCTGTTACTTAAATGATTACTTCATTTTAACAAAAGTAGTTCCATCCTGATCACGACTATACTGCGTAGACTACAATCTAACATTACGTGGAGTGGCATAAGTTGTTAAAATTTATTTTTAATTCCGGGGAATGCACCACATTTGGAACCTTCACGAAACTGGTACTAACCTGTTGAAATTTACATAAGTCACTTTGCCAATATGTCCTCTTCACATTTTGTGTTCATTCTTTGCAGAAATTTAATTAAAAATGCTAAAATATGAAAGGCTGAGCAACTGCGAACTGCTATCTGCACTGCAAAGATAAAATAAAAAATTATCGGTGCAGGGATCATTTCAACCTAAACAGTTTCGTTTTGTCATAAAAATTGTGGCTAAGTTGAAATACAGCCTGGACCAACTGAAAAACTTTTACGAAATTTTCGCTATGCGGCATCCATCACGGAAATGGTGCAGTGGCAAAAGTGATGCAGTTCCCTTAATTCCTTTACTTTACTGATGTCATATTTCAGCCACATGTAACTGTGTCAGCCGTTCAAATATTGTATTATCTATCTAAATCATGAATATATAAAAAGGAAGATGGAAGAACCCACACAGATTTTTGATTTAGTTTATATCGCGAAGCAATATATGCAATCTGGACCAGGATAACAACCGAAACCTTTTGTTACAGCGCAAGGCACTAGGAATTGCATTTATTTTATAACAATTCAATTTATTTTAACAATTTCTAAGAAATGAATTGCTACAACACTGAAAGAGGAGTATGAATTTTGTTTAAATTGACATATTAATTATCAGTTGTTTTTTTCTTTTTGCTAAAATCATTACTTGGTTTGAATGAAAGAAGTTCCAAAATGATCGTGATCTATGTGGGCTAAACCACAATTAAAACTAATATTATGTGACATAACGTAAATTGTTAAGATTTATTTTTAGCATCCTTCGTTTTCACTGGGGTCATTCAAGTTGACAACTGAAACTTTTTGCTACATCACAGGAGACAAGAAATTACAGCACATTGATCTTTATTTTATAACAGTTCTATTTAGGTAAGCAACTAAAAAGAAATTAACTGCAAGAACACTCCGATAAACCAGTCATTTTTGACGAGGTTTGTGGCTAGTCTTATAGTGAAAAGTAAAAAAGCTTCTATGCACATAAAACAGCAGTTGCAGCCATGAACGAAATCGGAAACCAACAACTGTCTGTTAAAACCATAATAACCTTTTTCCATATAAACATCTCACCTACGCGAAGGAATTTTAGTCTGTAAATTCGTAAAATAACATAGTTCTTCTGTACAACCATAAAATAACAGCACTTTCCATAAATTTTACGGGAAAACCGTAAAGTTTGCAGGTATGTATGTGTAGCTTACTCTGTGGAAGTTCTCTTATTACCTGCTTTTCTCCAACTGGATTCACTAAAATCATCATTGCACAGCTCTTAAGATAACTGGTTAATTTTTTTGTGGGTGTTTTCCTCTAGAACTGCAATACATAACATAAAAATCACATCAGCTCACATTCATTGCTTCTCAGTATTATCATGACCACACTGACAAACACGAGTCAGAATTATCCTTTTTTTCTATGTAAGGTTTTCCAGAAAATCTGGAAATTACACTTGTCCTGGTTTTTAAAGATAATCTTGTAGTGGTTTCCAGTTATTAAAATGGATTTTATTTTATTTCAGATCACAGAAGTCCAGCTGGTGGAAGATGGTTCACCTGTTAAATTTTCTGTAGATACTGTTTTCTTTACTGAGAAATATGAAATAGTCTAGTACTTAGTTCATTAGCATTGATTGTTTTTTTTTAGCTACATACATTCACATATTTTTTTCAGTGTTATTAAAAATTAAGCCCTGCAGAAGTTTCTGTGCAAAATATTTGTTATCCATAAAGAATATCAAATTACTTTATATGAAGTAAACGCTTTTATTTGACATGTAATTCTGTACAAAATTCTAAACCGTTATTAATACTTCCAAAACAGGGTGAGTGATTAGTTGCTTTGGTGTTGAATATGCAGTTAATATTAAGTAATGTATTCACTTAGAGGTTTAAGTTCACCAGCAATGTATATGTTAAGAAAGTAAAGAACTAAATATTTTGAATTGAATTACTTTTCATGTTTATTTAGATTTATGTTATGGCTGCTGTGAGTCCACATCACATACCCAGGTCTGTTAAAATAGCTGATTTGCTCACTTTTTAATAGTGACTTAGGTTCAGCAACATAAAATTTCAGTTTTGAGTCACTGGATACAGTATTATTTCATGAGTCACAAAAATTGTTTTGAACTGTTTGTAACATGTCATTTGTGTGAGGTACAGAATATTTGTGGAGGATCATTGATTTAGATTCTATGTTCTTTATTACTTCTGCTTTTTTTTAATTTGGCTGTAACATAAATGGAACACCAACAATTTTTTTTAACCATTATGATTTGGAATAGTTGACCTCATGTTTCATGAGTCAATGTAGGTCTTATATATTCAGACCACAACAAATAAACAATCCATCTTAGCATGATTACAAAATGAAATATCAGGGTGATGATAAAAATTCTTCCTGGGTATTCTGCCAGATAAGTTCTTCTGATATACACGATGTTTCAACTGCTTCCTCCGCTGTCTTCATCAGTTGAACTGAAGGTCAAAGATGCTGCTGCGAGGACATGTGACCGACTGTGTATTCCTCGCAATTCTGGCTTATATGCACAACCTACTGTCCTCCAACAACAGGTTATGTATATAGGACATCAGATAATAATTAAGGAATAAGAACATTGTTCGAAGTTTAAAAATATTAATAGATCCACGCTGGGAAAAATTACAAATGCTAAGAAAATAGATGAAGCTACTGAAAAAATAACTGACTGGGGCAGAACTGGGAAGGATGAAGTTAACACTGAAAATATCACAAAGTCAGTAATAAAAGTGTTACTGGTGAACTGTAGAAGTGTGATGGACAAAGTAACAGAATTCAAAAACTTAATAGAAATACAAGAACCACAAGTAAAGTCTTGGTTTAAAAAGATGTACTAGAGAACGAGTTTTTTATCTGATGTTTGCAGAATGTACTACAGAGACAGGGGAGCTATTGGTGAAGGAGTTTTCATACTGGTTAGAAAATATTAATAGATCCACACTGGGAAAAATTACAAATGCTAAGGAAATAGATGAAGCTACTGAAAAAATAACTGACTGGGGAAGAACTGGAAAGTCTGAAGTTAACACTGAAAATATCAGGAAGGGTGTTACTGGTGAACTGGTATTCATAAATCATGACCATCAGTCACTTGGGATAGATGTCTGGGGTAAAGAATGAGCGTGTTGGCTGCTTGCGGATAATTACTGATAAATATGAGGCTCTCAGGGAGAAAATAAATTCATACTCAACAGTTCAGAAGTGAGAATAGAAGGGTCATTATTGGTGGGGATTTATGTTTACCAGCTGCAAACTGGGTAGGAAATAAGATTCACAAGGGAATATAGATTTTCAAATACCTTAATCAGGGTTGAAGGGTTTACACAATTGATAGAGCAGAACACTAGGGGACAAACCATGTTTGATGTCTTCCTGGCTGAGCCCAATGTTGACCTGAGGGGAGGGGGGAGAGTCAAGTAACTGAAGGAATAAGTGAAATGAAACAATTCTGGTGAATATTAGAGAGCACTAAACCAGTGGCCAAAATTGAAGGGGTAAATAGGTACTTCTATAAAAAGGCACAGATTTCAAGAGTTATTTTAGGAAAGGTTGGCACACCTTCAGTAGAGTCTACATGGGAATAGTTTAAGGAGGGTGAAGAAAGAAAATGAAGAGAACATAACAGAGTTAAGAGACAGCAAAATAGTAGGAAATATTTGAAACAACCAAACAAGTAATTAATTATAGCAAAGATGGTGGCTAAGGATAGGTTTATGAAGAGTATTATCAGTGCAGGAGGACTGCTTACTGATGCGTATAGAAATTTCTGTGGCAAAAAACTGAGGGGAAGGTAGGCAGTTAATGCTCCGGCCTAGCACCTGGGAGCCCATACTGACATAAGGTTCTAAAACATAGACGTGGACGAAGAGAGACCTTAGCAGATTGCAGGCGGCAGAGAGAGGTTTCTGAGAGGAAAGACAAAATTAGAAATGAAAACACCAGGGAGAGACTACAAGTGGAAGCATTAGAAGAGATGCTAACAAGGAAAAGACTGCAGTGGTTGGGAAATGTTAGGATTGAGGAGGGGAGGATGCCAAAAGTAGCACTGCTAAAAAGTGGGAAGGGAAGGGAAGGGAGCCAGTTGGAAGGCAAGATGGATGGACCAAGTGAAACAAGGTGCAGGTCGTGTGGAGAAAAGTGATAGAGGAAAAGTCTTGGAATGGCCGCCAGGCTTGGAAGAGGATGTGCAGGATGACCTGCAAAAGTGAAAACGTCTAATATGATGATGGTGGAGAAGAAGTAATTGATGGTTTGAAAAAGGCAGAAATTTTAAGTAACTGATTTACTGACACCACTGGGAACAATGATTCTGAAATGGGAGGGTATAAATTGGAGAACGAACTTCACCACACATTTAGAAATGAGCATACTAAAAAATTTGAAATCCATCCTGAGGATATCGTGAAAGAAATAAGAAATGTCAAAAAACAAAGGGGCTTGTGTAGATAATATTACTACAGGTGTCTTAAAGATTGTCGGAGATTAAGAGTCTATGTTTTATCTGTGGACTAACAGTTGCGCATTATCTATGGACTCTGTTTATAGTAGTTACATTGTTAGGCAGAGAGATTAATAAAGAGTAAAAGCACGTTTATTTATATGATATAATACGCTACATTTTATGGTGACAAAATCTCGGGTAAGAAGCTTATTGTTATACGAAGCACAATTTAAATACGCTGTTTTTGCTACGAAGAAATATTTTGAAAAGAAGTAAATTAAATGACAGCTTCTATCCGGTAACCTATGACACGTAAGTTCTAGACGCTACATCATGCTTAGAATAATACGGGCATTCAGTAATTTAATTGCAGTGCTTACTAGCTTCAAATTCTAAATAATTCCATATTTAGGGAAAGATTAGTTACATTGTTAATTAATTTCTCTGTTGTTTCATTGACATAGAGGTCTTCTTTCGTCCCCTTATTAACATTACATTCTTACATTAAATCTTCGCTTCCCTATGTCTTCTGTTTTCTTCCGATTGCGCTGGCTTATTATCTCCAGGTCATGAGCTGCACAGTGTGCTGAGCTTTACATTTCGCGCTCGTTTACATTCCTCGCTGGAGTACATTCTGCTTACGTGCGGTTTCTCCCGCCACTCCTGCATTTACTGACTGACACCTTTCCTTGTAGGTCACCGTACTCATACAAGTTTAATGAATACGAATTATCCCAACAGTTTTAGTTACAGTCTTGCTGATTTACTTTAATATCTCGATCCCTAATTAATTAAGATTGCTGATGCAAGAAGAGAAAAATGAAATTTAACTGTGAATGTTTTTTTTTTTTTTTCTGGAGAAAAAATATTCTTTAAGACTTTACCACACTTTTCCTAGTAATTTCGGCTGTGATACTATGTCACTTAAAGAAATTGTTTGTTGTAACACTGTCCTACCTCTCAATTCTATCCACGGATTTATTTTACTTTCCCTAGGGCAACCTACTATAGGACCTGTCACTTCATAGGAACAGCCGTATTTCCAGTGTTGACTGACCTATTACCGATCATCACCTCTCACCTACAGTGTACTAAAACAAACCTGTCTTCACGTGACATCGTACACTTCATCTTTCAAACCTAAGGTTGATATCCAATCTCCTTTAGAATCAATAGAATTTAATCGTCAAAATTCAATTTAAAAGTAATGCAGTGGTGAAGACAGAAATGCGTAAACTCGTTCAATATGAAAGGTATAAAAGATATATGCTAAACATTTCTAAAAATATGCAAAATGTTTTACAGTTATTTCTTCCAGAATTACCAAACCTTGTATCCTCGATAGATCATGTAACTGATAGCATGTTGTACGTTACAATCTTACTTCCGACTTCATTTCGTTAGTTCTTACGAATTCAGTACTCGGTGGCTTATGTTTACTATTGTGCTTGATCAGTTATGTATTCTTTAACGTGGCTCACATTCTGCTTTCTGTTATCACTATCTGGCTCATCATTCTACTTCATCTGTGTGGCGTGCTCACACTTTCTCGTTAAACGCTTATCTGGTGCTTTAGCTCGCGGAATTAGATCGTATGGTATTAAATGTTCTGGATGATTAGTCCTGATCTCCCATTTCCGCCCTTTACGCATTTTACACAACGTTTTTCGGCATGGAGGATTATGTGTCTAACTCATTTTGAACAAATTTTGTTGAACATGGAAGTAGCTAGGGGATTATGACATAGTAGCTCGTTTTTAAAAGTAATCGTCCCCACTATTCTGAGCACTAGTCTCCGAGTTTGGCGTAAGCGTTCCTGTTTGAGCAATCTTAGACGCCTCGCTCCTACTCCACCCATCTGACCAAAAACAAAACAAAAAAATCATTCTAGTAGCCTTAGGCATACTTTATCGCTTCCGTGACTATTAGCTTCCATTCTAAACTATGCTTAGTGAGTTCCTGAGACGCTCAACCACTCTTGCATAGCACGTTGTCAATAATATCCGTTTCATTATTTTCTTTTATCCCCCCTACTGCAGCTTTACGGGACCCATATTTTTCACGATACTAGCACCAGTTCAATAACATGTATACCCATCACTCACAATATTAAACAACAAATATTCTTCATTAGTCCCCTTCTTTACCATATCATTAGTTTCCTTATGCATGCATCCATGCTTCACTCAACAACATTTAATTTCATTGATACAAAATTCTTCGCCACCGTCATCGCCTAAACGATGAAGTATATACCTTTGTATCGTAGCTACTGTATTTATCATTTTTAAATACATTGGGCTACTAGACTGTCACATAAAATTCCGATTCTTACAGCATAGCACACTATTCCTCTGTGATTAGGCTTGACCTTAAATGGGTCGTATAGCCGAACGCACAATTCCAATTTCACATACTAGTGTAATTTATTAGGCAGTTTGGATCCATCTTGCAGTAATTATTGTGGGTGTGCACTTCCCAAATAATCACCTGAACCCTTGAGAGGTCTTTATAACGGTCACGAAGGATTCACTCGCGTGATGTCACTCAGCAATCGTTAATACACCAAGTATGGATGCTCAAACCATCAGAAATTCCACGAACAATCTGCCCTTCAGATTTTAAAAGCCACATTTAGATAAATATCTGCCACGTTTACATAACCACTATTCTTTATAGAGAAACTTAGCCTCACTTATATGTATCCTTTCAAACGCTAAATGATTTTAACTGCAAATTATTCTTATTATATAATTACATTACTTTATTAGATCTGAAAGTTCATTATTACTTATAACATCTTACTTGAACTGCTTCCGTTCAATTTTCAAGACTCATGTCAAGGTTGCTAATTTACGTATACGGATGCTTCCTCTTGTCAGTTAATGTAATTGATCAGACACTAGTCATTGCCAATGAATTTTCCACCATTTTCTGCAAAATTTCAACTCACGATAAAAACTTTTCAATACACCCAAACAGAAAACATTGTGGTATAATTCATACACATTTTAGGTCTATTATTAATTATGCACGCGCTTACAGATTAATATGCCAATGATTAGAAAAAGTTATTTCATGTTGTAAGATTATTATTTTAATTATATTAGAACAGAACATAGAAGGAGTACTTTTAATTTAACATTAAAAAAATGAGAACTGCTTCCACAAAATTCTGCTTAAGTTTACTAAAGTTGTTAGCTCAAGACCATTTATTTATCTTGCAAAACTATTTTACTCGAACTGAATAATAGATCTTCGGCCACTGATTTTTCGCCGAACGCGAAAGCCCAACCAGACATGCAATTTATAAAGAGTGCATCTTTGTTTTCCGAGCTCAATGAATAGCAATTTCTTACTGCAAAACAGAAATTTTAAGCAAAAAATTATGTTACAAAAATAGCTCACATTTAAATTTGAACTGAACCTTGAATAGACTATGAAAACTCTATTACAACTCATTTTGATCTTGCAGCTCTAATATTTCACAATTTAGTTTTAAAAAGAAAAATTTTCAATTTAGTGAAATTTCATCTGGAACATGCAGGATTTTTTTGTAAGTTATTTCATGCCAAGTACTGTGACTGTTCCAAAACTCGCCAGATTTTGCCGCTGTTGGCGAATCCTGACGCCTGCCGTTGACCTCTCCATTACACTGAAGCTGTTTAACTTTTGACTACTAGCTGAGGACTAAAATAAGCTAACTCTTTCTCCTGCCCGTCTGCCGTTAGGTTGTTTCTGCCATTCTACACTTTTCTCTTCCCACTATTTCCTTCCGGTGCTTTCCGTACCTGAAGTCGTTGCCTTCAACTCTCGCCAATGGATTCGATCATCTCCACTCTGATCACCAAATTTATAACGGACTAGTCGAGTGATCTAGTTCCTCTTCTGTGGGCGTAATTTGGAATTGGCAGAGAGTGTCTGGAAACTCAGGTACTAACCTTTAATGGAGTTGCTGCTGCTGACGTCCGGCGACCTCGGCTCCACTCTCCAGCTCGGCTGTAAGGCTATTTACTAATATCAGGTTCTGACACCACTGTGGATTAAGGCCACAGACCTGTGTGGTTGTTAGTATGGCTTCACCAACTTAGGCTTACTATGGCAAACAGCAGGTTCTCTTATATTCTACCAGCGAGAACACTACCTAACTGCTGTACGATACTGTTTATTGCTCGTCCTTGACTGAATATATATCGTCCGTTTTGAGGCCGTCTGCGAGGCTATCCCCATAGGCTCTATTGGATTTACATCTTCTGAAGTACTAGTAGATGATGGAACAATTACTTACATACATGTAAAATGGCTATCGGAGGATTCCACCAAGTGTTGCAGCATTTTTGACCCTAATGCGAGACCAGGCTATTGGAAAGAGAGAGAGACTATTTTCTATCTGCTAACTGGCATAGTGACGTGCCTACTGTCAACCTGTCACTGAGAAGACCGAACGCATGTCATGCGTTACTTATATTGCCCGTATCGAACATTCTAGACTTCTTTCGGCAATTGACCGGCCAGTGTCCCCGACTGTGGTATGTGCTGATCGTTTTCGTCAGCAAAACCTGACTCAATACTCTCGCGTGTGGATGGCTCGTGACTCTGGCGTACTGTCACGACTCACCTAACTCTCGTTTAATTCTAAATCACACAACCAAATCTTTTGACCCAAAACTTGGTCCATTACAACCATCCGGCTGAACACCTGAAAGGATTTTATTAAATTAAAGATGTAACTACTGTCCTAGTATCCCTCTTTTATTCCCTGATGTGTTTTAACACTAACATTAACTAAACAGTTCTATGCGTTATCAGCTTGTTAACTCGGGTGGGTTAGGTTACTCCCCTATGTGTGGGCTGTTGAGTCGCGATTCGTCTGAGAAACTGGTTGTAATTCTGGTTATGCTTGCCAGTATTTGAATTTTCTCCTGTTTTTAATTTATATGTTTTGGGCGCACCAAGTGTTTCGTATGCTGATAACAAGGTTGTACTCTGTTCTTATGTACAATAATTCCATGATCTGGAAGTTGTAGTTTTAGATTTATGGGGGAAGTCTGTGCAAGAACTAGATAGATACTCCTGGTTTCAAATGAGGTCAATTCAGCATAGCAAAAGAAGATTTTGATAGTGTCGATAAATGCAAAATGTGGGACATAAGGACCATAAACGGATATCCTGGGTATTTAATTGGAATTATCAAAAGTTTATATAAAGATAAAAAATAATAACTAATACTGGCACCAAAAAGAAAAAACTGATAAACAAAGGTCTTAAACAAGGTTGCACCTTATCTCCAAGTTAATCGAACATATACATTGATGTCCTTATTAGAAACTGGAAACATTTCATATAATCTATATGAAATGTTCTCGGGTGACTAGCCAAGTTAAAGAAGTGTTATAATTACACAATATTTCGGCAATGACATTTTCAGTTTGGAAATACAGTTGAAGGAGAATAAATATCTAAATGTACTCTTGTATGCAGATGATGTAATATTACGTCAAGAAAGTGAAGAGGAACTACAAAGAGCATTATATAAATTACATTAATCAGCAGGAAAAAGAACATAACCTCCAGATATTCAAAAATAAAACAAAATTGATGGCCCATTACAGTAAACGACCCACTCCCTCAAAAACAGTAATTGACGACACAGTGATTGAATAGGTAATGAATTTGAACTACATAGGCTATAAAAACAGCTATGACATAGATAAAGATATGGGGGAAAATACCTACAAATTTCAATCTTTTTGCGAGACAATAAATTGAGCATCTTAGAACAAAACAATAAAAGACACTAAAAGAAAATTCTATAAGAAGATGGCTGCTCTAACTCTGCTGTATGGAAGTGAATCGTGAATAATTAAAGAAAAAGATTAGAATAAAATTCAGGTGGCAGTAGTGAGATTATTTGGGATGATAGAAGGATGCACTAAACAATACCATACAAGAAATCAAGAAATTCGGAAAGAACCATGGAGGAAGGAATATATGGAGACGACGCAAGGGACCTTCACCACATACTGGAGTGAAACCGGGTGGAGAGAAGTGGGGAGGGGAGGCCGCCATATTGCTTGACAGGAGAAACACTGGAAATAGGCACAAAAGCCTCAAGGGAATCATAAGACAACCGTGGCACCGCAATTTGATGATGGATTATTATGTAACTCGACGAGACACATCAAAAATGAAGAATAAAATTTTTTGATATCGTGCTTAGTTCTCGAGACATACTGTCTCAAAAGAGTGGAGTTTCTGGTTGACATTCAGAAGGATCGTGTCCCCAAAGTCAAATTTGGTGATAGATTCTTATGTAACACGACGATACAAATGAAAATAAAGAATAAAATTTTTCGATACCTCGCTTAGTTCGCAAGATATACTGTTTCAAAAGTGAGGTTGTTAGGTTATGAGGGGATTCAACAATATCCGTGGCGCCGCAATTTGATGCCGAATTCTCATGTAACTCGATGAGAGAAACTGAAAGTAAAGAATAAAATTTTTTGATATCTCGCTTAGTTCTCGAGATATTCTACCTTAAAATTGACATGGTTATGTAGAAATGCGGCCTGGTCCAGAAGAAAACTATCGCCATATCTATATTTGATGATGAACTCGGACGTAACTTCTTGAGCAGGTAATTCTTTTTAACTTGAATAACAAACTGTTTATTCCTACAGTCCTTAAATTTTAGTTGATGTTCAAATAGGTTATATTTTCACATTCTATTTCAGTAATTGACAAGAAAGATTTCAAAATCTAGAAATATACTTGTAGACATATTTACAAACAGAAACAAGTCATATCTGAAATTTTAAAAATAGCATTAGTCAATGTTTAGAACTTTAAAAAAAAATAATACTTCATAAAACCTCATAGTTTCTGAGCTTACTTAGAAGATATTGTACTGTTAGTGGCCTATATAATTTTGCTAGAAAAATCAGTGCATTCATAAATCAAAGCTAACAGCTAATAATAAATAAATTGTTTGTTCTCTTCTGGTATACACCGCATTTCAACCGGCCAACATTTCCATTAATATTGCCGCTACAAAACCAAACTATGTAGACACATCTAAACACAAGAAATGCATCGCGAACTACATTTCGGACAACAAAATTTATTTCATCACGTTTAGTAGTTCGCACAGCACACTACTAATTATTACAATTAATTTCATCGTGCACTTTCAGTGTAAACTTAAACATGAGTAATGCATGCAGGATACCATATTCACTGTGTCGCGATGTAAACATGACCCGCTTAAATTAAATTTCCGGTTTAATCCTAGACTGCGATTCCGCCACTGACTGGCGTTGACATGACGTCATAGTGATGTTTTTTGATGTGTTATCGGACATCTGCGGCCGCCTGCATCTGATACACCTTCGGGATATCAGTTTATGTTAATATTGTACAGCTTTAAATTATTGTGACCGAGCGTAGCGACGAGGTCACAATTACGTCGACAGCAAATACGTCAAAACGACGTCACGTCAACGCCAGTCAGTAGCGGAATCGCAGTCTAGGATTAAACCAAATTTCCAACACTTGTCTACAATAAGGCTAGCTTTTCAGGTGCAAAATAGTAACATATGCTAATTGTCTACACTACACCAACAAAAATTTTACAATGATAGTATCCTATTGAGAGCAATGAATAAATTTATAGCGAATGGCAGTAATGTTGCAGTTGCCTGTCAGATACTTCAAGAACGATAGTTACAATGTGACTTACTTATGAAACGCTATTCCCGGTTTTTTCCTATCTCGTCTGTTTGTGCAACCATATGCACCACAACTTGGCATTATAGAAAACTTTAGAATATTAGAAAATGAAATATTCTCAGCAGCTGACTCAGTGCAAACAGCCCAATGTTTTGGTACTCCTAGGATGTCCACCACCCAAGCGCAGTTTTCTCACGAGGTTTCATGGATTTAGCGTTATCTCGTCTCCATATAGTCCTTCCTCCATGGTATTTACAACATAAACTAAAGAACAGACAAACACAGATGATTCAGAATTGACAAAGAAAATAATTCGACTACTGACGGTGCAGTTCAAAGCAGTGTGACTAAAGATATTGATACAACTAGGAAGACATGGTGTAAAAGTAAAAAGTGATGACAGAACAGGAACAGCTATGTCTAAATGGACTCTCTGAATGGTGTTTTCATCACTGGTACTGACTGAAGTTTCTCTTTATTGCTGCTCTCCAGCATTCACTCATTACAGATCATACAACTGTCCCCTTTTCCTGAAACGCTAATTTTGATTAGCTACCCTGTGATTTATAATTTACCAACCCATATGTCCTGCCACTGTTGACTATATTGCAATATATTAGGCTGGCAACCTTTTATTTTATGTAGTAATGAGTACGTTTATCAAAATATATCTGTGTATATTCGTGATATGTATGGAGTGTCAGTTTGATTAATCAATGCTTACATAGTTGCACTAATCTCGCAGAACAATGGCAGTAGTCGCGGGATAACTCTGACAGTGTGAAGTAGGGATGGCCGAAAAAAAAATGTCGGAGCTACGGGAAAGTCACAGTGACAAAAAGTAACTGTGACAGAATCTGGACGTGACTGAGTAACATTCACGTGATAACATTTTACGCGCAAACTGCGATCTGCGGAGAATCGCGGTTTCAAGAGAAAGGAAGACGTTACTTGGTCACGGTCGCGTCATACGTGATATCGTTTGGTAGAATACTGTGAATTCTGAATTATAAAGTAGTCCAAACTGTCAGTTTTGCACCAGTACTTAACAGTTTTCTTCTCGTTCATAACAAAAATAGTGGATCAACTTAGAAGAAAAATGGACTAAAGCCTTCTTGTCTGTTTAACCCTTTGACTGCTCCAGACGTGTTAACGCGCGTGGCTACTACTGCGCCCAGGTGCTCCGCCTTGCCGCTCTGTCTGTGCTCCAGACGTGTATACACGCGCCGCCTCACCGCCCTGTCCGTGCTCCAGACGTGTTAACACGCTAGCCTCTTAGCGGCCTGGCTATGAAGCCATATTTCCACCCAGGGTGGTTAGTTGTTTTCCTCATTCGACCCTTGAGCGTTGGCAGCTGCGATTAAATTTGTGTTGCTCTTTTCCTTTTAGTTTTCGCTGAGAAAATGGCATACGGTCATTATTTTTTTTAACTGCTTAACGTCTCTTAACAGCAAGGTCTTTAGAGATGGTAAAGAATGGGGGGCAAGGAATGGAAGGCCTTTTGAAGGAAGCATCCCGGCATTCGCCTGGAGTGATTTGGGGAAACCATGGAAAACCAAAATCTGGATGCCTGGACGGGGATTCGAACCATCGTCCTCCCGAATACGCCGTCGTGTTTGTACCACGGAAGAAATCATGGAGATTCTTATAGAAGCGACAGTGAATATGATCACTTTGATATGGATGATAGTGATAACCCTTCGACAGGATCTCGATGTAATTTTCCTAAGCTGTGTACATCAGCTAGTGGTAAATGACCAGTTTTTAGAGTTTGAAGCTACAGATTGTGCGAGCGAATTGTGTGGAAAAAGATAATGCTTTAGTGACGCGTTTGACAGCATGTGCTTCTCGATTAAGCTGCAGGACACAAGTGTGGATTACGTTAACATTCCAGCAGTTTGTCATTTTTCCTGATATTTCTAACGGAATATCATATGATATCTATTGCTGATGAGACCAACAGATACGCGAGAATCAATTCACTCTATATTTTCACTATGAAGTGGTTTAAAAAGTTCTTTTTCCACATTCTCGAACACTGCATTTTAAATGCTCACGCTCTTCACCGAGTACTAACCGGACAAAAAATGCCAGTTACAGAGTTTCGTCTGTTGCATCCATAAATTTTCAGGTATTTTTCAGGATTTTCAAGGATTTACTGGGAGACATTTTCCAAATTTCATTCATATTGCAAATTCAAAGAAGAGCACGCCAATGCGTAAATGCGCTGTATGTTCAATACAGAAAGTGCGTCGAGAAACCAATGCAGAACATGTAATATATCACTGTGTGTTGTACCATTTTTCAAGGCTTATCACACAAAAAGAATTACTAACCATGGTTAACTGGAGAGTAATAATTATATTACATTTATAAGCCTCTAAAACTAAACGAAAAACAAAAACAAAAATTAAAAATATATTAGCCCGGGTCAAAAAGAAGGCTGGAAAATTTGTGCAGAATTTGTGAAAGGTATTCGGAAATGTTCTCTCCAGATAAATTACTACGCTCACAAACTAAAAATATTTCAGTTGCTGTAATATCTATTTAGTATATGAAGTACCGGCATGTTTGATTACGCAGACATTCACTTTTAGAGGAGCTTTAAATTGAAAAACTTTAGATGTTATATTAACAGCAGTTATTTTGTATCTGCGGTTTCAAATCGCAGAGTGACACCAGAAGAACGTCAGACACAACGCTCCAGACGTATTCAGTACACAGCGGTCCGGTCGAATGCGGCATTCCAGCACAGGTAAACGGCTTAGGCCTAAACAAAGCCGCACTCAGCGAGGGCTCGGCCGGGCAAACCGTAGCGGTTAAAGGGTTAAAGTTGACAAAACCAAGTAATCTGTGAAAAAAATATAACTAAATACCGTACTTAAATAAAAAATGATTAAAATCACAGCTTGTTGTCATTAAATACAAGTCTATTGGACTGAAAGGAAATTTGATCAATACTTATTTTAAGAAATCGTGCTATTTTCATCCTTAATTTCTTCTACAGTGTGGTAGAGCAAACATGATGTTAAATGATTGCACCACCAGTCTTATTAAAGTAGCTGGAACTTTCTACAATAGGGATTGCAGTTTGACTGTTGACACGACAAGTTCTGAATATAATAAGAATTCTTTGTATTCTAATTACATTTTCAGTGGATTTCATAGCAGTATGGATCCAGCATAACTTCTTGATTATGAGGTCCAGTCAGATAACCAGTATATCATTAAGTAGCTACTCACATGGTTGTAGATACACCATTGTTGTTTTGTAAAATATGTTTGTATTGGGTTACTATTACATAAATGGTACTATTTTTTATACTGTATGCAAACAGTGAAACCATTTCAGCTTATCAGGCTTTCTACATTAATCTATCCTATGCAATACTTGTCACAAATTTTCATCTATTACAGAATTAATCTATTTGGCTCTGTTTTCTGTGCTAATTTCTCTGCATATCTCCTCCCTCTCCTGCCCTGCTGTTTTGGATACCTCAGAATGCATCCAGTCAAAATTGACACTGTCTCACATCTTTTATTCAGCTCCTCCCCATTTGTGTTTCACGACACTTTCTTATAATGTTAGCAACTGAAATTTAATGACCTTAAATGCAAAAGTTATATTACACCAAAAACTGCAATATTTAATCTGGAAGAAGATATACTGATTATATCCCTGTACAAATAATATTCATTCAGAAACTGTTTGGATAAAAATAATACTTTTTTTTCCCTTGACAGTTGGAATTCATTAAGGAATATATCATTTAATATATTAAAAACTTAGTCCAGACCTGAAGGTTGGTTGGATCATCCACAAGGCCATTGTGTCAGGAATGAACGACCAGTTCCTTTTTCTCTTGGACCTAAATTTCAACATTGAATCTGAATGACAATTAACTTTGTCTAAAACCACCAGGTGAAAGCAAGTAATTCTTGCAGTATCTTATACCCAAATTGCCCATTCTATAATTGCATTGGCAATTGTGTTAATTAGTAGATAAGAGTTGTAGGAAACCAGAAGATTGAGTAAAGAATAATAGTAAGGGATATTGCAGATATTTTAAAAGTATGACTAACTGTTATATATTACACCTAAAAAGTAAATACAGCTTTCACATCACTGAACTTCTGTTTTAACATAACTGAAGGTTCATCGGTCACTAAACATTTTCCACAACTCTTTTTATTTTAATCAGAATATTATTTAAAACATCAGTACTGGCTAGCATTTTCTGAAATAATGTATACATATTTTCATAAGATTTATACATATAGTGTTATGTATATCTTCAATTTGAGCCTAACATTGCTAACAGTAATGAAAATAAAAATGTTCAGCAACTGCTTACATATTCTGTTTCCTGTAAACTGAACAGGTAAACTGTTT
Organism: Vandiemenella viatica; assembly: GCA_031002005.1. Lineage (NCBI taxonomy): Eukaryota > Metazoa > Arthropoda > Insecta > Orthoptera > Morabidae > Vandiemenella > Vandiemenella viatica. The sequence continues at coordinate 6,450,833 of JARYHS010008074.1, read as the reverse complement.
TCAATTTAGGAACTACAGAATAATTTTCACTGAATATTAGATGTGGCAAGGAATCATTAGACACTGTTTATCAGTGATGTTTACCTAATGTTGATTGTTAGGTCTGGATGTAACATGAAATTAATATATGGAAAAAAGAATTTCCTACCCATCTTGAAGAGTTGTAATTTGGAGATTGGCATTATGATAAATTTTTTGCAATATGCTAATTTTAAGGGATATAACACGTGTACAATGGTTACTAACAGGAAGACATTTGATATTAAGACTATTGTACCCCTTCTTTTGCCTTGAGTCATTTCAGAATCGCTGTAAAAAAAATTAAATGGTATAGCAAATACCAGACGGCAGAGGATTTATGATGAATATGAGGATGATGTAATGAAAAAAAAAAGTGATTATAAGTGCAGAAATTAAACTTTTTTAAAAATATTTTAAGAGTAATTGTTTGGGAACCACTGTAGTTGAATTCTGAGATAACTGCTCTTGTTGTCAAACTTTTTACACTACAGCTGTAATGTCAGAAAAAGTTATTATGTTTACCTCATTTTGTAAAATTATTTGGGTAGTTTTAAATTAAAACATTTGAACATTTTCAATAAAAAATTATAGGGTTTTTCAGGGTAACTATACTTTATTTCGACTAGAGAAACGTTCGGATTACACAAATTCCCAATAAACAATAAAATCGTAAGCTGAAGATATTTTGTTTTTATTCATGAAAGGAAAATAAAAACATGTTGCACCCAGGAAGTATTAACTATTTATTGGTTAACGCAAATTAAAAAGTTAGCACCCAGTCGACTGAATGTACTCTAAAAACTATTGCCTCTGCTCTAAACATGATTTTTCGCTGTTCTGTTTCATTGTGATAGTGATTTCCTACGCGTTGCCACCTGGTGGAAGGTATCAGCACCATTCCCCAGACGTGACAGTCACAGTTTAGCCTCATTTGCAGAGGCGGTCCTAGCAAGTTTTTCAGGTGGTGCGAGATGTCATCGTGGCGCCCCAAATGAGCAATCGCTTATTCGTGATTAAGATCTCGATATACCTGTAGATAGGCTGAAGATAACATACAGTTTTTACATCCTACTAATATTAAAAAAGTAAAAGTTTATTTGCTTGGATGTTTTTACTGTATCATGTCGAAACTACTGAACTGCTTAGGATAAATTTGGAGAAATGTATTATCCATCTACTTTTATCCCAAATAACAGTTCCCGTGGTATTTGGAGTCTTTATATATGATAACAACTCAAACTTCGTAAAGATTAGTATAGGATAGCAGCGGTATGAATTGAGAAGCAACAGTAGTAAGGAATACTATATGTTTGTGTTAAGATTTTTAAATATGATACAAGCAATTATTGAACACGAGGCGTATTTATTATGTATTAGAAATACATATAACCGCACAACAGAAATGTAGCCGAGAGCAGCTTAGCACGGAATAACAACTGAACAGTTTATACATTGGTCAGAGTATAAACTAAGCTACAGATATAACAGAGATATTATTGAAGTATAGAAGGCAGTAATTCAAATTAAATAAGTATAAACAAACGATACTCTAACACTCCCACCGAATTACAGCCTTCTTGAAACAATTATAAACCAATGTTTATTATCACTGTTGTTCAAGTAACAGCTGCTGTATTTTTAAGAAATAAAATGTCACTGGCAAAGACATCATCACTGTACCCAACTAAGTCTGTAGTGTTTGTGTTAGGTAAGTAGCACAATCCATAATTCTTGCTTTCTTTCAAATATTTTAGTATTTTCTTGACAACAGTCCAGTGAGAATCATCATAAGAATGTAGAAGTCGATTCACCTGACTTACAGCAAATATAACATCTGATCTGCTTACTATTGCTGCATTGTTAAGTGATCCCACTGCTTCTGTGTATGGGTGATTTTTCTCAGGTACTCCTTTAACCTTTGAAAGTCTCACATGTGGATCAGCAGGAATACTGTTAGGATTGGCACCAATCATATCAAATTTCCTCAATAATTGTTCTTCATACTTAGTTTGGTGTATAAAGATACAGTCTTTAGTTACTTCATTCATAACAGTCTTATCTCTACAAATCAAAAGTCCATCATCAACATACAGACAAAGATAACAGTTGATGTCAATGATTTGTCCAGTATAAACACACTGATCTGCTTTGGTTTTCACAAAACCAAATTTATTTAAAATTGAATTGAATTTTGTATTCCAGTATCTAAGAACTTGTTTTAAGCAATATAAAGATTTGGTTTTACATACCATATTTGGTTTGCAGTCTAGTTCCTCTGGTGGTGTCATAATAATTTTCTCTTTCAATTCACTTACTGTTGTTGAGAAAGTCTCATCATAATCAATTCCTTCAGTTTGAGTATATATCTTTGTACAACATCTGAATTTGTAACCTGGACCAGTTGGTTCATCCTTAATGCAGAACACACATTTACATCCTGTTACTTTTGCATCCTGAGGCTTTCCTACCAATGTCCATGTTCCATTTTGATGATGAGATTTTAATTCCTTGTTTATAGACATCTTACACTTTTCTGAATCAGATAATGTTATTACTTCATTGTAGTTATGTGGAATAGGAATTATTGTATCTACACAGTAGCACAGGTAATCCTTCTCAACTTTATCTTTTTCTTTAGAGAGCATTTGTTTATTTCTATGTCTCAGAGTCATATTTGAGGGTAAAGATGTCTCAATAGTCTCTTCTGATTTATGCTCACTGCTAGTATTGGTATCAGAAAAGAATTCAGCAGTAGTAATTGTGGAATCTGATTTGTCACTGGAGCTCTCTGATGTATGATTGTCATTTAATTCAGATGATGTATCACACATTGATTCTGCCAAATCAACAGGGAGATAATTTCTTTTGACAGTAGATTCCAGAAAAACAGCATCTCTGCTTTTAATTACTAACTGAGAAGGAGGTATTATAAACCTGTAACTTTTTGAATTCTCACAGTATCCAACAAATTTAGCTTTCTTTGCTTTAGGATCCCATTTGCTTCGTTTTTCTTTAGGGAGATGTATCATCGCATCACAGCCAAATATTCTTAAATTACTCACATCTGGTTTTCTTCCTGACCACATTTCCTCTGGTGTTTTAAAAGTGAGTGATCGAGTTGGAGCTCTGTTGATGAGGTAAGCAGCAGTATGTACAGCTTCAGCCCAATATAGCTTAGGAAGATTAGCATTGATCAACATACATTTTGCTCTTTCCACTAATGTCCGGTTCATTCGTTCAGCAACGCCATTTTGTTCAGGAGTATATGGTGTGGTTGTTTGATGGATTATTCCAGCACCTTGTAAGAACTCAGAAAAGTTGTTGTTAACATATTCAAGGCCATTGTCTGAGCGTAAACATTTTATGTTACATTCTAATTGTTTTTCAACTTGCATTTTAAAATGTTTGAACTTTTCAAAAGCTTCTGACTTTTTATGGAGAAAATAAACAAATACCTTTCTTGAATAGTCATCAATGAATGTCATGAAATATTTAGCACCTCCTAATGACATGGTTTCCATTGGACCACAAATGTCAGAGTGTACTAGTTCAAGTAACCTTGTAGCTTTGGATCCATTGTATTTTAAAGGTAACCTGTTTTGTTTTCCTTCTAAGCAAGTTGTACAAACTAATTTGTCTGGTTTCTTGGACAATTTTACACCTTCTGCATTCTCCACTATTTTCTGCAGATCATTAAAGTTCAAATGACCCATTCTTTGGTGCCATAAGAAAATGTCTTGCTCATCAACATCAGATATATATGCTTGATGATTATATACATTTAATCTATACATATTGTTGATTAAACTGGCTGTCCCAACTATTTCATTATTCCTGTTTATTATTATACAGCCCTTACTGTTGAACTTTACTTGACCACCATTTCTAATTATCTGACTGACAGATAGTAGATTTGTTGACAACTCTGGCACATACAGAACATTTTGAAACAAAATTTTCTTACATTGGCCATTAGCATCACACACATTTAAACTCAGCTTACCTGAGCTTTTACTGATAAGCATTTGTCATTTGCAACCTTAATTGAGTTGATGAATGGTACTGTTTCTTCTTGTAATATATTTCTGTGCATGGTCATGTGCATAGAAGCACCGGAGTCTATATACCAGGAATCACTGTTACTCACTGGAGCTATGAATGCAGCGGCATAGCTTGAGTTTTCCTGATTTTCAACTTTGTGTTTCTTCTTTGCTTTAGACTTGCACTGTGCACTCAAGTAGCCATGCTTATTACAAGTGTAGCAACGAGGTCCTTTTTGAAACTGTTTCTTGAAGCTTTTGTTGTTCTTATAATTTACGGCAAAAGCTGATGTTTCACCATCATTTATTTTTACATCTTGTAAAATTTTGGCCTTTACGGAGTCAGCACTTATTTTCATACCGGAACTTTCGATGGCAATTATCATCGGTTTGTATGAATCTGGTAGACCGGAGAGAAGCAGAGTTCCAAGCCACTCGTCGTCTACTTTAAATCCAATATTTCTCAACTTGTGTGCTGTTGTCATGATTTTGCTAACATACTCTTCTACATTTCGACATCCGACTAGCGTGTTGTGCACAGATCACGAAGTAATCCCACTCGACGCGTTAATCCAGAATCATCGAAAGCGTTTGCTAAGTTGTTCCAAACTTCTTTCGCTGTCTTTGCTTCCTGAATGTGGACGTAGTTGATTGAATCCACTAGCAGAATAATTTTTGACTTGGCTTTCAAATCGCGTCTGGGATCAACGTGATCATCACTCGCATTTTCAATGCAATTCCACAGTCCTTCGTGTTCCAGATAGGTTTTGACGGCAAATCTCCATGTCGAGTAGTTTTCTCGACCAGTGAGTTTTTCTATCAAAGTTAATTGATTGCTTGAGCTCATATTTTCGCACTTTTAAATTCCGCGTGTTGCCTAGGTTGTAAATTTTACTTTCCTCAGATATTTATCGCCTTTACATATACCTGGCTACTGGGCCCATAACCTGTTAAGATTTTTAAATATGATACAAGCAATTATTGAACACGAGGCGTATTTATTATGTATTAGAAATACATATAACCGCACAACAGAAATGTAGCCGAGAGCAGCTTAGCACGGAATAACAACTGAACAGTTTATACATTGGTCAGAGTATAAACTGAGCTACAGATATAACAGAGATATTATTGAAGTATAGAAGGCAGTAATTCAAATTAAATAAGTATAAACAAACGATAACTCTAACAGTTTGAAAAGGTTTATTAAGCTACTGTGGCGAACACAATGCTCATTTCAAATGCTCACAGTCGCGTCAAATCCAGTTTTTAATAATTATTTAAAATATATAAAATAGAAAATATATTAAAATAAAAATTCCACTTTAAATACCGATTAATAAAGTTTACCAAAACTTTTTCCAGAACCTTCGGAGATTAATGCTTAAACAGGTTAAATGCATGTATTTTTTCCCCCCAGAGTATTTTTCATTGTTTTTTTGCCTCACTCTGAAGCTAATGCTCGCTACGCCTTGGAAAGTTGTGCTAATAGAGTGACCAACGCATTCTCTATTGTATCGATCATATGCTAAAACACCGTCATTGTAACATTCTTCTGGATCTGTTGCTATCTCATTTAGGGCTCACACTCAAAAAATCTTTACTTTCTTCGGCATCTGACTGGGTTCATAATAGGAATTTTTCAAGTCTGAGAATCAACTTCCCTAGCTGTCTGTTATCAGAGCTGGCACTCCTTCTCAAATTCCGAGCTGGGTTAGAAGGGGATATTTCTCCACCGCCCCGAAGCTGCTACCGACCTGTTGAAATTTGTTTTAACTGCTTCGTTATAATGTCCTCTTGACGTTTTGAACTCCCCTTTCTCGGAGAAGTTGCCACGAATTAAATTAAAAATGCCGAAATGTGAGACGCTCCGCAATCATAAAATGTTAGCAAAAATGCAGAAATAAAACAAAAATTATCGGTACAGGGATCTTATCAACCTAAACAGGTTCGTTTAGTCATAGTGATCATGGTTAGATTGAAATTTCTGCCTGGACCAAGAATAAAAAAGTTTACAGAAAATTCTTTCTGCGGCATCCATCTCGGAAAACGGAGGCAATCGATTATCTCTGACTGCTTTTATCGATCCTAAGATGGCGAGCCTTGTTGTACTGCATCTCGGATAAAAAATTTCTATCTGTTAATTTAGTGCGACGTTTTACAACGAAATATATCTATATATCTATATCACGGCAAGGAAATATTACAACAACCATCATTTCAAAATATTGTAATTGTTTTTGAGCGCCTGCGGCATCTAATAGCAGCGCATCACTCTCACATTTCGGTATTTTTAATTTATTCGTGGCGACTTTTTAGAGAAAGAGTGCAAAACGGGAAGAGGACATTATAACGAAGCAGAAAAAAATTTCATCAGGTCATTACCAGTTTCGGGGCTGTGGAGAATATCTCCTTCCACTCCCGAGCTGTTTTTCAGCAACTGTGAAGAGTTTCATAATTCCATTTTCAGTCTGCATTGCCTTTGTTTACAACGTTTACTTGAAACAATGCATTATACCAAGTCACCACTGTATGAACTCAAATTGCTCCATGATATGGCTAAGTGACAAGGCATCTCTTACTGCAACTGAATAATTCGTTCCTGAAGAGCGTCACGAACTGAAGAGTAGTGATAACAAACTGTAACAACGCTAGAAACTCTATTCTTGAAACGAGTTTCGCCAATTTTTTTGGAGTTTGTCCTTCGAAGTGCGTGAATGCCACTTCCTATCGCTTCTTTTATCGAGAGATTAAAACAATTTCTTAAAAGAAATCCGTGCAAGGAAACAGATTTAACTGATGTTTTGGCCCACTTGCTATTAACAAATTTAATGACAGTTACATGGATTAAAAAATGATCGAAGATACGGGTCTAGAATTTTGCTATGGACACATGTTTCCTCCTACCAAATTGGATCCACTGTCATATCTTTGGCGTCGACAATCGTTCGTATCCAAATCGAACTTTTGCAAAGTATCAATGATAAACAGGGCAGCGAGTCCAGCTCCGAGGTCCCAAAGAGTCACTTTCCTGATTATAAGTACAGCGAAATACTCACGCATTTAAGACTCCGTCTTCATTGGTGTCAGCAAAATGATGCCAAAGATAATTGTTCGACGTGACTTACATCAGGAGTTCAATTCAGTATGATGGAAAAATATTTAGATGACCCAACCATAGTCATAATTTTATTACGAACTTCATTCGTTTTGAATACATTATCCAATATAATAAGACATTTGTCTCGTTATTAGCAATACGGCTAAGATGCTCCATCATCACAGGATCAATATACCCAGGAAGTTAACATCATTAGAAGTATTTCAGATCCAAAGCTTCCTCTGAACAAGGCATCATTCATTAGAGGATAGCAACCCACTGTTATTTTTCGTCTTCAGTCGGTATTTACAAATGCTTGTCTAGTACATCGAAGTAATTTAATGGAATCAACGCTTCTATTCAACTGAGCATGGTGTGATTGTGATCTGAGGATGTTTCGTGATTTTTGAGACGCTCTGATAAGTAAATCCAGTCATCGAATCCTTCTTTTCGCAAATAAAAATGAGATCTTCTGTTGAATAAATAACATATAAACAATATACTTTACGGAGATTTAAATAAACGAGCTATCTACTTTTATAAGTTTCTTCATTTGGTGTTACTCTTTGAATATATGTATTTGAAAAATGAAGTCCATGATTTTTTTTCTTGGATTTTTTCGTTGCTTGAATAATTATTTTATCTCTGCCAGCACAGTTAATAAGCAACAATTTTGAAATATGGTCATGATTTGTACTTTGGAAAGGCGACTTGGTGGTATGTCTTGTATACCCGTTTATGATCTTTTAAACAGCAGACGAGATTCCAGCCATAGATAAATCTTCTCGCACATGTTGCTCTCTATCATAAGCCTCGTCTGAATAACTTCCATTAAAAGTTATCTTCCGTCTCGTGTTGAACTAGTTCTGAAGACGACAATTCAGATGCCAGCAATTTTGAAGCGTTTTCAATTTCGTCTTGGTTTTGTTTTCTTTTTAAGTACAGTTTTTTTGTTTTGAGGTTAGTGACATGTCTGTAAAAGACAAATAAGCATTGTAAATATTTACGATACCAATGTTAATTGTAATCACCGAGGATCTAATATGGTAGAAAGAGATAAATAGGTTAAATCTCGTCCCATGCACGTGTACCCGCATTCATGAACTTCAAGACTACAGCTGAAAAGGCAGGAAACAGGTGCGGGTGGCGCGACGCGGCACGAGAGGGTGCTAATTTTGGAACGAGTTGTGATTTTCATGATTCGAGTAACTGGAACTGACTCGAGTAGCAACTCGAATTGACTCTATTCTATGATGACATACGACTATGCATTAAGCTGAAACTCTTACTCTTATAAACTCTTCTGGATGATGTGTTAAAAGCTGGGTTATTATAGAATTTATTTTTCATTTTTTGCGCAGACGATCTCTCGCTGCATTCTCGGCGCCCCCCACATGATGGCGACCGGTGCGGTCGCACCGCTCGCACCGCCCTAGGGCCGCCCCTGCTCATTTGCGATATAAAACGTGACTGAATGTCGTTACTTTTCACTTTCCCCGTGATTTCTTACATATTGCCATTATTAATATGGAATAGGCCTTCTTTCCCAGTTGTTGAACAAAAATTGTATAAATAATATCGTCAAGAACAACATGTTCTGACGGAATTATTTATTGATTTGATTTATTGTTCAACAATTGCGGAAATATGTCTTGTTACCAGATTAATAATGTACAGCCTAGTCATGCATTCCTAACGGCGCTACATAGTGAACGTCTCAATCTCCACAAGACCGTCCAGAGCATCAAATTTAATAAGTTATGTTTTCAACAAAGTTTAAACCGAAGTGTGTGTATGTGTGGGGGGGGGGGGGAGAAGGGGAGGGTTAGGTCGAGCTATGTATGTAAACGTAAAGGTCAGGAACAACAGGCAAACACAGAACACCAAAACAGTTGTTTATGACGGAATATTTATAAAATTATTAACTGTTTACTACATACTGTTTTCTTCTAGTTACTTAACACACCTATAGGAATTATATGATGTTAGTGCATGATAATTAAATATTTAATATTTGCTTGTGGGAATACTTATCACCTGAACGGAACTACATTTTTTTTAAACATTTCAATAATCGTTTTTGAGACATATCCATCAGTAGACGCTAGAATAGATGATGTCACATCACCACTTCTCACTCTAAATAACATCACACTATTGGAGTGTTTGTGACTTTGCGAGTTTGCAGTCGATGCTTTACCTTTTTTTGCCTCGATATGACCAATAGAGAATGTTAAATCGTCATGCAACCAAATTTTGCTCCTCTTTGGTACCCTTACATCGATTATTATATGTCATGTAACCAAGTTGCATTCTTATAATTGATTTTTATTCGAATGTTATTGGGAATTAATCTGGGAGTAAAAATAATTTCTTTGTTGATGGCATATCATGGGGTCGGACGCGAAAGATCTGCGTGTATTTTCCTACCTGCCTCCTGTGCTAACGTGTTCAGCTATCCATAACGCGGAATGTATTATTCTGCCAACTGCTCGAGGTCACGGGGCGGCGCTTCTTTTGATCTCAGTAACACTTTGGGACAAACCTATCAGCACCTGCAAGTTCTAACCGTACACTGCTGGCTGCCTGTCCTCTCGCAGCTTACAAGCACCTTCACGAAACTTCCCGGAATTTTCCAGTTTGTACATTATACGTTTGGTTGACCCAAAACCGAGAATTTAAATGTATATAAAATCACATTGTGTCAGGTAATTTTTTTTATATTTATCACCATAGACGATTATAGATTTTACAAAAGAATTTAGTGAGTGAATCTCGAAAATAGCTTTGCATGGCAGCTTTAAATATGTCCAGAATATAGTACTATCACGATATTTAAACACCCAGTACATAAAACTAAACAACGTACAAACAATAGAATGTAGTGAGACAAATAAGCAAACGTCTTAGTTTTGTAGTTACTTTACAATATATTAATCTTATTTTATGGAAGGAGCTTTCAAATCATAATGCATAGCATCCAAATATTCGTTTCATAGATGTCCGCTGCCGGATCAGAATGTTTCCGAATCATTGATTCTTGCAGCATGAGACTACCAGCTCATTTAACAAAACAGAGTTATCTGTTAAGGTCTTTAGTGTGTTGAGCCCTTAACTGAGTGATGATCGAGTTGCACTTGTCTGTGTATTTACTACTTTTCACGAATTAAATCGCTACCTGGCTAATACACAGTATGCTGATATCAGAAACGATTTAATAAATTAGGTGTTTTCAGGTCGAGAAACGTTTGCACTCCGAATAAACTACTTGCCATTATTATCTCAAAAAGTTTATTTAAGAAAATAATGTGGCTTAGGTTACATTACTTACAATTTATGTGGGGGTACGCAAAAGGAGCAAGATTGGGTTACATGACGATTTAACATTTTCTATTAATCATATCTGGGCAAAAAAGGATAAAGCGTCGCCGCAAACTAGCAACGTCACAAACCCTAGTGATGTAAGGGATTCTACTTAGAGTGCGAAGTGGGGATGTGACATTAAATAATTTAGCATTTACTGACGGGAATTTCTCATAAACAATTATTGACATGGTTTAAAGAAAATCTGTATCCATTCAGTTGATATAACATTCCAACAAGCGAATATTAAATAATTAATTATCATACATTTACTTATCATCTAATTCCTATTGGTGTGTAAAAGTAACTAGAATAAAAAACTAAAATCACGCTTTGGTAGTAATGTGAACTAAAAGGTTAAAAATAATATTTAAATATAAACATTTTGTTTAACAGTGATAGGACGTCCCACAATTCAGGATAAATTAATTTTTTTGAATAAGCTTAAAGAATAAAGTCACTGATTACAAAATTAACTTTAATGAAAAAAAGCATGGGGTGCTATTTCAGTTGTCTCATATTTTTTGTCGTTGGCTGTTTGTAAAGACAGAGTCATTGTCAAAAGTTATGTAGAGCGCACCCCACGCTTTTTTAACATTAAAGTTAATTTTGTAATCAGTGACTTTATACTTTAAGCTTATTCAAAAAAATTAATTTATCCTGAATTGTGGGACGTCCTATCACTGTTAAACAAAATGTTTATATTTAAATATTATTTTTAACCTTTTAGTTCACATTACTACAAAAGCGTGATTTTAGTTTTTTAAATTACAATTTTATTTTTAACTTTTTAGTTCAGATAGTTTAAAAAGTATGTTTCTTACTGTTGGCTTTTCTTCGCCAATCTCTCTTTTTCTTTGAGTTGTAGTTTCATTATTAATTATTATTACCACGAGTAAAATACAATTACATGGTCAACTCAACAAGAGATCCAATAGCACGGTAAACGAGGAAGGCTACTTTTCTATAATAGTACGAAGTAATATTTCGAATACTTACTATTCAACATCACGTTAAGCGACTTCAGACAGAGAAACGTTTCTGGATAGGAGACAGCAGAAGACGATCGTCTACAGCAACCAAGGCTCGTAAATCACACCCGGGAAACTGGAGAACGATGATGATGATGATGATGGCTATATTGGGTGGGAAATCTCCGAAGGGTGTGGCCACCAAATGACGAAGATTTCTCGAATCGCACCTGTGCACTAATGTCGCGGCTGCATTTGCCTAACTCAGTAATCCCATCAAGTATAGAATACACTGACAACGTGGTGAGAGTGAAATTATTGAATTTTTATCGGTTCTTAATAAGTGTGCAAATTTTAAAACGATTCGGACGTCAGGAAGCGGGTAAACACTGAAATGAAAGATTCCATTACATGGCAACCATTTTTCTATTGTTACAGTCAGAGTAACGAGAATAGCAGGACGTTGCTAAGAGACTACTGTATTGTCAACGGTTCTTAAAACGTGTGCAAAATTTTTATGTTTTTACTGTCAACGTAATCAGAATATCAAGACATAGCTATGAAATTATTGTATTGTAATCAGTTATCAATACATGAGTAAAATTTCAAACAACTCGGACATCTGGAATTGGGTTAAAATTATATTGCAAAATTCCACGACATTCAACAATTTTTCTGTTGTTACTGTCAAAGTAATGAGCATAGCAGGATATAGCTATGAAATTATTGTATTGTCACCGGTTCTTAATATGTGTGCTAAATTTCAAACAGCTCGGACATCGGGAAGTGGGTCAAAATGGAGTTGTAAAATTCCGTTACATTCGTACATACATACATGTCAAGCTAATATAAAGCGTGTAAAAATACAGTATGAGGTACGCAGTATTTGGTAACGGTGGCATTACAGGGGGGGGGGGGGAGTGTCATTATATAAGAGCAGAGCTTTGCAGCTGAACTTTTACTCTTGCAGCAAGCGTCTAGTGTGGTGGTCGTGCTCTGTTGTTCGGAATAATTCTCTTTTGCTATCATGGCTTGTCGAGGAAATAGTACTTGTTTTGTAGGGGAGGATGAAATATTGAATCGAAATCAGTTATTGCAGGAAAGATGGAATATTACTGACATCGTCCTTGCTGTTAGCGGGGAAGATTTAGGAATATTCAGGTGACTGGTCAGGCGAAGATTAATTAGAAATTTGTTCACCTGTGAAGTTTGCAATGTTCCCACCGCATTGTACAACAAGAAGGGAATCGATGGCTACATGTGGGCGTGCAAAAGGTGTAATGCAAGAAGGAATATACGCGTAGGGTCGCTCTTCGAGAAAAGCAAATTAAGATTATTTCAGATTTTAATACTGATCTACTGTTGGGCTGAAGATATGTCCCAGGAACAGATAGTGAAGGAAGCGAAGTTAGGCGTCTCTACAACGCATACTCAAGTAGACTGGTGAAACTTCTTACGGGAAATTTGTACTAAGTGGCTGGAAGCTCATCCCATTGAAATAGGTGGAATAGATGAGAATAGAGAGCCAATTACTGTCGAAATAGACGAATGAAAATTCGTTAGTGGTAAATACAACCTAGGTAGACATACGGAAGGACATTGGATATTTAGTGGTATTGAAAGAAGCTCTGGCAAATGTTTCATCGTGGATGTACCTGACAAGAAAAAGACCACACAGACTGCATTAATTCGTCAGTACATCCTTCCAGACTCTATTATAATGACAGATGCATTTGCTTCTTGCCATAGTTTGTCAACAACTTATGGCGGTATTTATGGTTATGGCGTAGTTGTACACCAGCAAAACATCGTCAACCCCGATGACCCTAATATCCATACGGAAAATATAGAAAATTTTTGGGCAAGAGCAAAAAGTAAGTTGAAGGTGCAGCATGGTACATCTAGGCGTCTTTTTCGTATCCACTTCAACGAGATGCTTTGGAAAAACCGTTTTGAAAAGAAGTACCGCTTCACAGGGTTCTTATCTTGTGTTTGGGAATTATACCCAATGTTGCCGAATTAATTATACCTCCGCTAGCCGCTATCTCTTTATTCTGATGATAACTGGTTCCGAATCAATACCTACCGATTATCATACAATTCTGCTATGATGTACTGCCAAACGGCAGTTTTCAGAGCCAACACATCAATCACAAAAAGCAAATTGGAGTCATAATGTCGAAAAAGGCGAACACGATGTAATTGTAGAAACGGAGAAAAAATATAAAGTTGTCCCAAGTATCCATTTCAATTTATACTTTTTTCGTTTCTATTTTTTTTTTTTAATTCCTTATAGCTTTACACTTCGTCAACGTACAGGAACGGAAAAAAATCATCCACTGCCCCTTCAATGGAACCATTCCAGTAATAACGTGGAGGAATTTGGGGAAACTTTAGAAAACCAAAATCTCGATTACCAGACGGGGATTTGTAGGCACGTCCACCCAAATGCTCAACCAGGGCAACCTCTAACCCAACACGTTCAGTTCTAAAAGCTACTTCTGCCATCTGCTAATTACTTACTGTAAGAATTTTAATTTTTAGAATCTAACAATTTTAACAAATGTTTTTCTCAACAAACAGAGCGTGGTGGGTGAGTGGTTAGCACTCTGGGGAGCTACATGGTTTACCCAAATAACTCCAAGAGAATGCCGGAATGCTTCCTTCAAAACGACATCGACGAATTACTTCCCGTTCATTATCCACAATCCGATCCCGCATCTAATGGCCTGGATGTCGACGAGGCATAAAGCCACAAGTAAAAAAATAAATAAAAATTGTCATCAAGGGTAATGCGTGTATAACTGATGTCAACCTGTGAATGAAACTCCGTTCCAGGTAGGAATGGAAAGGGTAGATCTTATACTGACTACTCCAGTATTGCCAGAGCAGATGCAGAATATGCGAAATATGTGCGAAAATTACAGACTGTATATTTGGCTGTTTAAATTTACTGAAATACACAGTATATCATTTAAGTACACATGTGATATGAATAAAACATGGTTACACTTGAGAAATTAAAAGGTTTATTGACCATGTACGAGTTACAACTGCACGGCGCTACTGCAGAATGAAGGCGAAATTTACATTCGGTATATATGGCTGTTTAAATTACTGAAATACATCGTATATCAATAAAGTACACTTCTGATAGGAATAGAACATGGTTCCACCTGGGAATTTAAAAGGTGGTGATTTTATTGATCGTGTACAAGCAGCGTCTGCACTGCACTTCTGTAGAATAAGTGCAAAAGTTACATTCGGTACATATGGGTGTTTCAATTTACTGAAATGCATCGTATTTCATTAAAGTACACTTGTGATACGAATAAAACATCGTTCCACTTGGGAATTTAAAACGTCGTGATTTTATTGACCGTTTATCAGTTGCGTCTTGAACCTGTATTTCAAATGCGTGGGCTCCTACAACTTCCTTTTCCTGTGTGCGATGGTGGCGCTGTCTTAAGGCGGCAGGTAGGAACTGTACCCTGTGGAATCACAGCCTTCTGATCACAGCTATTCTGCGTATATACCAACTAGAAATGGGCAAAACAGCTTTTTCCAGTAATACGTTATTCAGTTAATGCTTCTTTTTTCTAACCGCTTTTTTTAACCGTTAGAAATAACGTATAGTTATTTTGTTCCGAAGTAATATCTGTGAATACGCTACTAGAACCTCTGCTCAGAAACGCTCTTCTCTTGTTGAAAGAAGCCGGAAATGTCAAATAACCGGATGTGACGAAAATAGCGGCCACGCCCACAAATAATAGCGAAATAGCCCTGACGTCACGAAAAGCCGCTTATTAGCGTTATTTAGCGTTTAACGATACGTTACCAATAGCGGCTTTCAAATAAGCGGCTTCCATAGTAACTGTCAGAGACATTATATACGCCTTCTACTTGTGTTTATGTATTTGTTTAATAAGTGGCAGTGAAGCCTTGGTAAATTAATATAGAATTTTAACACGACCAGCTTTAGCGATTTGTGTATAACGTGATCAAACAGGAGGAAATGAAGTATAAATGATTTAGGGACGTACGGTATATAAAAAAAATCCAAAGTGGGCAGTTTTGATTACGTGATTATTTTTATGTTTGAAACTAATGAATTTGTGGTACGAGTTTTTATGAATATATGCAACAAATACAGCATTACGCGTTGCGTACTCGTAAAGAACAGAAGATTAACTTTGCTGAAAGTGTAGGAGCTCAGTAGTATCGTTGGATAAGATGATCTGTGAATGTGAGAGTCAGAGAGTATATAGAGAAAATAAGAAAACGGGTTGTATTAGTTGTTAGCGAGTTTGCACCATGAAATATATTCTTTCTGCTATATAAGAGCTTCTACTTAATATCCGAGGTGAGTATTATTGTTCCTCTATAAGTTGGTGACCCCGACGTGATTTAAAATGGACAAAGACGGTAGCTCCGTTAATCTCAAAGATGCCAGTTTGTGTAATTCCGAAGTTAGCAAAATCTCAATCAAAATTCCGCCGTTCTGGACTGATAAACCTGAAATCTGGTTTTATCAAATAGAGGCGCAGTTTTCAATCAGCAGAGTAACATCTGAAGAGACTAAGTTCAATTATTTAGTGTCTCAACTTGAACCAAAATATGTAGAAAACATTTCGGACATTGTAACAAGTAGTAATGCCGATAAGTATAAGGAAAGGCTTCTTAACATCTTCAGGGAAAGTGAAGACAAAAAAATAAAGAGGTTAATGACAGGCATTGATTTGGGCAACTTGAAACCAAGTCAGCTGTTACGTAAAATGCAATCTTTGGCCGGTACAGACATTTCAAATAAAGTGTTACGCACGATGTGGCTAGAAAAACTTCCGGAATCAATTAAGAACGTGTTGTTGGTCAGCGATGAAGATCTGGAGAAGGTCGCAATCATGGCTGACAAAATAATTGAAATGAATCCGCGTAGCGAAATCTACTGTGCTACTATATCTAATCAGTGCCCGAGTACGAGTAATGCCACTTTGGACGATCTCGTAACGAAGATTGCCTCCTTGGAACAGGTAGCAGCTATTTTAATGGGAAATCGGCGCTCACGGACAATGCATCGTAGCCCCGGACGTAGCAGAAGTCATAGCCGCGCTGGTAGAAGGTTTAATCCAGACGGAAATTTTTGTTATTACCATTTTAAATTTGGTTCAAAATGCTACCCCGAAAAATGCAAAAAGCCGTGCAGTTGGGATTCGGAAAACCCCAAACAGCAGCAGAATTAGCGGCATGCTCTGCTGCAGAATGTCACAAGACATGCCGCAAGTCCCGATTATTTGTAAGAGACAAAGAAACGGGAGTGCAGTTCTTGGTAGACAGTGGAGCCGATGTTTCAATTTTGCCCGCAACTAAACATGACGTAATAACAATTCCTATAAATTGTATGCTGCAAATAATACAGTAATACCAACGTGTGGGGTTAAAATCTCGACTTTGAACTTGGGACTTAGACGAAAATTTCAGTGGCCATTTGTAGCAGCCAAAATAGACAAAGGTATAATTGGGGCCGACTTTCTCAATCAATTTCACTTACTTGTAGACCTGCATAACAAACAGTTAATTGATGGTGTAACTAAGCTTTGTGTTAAAAGTGATGTTACAGTTATCACAGAAAGTATTGTTATTAGTTCTTTGAATACAAACGTCAAATTCTGTGACTTACTCGCCCAGTACCCTAGTTTAACAGTACCAAATTGGGTACCTAATATGGTTAAACATAATGTAAAGCATCATATTGTCACGGAAGGACAACCAGTATTTTCTAAAGCCAGGCAGTTAGATCCTAAGAGACTTAAGGTGGCTAAACAAGAATTTCAGTTCATGCTAGATAATGGTATCATAAGACCATCAAAATCACAGTGGGCAAGTCCATTGCATATGGCAAGCAAAAAGGATGGTTCTTTCCGACCTTGTGGTGACTATAGACGATTAAATGAGAGGACCATTCCAGACCGTTATCCCATTCCAAGAGCAGAAGATTTCCAACAAATTTTAAAGGGAAGAAAAATTTTTCAAAAATTGACCTATTAAAGCTTATTACGAAGTTCCCATTGCTGAAGAAGACAAACACAAGACTGCAATAATCACTCCTTTTGGACTTTATGAATTTAATGTCATGAGCTTTGGATTAAGGAATGCTCCGTCCACGTTCCAGAGATTTATCACGGAAGTCTTCCAAGGGTTGGACTTTACATTTGCATACCTGGACGATATCTTAGTGGAATCTACATCGTTAGAAGAACACAAAACCCATCTTAAATTGGTTTTGGATAGAATAAATGAGTATGGTCTCTATATAAACAGCACAAAATCAGCAATGGGTGTGGAGACAATAGAATTTTTAGGGTACCTGATCACAGCAGAGGGTACAAGTCCTCTGCCTGAAAAGGTACAAGCAATCCTGAATTACAAGCTGTCAGAAACAATACATGAACTCCGAACCTTTCTCGAAATGGTCAATTTTTATCGCTGTTACCTGAAGAATGCTGACCAAACACAAGCAGTGCATCATGATTATTTGAAAGGTGACAAAAAGAAAGATTGAAGAAAAATTTCATGGAGTGAGGAAGGAAAGCAGATGTTTCAAAAATGTAAAGAAGATTTGGCATCTGCAACACTTGTAACTATTCCTGATCCGGATTTTCCATTAGCCTTGTCCACAGATGCTTCGGAAATCGCCATTGGATCAGTACTGCAACAGTATGAAAAAGATGGATGGAAACCCATCGCATTCTATTCAAAGAAACTCAATGATAGTCAAAAAGCTTACAGCACATATGATAGAGTTAGGTATTTCCCTGTCAGTAAAGCAATTCAAACACTTTCTCGAAGGACGAGACATTACAATATTCACAGATCATAAGCCATTAATATATGCATTTCTTCAGAGGAACGATAAAGCATCACCAAGACAAATGCGACATCTTCAATATATATCTCAATTTACTACCAATATTCAGCATGTCACAGGAAAAAGCAACGTTGTAGCTGACAAGTTATCCAAGATGGAAGAGATTTCTGTGGTTGATTATGATAGAATTGCAGAACAACAGTCACAGGATAAAGAATTCAAAACATTGATTGAAGAAAACAAGGCATTGACATTCAAGAAGTGCACATTATTATCAGGGAAGGAATTGTGGCGTGACATTGCAACAAACAATGTATGACCTTATATTCCTAAGTCTTTCCGTTTCCAAATATTGCAACAAATCCACAACTTATCTCACCCTGGTGTGAAATCATCAGTAAAACAGATGACAGCTAGGTTCATTTGGCCGAACATAAAATCTGATGTATAAACTGCTCTCGGATGACTAGCCGAGTCAACGCCGAGAAAGACTTCGTTCTTATATATAAAATCTGATGTTTGTAAATGGGCACAAGCGTGTATCCAGTGCCAAAGAAACAAAATAACAAGACATACACAAAGTCCATTAACCTCATTTCAAGAGCCGGATGAAAGATTTAGCATTGTACATATTGATATTATTGGACGATACCACCATCAGATGGATACATGTATTGCCTCACATGTATCAACCGTTATACCTCCTGGATGGAAGTCGTTCCTATGGAAAATATCACAGCTGACTCTGTTGCAAAATCATTTTATTCTTATTGGGTTGCACGATTTGGAACTCCAGCTGTGGTAATCACGGATCGAGGATCTCAATTCGAATCAGAGCTGCATTGTGTGGTGTTAAACTGAAGCATACCACAGCCTATCACCCACAGTGCAACGGAAAAATCGAACGTCTTCACAGAACCTTCAAAACTGCTATCAGGACACATAATTCTCAGAAATGGACAGATATTTGGCCTACTGTACTTCTGGGTTTGCGTGCTGCAATAAGAGAGAATTGTGACCATTCTGTAGCTCAGATGGTGTATGGGAATACGATTAGACTCCCTGGAGAGTTTTTTTAAGTGCCATCAACAACAAATAACCCAGGTACATTTGTGTCCAAAAGCAAATGGAAACACTACAGCCAATTCCGACACAGGATAAAAGCAGCAGGAGTGTATTTGTCCATAAACACCTAAAGGCATGCACTCATGTTTTTTGCAGAATGACAGAGTCAAGAAACCTCTATCACCTCCTTACGATAGACCTTTTCCTATGCAGCAGAGGACTGAAAAATTGTTTACACTTATCATCAAGGGCAGTCAAATTTATGTGTCTATAGATCGACTCAAACCTGCTTATCTCCTGGCATCAGAAGTGTTTCCAGAAGGGAATGAAGATTCTTCAGAACCGGAACAACCAGCAAGAACTTCCCACTCCGATCGTAAAATCAAGTTACCTACTCGTTTCTTGTGTTAATTTCAAAATGTAATTTTATTGTCACAATTCCATTGTTGTAATTTCATTTTTGTAATATCTGTTATTGTTATTATTCTCCTATCATACCACTTATTAAGCTCCACAAGCGTAACCCTGTTACTGGTGGGGGAGTGGTGTAGGAGCTCAGTAGTATCATTGAATAAGAGTAGCAGAAAAAGATGATCTGTGAATGTGAGAGTCAGAGAGTATATAGAGAAAATAAGAAAACGGATTGTATTAGTTGTTAGCGAGTTTGCACCGTGAAATAAATTCTTTCTGCTATATAAGAGCTTCTACTTAATATCCGAGGTGAGTATTATTGTTCCTCTATAAAAGTAAACAATTTTTTCAGTCTGGCCATTAATTCGCATTAAGTTTTGTGTGGCTATAGTTATATGTATAGTAATTTGTATGCTGTTTTATCGCACCCTTTCCTCATTAATCAGTTGCAGAATAACAAATTTGTTATATATGTGTGTGGGCAGCTTTCTCTTAATTTGAAGCGTGGAAATTAGATTGTGACATTTGTTTCCAACATAGTGACCTTAAGAATGTTATACTTTCACAATACTTCTTCTTGTGCATATTATGGATGGAGCATACAAATGTGGCACCTAAATCAATATGTTTTAGTTTATGTATCACCTGAGCTAGTTTTCTGTAGCAGTATAAACTTTTTTTTTTTTTTTTTTGTAGCCAAACTCTAACTTGAATAATATTTGTTCACTTTCACTTCAGTACTGCAGTTTTTCATGTTATTTCATTTCTTTATTCTTACTTTAACAAACAGCCTTTATTATTTCAGTGTAGTATATTATAAACTTCAGTAGAACCTCTTAAATGCTTACTAAGTTTGTGTAGCATTACTGAAATAAATAAATATTAACCTTCTGCCTCCCTCTACAAGTTTAGAATGCTCCATTTGCCAACAATTCATAAATTGTGTATAAGTAGATAGTACTTCAGTCATTCATTCAGTATACCTTACCTTGCACCACAAATCTGGAACACATTTAAATCTAATTAGGTTTTGATTTTTGATTGTGGAAAGTTATATTTAAGACCTCTACTATCCAGAAGAAATATTTATCTGTCCAAAAGAAAATTTTAGACATTATGTGCTACACAGAGACACTAGCAAGAGAAATTTGATAGAAAGTAACTAATGATCCCAAGACTGATGCTTTGTGCAATCTTCCAATAGTCTAACATTATGTAATTTTTTTAAAGGAGATGTTCACAAGGTAAAAATATTTTCCAGATAGTTCTGTTATAGCCACTTGTATCAGCATGCTACAAACACAAGTTAACAGTATTATTTCTTTGTGGTGGAAACATGATTTATTAATAATGTTATCACTTTCAACCAAACATGAAAATTCATGCTATTGTCTATTCATACCTGTGAATGTAAACTAATACATTGTGAGTGAATTTAATTGAAATTTTAAAGGCTTTTGGCATCTTCTAGAAGTTTTATTTGTCAAATATAACAAACCTGCGAAACAGTAACTGATAACTTGAATTATTTTAATTTATTTAACCATCAGAGGAAGTCTTGGCTTGGTATATAGGAGTTAGGAACAGGATTAATTTTAAACAAGACAAAGGTATATATTACATTTCAAACTAGCGCTTTTCGATTGTTTCTCCATCTGATGGCCGCTATTGCAGTTAATAACGGTGAAAGGTAATAAAAAGCGGTTTACATAGGATGTGTTCTCTAGTGATCGCTATCGAAGTTAATAACGCCTTCAACTGGCAAAGACGCTATAACATGGTTAAACAGCTGTAACAAAAAGCATAATCAAGTTGTTTACGATGGAAGGATGGTTGCTGAAAACCGGTTTAATAGTCACTAAGTTGTAGAGAGATGATAAATTTTGAACCCTATTGCAAATAACACCTGCAAAGTAGTATTTAACGTTGTCAGTAGTAGCGACATCTGTTGGTCGCTATCGCGGTTAATAACGGTCAAACCTATTAAAAAGCGATTTACATAGGTAGTGTCCTCTAGTGGTCGATATCATAGTTAATAACTATTATTTTGCGATGGTAGTGTCATCTGGTGGTATCTATTACAATTAATAACGGTGAGAGAAGCAATAAGCGGTGACTGATGCACTCGTAGCGGACGGTCGACAAACAATTACAGCGCTGTGAGAGGGAGGTGCTGACAGTTATTTGAATAACTTCAGTTATCGTTTTGGCCGCTACTTGCTTAACGACGTTTTTAAAATAACGGTTATTTGTAACCGTTTAGTTATTTGTGACCCATCTCTAATACCAACTGCCTCTCAGCCACGTCTGAGCGTTGCAGACAGTTCGACAGGTGGGGAACCAAGCCACACGCCAGGATTGCCGGATCACCACTGTCCTGGGAACCTTATTTTGCAGACTACTCTCATATACTCTTCCAAAATCAAAAGGGGGATTTTATAATCTGTTTGTAATGGTGGATATCCTTTAAAACTTTGTGAAACTGTACAGTTTCAGAAAAACCATGGGATAGGTGTTAATACATAAATTGGAGAAGGGATATCATATATCGGTCAATTGCCCAAAAGCGATTTTATCGGACAATTTTAGTCAAAATGTCCGGGTAATTACGGGATTTGACATGAAAGTATATTCATGTGTCATCCTGCAAATAACCCAGCGGGAGATTGGGCGTTTATGTCAAATGTACTATAGCAATAAACATACCAGATGGAATGAATCTGTTAGTAATTTCGAAGAGGTAATTAACATTGTAGCAAGTGACAGTACCAATTTTCCGCCTTACAAAGTTATGACGACCAGGTATGTTCCTAATCTGATTTCGGAGAAATTTATGTTCCCTCCGAAACCTATGGAAAAGCAAGATGAATTAATTGAAAGACTTATGCAGGAAAAAATAAACATGACAAATACCTGACGCTGATTGAATTTTGTTTAGGAGACCTAGTATTGATATAATCTCAAAGTAGATTGTGTAAAAAGAATTTGGAAGTAAAGAAATTGTTTGATATATATCGAGAACCTTTTGAAGTGGGGGTAAAGCCTCATCTAAATGCTTATCTTCTTATATACTTTAAATCAAAGAAAAAATTAGGCTTAAGAAATATAGTTAGTTTAAGGCAATATGAGGAGAAACCTTGAATAAAAAAACTAACTTAATCAGATATAATAGAGTATAGTTAAGGAAAAGGGTTTCCTTTTGGGTAGGAAATTTCGTTTCTACAAAAATTCTGAAGACAGAATTTGTACAAAACGACATATAGGAGCGTATCTAAGAGAAAAAGACCAAACATGTAAGCAAATTTTGTTTGTTACATTGTTAACTTAAATAGGAACAGAAGTTAATAAGTTACTTATGTCACAAGAAAATGTTTGTAAAAGATCCAATAGGAAATGTCTGTGGTGGGTCAGCGAATATCAATCATGAAGGCAGAAAAAGAGGAAACAATGCACCACTAAAACTATAAAGCCTCCTGTAAACATCTACATCTACATCCATACTCTGCAAATCACAAACATTGTGGGTGGCAGAGGGTGCTAAGCACCAATCCTAAACCCGCCCATTCCAATCCCGAATAGTGCGAGGAAAGAAGGAATACATATAAGTATCAGTACGGCATCTTATTTCTCTAATCTTATCCCTCCGGTCATTGCGACCTAAATAGGTTGGCGGAAGAAGTATTTCATTGCACTCGAAATTTAATTTTTTTTCGCATATTCTCCAATAAATTCGAACGCAAGCTACGTCGTCTGTCTTCCAAACTATCCCAGCCCAATCTATGTATCAATTCTATGACGCTTTCATAAGGGCTGTAACAACAAGTCACGAATCTAGCGGCTCTCCTCTGCACCCTCTCAACTGAGTCAATCAGAACCTTGCGATACAGATTCCAAACCCCACAACAGTAATCCAGATGTGGACGCACTAGTGTTTTATACGCTATCTCCTTTGTTTGAGCATTACAATTCCTCAAAATACGACCTATGAATCGTAATTTAGAATTTGCCTTGCCTACGACGGAAGTTATGTGCATGTCCCATTTCATGTTGCTTTGTACTATCACCCCCAGATACTTCACGGAATCAACCGTGTCAACAGGTGAATTGTTTATTTTGTACTCGTGAACAACCTGATTCTTCATGTTACTTATCCGCATTGCCTTGCACTTTTTGCAATTAAGTGTAAGCTGCCATTTACGACACCAATCGAAAATAGCATCCAAATCACGCTGAATTTCTAAGCAGTCGTCGGAGCACCTTATTTCCCTATAGATAACAGCATCGTCGGCAAACAATCGCAACCAGCATTTGACGTTGTCACCTAGATCGTTTATAAATATTAAGAAAAGAAGTGGACCTATTACACTTCCCTGAGGAACGCCCGAAGTAACATTTATCTTAGAAGAGGCTTCCCCGTCAACAACGACATATTGTGATCGACCAGTTAGAAAATCGCGTATCCACTCGCAAATCTGAGCCGAAATACCGTAAGCTCGAATCTTCGCTAAAAGTCGGTTGTGTGGCACAGAATCAAAAGCTTTCTGAAAATCCAAAAAAAAAAAAAAAAACGCATCAACTTGCAAACCTGCATCGATAACTTTCATTATGTCGTGGGAAAATAGGGCCAATTGTGTTTCACAAGATCGCTTCTTCCGAAATCCGTGTTGACATGGTGTAAGTAACTCGTTCTCATCTAGAAACTTCATTATGTTCGAGCATATGACATGTTCCAGAATTCTGCTGCAGACCGATGTTAGAGATATGGGTCGATAATTCGTAGGATCACTCCGATCTCCTTTCTTAAAAACTGGAATTAACTGGGCTATTTTTCAGCTAGAAGGTACTTTTCTCTCTTCTAGTGATTTGCGGAATATATCTGACAGAAATGGTTCAATATCCTCCGCGTATTCAGAAAATACTCTTACCGGTATACCATCGGTACCCGGCGCTTTACCCCACTTCAGGAGTTTTAATTGCTTTACAATTCCTACGCTATCAATTTCTATCGGATCCATCTCTAATTCCACACGATGTGGTAAAGTGGGGATGTTTTCCAAGTTATCTTGCGTGAATGAATTTTTGAATTCGGTGTTAAATAAGGTAGCCTTGTCGCGGCTGTCTTCAACCTCCCGTCCGTCTTTTATTAGAACTGGCTTATTGTTCCCCCTACAACTAACTTTTTTACATACGACCAAAATTTCTTAGGGTTTTCAGTAAGGCTCTTAGAGAGAGAATTTTCACGAAAGTTATTAAATGCCTCACGCATCGCATTCTTAACACGTCCCCTTATGTCCTCTAACTTATCTAAATCAGTCCGATGCATCGTCCTTTTTGATCGTGCATGTATCTTCCTTTGCTTCTTGAGTAACCTTTTAACCTCCCGTGTGTACCATGGGGGATCGTTCTCTTCCCTGATTGTCCGTTTCGGTATATGCAAGTTCGTACCTTCCCCGAGTATATGTAGGAATCGATGCCACCTCACTTCAACGGTGCCTCCTGCTACTAAGAAGGTGTGGTAATTATGCCTCAAATACGCTCTAAAACACTCTTTTGAAGCCTTTTCGAATCTGTAAACGATCCTCTCTTTTCTCTTTCTGCGCGTGGTAGTTAGTTTTACTGTAGCAATTACAGCTTTGTGATCACTAATTCCTGCGGTGGTAGAAATATCCGTGAATAGTTCGGGCCTATTTGTAACAACTATATCTAAAATATTTTCGTTACCGCTGAGGCATCGCGTTGGTTCAGTTACGAGCTGTTCAAGATGGTGATCTGAGAAGAGGTCTAGAATGATTTCGCAAGCTGCTTTATCCCTGCCCCCAGAAACGTGAACGTAATTAGTCCAGTCGATATCAGGCAAGTTAAAGTCACCTCCTAGCATTATTGTATGGTCCGGAAATTGCCGTGCTATATTATTTACATTATTTCTCAAGGCCTCGGCAATATTTACGCTTGCATCGGGTGGCCGATAGAACGAGCCTATCACGAGTTTTGTCCTAGCTACGTTGAGCTTGATCCATATGATTTCGCAGACAGTATGGACATCTATTTCGCTATATGGGAGGTACTTACTAACAGCTATAAATACACCACCTCCTTGGGAATGCAACCTAACCTTACGGAAAATGTTCATGTTTCTGTGCCTATTACGATATCAGCATCTGTACTACGAATAACGTTTTCGAGTTCAGGCTGTTTATTACAAACACTTCTGCAGTTAACTACTAGAACTTTTAATGTTCGGGATTCTTTTAAGCTACCCCTAACACGCGGTGCTGAATTTATCTTGGCTGTCCGCAACTGAATTTCCTCGTCAGGGTCATCCTCCCTCAGCCTAAACTCCGTAGCTGACTGCGGATACGCGGCAGCCATATTGCTTTTCCAAAAACATCAGGCTTCTAGCACTGTATTTGCTGCTCGCAATATTTCAGATTTTTCTTGTGATGCCAGTTTGTGTTGCATATGGTTGAACAAATAGATTACATATCATTTCATAAATTAGTCACATTGTAATTATTGTTCTTGAAGTGTTTAATACGATATCTGCAAGAGTAGGGCATATCATTATAGATTTAGAATGCCTATTAGCAAAGTTAACTTAAAACTCTCAGTAGGATGACGTTTCTTTCAAAATTTTGTTGGTATAGTGGAGACAACTAGCATATCTTATATTTTTGACATATTGCAAATAATAGGCTAGACTTATTCTAAACGAGTGTTGAATATCTAGTTTATGCTTCTGACTTTTGATGTATGGATGGTAACAAGTTAAATTCACTGTTGCTGTTGGCGACTTTAAGCAGTCCTACTAAACAATTAACAAATACGGTAAGTGATTTGATAAAGCAGCTGTAATGGAACTCAGAAGGACTGGAGAAGGGAGAAGAGAATCATGGGAATGTACAAAGCGAATATTGGTGATGAGACCTGGAAATATATTGCTGGAAGAATTGGGAGAGGTACGTGGAAGAGAAGGTGACCATAACCACTAAATGGCATTTGATTTCAGGCATTAGGACGTGGAAAGATTTTTTTCGTAGGTAAGCGGGTCAGGTGTTTTAATAAATTACCAAGAGAAATGGTTAATAATTTACCAAAAATGCTAAAAGAATTTAGAGTTGAAATTAGTAGAGGGGGTGAGGAAAGGAAAAAATGGGTGAGTAGGGAAATTGCTCCAGAATAAATAAATTATTCAAAAGGGAGTAAACTACCTGACATGCTTCATTTTCTTATTGTGTCAGGAGTCTCTAACAATAAATATTGGAAACAATATTTTACACAATTTCTGCAAATGTTTAACTTTACTATTCATTTTCCCTTACAATGAGACACAAATCACATGACCTTCCACACTCATTAGGAACCTCAATATTTATAACTATTCATGGGTAATGTTCTTAACTTTTAAACAGTTACACCCAACTTTCCTTATTATTCAAAGAACTGTTACTCTGCTACTTTGAGGTAAAAGAACTATTTGTTATTTTAATTTTTTTGCTAGTTTAATTCATTTTTGTTTTGGAATTGAAAGTGTAAAAAAATAATCATTTTCATTGTGTAGCAAAATTTTAAGTGCATTGTTTCATTTTTTACTACAATCCATATTTCCTGCATCTATATTGTCCTCTATGTTGCCATAATCTTCATCACTTCCTATTTCCTTTTCACTATTACTATATTTTTCTTTGCCAGAATCAGTCTTTACCTCTTTCATTCCTGAATATTCCACTTCAGTCTTGTTTTTCCTACCTTCCTAGTCAATACTAACACCTTTCTCTTCATTGGTCCTCTTAATATAATTTCAGAAACTGTTTGTACTCTCTGCATCCTGTTTTGCTATTCTTTGAATTGTGCTCTTCACTTCTTCAGATAGTGGGTTCATTAAGACATTTTTCTTTTCTATTTCATCCACAAAATATCTAATAGCAGCTCTTGCCCTATCTGAAATAGCCTTCCTTTACACAGTTTTCTTTTGCCATTACTGGAAGTGATTTAGAAAATTATTTTTTAATTTATAATACTTCTGAACTTGGCATTTTCACCCATAATCTGGTTCTGCTCCTGAGATGCCGATATGTGCAATTATTTTTTTCTGCGTCATTGTAACCCTCAATGCTTCAAAACTGTTTAGCAACGCTACTTGGCGTATGCTATTAAGCCTTGGATACACTAGGGGACAAATGGAGCGACATGCCGCGGCATGTCGCTGGACAACACCCGGGGACACTGCCGCGGAACATTTAGCAGACACACTAGTCAGTTGTTGCAGACATGTTGCCCGAGGAGGCTGCGTTGGTTAGTGCTGTGAACATTCGTATATCAAGTAGTTTAGTTACGTATGGCGCATGTTCGATAAGCATATAACAGAATTATTAATATTAAAAATTCAAGTATGTTAAGACATAGAAAACAGAAAGAGACTCGAATCAGAAATTTTTGTATCTGATTAAAAACAAATTAAATAAATTGATATTTTATATATTTAATGATTGCTTCTCATTATAAATGTGCCTATTTTTTCAGTTCTTAAGGTTTAAATACTAAAATTCTCGCGATTTTATTTAATTTCTTTAACTGTATTTAATAATTTTTATGACAAAACTTCGTGAGCCACCACAGTCGCGAGGGTGTCCCGGCCTCTCACCCTGTCACACCTAGGCGTTACTTGCTGCCGCCTCACAGCTGCGATCCTAGACAGCTAGCAGGCGTCCACAAAACCAATATATATTCTTAGACAATATACTCTTGCGCAGAGCAAGGAAACTTACTTATATGTTTCCTTACAAACTATTATATTAATAATTATTTATACTATTTCAGGTTCCAGCTACTGCAAATGAATGGAAGGAAAAGGATTGTTTGGAAATTCCACACGTTGCCCTGAATCTATAGATGGAAAACACGTTTCGATTCAGGCTTCTTCCAATTCCGGCAGCAACTATTATAACTACAACGATCAATTTAGTATTGTCCTATTGACTATTGTGGGTGCCGGTTATAATTTTATTTATGCAAATTGTGGTGCAACAGGAAAATCTTCTAACAGAGGAGTTTATATAGCTCTGGCTGCTAATCAACTTAAGTGGCCAGTTCCAGAGCCAAAACGATAAGGTAGACCAAATATGCCTTTCGTATTGGTAGGAGACAGCATTTTTGCATTGACCGAACATATGATGATGTAATCACGACGCGGGTACTACAAAGCGCATTTTCAACTACAGATCATCAAGAGCAAGAAGAGTTATAGAAAATGTGTTTGGAATCTTATGTGTCGTATTTCGCATATTCCATACACCAATAGCCCTCCAGCCTGCAAATGCTGAAGTACTTGTAATGGCGTGTGTAAACCTACATAATTTTTTAAGGCGAAATAGTCAGTCCAGATCACTGTGCATATTCTGAAAATATGGATCAAGAAATTGTGGAAGGATCATGGCGCAAGAAATTTGATGTCATAATATATTGAATTTAGATGGCAGAGGAAGACGTTATTCTGAATCTGCTATGGATATAAAAAAGAATTTTTCTGAATATTTTGTAAGTGAACAAGGAAGTGTTTCCTGGCAGAATAATTTTTAAACATAATTATGATATAGAAAAAAAATGATCCATCCTAGCATATAACAGCTATTTTAGCACTGTACCAGTAGAATCAGATGAATAAATAAGTAATCGTGACTTATTTGTGTCTTCAATGTGTCCCTGCCACCAGGATTTGTAGCCCCCTTCAGCAAAATTTCATCGCCTCATATGCAAACCATGCACTAGAGTTCACATCATATCGTCCGAAACCAGTAGTTTTCTTTTCACGAATAAATTGTGAGCGAAGAGTGTTGGCAATATTCTCCCATGCATCATTTGTCTTTATTTTGTTTCTATAATCACGGTTTGAAGTGTCCCACAGCGCAATTGGTTGAAGCACCATTTCGTTTTCCCACAGCACTGACATGGCACGCTGCGCACACGACTGCACCCGGGTACAAATGACGCGGGATGACGCGATGTTTTCGCTCTGGAAGCGGCAACACACAACATGCCCCACGGCACGCAGATGTCACGCAAATTGTTGCACACAACATTGTGGGACAGCGGGAAATGTTGCAGCGTTACCCAGACTCAGTGTTGCGCGTCAGATTTGTCCCCTAGTGTATCCGGGCCTTTATTGTCCACTAATTCGGTAATTTCAACTTCTTTAGTAGTGGTAACGGTTACTGTGTTCACATTGTTCCACAAGTTCTGTTGTTTTTTTGACACTTTAGGTGTGTGTTGACATCTAGGTTTATTAGCTCCCCGACTAAAACATGTATTGACAATGTGGTTTAAAACTTAACTCGCTCACTGTCTGCGTGGTGGACTGTAAAGGGGGGTCAGTCACACAGACAAATAGAATAAAATAAAATACTACAGCACAGACTAAAATACCAACAGCATGGCAGACTGTAATGAGGTTGGCCACAGAGGCAGCAAAAATAAAGTGAAACAGTAAAAACAGTGACTGTAAACTAACCATAAAAAACCTTACAAACATTGACTGGTTGGCTAAAAAGGGGCCAAACAGTTTAAATGAACATTAAAACCACAACTACCTGGCTCGCTGCAGAAGGGCCAAATAGATTAAAATATCAAACAAAACAAAGTAAGCTTAAATTCTAAAAACAGTTCCTGGGTTGGTGGTTGTAGAAAGTCCTCTATTCCATTATCAAACCTAGGCCCATCTGCCCAAAATTTTTTGGAACAGACCAGCCAAATTACAAAACTTTAAAACCTTTGCACACCGGTATTGTCATTTTTTAAAATAAGGGACTGCCACGAAAAATAGCACACAATCACTTAGAATGTGGCGCACTATCAAAGGTACGCCACAAGCATCACATTCCAGTGAGTCCTCCTGGCGTAGAAGAAAACTGTATGTCAGAGGACAGTGCCCTATGTGGGGGCAAGCATCTCCCCCACCCCCTCACCCACCCACTGGAAGGAGCAGCAGCGTGGCTGAATGGTCAGTTTGACCAGCCAGAGCATATTATGCTCGACATCCAGCCATTGCCTCTGTCACACATCAAACACCATTCTTTTCGCCGCCAAGGCAAGGTCTGAATTTGTGACCGGAGCAAAGTCAATTCCAACCTTATTACAGGCTAACTTGGCAGCTTCATAGGCTACCTCGTTCCCCGTTTACCACATGGCCCGGTACCCAGCAAAATAAAATCTCCTTTCCACAATATTGGAGGGAAAGGAGGGCGTCTTGGAACTTCTGGACCAAATGTTCTGCTGGATACACGATTACAACAGTCTGAATATAGCTGAGGGAATCACAACATATGATGTATTTCATATCGTGACTTGCATTAATATGCTAGTGCAACTTTAACAGAGCAGTGAACCCTTCTCCATTAGACAGCTTGACCCATCCGTGTATATCGGGGTAAAGGTATGATGCCGATTTAAAATATCTCTAAAAACATTGTATAACAAACTGTTTACCACCGATAATGTTTTTATTAGAGATAGTTCTAGAACTGTTCTGGGCTCTTTAAAAGCCAGAAAGGAGTTTCGCGCAAACCTTGATGATAAAAAAAGGGGCAGCTCATAACCATATTCTTCTGCCATAGGCATTGTATGGTAGCTGAACAGTTTGGTAGATCTATGGTGATTGGCATAAAACTGTTCAAATTTTTATTTTTTTTTATTTATTTTTATTTATTTCCTGATTTTACATAGCCTACTACCTTGTTACCTAAAGTAGGCCCTTAGTTTCTACAGTTTTATTCTTAAAACAATTTACTTTATTTTTTGTTAATAATATATCTGGATAATTATTTTTAAGGATTTAATGGATTTAAGTATTCTAATAGTAAATCTACTAATTATTCTAATAATTAATATACCACTTAATCTACCAACTAATCTACTAATTAATCTACAATCTTACTAATTCACACCAATATCAGCAATTGTCTTTGTATTTTCATACTTCTAATTAATAAACTGTCTATTTGTATACGTTCTTCTTTTACCACTGCTGGCCTGCGTCGACATCTGGCCGCTAGCTGTCTCTGCTGATGCAGCGGGGCGACTGCTGACATGCTGACCACAAAGTGTCGTCAGCCAGCTTCACGTTCCAGGTAGTGGTCTCGTTCTTCTCCGGTTTGTCCCTGGAGCCACCTGCTCCCCCATCAGGAGTTCTCTCCTGGAATCAGAGCAGGCCACCCCCTGAGCCCTGGAGAAGGTGCCTCTGGCTTCCAGAGGCACTACGATGAATTGAGTCTTTGCCGTCTTCCTGGTGCAGGCACCGCCTTAGTCATGGGCAGTGCTTGTAGTCACATTTGGGTTGTTCTTTACTCTTGAGTTTCTTCCTCTCCTGTCCTTCTTTCTGCTTCTGATGCCGGTTGCTCGCGGCGTCCCCTACGCTCTGCCTGTTTCAATTCAACAAATCTCGCCTTCTCGCGCTGCGACGCTAGATTAGCAGCTTCATCCAGCAAGTGCCAGAGCTCGGTATCACGCAGTATATCGTATATTCTTCTGTTCTGAAGTTGTATTTGGAGATATGCTCTTGATTCTTCAGTTTGTTTGCACTCCCAAACCACGTGCTCGGGAGTACTTACTTCACCACAGTCGCACCTGTTTGTTTCTTTGAGGCCTCTCTGTTCTAAGAAACTGTTGTATGGACCATGGCCAGATATGTAGTGTATGAGCCCTGGAGATGGTTGTAGGTGAGTCATGTTCATTCTCTCTTTCACGCAAGGAAGCATGTCGAAGGTCCTTCTGCCCGTGTTGCTGTTAGTCCATGTTTGCTGCCATTCATCCATCAGCGCATCCCAAATATCTTTTTTGGTTTCAACAGGCCTACCAATTATTTCAGCAGCTTGGTCATACCTTCCTTTTTTAATCCAGTATAGCGCTCCTCGCTTCCTTACTTCCAGGTCCAGGGGCCAGATACCGAGTATAACCGTTAGGGCATCTGTGGCCGTTGTTCTGTAGGCCCCAGTTAGTCGGAGCAGAATTCCTCGCTTGCGTACGGCGAAGCAGCTCCTTTGGTTTGACCTTTCTTAGGTGCTTGGCCCACGTGCTTGCAGCGTATCCAGTAATGGAGGTCAGTATTGCATCGTGATATCTTCTTATGACGGGCGGAGGCAGATTAAACCGTCGTTCGCCAATGCTTATCAATTTGTGCATTACCAGTGCTGCTCTTCCACATACTTCCTCCATGTGAGACGCAAATTTCAGTTGTTCCTCCAGGTTTACACCAAGGTAGCGGACTACTGCTTTTCTCTTTATTGTTTTTCCCTGGATCCTAATTACCGGATTTCGTTTGAGTGTTCCTTTTAGGAGCATGTAGGTCGTCTTTTGTGGGGCTAGGTTTAACTTAACTGCTGCACACCACTTACTCAGGCAATCCAATACTGCTTTGCATTTTGTTTCGAGTTCCTGCCTGGTGTCCGCGTCTATCAGAAGTGCGAGATCATCGGCGAATGCCACCACACCCAGCAGTTCTGACATTTGTTGCAATATTTCCATGACCGGTTCCAAACCAATGTCCCAGAAAATTGGTCCACACACTGATCCCTGCGGGCAACCTTTCGTCAGTCTTTTCTCTATGTACTTGTTGGGGCACCGCAATTTGGCATATCTATTTCTACAATAATCTCTAAAACTGGTATAAAGGTTTTTTGGACAGTTGATGTTTCTTAAGCGTTCGAACAGCGCGGGCCACCAGAGATTGTCGAATGCGCCGGCGATATCCACAAATACTCCCACCACATAATTTTTGGAAGAGTTTTGAGCTATTTCCATTAAGCGGTTGATGGCGTCCTCTGTTGACTTGCCTGCTCTGAACCCATACTGATTTGGGTTCATCCCATGTTTTAATCTATGTTCCTTTAGTTTCTTGCAAAGTATCTTTTCTTGTACTTTCCCTAGAACATTGAGTAAGCAGATTGGACGGTAGGATTTTGGAAGTTGTGGGTCTTTGCCTCCACCTTTCGCTATGATAATCACGTCACTCGTTTTCCATGCATTTGGTATTTTTCCCTGTACCAGGCATTCGTTAAAAAGTTTATTTAAGGTTGGAACCAGTTGGATGACCAGCTCCTGGAGGACCTCTGCTGGTATCCCATCAGGTCCAGGTGCTTTTCTTTTTGGAAGGGAAAATATTGCCTCTACTATCTCTTCATCTGATATGACGCATTTTTGATGTTCACTCTCGTAGGGATCCCACATTTTTTGACGCAGTTCACTTTGCCGATCTGTCTCGTTTTCTGTATTGTCATCTGGAAGTAGCACGGCAAGTAACTCCCGTGCAGTTTCCATCCAGTTGGTGGTCATAGATCCATCCAGTTTTCTTACAGTAGACAAGGTTGTAGGTGGCCTAATTTTGCCAGCGGCAATCTTGTAGGGGATGCCCCATGGGCCTGATCTCATATTTTGACTAACGAAGGCTTCCCAGCTTTTTTGTTTTATCTTCAGCAACAGATCCTTGAACTCTTGCTTTTTGTTCCTATATCTATCTAGAAGAGTCTGTCTCTCTTCTGTAATGAGGCAACGTTGATATGCTTTTCTTGCCTTCCTCATTGTGATTCGTAGTTTCTGCAATCTTTCTGTCCATGGTTTGTCTTTTACTCCCGTTGTTTTCTTTAGTGGAATTGCAGTTCTCATTGCGTCCTGGATTGCTCGAATTGTTTCTTCCGCAGCCTTGTCCACATCAAAATCTTTATCTTCGACTTGGGGGGGAATAAAGCAACTCCTCAACCTTGGCCAGTTGGCTTTGCTGATGTCTCGCAGTCTTCCCAGTTCGAACATAATTAGATTGTGATCACTGGTGGTTTGGTTCTCAATCACCTTCCACCCGCTTACTAGGTTTCCTGCTCTTCGATTTGCTAAAGTTATATCTATGTTCGATTTGGCACCTGCTCGGTCACTGAACGTGTATGGATTGTTTGGCTCGTTTTTGACATACAGCTGTAATTCTCCAATCAGCTCGAGTAACTTTTCTCCTCGTGCGTCTGTACGACCGCTGTGCCAGAGTGCAGATTTGGCATTTGCATCGGCAACTATCACCGTAGGGCTGTCGCCTATGGCTGTACATATTTCCCTAATCTTGCAAAGATAGGGATCAATTTCGTCTCTGTATTGGAAGTACATGTTAACGAGGACTACGTTTCCCCATTGCGTACCTAACTCCACACACACCGTATGTTCATCGCAGAATTGTGTTATTTTTGTGACTGTGATTTGCTTATTGAAGACTATGATGGCACTCATTGGTTTTTTCCCTGTCGAGATTATCTGAGACGTCACTGGCATGTGTGAGATTTTCCCTTCCCTGGAATGGGGCTCTTGAAGACAGAGGATATCTATTTGCATTTCCTCAGCCAGTTTACTCACTTCATGCAAAACCAGACTGGTTCTCCTGCAGTTTAACTGTGCGATCTTAATTCTCTCTGCACCCCTACTCATGGATGCCGAGTATGGATATTGCACTGTGGCCACGGCTGTCTCGAGTCAAGCATTATTCTTCCATGAGTCATCACAAAATGACGATAAATTTGATCTGGATCAAGATTTCGTTCCGTCTGTCAAATACTTGCTTGACTATAGTGAGTAACTGGGCTGAATTAGTAGGTATATTGTTTATCTTAAGTTGAATACGATCAATTGCCTCTGGTTGCGGAAATGTGATGTTTTTGCCATTTGGATGTGCTATTCTGGTTAGGTGGCGTAACGCCATAGTGAGATTTTGTGTTTCCTCTAGTCTAGCAAGCTGCAGATTGTTTTCAAACTTTGGTAGATATGGTCTGGAGCTATAGCAGCGTGTCTTGGTTTTTCGTTCGCTCGGTTTTTGGAGGCGCCACTAATTTTGCAGTAGTTGGATGTCATTGGAACTGGTCCTACCCACCCAAGTCCAGCTCGTTTTGGTTGAGGTCTAGGAGAAATATCACAGATGGTAGAAGTAATCTCTGAGTGTTGGAGGATAGATTCATCTGTCTGCGTGCTTACGCTGTTTGCTGTTTTCCTTCCCTTCTTGCAATATTTTCTCCCTGTATCTTGCAGCCCTCTCTGCGTTCCTCCTCTTCCTCGATGGCGTGTTTCTTGTTTTATTCCTCTTTCCTTTCCCTACTGTTTCTTCTATTAGGTTGATAATGATACTCAATAATTGATCTTTGTATGGTTTATCCATCCTCTTGGAGTTCCTTCTACTGTCCATAATCTGTTCTGTTTATCAATCTTTGAAGAAACAGTTGGTATGTCGGACAATCTTTGCCAGATTTGTTGCACGATTTTCCCCGTTTCCTGCATGGGATACAAACAGCTGACTGTAAGGACTTGCTACAGCCTTCTTTCTTGTGGCTAGTTTCTCCACAATGTTTGCAAGCGGCCGACGTTTGGGTACAATGTTTGCTAATATGACCATAATCGTAGCAATGCATACATTTTGGTACTACCGTGTAATCTTTTGCGGATATGGCACTGAATTCTATGTATATTTTTCTTTGCTGCATTATTTGCTTCCTTATTTCAGCACTTACTTCAACAACTTGATGGACAGTGCTTTTATCTCTGGGCCTGTTCGAAATTTTGACTTGAACCCCTCCAGAAATTGTTGTCTTTCTACTTTTCCTTCAAAATTTTGTTCATATACTTTTTCTGGGATTTTGCATGGCTCAAGTGACGTGGGTACGTCGTACAGAATCAACAGTGGTTTCCTTTTCCTCGGCATTTCACACTTCAGATTTTCGTTTAGTTCTTTATTTTCCATAATTTTTCTTACATCATCTTGAGATGCTGTTTCTACGATTACAGCATTGTTTGTGCTACGTATTTTGTTTATTTTTATCTTATCTTTCCCTGGTTTTATGATTCTGGTTAGTTTATCAGCAACCTGTTTCGGAGTTTCTCCATTCTTGGAAGTTATGAAGACGGCTGCACTAGTAGCTGTTTTTTCAATTTTTGACTTTAATGTAGGTTCCATCCCTGATTTTGTCACTGCTGCATAACTAGATGCTGACAGTTTTTTCTGCACGTTCAGTTCTCTGTTCTCTTCTCTGAGTGTCCTTATTTCTTTCTTCATCTCTTCATTTCTTCCCTCTATGTGAGCCATAGCCACTGCGAAGGAAGCAAGGTTGTCCTTAAATTCCCTCAGTTTGAACTCAGTCATGTTTTGGCCTAACAGTTTGTTAACATAATTAACAAGTTTTTCGTACCTGCTGTTAACTGTGTCGATGTACTCCGATTCGGGATTTAAGCTCTGTTGTGTATTGCTATTATTGTTACCTTCAGTCGAGTCCATGATGTCAGCTGAGCCTTGAGGCAGGCGAGGTGTTGACTCACGTCAGCTGGACGCCAGGGTGCTGACGGTGCGCTCTGACGCACCCGCTCCGTGACGTTGAAGCACTGACGCGACTGTTCAAATTTAAGATTAATTACTACGCCATACACGGAACTTTCATAAGTTGCGGCAATATGTCCATAAGGAGATGACGGCAGATGGAAAGCGGCGGCTCGCCAGACTCAGCACAAATGCTTCGTATCGGGCTGGTGCGGTACGTAACATTTGGCGATCCAGATTTCTGCATGGTGAACACTATCTAAAATCCAGAGGTAATTGTCCTGTGCCAAACCTTATACTATGAAACCGTTCACCAAACAAGACTGTACGATGACTATAAAATTGTAGCAGGCAGAAGCGGTCAGCGCCCCAAGACCTGCCACACAGACATTATAAAACATTTAGTGCTTCTAACGCTCTCGCTTTCATATCTTTTAAATGTGGTAGCAAACGTAGCCTACTGTCTAAAATGAGGTCCATAAACTGAAAAGTTTCAGTAAAACTTAAAACAGTGTTCCTCATGGTAAGGTGAGGCTGGGGTAAAAGACTTCTGCTACAAGTAAAAAGTACACACCGCAATTTCTGCACAGAGAAACTAAAACTAGTGTGTACTGACGATTCATCCAGCCTATTTAGCACGAGTTGCTGTTGCCACTCAGCGGCTCTCAGGGTAGACAAGGTACAAAAAATTTTTTAAAAATTGTTAACGTATAAGGAGTACCGCATAAAACTCCTAATGACAATTGAAATGTTAATCCCAATTGTGAAAAGGGTCACACTTAAAACTGACCGTTGAGGAACACCATTTTCCTGAATAAAAAACATCTGACACTTCATTACCAACTCTGTACAGGAAACAATGTCCCAATGAAAAAATATATTAAAAAAGGGCCAGATTGCCTCTAAATCTCCATTCATGTAGTTGTTGGCTGCGGATATCATCACTTCCAGCAGTATCAGGTTGTCCATGGTGGAACAGAACTTCCTGAATCTACAATGAGAGCGACTGAGCAGACTTTTAGACTCGAGACATCAGACGAGATGGAAGTTTACCATCCACTCTTGTGTCTTTCCCAAGCACCATGTAAGGGCAAAACTACGTGGCGACAACTTGTCCTTCCCAGGTTTTAAAATAGATATTAATGTCGATTCTTTCCACGAGTAGGGAAAGTATCCCTCGGTCCACATACGGTTAAAAATATCCAGGAGGTACTCTCTAGCATCTTTACTCCTAAGCATCTGGTACTGAATCAAGTCACGCTGTTTTTTTTGAAAGTGTTTAATGCAGACACCAACTCCCAAAATGAAAAGGAGCTTCGTAAGCCTGTGAATCCAATGAGTTGAAGCTTAAAACGTGCCTTTCCAAGGGCGGATCCACCGTTGTGGGCACAATGGGCATGCCCACAACCTTAACCCTAGGATGCATGGTGCCGAAAACACACATGAATGCATATGCAGGGCCTCCAAGGCCCTGCCTAATTTTAAATTTTCGTCGTTTCATATAATCATTTTTTGGAGTTAAATTTATTTCTGTCAAATTTACTGTCATATTGAAAGATTCCTAAGATACAGTAACAGGATCTGGTGGGCCTCATTAACATTTTATTAATTAATTCACTTATAAGTTGCAGTTTACATTTTATAACATTTATTAGAACCAATTTCTTCAATTAAAACATACTCATTATTCACAATATTATGTATATAGGCAATATTTTGACAAAAAGTTATTATTCATTGTTCACATAAAATTTCATTTTTCTTAGTTTTCAACATGTGACAAACAAGAAGCACAAAGAACGCCACTATGTTCCTTACAAATGTTGGTTTTACATTTAATGCATGTCATAGCACTTTTCCTGTGTTTATTATGTGGACAATAATTGCATCTTCTTCTTTTTCCTGAAACAGGTAGTTGGTTCGGCAATATGACATCTTTCTGAACACCACATCTTTGCATGGCATCAACGATTTTCTTTGGAAGATTAGGGATCTGAATACGAAGTTCCATTAGTGGTCTTACCATTTCCTCTGCTAAATCTCTTAGGAACAAACGCCTTTTATCACTTCTTCCACTATGGTATATCAGATGTTGGGCGGAAAATAAAATTTCACTGTTCATTGCTGCAACGTCCATCATATTCATCCATAATGCAAATGGCCATCTTCTTGTTTGTCTCTTGCAAGTGTAATAACGAATTTTCTGGTCCATTTGATCTACTCCACCCTTCGTAGAGTTATAGAACTTTATTATATCTGGTTTCTTTTTTGCATGAGTTTCATCAATGTTTCTGTCGTGATGCATTGTGCTAATGAGAACTACAGACTTTTTCTTTTTGGGAACATAACTCACCATTGTAATGTCACCTCTAAATGCAAACAAAGAGGAATGAATCGCTCTTGAGGCTGATGGTTTCATCTCATTAGGAATTTCTGGTTTATTTTGTTTGATTGTTCCCACCACTGTAATTTGCTTCTGAAGCATCTCTTCTGCCAGCTGGACACTAGTAAAGAAGTTGTCAACAGTAATGTTTTTTGATGATCCTTCAATGCTTTTAGCAAGATCTTTCACCACATTCAATCCAAGATTTTTCTGAATAGGTTCATGCGGCTTCCTTCCCGTGTAAACAATTCCGTCTAAAGCATATGCAGATGTAGCATCACATAACCAAAATATTTTTATGCCATACTTGGCTGGTTTAGAGGGCATATACTGGGCGAAGCTGCAATTTCCACGGAATGGGACTAGCTGTTCGTCAACTGTGAGCGAATCATTGGGAATCATTTTATTTCTACACTTGTCAAGAAATAGTTCCCACACATAACGAACAGCTGCAAGTTTGTCATCTGCAGATCGAGCTTCACGGGTACGCCTGTCATCAAATCTAATCATTCTCCTTATATCCTCAAATCTATTTACTGACATGGTGGCCTTATATGTAGGATTTGCCTTTTCATCCAAGAATAATTCTCTAATAGGGACATCCCAACTCTTCTCAACACCAGAAAGCAGTAAAAGACCAAGAAAACCCTACATTTCAGCAAGCGAAACGTTTTTCCACGTTTTACCACGCAAAGCAGCCACTCTTCTGCCTTCAATATTTGTGCAGTTGAGATTTCCTCTAGTATTTCCTTGGAGATGAAATAGTCCCAGGCATCCTTAGGTTTACATGTTTTCAAACCACGGGCTGGACCAGGTGCCTTCTTTACGATATTATGGACAGGTGTACGAAAAGTTGCAGGAGGTTCTAATTTCCAAATCGTTCCATTCCGACTAATGTATGTGTGGTCTTCTATACCTTTTTGTGGTGGTTCTTCATTTTTAGACTCTGATGAAGTAATATTATCGGAAGGACTGTCATCTGCCTCAATATTCACATCTGCAGGTTCATTGGCTGATTCTTCACTACTTGCATCTTCAAAAATATTTCCTTCCTCGCTAGAATCATCTTCTTCAAACCACTGAGCCACAACACTTTCAAAATTAGCTGCATTTGCACGTACTGACTCTCTTGCTTTGCGTGTCGAAGTCATAGCAAAAGACGTGTCCCTCGAACAGCAGCTTGTGCAGCACTAAACGAGTCATACTCGTAACAATATGGACCTTGCAGCAACAAACAAACTACAGTTACAATGAGGCTGACAAGAGCAGCACAGGATAACAATACTATGCAATAATAAAACATTTCGTAGCAAAAAGATCAATGATACACCGACATCGCCAATATGTGAAAGCAGTGTGTATTATTTTTTAGTTACTACTCCAGCTACTGCTGCTGTTGGCACTCCAGTTGCTGGAAATACTACTACAGTTATTGTTGAATTAATAACTGCTCCCAAACAAATGTTGAAGACAATATAGGCTAAAGAACATTTATAAATATGTGAGGGCTTCTGAAGCCCTGCTTATGCATTCACGGTGTATGGGTAAACGTATAGAATTATACAGAAAACTTAAAAAGGTATCTCGTTCAGACTTGGTAGGAGGAATGTCACAGTGTTAGTGAAAAAGTACTAGAAAGCAGTTTAAAATCAAACAAAAAATTACAGATTTTAAAAAAAAATGAAGACATACAAGGGCCTCGGAGGCCCTGTATATGCATCCTAGGGTTAATAGACTTGTGACATCACACTTTTACGGTATATTGAGATCGATAGGCTGATTATAATAACCGATATGCCTTAGTAAAATTTAAAAAAAAAACACACAATAAATCATGAACGCAGCAAAGAGCCATAGACGATATGCTGACACTTTATGTCACATTTTTGACAACATAATATCCGTTTCTTTTTTGGCACATGAATACTTGTATTAGGAAAAAGAGATGACTATGGGCCGGGTAAGCACACTCGCGCAGACATATAAGCGTGTGTTGTGTTGTATGCATGCACATGAACATTGTTAGCCGTGCCGCCAAAACTTCCGAGCCGCCGCTTGGTCGCGTGGCGCTACGCTACTGGCGCTGACTTTAGTAGTTTGTTTGTAGTGTCAAACATAGGCAACCTAACATAACCCAAAAAGTTTACTTTATAAAGTTTTTTATTAATGCCAGTCGGGGTAAATTACTCTGATTGCTTTTTCGACATAATATATATTGTTGTATCATGGTAAGTTACTTTAATTAAATTATTTCTATTCTATCGCTCTAATGCAAAGCCTTACTCTATGTATCACCATTTGTAACTTTGTTTTATAATAAAACGAAGTAACAAATGATGCAATAAAACATTTATTGCATTATGTAAGACTGGAGATTTTCTCGGCGTTGTAAATGAATAAAATTTTCTCGGGTAGCTAGCCGAGTTAGTACATCGTTTGACCACGACGTTTCGGCGGTCACAAACTCTGCCGCCATTGTCAAGTGTACTAACTCGGCTAGCTACCCGAGAAAATTTTATTCATTTATTGCATTGTTTATTGATTTGTTATTTGTTTGTGTGGTATGGCTGGCTGTGGTTACCAAAAGTTTGTTTTCTTGGTTGGGGAGGTTTTTATAGCGTTTAATAATAGACAACTATTAACTAAGTACCTATCTATTAAATTAAATCCTACAGTTACTCTCGCATATTTCGCAGCTATGCATTTAATGTAATAAAAGCCCACTAATTCAATTATTAGGTACATATTTATAGAGCATTTCATGCTATCTCGACTAAACATTTCGATTTTCATTTAATTTTTAATTAGAACAAATTTTATTGTATTTTTCTATTCTGTGATATATGTAATACCTCATACCTATAAATAATTGCTTATGTTAATTATACACAAAGAAAGATCGAAACTGACAGTAAGGGGTCATCCATAAACCACGTAGCTCGGTCGGGGGGAGGAGGGTGTTGGGCAGAAGGCTACTCTGCACTACGTGGGGGGGAGAGAGGGAGGGGGGTCCAAGCCGGGCTACGTAGCTTCCATCCATTTTAGTAGTCACAACTGAAATAAGGTACAGCAACGTGTTTCGCCATTTTTCAATCTGAGGACCAGCAAATTGTCAAAAATATTTCTCCCGACTACTATGGGAGTAAATTTTTTAATAGGCTATGTGTATATTATTAACAACTAGGACATATTTTATCGTAACATTATAACACAATAAATCTAAAAGAATATTTTGAAACCGTATGGATTTACAGCTATGAAGCGAATTATTAAAAGTTAATTACATATTAACCAGACTCTTAATATTAAATAACGAATTGAATATTAGTGTTACTGCAGGCTGGTACCACCCACCTACATGCACAAAATAAATGAAAGTAGACCTGACAATTTTCATTACAGCTTCACCACTTTTATGTTACCAATCCTACCACGTACCGCGATACCTCGCGCCTACTAGAAGATCCTCTGAGAAAACAATTAATTAATTGTTAGACGAATGGCTTTTGTTAGGGTTATGGAGAATGAACTGAAATTCTGTTTATTAAAACACTTCACATTTCATGACATGACTCGCGGCCAAGTACCAGAATGATGGAAATGAATAAGCTATTCAACAATTCTGACGTCCTCTTATCCCGGAAATTCCAGATTTTTTCCTGATCACTGAAGTGTTATTACCTTTCCAAAAGTTGGGCTTATAGGTTTTATTCACTTATAGAATAATATTTACAAATACGGTGTATAAATTTATTAAACTTTGCCTGCGGACCACCTGAACCTACCACTAGAGGATGAGAAACACTGGGGCACAGAATACACAACAACATGTCGATATTATTTCCGTAACTTAATCATTTGTGTATTTTTAGATACGCTATGTACTAACAGTGCCGAGCGTGCAACTTTTCTGCTCAGTTGGTAGGGGGCGTCAGGCGTGTTTGAACTAGATAACATTCTCTAATTTTACGCTAGCGTCATCAATTGTAAATTCAATATACAAATATTAACACTAGCATATGTCTGTTGTGATTATTGCCGTCTCAGCGCTGTGAGATCAAAAGTATATCGCCGAGCGCTCGCAAACAATGCAGCTGCACCACACCAGAAACTGAAATAATGGGTGCCGAAAGCGCCTAAGCAGAGTCTTGCAACAAATCATAAATCGTATTCTCCAATATCGAATAACATGTAGCAGTACACAAAGCATATAGAGATTTTTAACCATTGAATGATTCAAATTGTATTTTCAATTCGCTGCTTTATGCCGCCGCCATTTGTTGCCCACTGCTGTCGCCTCTCTGCATCATAGCACGATATGGCCCTGTTTAAGTACGAGAAATGTATCCGTACATTTGTAATTTACCTGTTTACTTCCCAATCCCGCATGTCTTAACATATGACCCAGCATCCCGTCTTTTCTCTCCGTGAGACTTTTCCTCAAATTTCTGTCCTCGCCCGTATTTCGAAAACACGCTCATTTTATACTTTATAGTCCGTACCCGCG
Source organism: Vandiemenella viatica (assembly GCA_031002005.1). Classification (NCBI taxonomy): domain Eukaryota; kingdom Metazoa; phylum Arthropoda; class Insecta; order Orthoptera; family Morabidae; genus Vandiemenella; species Vandiemenella viatica. The sequence continues at coordinate 6,406,787 of JARYHS010008074.1, read as the reverse complement.
ACTTCGTACGCGTAGATTAAGAATTTTTTTAACCAGAATTAAATATAGAAAGTTGTTGGTAACGAAGGATTGGTCCCAAACAATATCGAGTCGGAATAATATGATAGGAAAGCTATCACTATATCATTGTATCGTCGAACCTGTCTCTTGAAGAGAATCAATTTCCAACATATTTCTGTCACCATTCGATAAGGTCTCAAAATTTCGTGACTACAACTGTTAATCATACTGGAAAAAATATCCTGTGCCCTTCATACAGATTTCCTTATAAAATTCCATCACAACGATATAGCCATTTAGTCGTCAAAACGTAACAAAAAGAAAGAGATTTACTTCGGTATTTATAATAATACTAGCTGCTACCCACGACTTCGTTCGTGATTGTGAAGAATTCATATTGACAGCTATAGACATCTAACCACCATAGTGCACGATGGGAGACTCGATACTATTACCACACACAAATACCAGTCTTCTGCGCTATGTAGTTCCGGCAGCAAAGTAAAATTAACGGATACACACAAGTCTTAGGATGAAATACGAAAATATTCGTGATCGACCAATTTCAAACACCATATCTCACGCACTCCCACAGTTACCGAATTTCGGCCAACGTTGTGATCGATGGGAGACTCTGTGTTACGACCACACACAAACGCCAGTGATCTGCGATTGATAGTTTTCACTTAAAAGTGATACACCGAGACACATGCGTCTTTGGAAGAAATATGAAATTACCGCATCTCGACCATTTTCATCCCCCATATCTTACACACCCCATAGCTACAGACATCTAACAACCATACTGCACGACAACAGACACGATTCTACTACCACACATTAACACCAATGCTCTATGCTATGTAGTCTTGGCAGAAAAGTGAAATCTACGGAGACACATGCCTTTCGTCGAAATACGAAAATATCCTTGTGCGGCCACTTACAACCACCATATCTCGCACACAACCACAGTTTCTGAAATTCGGCCGCTGTTGTGATCGAAAGGTGACCCTGTGTTACTACCACACACAAACGCCAGAGATATGTGATGTATAGGTTTCGCTGAAAAGTGATACACCATGACACTTTTGTCTTTGGCAGAAATATGAAATTGCCACAGGACGACCACATTCAACCCCCATATCTCCCACACCCCCATAGCTACCGAAATCTAACAACAATAGTGCACTACATGAGATACGATTCTAATACCAAACACAAACCCCAATACTCTATGCTGTGTTGTTGTGGCAGAAAAGTGACATATGCGGAGACAGTCGAAATACGAAGATATCCTTGGTCGGCCACTTACAACCAACATATCTACCACAGTACCACAGTTTCTGAAATTTGGCCGCTGTTGTGATCGAAAGGTGACTCTGTGCTACAACTTCACACAAACGCCAGTTATCTGTGATCTATAGTATTCGCTGAAAAGTGATACACCATGACACTTTTGTCTTTGGCAGAAGTATGAAATTGCCACAGGTCGATCACTTTCAACCCACATACGCCAGTTATCTGTGATCTATAGTTTTCGCTGAAAAGTGATACACCATGACACTTTTGTCTTTGGCAGAAGTATGAAACTGCCACAGGTCGATCACTTTCAACCCCCATTTCACCCACACCCCCATAGCTACCGACATCTAACAACCATAGTGCACTACATGAGATACGATTCTAATACCAAACACAAACCCCAATACTCTATGCTGTGTAGTTGTGGCAGAAAAGTGACATATGCGGAGACAGTCGAAATACGAAAATATCCTTGGTCGGCCACTTACAACCACCATATCTACCACAGTACCACAGTTTCTGAAATTTGGCCGCTGTTGTGATCGAAAGGTGACTCTGTGCTAACAACTTCACACAAACGCCAGTTATCTGTGATCTATAGTATTCGCTGAAAAGTGATACACCATGACACTTTTGTCTTTGGCAGAAGTATGAAATTGCCACAGGTCGATCACTTTCAACCCCCATTTCTCCCACACCCCCATGGCTACCGACATCTAACAACCATGGTGCACTACATGAGATACGATTCTACTACCAAACACAAACACCAATGCTCTATGCTATGTAGTTGTGGCAGAAAAGTGACATATGCGGAGACAGTCGAAATACGAAAATATCCTTTGTCGGCCACTTACAACCACCATATCTACCACAGTACCACAGTTTCTGAAATTCGGCCGCTGTTGTGATCGAAAGGTGACTCTGTGCTACTACTACACACAAACGCCAGTTATCTGTGATCTATAGTTTTCGCTGAAAAGTGATACACCATGACACTTTTGTCTTTGGCATAAGTATGAATCTGCCACAGGTCGACCACTTTCAACCCCCATTTCTCCCACACTTCCATAGCTACCGACATCTAACAACCATAGTGCACTACATGAGATACAATTCTACTACCAAACACAAACACCAATGCTCTATGCTATGTAGTTGTGGCAGAAAAGTGACATATGCGGAGACAGTCGAAATACGAAAATATCCTTGGTCGGCCACTTACAACCACCATATCTACCACAGTACCACAGTTTCTGAAATTCGGCCGCTGTTGTGATCGAAAGGTGACTCTGTGCTACTACTACACACAAACGCCAGTTATCTGTGATCTATAGTTTTCGCTGAAAAGTGATACACCATGACACTTTTGTCTTTGGCAGAAGTATGAAACTGCCACAGGTCGACCACTTTCAACCCCCATTTCTCCCACACTTCCATAGCTACCGACATCTAACAACCATAGTGCACTACATGAGATACGATTCTAATACCAAACACAAACCCCAATACTCTATGCTGTGTAGTTGTGGCAGAAAAGTGACATATGCGGAGACAGTCGAAATACGAAAATATCCTTGGTCGGCCACTTACAACCACCATATCTACCACAGTACCACAGTTTCTGAAATTTGGCCGCTGTTGTGATCGAAAGGTGACTCTGTGCTACAACTTCACACAAACGCCAGTTATCTGTGATCTATAGTATTCGCTGAAAAGTGATACACCATGACACTTTTGTCTTTGGCAGAAGTATGAAATTGCCACAGGTCGATCACTTTCAACCCCCATTTCTCCCACACCCCCATAGCTACCGACATCTAACAACCATGGTGCACTACATGAGATACGATTCTACTACCAAACACAAACACCAATGCTCTATGCTATGTAGTTGTGGCAGAAAAGTGACATATGCGGAGACAGTCGAAATACGAAAATATCCTTTGTCGGCCACTTACAACCACCATATCTACCACAGTACCACAGTTTCTGAAATTCGGCCGCTGTTGTGATCGAAAGGTGACTCTGTGCTACTACTACACACAAACGCCAGTTATCTGTGATCTATAGTTTTCGCTGAAAAGTGATACACCATGACACTTTTGTCTTTGGCAGAAGTATGAAACTGCCACAGGTCGACTACTTTCAACCCCCATTTCTCCCATACTTCCATAGCTACCGACATCTAACAACCATAGTGCACTACATGAGATACGATTCTACTACCAAACACAAACACCAATGCTCTATGCTATGTAGTTGTGGCAGATAAGTGACATATGCGGAGACAGTCGAAATACGAAAATATCCTTGGTCGGCCACTTACAACCACCATATCTACCATAGTACCACAGTTTCTGAAATTCGGCCGCTGTTGTGATCGAAAGGTGACTCTGTGCTACTACTACACACAAACGCCAGTTATCTGTGATCTATAGTTTTCGCTGAAAAGTGATACACCATGACACTTTTGTCTTTGGCAGAAGTATGAAATTGCCACAGGTCGACCACTTTCAGCTCCCATATCTCCCACACCCCCATAGCTACCGACATCTAACAACCATAGTGCATGACAGGAAAGACGATTCTAATACCACACACAAACACCAAAGGTCTATGTTATGTAGTTGTGGCAGGAAAGAGAAGTATACGGAGATACGAATTTTTGGTCGAAATATGAAAACGCCCTGCACTGACCAACTTTAATCATTGTATCTCCCACATCCCCACAGCTATCGGCATTCTGCCAACGTTGTGCACAACAGGAATCTCCATGCTACTTCCACCCACAAACATCAGTGATCTGTGCTAGGTAGTGGTGGCTGAAAAGTGAAATATAGGAAAAAACACGTCTATTTATATATATATATAAGATTACTGTGGTTCACACTCACACACTGACTGCGAACAACACCTGAGGGATCATTATAACGTAAAAAAGTGTACACCTTCAACATTGCAAGACTACCTACGATTTGCCTCTGATTGCACCCCTACCTTTGTGATATCTACAACTTAAAATTCAATCCGAATAACCGACGGCCAAACCGTGACTCTTACGATCAAAAACAATTTTTAAAAATCTTAGCCTCCACGAAGATTTGAACCGGAGACCACGATGTTGGTAAGCAAGCGCTTTAGCCGCTGAGCTGCCAGCCCACTTCACGGAAAAACGGTACGGAGACTTCTACATCCAACGTGTCTGTCTACCGCCGTATTTCGAAGTTATGAGACAAAATGTGTTATTTACACAGATAATTTTTCAACCAAATGTAGACGGTATTTTTCTCCTTGTTTCAAAGGATAAGTGTGCAAAGTTTCATCGAGATCGGATGAAAACTGTGGATTTGTATGAAAAACAAACAAACTAACAAACAAACCAACAAACATACATTCATCTTTATATATAAAGATCTGTCCTCTTAATTTTCAGTGTACTTCTGTAGCATCACATTTCAAAGTTTGAATTTCATTTTTTATAGTTTTCATTAAGACCGAAATTCATTACCAAACAATACTTTTTCCCGTGCAGAGTGTTATAAAGAGTTCTTTCTGAGTCCTAGACCATAATAATTGAAACTTTTTCCATCGCTAGCTATTCCTCTTTCATCATTCCTGCTTCACCCATCAGTTGCAATACTGCTTTCCAAATAACAGAATTTATTTATGTGTCCTGTTAGGTGTAAACCTGTTTTTTAATATCATTACTTGACTAGTTTTGGTACCTACTTTCGCACAGGAATGATGAATGGATAAATAATTGTTTCTAGCTGACTTATAATTATTTATAATGTATGATTAAAATAGCTAGATCTGGCAATGATTAATTAAACTGTGATAAATTAAATTAACAACAATAGCATAATAATTTTGGAAACCATCAAAATATTACTCACTAGCAGTTACCCGCGACTTCGTCCGCGTTGAAAAGTTGTAATATAAGATTTTCTTGAGAGGTCTGGTTGCTCAGTGGTTAGGGCGTCCAACTGGAGATGGAAAAGTCCCCAGCTTGAATTCCAGTCTTGGCGAGGATTTTCAAAGGTCCCTAGCTCGACCTTCACCTCTGGCATAGGTTGGTGTGTGATGTGAATTACGCCAGAATGCTCACTTTGTTCTGATTCCGTGTTGAACTGTGGGTCCTCTATGTCCGGTAGGATTACTGGGTTACGTTAAGAGGCTACGAAAGGGACTGATTCCGGAGACGTAAAGAAGTCTTGTCACCAGGTCAATACGACCATACAGTTTATTTAAGAGCTATTTTTATTAGTAATAGTAGTAATAAATGTTGCAATAAAATAACAAAAATCTATTTATGTTCCACAACTACTTCACTGAATTGATAAAGCAGTAAAAATATTCAGTTTGTAAGGAGTATTTTCAGTTTAATATATCCGTATATACAATATTGAGGATTTGTCTCCTAGGTTTTGGCTATTTTCATAGCCCTAGTTTTCTTAAATTTCTTGGAAATGTTTGAATTTCGTTTACCCAACATCTCTTAAAATTACTAATTTCATCACGCGAATAAAAATGAATATAGTTTTAATTAATGGAAGCTCAAAACGTCAAAATATTAGCAATACATTGATGGAATAGACTAAATATCAACAACAAAAAAATACTAACATCCAAACAGCAAATAAATACTTAAGTGGCCCAAGGACGTTCATTTCCATTAGTGAAATTGCGATACTAAAAATGAATATTTTGATTTGCATTGAGTACTGAAAAAAAATCTTTAAAAAAGAAGAACTTAATTTCCTCTTTGAATATTTTTTTTTTTTTTTTTAGGATATATTGGTTCCATCAACAGAAATTTACATATTATAGTAGTAAGTAATAGTAGTAATTGATTCTTTTATCCATAATAATCAGAGGTATTGCGGTAATGGTTTCTCTATCTCTGGAAACAACTGAATTGCCTATATACCAGTTTACTATAGTTCATTCGTTTCGATCCATTAATTCTGCGCTAAAATATAAATTTCAATAGTAAAGTAGTAATAGATTGTTTCTTCATATTCGGTTTCTTATTCTGCATACAGAATATAATGACTACCGGCGAATTACCACTCCGCTTTTCCGCCACTCCACTACGGTATCTGAATAAAACATTGATAAATTTAACAAATTTACTTCGGGCAACGCCGCATGGTTCTGCTAAATCGTCCAAGCTTAATATAGATCTTTTGATACAATATCGGTACAAAGCGATACATGATGTCACTAAAATGGCGCTCATGAAAGAAGCTTAATAACTAATAATGTTTCAGTTCTCATTCTGGCCCAGGCTGCGTTTTAAAATTACCGCTAGAAAATCAAAGCTTCTATCACTCGCACATTAATACATTCACTATATTGTATGTTAGTGACGTCATGAATAGCGAAATAAACTTGACTTATTATTAACGCAGTAAATTAAATACTGAATACGTCTAAAACTACATTCAGCCGCATGAACTATGTCGTCAGCTTCATGACAGTTATTGAGGTAACGTAATTAAAAAATTTATGCTAAAATGCTTTTAACTTACAGTGTACAACGGAAAGTCCACAATTCTCTACGATCGTTAAAATTGCAGGTCAAATGTACATCGCGATAAAGTGACTTTTATTGCTCGTGATTTAGTAAGGTGTATAATGAAATTAATTGTGATAGTAATTTATGATATACTAATTAGGAATTTTGATACAGAAAATTCTGTTACCACTCAAAATGTAGGTCCAGAGCATTTAATGTGTTGAGATGTGTTCGTATCGTTTGATTTTGTAGCGGCAGTATTAGCAGAAATGTGGATTGGTTGAAATGCTGCCTGGACCAGAATGTTTTTTGTTACAGCGGATGGCAGAAGGAATTTAGTTGTTATGCTCCGTGCAAATGAGGTGTATTGTGTTGTAAACGACTTTCAGTGTTACTTCATGAAACAATAAGTTTCTACATTAGCCCATTGAATACATTCGTTTTAAGTGTAGCGTTCGATAGATATTTGCAGAATATTGAACAATAAATAAAAAGCAGTACTATTCGTACAAAAATTCTTAACAAAAAATAAAAAGGGTTAGTTAAGTTTTAAATTTCGGCAAAAATAATTTGTAATACACAGACTGTATAGTAACAAAAAAGAAACAGGAAATAACCGAGATAGAATGGAATCCTTTACATTTTTATAAATACGACATTTGGGGCACGACCATTTTGCACTTTCAGTGAACCGACTTTCGTGCTGGTATACTCATAGCATTTTACTTTTTTTCCAAGCTTTGATTTTTTATATTTATTATAACGCATATATTATGAACGAAATTATGGTTAATATTTGATGTGTCATAGTATTCTATGTACGCAAATGAAAATATCTCATTGCGAACTTGACAACAGAACCTACCTTTCTTTTTTTAATTTAAGGTTAAGAACAGATTTATATTTCCTGCTTCAAAACTATTATTTGTCAAGTGCGTCAGTTTTATGGCTTTTAAACTAAACACAAACTTGCATATGTAAGTAGGTTTTTGCTATTATTTCTGACTTTGAGAAGTAGTGTTTGCGATTTACTTAAAAAGCAAAGAGTAAACGTGGCACGGCTATCTACGAAGTAGGAAACTCTTTGTTGCTTCCGAAGTGATATTAACGGCAATTTATAAAAGAACTATGCGTTTTTGCGGGATAAATTCTATCCTATTGCACTTCGCACGCAATTAACTGACTTCATGCCAAATTTCATTCAAATATGTTGAGTTATTAAGGCGTGATTGACTGCCAACGTACATCCAAACACACATCCGAACTTTCTCATTTTCTCATTTATAGATATATAGATATCAAAGTGTTTTAATAGCGGTGATTACAGGTTTTTGTAACATTGACTGTACGCAACTGTGGTATCATATCTCAGTCCATCCTCAGTCATAGCTGGTTAGCCATTAATTTGAGGAAAAATAATCATCCTATTTTTCTATTTCATTTAAGTGATATAACGCTTATTGAAATACGAGGCGCGTCCAGAAAGTAAGTTCCGTTTGGTAATAAAATGAAATTGTACACAGATACAGAAGAAATTTTTATTGCACAAAATTCTACAACTCTTTTCCACATAACTGCCGAAATTTTGCAGGCATTTGTCATAGCGTTTCACCAGGTTTTGTGTACCTTCTTCATAGAAATCTGCCGCCTGTGTCTTCAACCAGTTGGAAACAGTTTCTTTCAGCTCGTCGTCATTGGTGAAGTGATGACCGCCAAGGAAAGACTTGAGATGTAAGAACAGATGAAAGTCTTGCCAGTTCTTCTGTAACCAAAGGTGGACGCCCACTTCGTTCTTCATCGTGCACATCACTACGCCCGCCAATGAACTGTCGGACCCATCTTCTCACCATCGAATCACTCATCGCATTTGGTCCGTAAACACCGCAAATTTGCCGATAAATTTCACTTGGTTTCACTTTCCTCACATTCAGAAACCGTATCACAGACCTGATTTCACAGGCGGCGGGATTTTCAATCAACGCCGACATTTCAAACAAGCACAACAAAGCGTACGTAACTGACTGCGATCTCGAAATGGCGGACGTTCTTCCCCTTGATACACATCGTCTACAGCACATGTGCGGAACTGCAATCGCAGCGCTGCAGCGGAGATAAATTGAAACGGAACTTACTTTCTGGACGCGCCTTGTATTTTGTTGCGTTAAATTTAAGTAGGTTACGAAATGAGGAATTATTGCATATAACAACGGTAAAACATCCATCAAAATAAATATTTAAATAAATGAAAGTTCAATAAATTTGTGCTTCATAATTAATCGAGTAGTTATCACCTAATAATGAAAGATTAAAACTTAAAAAATGTCTGGAGGAGGGTCAATTCTGTTATTTCTTCCCCGAATTTTTGGATATTTCATTTTTTAAAGAAAAAAGTATTCAATGTTAAAGTTTCATTTCTTTGTAAAAACCTTCCTTGGCGCACGGATCAAATGTTTAAATACTCCAGATATTCCAGAATTTGTAGTAATTTGTTAGTTTCACCATTTTCTTCTGAATTTCTAAAGGAAAAAGGGGGGGGGGGCAGCAGAGTCCAAAATGGAGATACGTGGTTTATGGACTATCCCTAACAGAACAGAAAATAGATTCAGTTCAGGTAGGTAATATGCCTACCTTTTACATAAGTCACAGCCCTACAGCTAATCTAAATTTAACCTAACCTACAATAAATTAAAAAAAACCTGTCTTACCTCCCAACAATTCTTAAGATTTTTGAAAAGCTGGCTTGTGCATTGCATGTTGTTTTGAATTTTTCCTGCATTGTTTGTTTCACAGGGTGATGAAGTTGAGCGTATTATTGTGGAGAATAAGGGTGATGGTGGTGGTACAAGTGGCTCTAAGCGGAGTTATAATACTGCTTCGAAGCGAAAGATTGACACATATTTCTTAAAAAAACCTGAGTACTGGTAGTGAAATTGATAGTCCTCCATCTGAAGTGATTTAGATATTGCTTCTTCTTCAGATCAGTCCACGTCTACAGCTTTAACAGCGTCATCATCATCAACCATATCTAGTGGATTGTCGTTGAACTATGAATTTGCTTCAGATATTAGAAACTATATTTCTAAAAAAAAAAAAAAAAAAAAAAAAAAATTACCTGTTGCAACTAAAGCTGCACTATTAGAAAAACATTGGGTGCCTTCACCTAACTTGCAAAAACACGGAAAAATCTTGAAAAATTCCATTGGCTTGTGTTGTCACATAAAGATCAGGGACTGTATTGCAAATATTGTGTCTTATTTATCAACCCCTGGACGTCTTGTGTCAAAACCATTGAAAGCCTTTAACATCTTATTAGGTGAAGGCGGGTTATTACTGCAACATCAACGTAATCATTACCATAAGTGGGAAGAACTTTTTGGCGTATTATCATAAACCTGAGGACCTGAGGTTGATATTGCTAACCAAATTTCTACTCAAAGAAAGACTCAAGTGGCAGAAAACAGAGATCTTTTACGACCAATTATAAAAAAAATAATATTGTGTGGTCGTCAAAATATACCATTACGTGGCCATCGAGACGATGGCCAGATTTTTTATCACGAACACCATTCATAGAGACGCCTCCTCTTCAGAAGGAAATTTTCGAGCTATGTTGAAATTTATAATAGATACAGGCGACTCAGTTCTCAAACGCCATTTATCATCAACAAGTTCTACAGCGACTTACATAAGCAAAACTGTACAGAACGAACTTATAGACATTTGTAAAGAACAGATTCAGGAAACTATTTTACAAAACGTGAAAAAAGCTAAGTTTTTCGCTATTCTTTTTGACGAGACTACAGATATTTCTCATACCGAACAGATGAGTCTATCATTCAGATATTTTAATGATGGTTTTATTAAGGAAGATTTTTTATGCTTTAATGTGAAGAAAGAGATAGCTCAGACGGCACAAAAGAATTACAGTTGACAGGCACCGCATTAGCGAAAATTGTGGAAAATCTTTGCTATAAATTTGATATAGATTTATCTTTTTGTGTAGAAATAGGAACTGACAGCTGTTTAGTAATGGCAACCGACGCAAAAGGTGCTGTTCAGGAACTCTCTAAAAAAGCAATTCACGCAAAACGTTGTCCTTGTAGCAATCATGTTTTAAACAACTCCTTGGCCAAGTCATCAAACGTCGCTTCGTGTAGAAACACAACCGGGACAATAAAAAAAATCGTAGCGTTTGCTAACGCTTCTGCAAAACGTCATAGAGTATTCTCAGTTCAAAGTATATGCGGGACACGATGGGCTGAAAGGCACGACGGCCATTTACAATTCCAGGGTGATAATATGGTTAAAATTTGTAACGCCCTGGAGAGAATATCGACATGGCAAGATAACACTTCAAGTGACGCCCACTGTCTCTTACAAACACTACGCAGCTCTGATTTTATTATATCATCGACATGCCTAACCGATATTCTAGGTAACGAAACAAACATGACACAACGATTTATACGTAAGATTTTTTTCGTTAAGGAAGGTTATAAAATGATTTTTTATATGTATTTTAGGAACTACAGTTTCGTTGAGCCGATTTCTGCAAACTGCTTCGGTCGACATCAAAAGAGCCACCGATGCAGTGATGGATGTCATGGAAGTATTACGATCGAAACTCCAAAACGCCGAGTCTGTATTCAAGCAATTACTTTCAGAGGCGACAGAGCAAGCAAAACAGTTGGCTGTTACATTAAAATCCCCACGTACAGTTCAAAGGCAAACAAACAGGTCCAATTATGAGGCGAAATTGGTGGAAGAGTACTTTCGGAAATCAATCTGCATACCTCTATTAGATTCCATTATTAATGATTTGGAGGAGAGATTGTCTCGGGAGGTACTCGACCTATTTCATTTGGGAGTTTTTCTACCTAACCCAAATTTTAGTATAAGGGACTGCAATATCGATATCGAGACTGTGAAAGTGAAAAAAGTGGTCCAGATGTATCGCCTATTCATTAACAATAGTGAATCAACTGTTATAAATGAATACCAACTCCGGATGACCAAATCGAAAAGAGAATGTAAGAACAATTCGGTCATACCAGACTCGGTAGCTCATCTCATTGAAGCATGTGACCAAGATTTGTACCCTAACATAAAAATTTTCTTACAAATACTGGTAACTCTCCCGGTCAGCGTAGCTACCGCAGAGAGATCGTTCTCTACTCTTCACAGAATAAAATCTTAAATATACAAAAAGATGTAAACCTGGATATCGATAAAATTACCAACGTTTTCGCGAAAAAGAAATGTAAGCTTGAATTTGTAATTTAAGTAAGCACCTAAATAAAGTTATTTAATGTAAAATGTTTCCTAGCATTTAATTTAATTTGATATCCTTTGAAAATGTAAAGAAAAAAATATCAAAATCGGTTCAGTAGTTGTAATGTAAGATACCTATTTACCCAGTCTATTGTATATTGTCTACGTATATTGGCTTACTGGTTGCTAGAAAAAAAAAATACAATTTATTGATTGAAATTGGTTTGGTATTTAATCGAAACTGCTTAATTATTTTAATTGGACGAAATCGGGTCTGACTTCCTCCAATGATTAGTTCCATTCCTAAGGCCAAAGTCCTGATGCGCGTACAAAAGGAAATAATCACATTCAAAAGTGGTTCACGAATTATGCATGATTGTTCATGAGCGAGTTCGTACTCCGACTCGCACTTCGTCGATTTTTCGGGTAGCTGTGCCCATAACCTTTTTTGGGCAGCAATTCTTCTGCTGAACCATTGGGTCTAATCTGGCAGATGAAGTGATGGCAGCAAAGTACTCTGCCATCCTACATTATTCTTCACTTTACTACATGCCCTTCATCCAGTAATCCACAAACTGGTGGGCGAGAGCACCTTCCAGATATATGGCAGATCGACTCCCATTCTTTAGAAAATGTTGTGGAAGGGTTAATTGTGCTCACAAAGTTCTGCCACTACCTTCCCTTGCTCTCCTTAATTACACAACGTGCCCTACCTCTTGCAAACATGGAACACTGCTAGGATGTAGGCTGGGAATCACTTCTGTGTCCCTTTGTCCTCTATCCTTTCACGTGACGGAGGACAACCGAATGGCAGATGAGTTGATAGTCGGCTTCACTGATATTCCATTTGCTTTGGGCATTTCCTTCTCCACGTCCAAAGTACATGCATCTGTATTGGGAAGTAGTCACTTCCGTGGAGGTCACAATTCACTTCCAAATGCACAGTGTCTGCAACTGAAGGGGAGCACAAGGAAAGGTCAACAGCAGAGAATGAACCGGCAGCAGTAGTGAAATGTCTCTTTGACGGGCCAATTTAATGGGACCGTGTATCCTCACTGCCACTGCCTGTAGACAGGCTCGAAGTGGACAGTGTTTTGGGTTGACACAGCCCCCGCTCCCTACGATCGATCACCCTCGTTATAGTCCTTACTGTATAGGTCACATCCTCTTATCACTGGGTGGTGTGTTGGTCTAAAATGTGTCTTGTAAGGAGACACACATTCATTTAGACCATGTCTTTGTGAGTCATAAACCCATTCATGTTCCACTCAAGTATTGGAGGCTAGTTAGACCTGGTTTGGTTGGGTCTTCACTTGTTGTCCGGTGAGGCATGGGACTAAGTTCGTCCACCAGCATTTCAAAATCTCCAGGGTCCGAAGATGCAACGAAAGCCCACTGCTTTTTATGCCCTGGCTTCTTCCCCTTTTCTCCCTACCATCCTGTCACCTGGGAGGTAAGGAAGAGGGGCCATTTTACAAACAGAGCAGGTCCATCTGCTTGAACTTTGGACCTCATATCTTCTGTTGTTCGCCTATTGCATTGCTGGAAGCAGATAGTTGTGTAGTGCTTATTTTAAATTCATGCCGTCATTGCTGGAGGGTTTAATTTTTGAAACTGATACTATAGTGGTCATGGTAGCAGATGTGCTGCCACCACCGTCCGCTGTATTAGATGTCAAGACCTTCACGAGTTTTACACCACACTTGCCCTCACATGAGCATGAAGTACTCATGCCCATGTCTGCAATGGATGTCTTTGTAGCAACACTTGTTTTCCTGACGGGATCTGAATTTATCTTGGCAAAGCTAGATGTGAAAATGGGGGCGGCTAAGGCATTAACATCCTCCTTTGCCTCACCATAAAATATTGTGTGTTTGGTCTCCATTCTTCTAGATACACTCAACGCTCCCTGTTCCAGGCTGGATGCGACCCTGAGCAGTTGACACACAGTGGAGTTGACCAAACCCATGGACTTGAAACAGCACATCGGGTCCGATACTTATAAGCAGACATTCGGGTGCAAATATCCGGCTTTTACTGCCTTTGACAACGTTGGAGTGTCAAACGCCAGGACGAAGGTGGTAGACTTTACAATAGTGCCTATCACCCTTCGTGACGAACTTAGGTCACTTTTTCACTTTCCACTCCTTAAGAGTTCCTCTGTCCTTAGGTCAATCACGTTATGACCAGTGTTGACACCTTTGCTGCAATTTAGGACCTACGGAGTTTGCAGTGAACTTCCCAAGCTTCTAACAATTACAGAACTGGGAGACCTACCTACAAGTGGATGTCCCTAAGCCTCTTTTACTGATTTTAGGGCCCCTTTATTAAAACAGAAGAGGTATACCTTTTTGAAGGTTCCTTCACTTCTTGACATAACAAAGCATTTTGTAGAAAAACTTTTCCGTGCCAGCCAGAGGAGTGGCAATCCTTATCTTTTCATTTACTTGTGGTCCAACTTAGCCATAAGAGGGATTGGTAATTTAGTGTTTGGGATTTTGATCCCAAGAGTCTGGAGAAAACCGGTCGAGCAGCATTGATCTCCCATAAGCCTATTACAACAGGGGTGTGGCAGGTGGCCCCGAGGTTGTATGCTAGGAAGGAGTTTGCCTCCCCACCCATTTACGTGTTCGGCACGTTACTCACCTCAAGGTTGAGGGCTTTTTTTATGTAGAGGTTTGTACCATCCTTGCGATCAAATTGATGAAGCCAAGATCTCCATTTTCCTTGACACACAACATACCACTCTCTATGGTAGTCGTTGAAGCATGGAAGGTACTTACGGTGTGGGAAACTTGCGGCACTCAAAAGTTTCCAGCTCTGCTATTGTTAGTTCGTCAAGCCCATACTTTGCACTTGCATACCAAACCCCTTCCAAGAATTAAGGTTTTGTATCTCTTTGTATTTGTACTGAACCCATAAGTGTTTCATATTTTGTAATCACAGTGTGTGTCTAATTTCATTCACATTGGTACCATCATCATTAATTTTTCCTGCTATTACTCCCAAGTGTGATGCCAGAGAGGTGGTAACTTATTTGTCATTCTAGGTACTTACAGGTTTCATTATAGTGTGCAGGACCGGCGTTAGGGGGGGTTAAGCGGGGCAAAAGTACCCGGGGCCCGGGCCACGAAAGGGGGCCCCGCCGGCCTGGTTGCCTAAATAAATAGAAATAAAACACAAATTTTAAAATCTGCACCAATAATTTTAAACATCTTTGTATTAAAATTTTCTGACTTATACAAAAAACCAAAGTGTAAAGTAAAAATATTTTCGGGGTGGAGGGGGAACAGGGCCTAAGATCGCTTACCCGGGGCCCGAGAATTGTAGCGCCGGCCCTGATAGTGTGTATGTACAGCGTGGCGCAAAAAAAAAAAAAAAAACCACACACACACACACACAGATTTGATTTGAGTAGTACATGTGGTGGGATTGGAATGTAGGGGTGGGGGATCTGTTGTTTTGCATGTTAGAGCGTCCAGTTTCAGTAGCAATGGCACAGTGGTCCGTGCAGCATCGCGTTTTCGATGTTGAACATTTTTTCAAAAGTAATGAATCTGTTATCACAGGTAAACCTCTTTTCCCAACACAGTTCAATGTTTGATGTGCGAAATGGTTTGATTCCTGATTGCAACATAATAATTCGTTGGGTTAACTCTTTTCGGAAAACTGGAAGTGTCATGAAGCAGAAGTCATCTTGGTCGTCCTCGTACGGTGCGAACCCCAGAAAATGTCGACAGAGTGAGAGCGTCTGTTCTTCAAAGTCCTCGCCGCTCCACTAGGCGGCGGGCTCCAACTCTGGGTTTGTCTCGCCGCTCGCTGCAGCGCATCCTGAAGGACGAGTTACAATTTCATCCTTACAACATTATGATCGTGAAGAAGATTCACGAACGTGATCATGAGCAACGGAGACTGTTTAGTGAGAGAATGCTTGATGATGTTAAGTGTATGATGAGCGATGAAGCTCACTTCCATTTAGACGGTTATGTAAACAAACAAAACTGTCGGTATTGGGCAGCAGACAACCCACACGAACTGCATTAAAAACCACTGCACAGTTCAAAAGTGACCATTTGGCATGAAGTTTCAAAAGTGGGAATCGTTGGGCCCTTTTTTTTTTTTTAATAGGGTGTGTTAATGCAACAGTGAATTCTGAATGTTATGTTGCAATGCTACGCAATTTTTTGCGGCCACAACTTGACATTTTAGGGATCAACATGACAGAGTTGTGGTTCCAACAGGATGGAGCCACCGCCCACATGGCGAATGATTCCATGGCAGTTGTCAAAGAATTGTTTCCACAACACGTGATCTCACGTTTCGGTGATGTCCACTGGCCTGCACGCTCGCCAGATTTATCAACTTTTGACTTCATTTTATGGGGTTACGTAAAAAGTAAACTTTACTGCAACAAACCTTGTACACTCAATGATCTGAAAGATGCAACAGGTGAAGAAATCACTGCTGTTCCACATGACACTTGAAGAAAGCAATGGATAACTTCGAAGACAGACTTTTAATGTGTATACACGAAGAAGGCCGTCATCTGTATGAAATTATCTTTTAAGTGTTCAGTTAAGTGCAATTTATAAACTGGATAAATTACATACTGTATTGATGCGAGTACATTTTCTGTGTGACCAAAATAAAGCCAATTATAACAGTTTGAAATACATGTATTCATTTTGCGCCCCCCTGTATTGTATTGAGTTAGTATATTCCTCACCTGATGTTCCACTTCAGCATAGCTCTGTTCTATTGTAAAAATATATGCAAGATTACATTTCCTTTTGAATACTTTCGACTTGCCTATATAAATTATGCTGATTTTGTAAGCTCCTTGAGATTGTCCAAACTCAGTTATAAGGTCTAACTGTAACAATCTAAGTTAGTAAGATAATTCAGTTTTAGACCAATTGTGATTGTCTAATTTCAAATTTTAGGCGCGACTGATTAATGAAATTGTTCAGACAACACAATTTTTTTGTTCTGATAGTTCATGTCCAGCCTTTTCACAAATATCTGAATACATTAGACATTCACTGTCTCCAGTCAAAATTATTATCTGCCAGGCATGAAGAAGGTTTAATGTTTGCCAAAGATTCTGGTTCAGTATTACTACTACGCGTATGTGTTTCAATATTGGTAACCCCTATTTTAGGTATTATAACATGCTAATATGAATGAAGGAGGACCCATTTTGAATCAATGTGTGGTGATTTCTGAATATCTTGTATGTAATACATTACTTGAGATGATAATACTTTCTATAAAGGATTATAACATGTTAGTTACACACAATAATCAACAATCATATACTAACCTTCTCACTGCATATGCCAACAAATGTCTTTTTCACTCCTAGTTTACAACACAAGGGCATTAGAGGTGGGAATGGACTGGGGACATGGAATGGAAAGGAAGTCGCCCATGGCCACATGAAGGAACCATTCTGACATTCACCATCAATAATTTGGAGAAACCATGGAAGACACAAATTGGGATGACCAGATGAGGATTCGAAACCGCATCCTCCCAAATGTGAACCAAAGTAGTATCAACGCTCACCCACCATGTTGGGTTAAAAACGGATTCCAATTTAATTCAGTGTTCATATCATCATTTAATGCCTTGGAGCAGCCATTCTCATGACCCAGTGAGATAGAAGGGTACACTAGTACATACAGGACATCATGCATTCTTCTATGTTAATTTGTTTGAGCTGAAATCAAGGAACTGGTCCAATATTAGCCACAAAATTAGAAAAAATTGTTTGGAAAGTCAGGTAACAGGTACAAATGCAGTTAGAAATGATCTGTGGCAGTTGTAACCAATTTCCGACGCCGACAGCCTGCCGGCAGAACTAACATATCTACCAGACCTTCAAGAGAAACAGATATCCTGACCGACTGATAGAGCGGCACTTCGGAAAAGTTCAGAAGATGCCCAGAAGTTGAGTCAACGGCACTGGCCTTCATTCCTAATTTGGGCAACATCTTCAGAAAAATAGGCAGGATAGCCAGACACGGAATTAACAGCAGATTCCGTCCTGCTAAAATCAGTGACTGGCTTTGACCTGGACACCAGGGGTTTACAGCTTACCACACCAATGTAATAATTCTTATATTGGACAGACCATCCGAACCACCAAGTCTCGTAGGGCTGAGCACGAGCACAACATCCGGCTGTAGCAGCCCAAAGTCGCCCATGGTGCACTATGGTGGTTGCATATGGGTAGCTGTAGAGATGTGGGCGATAGGGTGGTTGAAATTGGTCAACCCAAGGCATTTTCATATTTCGATCAGACGTGTGTACCTTTATTTCACTTTGCAGCCATAACTACCTAGTGAAGACCATTGGTATTTGTGTGTAGCAGTAGCTTCAAGTCTCATCAGCACTATGGTGGTTGCATGTTGGGAACTGATGGAGAGTGGGAGACTGGTGGTTGAAAGTGGTCGACCTATTCCATTTTCAAATTTCAACCAAAGTGACCTAAAAACCATCTAGAATGTACCAGAATATTCTTGAATGTACTAAAATATTGCTGAATCATGTTCTAGAAAACATACTTTTTTGGCTTTTTGAGCTATTAACAAATATAAATAATTTACATGCAACACGTTTTGTGTATGTGAACTGATTTTGACAGGGCTTTCACCGATGGGTTGTTGATTTGGCAGAAAGTGAAATACACTACTTTTTATCCTGGATATACAGTGGTCTGCCATATTATTATACTCGGCACATGGAAATAAGATATTTTCAGATTTTTTTTTATATTGAGCTAATTAGTGTTAATACACGTACATTTTCCTTGTTGTACTAATCTTTAACATACCAGTTTATGAATATCCACACAAAAACTGTTTGATAATTCACAGATTTTCTTTACACTGATCACAGAATCAATATTTCGTGAAACTGCCTTTAGCTGCACTCAATGCCTGGTCCCTTCTTGAAATGCATTTTCTCACTAGTCCTTCCAAGTATGGGGTATTCCAAGTCTCACTCTTTCTAAAAGCATATTCTTGCTGGTAATCATTCCTCCATTAGCAATTTCTTTCTTCAGGGCCTCCCAAATGTTTTTTTATTGGATTCAAAACTGTAGAGTTCCCAGGCCAGTCCAAGACATTTATTTCTCAATTCTCTAAAAAGGGCTGTAACTGATTCATGCTTGTGGAATGGTGCTGAATCATGCACGAAGTAAAATCTTTATTTGGAAATCATTTTGTTTCCCGAGGCAGTAGTTCATATCGTGAAACCAACTCATTTGGTCTCTTCTCATTAACAATATACAGAGTTCCTTTCCCCTTGCTGCTGGTCGCAGACCATATCATTACTGCTCGAGGATGTTTTACCCTTTTGACAACATACTCTTCAATTAATTTCTCATTGATGTGGTGTAGACCAGGGTTGTTGCGGATGTGATCTTTGCGGATGCGGATGTCCAGTGGCTGACATCCATGGATGCGGATGTTTTGCGGAAGCGGATGTTTAGCGGAAGTGGAGGTGCAATTTTTATATTAGTTATTATTTAATATTTTATTGAAAATAAGCTTAAAATATACAAAAAGTCTTCTCTTGATAAGAAGTAATAAATCTGCCCTTAGATTTGGAACAGAACATGTTAGGAACTACAAACTTCTTTATAGAATCAAATTAAATCCATTAGTAAGTTAATTAACCATAATAAAATCATTGCTATATCAATTATAGCAATTAGAAAACTATTTATTTCTGGCAATAAATATTTAAAAAGCACAGGCAAACTAACTGAGATAATAATGTTTACTTAGCAGAGAAGCTACACTAATCTAATAGTTAAAGCCTAAAATTATATTTAATAAACAATAATTTTGCTGCTTTGCCTCCTTCTAATCGATTCTTGAGTGGATCATAAATTAAACTTGCTCCACTAAAAAGTTGTTCACTTGGTACAGAACCGGGAGGAGGCGACAGATGTGCAAATGCTTCAAATTTAGTGTTCATTTTCCACCACAATAGAGGATCCTCGGTTAGCGGGAGCCGATTTTCATTGTTATATTCATTTAGTAATGATTTCCATACAGTGATGCTGGTCACATTGGTGTCATTCTCTACCACGTTATCTTCCTCATCACTGCTGTTTGTTAGCACGTTTGCCAGATTAGAAAAAATGCTCGGTTGTGGTATAATTTGAGAGCTAGTGCTAGGTTCACTGTCAACTGAATTCGGTTCTATTCTTGATTTTTTATAGGCAGGAGCTGCGCTATCCACGCTTGTTATTTCAGCGGTTCCACTTCTAACACCCAAATCATCGTGCAGTATTAACAAGCGTAATAATTCAGACTGAACACTTTCTATTATTATTTCACTGAAAAATTTGAGCTTGTATCTCGGGTCCAAATATGTTGCAAAAACAAACAAATTGTTGCTTTGTAGTTCCCCAAATCTGGAGTTTATGTCTTCAATTATATTTATAATAATGTTTTTTAAATCCTGATCTGTATCCAGCTTATCTTTCTCCACCTGCAAAGTATACTTCAGTACCTGAATCAATGGGATAACAGATGATATGCAAGTTTTTTCATCGCTTAGAATTCTTGTTTCTTCAAATTGATTCAAGATTGTTACTAATTTATTTAGAAGCAACCATTTTTCCGGGAAAATTTGTGGAATATGATGTTTGCTGGCATATAGACAAATAGAATCCTTGATCTTTAACAGCTGCTCTATCATGTAAAAAGTGCTGTTCCACCTGAAATTAAAACAATGTGTATCATTTTTAGGATCAACAAAAAATGTTGTAGTTTCTCTTTCAAAACACTAACTTTAAATAAGTTTGTGTATATATATATATATATATACGAAAAAAGTTTTCAGTTGAAAAATTTAAAAAAAAAAACTAAACACATCGAGCAATTTTTTTAAAAATAATTTACGGTAATTTAAAAAAAAAAAAGGCCATTTTTACAACAAACTTTAAAGAAATGTCCAAAACTTTTATGAATTTTTCGTGATCCTTTAATTTCTTTGAGTTTTCTATTACTATTTAATAATCGCATGCAAAGCAAGACATACCTGGTGGCGCAATCCTGAATCACGCGGAGGGCTGGTTGATTAAGCTGCTCTCTTTGAATCATATGCAATTCATCCTGGCCAGTTTGGGAGTGATTAAAATGCGCTGAAATTTTCTTGCATTTTCCAATTAGATATTTCACTTCTTGCCTTTCAATAGCAGCACGAACACACAGCTGTAATTGGTGCACAGTGCAATTCACAACAGTGATATTTGCTAAATTTACCGCTCTCACCATATTCGACCCACCGCACCGTCACGAATAAAGCAATGTAATTTTTCATACGGAATGTTCCACTCCTGCAACATCATTTTAAAATGTTCACAAATTACATCACTGGTATATCGGCCATGAAGTGTGACAGTTTAATACAATCTGCATTCGCTTGAAGTCTTCCGTAATCCCGTGTGCAGTTAAGCTCAAAGGCGATACATTAGCACTTGGTTCCGACCAAACATCAGTGGTGAATGATAGTTTAGTGAATTGTGTAAGCAATTGTTCAATTTTTTAGCCATTTTTGGATATATCTCTTCACATATATGATGAGTAAAAAACTGCCGTCCTCTCAGCTGATAATTTGGCAAAGCTGCATTCATAACGCGACGGAAACCTACTCCGTCGACGAAATTAAATGGAAGATTCTGTAATGCAATCATTTCTCCAATTAGATTATCGATTTCCTTGGATTTTTCGTGCGATGTGTCCCATGTTTGATTCCTTTTCACAGCTTCTTGCAACGTAATCTGCTTTTTGGTTTGCTGTGACGGAGTTGTCAATTCCATTGCATCCAATTTTTCTGCCTTTTGCTGTGTTCGGTCCAGTTTGCAAAATTCATCATATTGTTTTTTATGCATAGATTTGAGATGTGATTTCAGTGATGTAGTACTTCTGCCTTTTCTAGAGTATTTTTTATCTCAAATCCTACATTTTGCGGAAATATTGTCTGTTTCGATATAATATAGCCAGATTGCACTTTTTCTTGGCTTCATCTTTAACAACAACAACAACAAAATAAACTGGTGATGATTTCACAGGTCTAAATAATTAATTAACAAAGCACACGACAACAAATTTTTTTGACACATGAACTTCATGGAGTTCGCGGCTCGACTGGATATATGACAAAACCACTCAGTGACAAAACCGCTCAACCCAAGCTCGGTGGGTAGTTATACCTGCCCTTGCGTACCTGCAGTTGAGAATTCCAAGAAAAACTCTTCCCAGACTACCCAGTACGGCTCATCTGTTTAGGCTCTTATTGTTTTCGCGTTATTCGTACAGTCGGTGATATTAGTTCTTGTTTGAAAGCGATATCATACTTACAACATCTGGGCTAGACCTGCTTTCTTAACACACTCAAAAAAAAAAAAAAAAAAAAAAAATGTAAGTAGAGTGTAAATATGTAAATAAATATTTACGAGGCTTAATTCAAGCAAATTTTAAATAATCCTTAAAAGATTGTATGCTAAGTGCATTTCAATCACTAAGCCAGTTAAAAGTCTGGAAAATAGTTATTAAAATAAGTTATTAAGTACTAGAAATTTACTGAATCATATCCGGAAAATGTATGACTTCAAGATGTCTTTAGACTAAGCGCACTCTAGCGATTTTCTGTCGCTGCAATAGAAAATAAGTAGCAAAAAACAAAACAAAAAAATGTTAGAGCGCGCACACTTGCGACTTAGTCGCAACAGATGATTCCAGAATGCATTTTGTCGAGATACCTGTAGTTAGGTTAAAAAATAAAGTAAACTAACTACACTGGGCATATCTTTTTCCTTGTCAAAAGTTACTTCAATGAAGTTAAGAAAATATCATTTATTTTAGCAAACAGTATTGTTTTTAATGTATAATGCTGAATACAAAAATTAATATAGATCATATTTTTTTTTCCCCGAATTGACAAATCGCATAAATATAGATGTTGATTGCTGGAGTAATTTTCATAATAATTTCTTGTCTTAATCCAAGCTTCACAGAACTGTGATGTACACTAGATACAGGCATTGCAAGTGTTGTGGTTGGATTAGATATGCACGCTTTTATCGCAAGTGAAAAGAGTTTCGGGCATGCTGGACAATACTTATAACCATTAATAATTAAATATTAACAGCTACTGATTAACAGTTAGTTATGTATTTAAAATCCCATTAGTATGTTCAATTTTCGATGTTGTTGTTGTTTTTGTGGCTTTAGGGCGCGTCGACAGCGAGGTCATTAGCGCCCTAACAATGACCAGCTAATACTTTTGCTAAAAGAATATTAAAATACCATCTGCATGGTCGACTGTAAATGTGTCGGCCATACGGACAGCAAATAAAATAATTAAAAAAGAACATGGCTTTAAACGCGCCACTGGGAACTGATAACCATAAAACACCTGGATGGCTGAAAAGTTGCCAAACCGGTTCACAAAATAATTAAAAACACTACATGTCTCGCTGGCTGTATAGAGGCCAGCGAGACAGAAATTATAAAGATATTAAAATTATAAAAAATAAAAACAATGCAAATGGATGTGTGGCTGTAAAGAGGCCACCCATACATCATAAAACTAGGCCAATCTGCCTAAAATTTTAGGCAATAGACTGGCCAATACACAAAATTTCAAAACACTCGCCACACTACTGATCTCGTTGTTAAAAATAAGAGACAGATC
Organism: Vandiemenella viatica; assembly: GCA_031002005.1. Lineage (NCBI taxonomy): Eukaryota > Metazoa > Arthropoda > Insecta > Orthoptera > Morabidae > Vandiemenella > Vandiemenella viatica. Next base: position 6,382,972 of record JARYHS010008074.1, on the reverse strand, counting down.
GTTGGCCAGGCCAACGCCTGCCCCTAAAACTAAAAACGTTATTGTAATTGCTTTAGGGCGTGTTGACGGCAGGGCCAACAGCGCCCTAAAAATTACCAACTATTACTGTGGCTTATGAAAGTACTAAAATACTGCCTGCATGGTCGACTATAAAGGGGTCGGCCATACAGACAGCAAATAAAATAAGTCATAAAATCAGATGTGGCTTTAAAGCGACCACAATGACTTAAAACCGTACAACACCTGTAAGGCTGTAAAGGGGCCAAACAGGTTCAAAAGAGGATAAAAAACACTACATGTCTTGCTGGCTGTGTATTGGCCAGACAGACAAGAATAATAACAATACAAAAAATAAAAACCATGCATATGGATTGGGTGGCCACCCATCAGTCTTAAAATTAGACCGATCTGCCTAAAATTGGTTTCACCCGCCTCGGTTCGGGTGGGTCGTTGGTCATTGGCCGCTGAGGAACGGGATCAGGCTCATCCACCAGCATTGCAGTTTCCTCTGGTTCTGAAGAGTCTGACGTCTCCGACTCAGCGTCCTCCTCGACTACCTCCTTGCCCTTCTTCCTCGACCTCTTTCCCTTTTTCTCCCTTTTACCAGGTGATCTGGGAGGGGACGAAGAGGGAGATTTAACAAACTGAGTCGGGTCCGTCAGCCTAAACCTCAGACCCCGTGTCTTCAAGTCGCCTTCAGTAACGTTGGTAGCAGTTGGTAGTGCTACTGCTTTCACGGCACGTGGTGGAATTGGAGGTGCTGGTAATTTCACTGCTACTGCTGGTGGGTCCTGTTTCACTGCTGCTGGTGTGATCGAGGTCGCAGACGTGTTGCTACCGACGTCCGCGGTCTTAGGCGTTATGACCTTAGCGGGTTTGGCACCGCATTTGCACTGACAAGAGCACGTAGTGCTTGTGCCGATGTCTGCAACGAACGTCTGGGTAGCAACACTTTGTTTCCTGACGTGAGCTGAAGCCATCTTAGCAAAACTTGTTGCAAATACTGGGGCGGCAAGTAACTTGGCCTTCTTCTTAGCTTCCCCGTAAGGAATCCGCTCTTTCGTCTTCAGCTCCTGTATCTTGCGTTCTTCAAGATACACTTGACACTCCCTGCTCCAGGCGGGGTGCGAACCAGAGCAGTTGACACAAGCCTGTGGAAGCGTACAACTGACACCCGGCTCGTGTGCGCCCTTCCCGCAGTTTCCACATGTGGGGTTGCCCTTACATGACGCCGTCGTATGTCCGAACCGCTGACACTGGAAACAGCGCATCGGGTCCGGAACATACGGACGGACGTTAAGGTTTAAATACCCGGCCTTGATATTCTTGGGCAATACTGGAGTGTCAAACGTCAGGACGAAGGTGGCAGTCTTTTCAAGATTGCCATTCACCCTTCGTGTGATCTGACGTACCTCGATCACATTCTCTGATTTCCATTCCTTAAGAAGCTCGTCAGTCCCTAAATCCATAATGTCACGGCAGGTGACCACGCCTTTACTGGAATTTAGGGACTTGTGGAGTTCGCATTTTACGGCGAACTCCCCGAGCCTCTTACAATTCAGCAGTAGGGTAGCTTGCTTACTGGTGACAGTTTCCAGCAGCAGTGTCCCGTTCCTAAGTTTTTTAACAGTGTTAAGGGTACCAAAAAGACCCTCTAGACCCTTTGAGATATAGAAGGGTGACACCTTTTCAAACGATCCTTCAATTTTCTCCATAATTACAAAAGCGTTCTGTACTGAACAAACTTTTCTGTTACTATCACTGTCAGATGCGGGGGGGCTATCAACCCTGACCCGTTTCTTTGAACTGGGTGTATTTATATTAGCCTGCGGCACACCCGTACCGCAGGTTGGTTTGGTTTTCTTGTGAGTCTTAATTTTGGTCCCACGAGTATAACCAATTTAAACAGAAATGCTAATACAACAGGGGTGCGCAGGTGCCCCTGAGGTTGCACGCTAGCGAGTGATTTCCCTCATCACTCATTCGCCTCCTCGGCACGTGTCTGACCTTGAGGTTGAGGGGTTTATTATAGAGGTTTGTTCCGTCCTCGCAATCCGGGCGATGAAGCCAAGATCCCCGTTCTCCTAGGCACACAACGTTCCACCGCCACGCCCTACGGTGGTCGTTGAAGCATGGTAGGAGTTTACGGTGTGGGAAACTTGCGGCGCTCACAAGTTTCCAGCTCGGGCACCGCGGGTTCGCCAAACCCGTACCTGGCACTTGCGTACCAGGCCCCTGCGGGGTCAATTTTCGAATGTTAACTGCTAATATGTAATAGCGAATGTTTATTACCACATCTGAATACGCTTTCAAGATAGCCTAATTGGTGCATTTGTAAACGGTTTCCACGAAAAGAAAATCATTCACTAGTTTAGTAAATGTGAATAACTTTGAAAATTTCCGCCGAGCGTGGTGAGAAAGTGGTTAACGTTCTGGCCTCGCATTCTGGAGGACGCCAGTTCGACTCCCCGTCCGGGCATCCAGATTTGGGTTTTCCATAGTTTCCCCATACACCATTTTGTCAGTCATCTTCAATCCTAATAAGAAAATTCTTTCACGGAGTAAAATGGGTACTTAAGTAAAAACTCTTTGTCTGGATTTTAGTCTGTAGGCTTTAGTAGATAACATTTTATTTTCTGTGGTAAGACAGAGAATAAAGAAGCTTTAGTGAATTTAACTCTTTTTGCTGGATCTTAATTACTGGCTTACGAAGGCGGTGTTCAGACGATATTTTACAATACTCAGAACTAAAAATTGCAAAGAAATACAATTTCTTCCGTATTTACATGTCAGATTGGCAATTTTTCAACCTCTCAGATCAGTATTTGACAATAGTGTTGCTTGAAAAGCCTTAGAAGCCATCAGGGCTTGACTGTACGTTTCTTCCGGTGACTCCGTCCTTCCAGGAAGGTAGAGGATTATAGACCATCCTTCCAGGAGGGCGACCCTCGAGCGCAAATGTCACCTGAGCCCTTTTAATCGGTCACCTCAGAAGGTAGCTCCACCGCAAACGCACAACAAAGCACCTCTGTTACATACAAGTTCCGTCGCTTAGCTAACAATACCGCCCAAGTCATTGTTATTTGTATAACAGGACCGGTGATGTTAGCTAAGTGACGATATGCCGAATTCATACAAAGAGAAAACAATAGGCTATATATAAATCTCCCTACGGGCGTGGACGAATACGAGGGTTAGAACCAGAAAAAAAAACCACACATCCGCTTTAAAATTTGCGGATGCGAATGTCCAATTCTATGTGAAACTTTCACACTTGCGGATGAGGATGTGGAGATCCGCTACAACCCTAGTGTAGACCAACTGTAGTTTTATCCTAAAGGACTGGTATGGTTGACTCGTCCGAGTAGCAAACCTGTCACTAGAAATTCTACTTGGTTAGCTGTGTAGAAAGTTTTACAAATCTTATCCCAATCATCCTCTGACAAATTTTTGTACTTCTTTGCCCGGTGAAGTCTTTTTTGTCTCTTTGCAGCTGTCAGCTTTGATTTCAAAGGACTACAACATTTCAATCCCATTTCCTTGAAACGTTGCTCAGTAGTTTTTTGTGATAATGCAATCCCAGCATTTTTAAGCATTTCAATTACCACCTTTGTAGGTTTTTGACTGCTTTTGACAGCATAATTCATTATTATTCTGTCAGTTCTGGGGGGAAAATGCTTCCGTCCATATTGTCCTTTATGGGTCGACTAAAGAGATGTGTTTGTTTTCATTTTGTCAGTGATATCTCTCATTGATGACCGTGAAACAGCCACAGTTTATACAATTTGACTTTGGCTGAACTGACAGTTTAATAATGTAGAAATTCTAGCTTTCTTGTTGGGGGTTATCTCAATTTTTAGGTGAGAATCTGTTTAAGGAAAATAATAATGATTTTAATCCATTATCCAATATTTTGAATTATTACTTAGTAATACAGAATTATTATTTTATGATTATATTGGTTTATCTTACCTTGTAGATGCATAAATACACCATAATAACTGCAAATTATCCAGGAATAAAAGTAACATGGAATTCGTGTGCCAAAACTGTACAAGTTACAAGCTGACCAACATCGATACAAAAAAAAATTCAGAGCTCTCCAACCTATTACAGAATAGTTCATAGTTCTATGGATAAATATTTCAAGAATGGGTAAGCCAAATTGCCAATAATGGAAAATATAGTAGTGTTTCCTTTCAAACAAGCAATTTCTTGTATGGAGTATAATAATTTGGCAGACCACTGTATTTAAGGGTTTTTGCAAAGCATAAAAACCTGCAAAATTCTGGACAGACACGAACAAAGTCGTGGGTACCAGCTAGTAATAATAAAAAATAAGGAAAGTTTAATTAGATGACAAGGGAAATTGCCACCGAAGCATGTGCTCCATCACAAATTCAATTCAAAGCATTACAAAAAAATGCAACAACTCGTGTAGTATAAAATATCTTATACTGTATTACAACAGATACATGTTCTTTTTAGATACACTTCACAATATGATGATTCACACCAGGTATACAGAACAGAATAGTAGAAAACTATGGTTGTGAGCCCTAACAGTAACAGATAAACTTGTGGTTAAATTCAATGTCAATGCAACAGGAAAAAATGCACATATAAACATAAATTTCTGCAGATAATCATATTGTCAAATATTTTATAAGGACAGTTAAATAAAAACGGCTGAAAGTAGTCTTTTTTTTGCTGTGGTAGAAACACTCAAATTTAGCTTCCCTTCGCCTTTGGTGGGGGTCGGTAAATACCAACGACAACAGCATGGTCTCGCTCGTATGGCTCGAGGGTGATCTGCTCCTGTGGCTTCAACTTGTCCATCTGCAGCTTTTTTACTTCTGATGCAAATACTGCCTCAGGCTGTGCAGTTGAATCTATGCAGCTTGCCTGTAAAATTGAAATTCTCATGGATTAAAATCTCTTACAACCTGTGTTTAAAATTTAAGATTAAATATGAAAATCTTTATTTTTACCTTAAAATTTAGGGAAGTTATCAGCACAGCAACTTAATGAAATTCAAAACAATTCATGAACTTCTGAAACCTAATAGCTTCTACTCCATATAATGTGAAACTTAAATAAATGGTGAGAACAACTGTGTAATTTAATGAAAATTGGTGTCAACTTTAGGAGGAAACAAGTAAAAAAAAAAAACAAAAAAAAGAAACTTGTATGTACATCAAGGTGAACAATGTATCAGCAGCTAAGTTCATGAAACTCTAAAGGTTGCTGTACACAAGTGAGCCAATAGGTCAAATGGCACCTCGCCAAGCCAATATTCACATTACATGGAGGTAACTCAGATGTGAGAAATCAACAATCCTTTCAGTATGAAATCTGAGTCGAAAAGTTATTCAGGGGATATGATTTTGTTATTGATGTTATCATAAACTAGGGATCATACCCATCTCTGGAGCAAGTAATGAAGATTACCACAACAAAGATACAAGAGATTTTACAAGACTACATACAAATTTTAAACTAATGAGTTCACTGAACTCACCCCTCCCCCCTACCTTGTCCCCCATTTTCATCCTAGTCTTTTCTTTTTTGTACTCTGAATTTTAAATACTTCTGTGTTAAAAGTAAGTCAGTGTAATGCCAAAGGACTTTGATTTGGTCTTTAAATAAAAGTTTTTATCCCAGAAAGCAAGGTCCAATACATTTATGAATTTCCTGATATTTTGTATTTAATTTTCTTTATGTAAGATTTTATGAATTCTTGTACGAGGCATTTAATTCTTTTTTTATCTATCTTATATATAAAAATCAATGTGCGTATGTATGTTTCTCTGTCCTCTATGCGCTCCTAAACTGTACGTCCGATTACGATAAAGAAATAAAAATTCAAATAAACCACCCCACCCCCCCTTCCCCATAACACCCAATAATTTCAAAAACCTAGATTTTATCCGATTTCTATGGAAGTTTTCAGATGCATACTGTAAAACAAACAAAAATACTGCTTACATATGGTTTCCAAAAACACATCCTCTCTACCCCTTCCCACCCCTTAATTTTTACACAAACCGACACTTTTTATCCGATTTCGATGGAACTTTGCACGGATATACTTTTAAAAAAATACAAAAATTTGACATTAGTTTTACAAAAACCCAATCCCTTTTCCACCCTAAAACTGCCCCCTCTTCCTGCTTACACTACATAGTTAAAAAAAAAAACAGATTTCACTGGAATTTTGATGGAAATTGGCGCACATACATACTTTAAAACAAATGTAAAACTATTTCCTATGTATGGTTTCCAAAAATGCAACCCAAAATACCTAATATAAAGGTACAGTTTTTTTTCCCGATTTTGAAGGAACTTTGCACACGTATACTTTAAAATAAACTGAAAAATACTGTCTACATTTGGTTTGCCTAACCCCACCCCTATCCCCTTTTACCCCCTCCTCTCTTAATTTCCAATGAAATTTATTGAAACCCACAATTTTTATCCGATTACGATGAAACTCTGGTCAGTTGTCGAGTGTGCGTCTGCTAAGTTTCCTCACAAAAAAATTCCAAATAACCACCCTCTCTTTCCCTTCACAACCCTTAATTTAATCAAATCCACAGATTTTATCCGATTTCTACGGAAAATCGCGCACTTTAAAACAAATAGAAAAATACTGCATATATGTATATGGTATCGGAAAACGCAACCCCTCTTCCCAATTACATTCCCCTAATTTTTTAAAAATAAAAAAACCAAAGAATTTATTCGTATTCGTTGGAAATTTGCACATGTATACTTTAAAACCAACTTAAAAATGCCGCATATACATGGTCTGCAAAAACGCAACCACTCATCCCCATTACAGCATCCTAATTTTGCCAATGTTCTTGATACAAAACTACTGTTTTTACCCATATTTGAGGAACTTCGCACATGTATACTGTAAAACAACAGAAAAATACTGTCTAAATTTGCTTTGTCTAAGCCCACCACTCCCCCTTCCATATTAATTTCCAATGATCTTTATTGAATACCACAGTTTTTATCCGATTACGATGAAACTTTGGTGAGTGGTTGAGTGCGTATCTCCGAAGGTTTCTGACAATATTTCTAGAAAGCCACCCCCTCTTTCCTTATACACCCAATAACTTAAACAAACCCACATATTTTATCAATTTCGATAGAAATTTGCACACAAATACATTAAAACAAATTAAAAATACTGCCTAAATATAGCTCCAAGAGACGCAACACCTCTTCCCCTTACATCCCCCTAATTTAAACAAAACGGCAGATTTTACCCGATTTTGATGGAAATTGGGAAATGTATTCTTTAAATAAAACAGAAAAATACTTTATATGCTTGGTTTGTCAAAGTACTCAAGTCTAGCAATAGCAAAGCATTGCTGGGTCATCTAGTCATATATATAAAAATGTGTGTGTGTATGTTTGTCTCTCCTCTATGCGCTCCTAAACCGCACGTCCGATTACGGTGAAACTTTGGTGAGTTGTCGAGTGTGTATCAGACGGTTCCGAAGAAATAAAAATTCCCCCCCCCCAAAAAAAAACCCCTTCCCCATAACACCCCATAATTTTTTAAAAAAAACCTACAGATTTTATCCGATTTCTATGGAAATTAGCACATCTATACTGTAAAACAAACAGAAAAATACTGCTTACATATGGTTTCCAAAAACGTATCCTATACCCCTTCCCACCCCCTTAATTTTTACACAAACCCACACCTTTTATCTGATTTCAGTGCAACTTTGTACAAATATACTTTTTTTAAAAATATAAAAATACTGTAGACATTAGTTTTACAAAAACCCAATTCTTCTACACCAAAACCACCCCCTCATCCCTCCTACACCTCATAAATAAATAAAAAAAACCTACAGATTTTATTCAATTTTGACAAATTGGCACACATATACTTTAAAACAAATTGAAAAATATTGCCTACGTATGGTTTCCAAAAACGCAACCCCTTATCCCCTTCGCATCTCCCTAATTTAAACAATTCCACAGATTTTATCCTATTTCTATGGAAATTTGCACACGTATACTTTAAAACAAACAGAAAAATACTGTCTACATATGGATTCAAAAAATGCAACCCCTCTTCCCCTTTACATCCCCTAATTTTTTGCCAATGTATCTTATATAAAGGTACAGTTTTAACCCAATTTTGAAGGAACTTTAAAACACGTATACTTTAAAACAAGCAGAAAAATACTATGTAAATTTGGTTGGCCTAATCCCACCCCTCTCCCCTTTTACCCCCCTTCCCTCTTAATTTCCAATAATATTTATCAAAACCCCCAAATTTTTATCCGATCACGAGTTGTAGAGAGCACATCTGCGATGGTTCCTGACAAAAAAATTAAAAAAAAAAAAAACCCTCCAGCCCTTTACACCCCTTAATTTAAACAAACCCATAGAATTAATCAGATTTCCACCAAAATATGCACACCTATACTTTAAAACAAACAGAAAAATACTACCTACATATTGTTTCCAAAAATTCAACCCCATTTCCCCTTTAAAACCCCCCTAATTTCTGCTAATATACCTTATATAAACGTACGGATTTTTTCCCGATTTTGAAGGAATTTGCACACGTATACTTTAAAGCAAACAGAAAAATACTTTACTTTGCCAAAGCCTAATCTAACCGTCTCCCCCTTTACCCCTTCCCTATTAATTTCCTGTGATCTAACTGCTTTCCCCCTTTACCCCAACCCCTAATTTTTATAATATTTCATAATCGTACCCACAGTTTTTATGCAATTTCAATGGAACGTTGTACACGCAATGACTGAATAGGTAGAAGTAAGAACCAGCTCGAAGAGGTCTACGATGTTGGGTTCAAAAAGGCGGCATAATAATTGTGAAGGTCTCTCAAAGGAACCTCGGTGAATAACGAAACGACATCAAAGCTGACCGTGGTATCCATTTCCGAAAGCCGTATCATTTGGAGTGTCTTGACAAACTGAAACGAGTTCTTCACACGATGAGGACATTACCGGCAAACGGGCTAAGCATACCTGTCAGGTGCTTGGCCACATTGTATGTGGGACCACCAATGGCACTTACTATCAGGCACAGAGCTAGGTCTGCTTTGTTAATCTTGGGGAGGCCATAGAGTCTGGGTGGTCTGGCAGCACTAAGTCGAAGGCTTTTGATGACGTCAGATGTAAATCCGGCCCTCTTCAAAAGAGCCGTCGTAATGACAATGTCTGGCCACTCTTCTGTCTTTCTACTACACCAACACCTCTTCCTTTCGATTCCATACTGGTTACGTGCTCATACACGACTGCCATTTCCTAGATCTGAACACTTGCAACAACTTCTGCAGCACTTTTTTTCTCACCAGCCTAGCCCACCTGATACTGAACAACAAGGCAAAATATACCACCAAAACTGTGGCACTGCCATGGGAATCTTATGTAGAGCTGTAAAATTAACGATGTATTCGTTACCGAGTATCGGGTTCGTCGCCTGACTAAGTACCGAATCGTTACTCACAAATTCATTTCGTTACTCCCATGTTTCATTACTCGCCATTTGTCGTATAGATATGAACACATTCCAGCTCCCGCAGGGAACTAATTTTGGCAACATAAACACTAATTGTGTACTTTTTATTTTGTTTAACGTTAAAATTTACAGTGCATAATTTGTAAATAGAAAATTTGTATGGATAATTTGAGATAATTACTGTTTTTTATTGATAGTACATTAGTGAGGTTTATTGATTTTAAACGTTTGTGGAATTTGTTTATTTTAAGAATTGATACCTTCTATTTTATTTTATAGTGTAATTTACAATATAAGAGAGTTGTGCAATAGTTTTTGATATACATCTCTGCACTTGTTATGTTCTAATAATATTTAATAAAATTGCAATGCAGCACACGCTCCGGTGGCAATTTCCCTATAAATTCATCTTCCCCCCTTTGTTGCTCCCACCTATATTTGCCCTATACAAATTTTAACTTTAAATTCTTTCAATGTTTTTGGTAAATTATTCATAATTTCTCTTGGTAACTTATTGCAATCCCTGAAACCCTTACCTAAAAAAAGAATCTTCCTAAATCCTTGTGCATGAAATTGACTGCAAGATTGTGGTCATGGTCATCTTTTCCCCTCCAGGCATTACTTTTAATTCTTACACCAATATCTTTCCATGACTCACCATCAATATTCGTCTTGTACACTCCCATGACCCTCTCCACCCTCCTCCTGTCTTCCAATGAATCCCATTCCAGCTCTTAGCATATCTGTTACTGATTGCGTTCAGCGATAATTTCCAGAAACAAATCCAGCATACTTTTTGGCAGTTACAGAATTCCATTAACAAATAACAAGTTACAATGACTTTATTCCTTTTGCATGATGATAGTTATTGTATTATTACCTTAGGATCCATGTGATCAATCATCATTGTAGTTCTGGCTTTGATGTTGAATGTTTGCTGTAACCGCGATGCAACAACAATCTAATCACATGTTTGTCCTTTACCTTTGTTACAGATTTAAAAGTTTTTAATGCTGATATTTTTAAAATGAAACAATTAACTCGGGAGTCAATAGCATTTTGCCTGCAGGCTCGATTTGATGATATGTCCAGATTTATTTTAATAAACCTATCACAAAAAGATGAATTTACAAAAATGAATGAAAACCGTAAAGGAAGACAGTGGTGAACCTCCTATTTAAAAACGAAATTCTTTAATGAGATTATAATATTTGTTAAACATGTCCTATTACATTATCACATCAGGCTTCTATGAAGGGTTTTGAGCAGGTTACTTTAAAAAATAACCGTCATTATCTGGATGTTGTGGATCATTTTCCTCAATTGCTTATAATATTAATAAACACTGTACCAAACACAACATAACCTGCTTACAACTTTTGTACGTAATTAACAGAAAAAACCCGCTGAAGATGCTTCTGCAAAAGAAGTGAAACGCGTACGGGAAATCAATAAATACAAAAAGTCAATTGCTTTGGTGTAATTTATTTATTGATATAACCATCATTAGTTATTGTCATTCTCAGGTGAAAGGTCAAGTCTTTTTTTTTGTTTTGCAAACAGGTGTTTGTTTTTAAATTAGATTATTCTTTCGTATATAATATTCATTACAGTAAATCAAGTGTACATTCGGAGGTTTTCCATAAGATCCATGTGCTATTTACTTTAAATTTATCCAAATGTACAACTTATCTAAACTTATTTTATTAAATAAACAATTTACTTAAACTTTACCAAGTACGATGCAATGCTTCATGCTAGTATTCGATTGTACCGAAAGTAACGAGTATCGATCCGAAAGTAACGGGTATTGATTGGTGTAGTAACAAATACATACAGGGTACAGAATATCTAGTTACTTTTACAGCTCTACTGTTATGCTAACCTCTTCTTGGGCTCACTGGAACAGGCATTTTTTAGAGCAATGTCCATGTGACTCAGATTCATAGCTATTGTTACGAACTGGACACTTGTGGAAAACAACCTTCTAAACACACTCCATTTCCTTAACACCACGAGCCTACCCAAGCCACTTTCCTGGATGTGCATTTATTCCCCTCCAATAGCTAATTCAGCTGCTTCATCCACAGAAAACCAAGCAATTTATTTTCATTTGAACAGCTGCCCTCCTTATCACACCAAATACTCCCTCCCTTACAGCCTACACCAGGGGTGGCCAACCCAAATGACCTCGCGGGCCACTTTGGAAGTGCTTCATAACTCCGCGGGCCGCATATAAAATTATATGTCCCCACTAAAGACATTTTTTTGGAGTGAAACATTGAAACACGAGTTATTATTGTGTCTACTATTAAACTTACATGTAAACATAGATAATATAGTAATAACGATACTAAGCACACATTGTAAAGACATATTTAACACTAAAAATGAAATATAAAAAATGTTTTGTTAAAGCATGATGAATCTCGCGGGCCTGGACACTCGAGTTAGTCATATACGCTTTATCCGACACACCATACACGATATTCAAACATCTGCCGAAGACTGATATGCCTTAACAATCCACCAGTTTTAGTTTCGCAAGGAACACCAAAACCTGCTCAGATGGCAGACCATCCTAAACTCTTGAAAACAACAATAGTCCTAATCCGGTCTCTCAGTATCTGAATCCACTAAGCAAATCCTCCACCAAGGTCTCAGTTTTATATAAGCCTGTCTGGAAACAGGATCCATTACTGTTGTAGGGTGATAGGTTTGTTGTGGGTGGAGTAGCTGGGGAACCATTGGAGAAGGAAATCCATATCCAAAAAAGTGGCTTGGGTGGGAGAATTATCCTATATGAAGTTACGGTGTTAAAGGCTTTGAGATTGTACAGGATCCTCCCACCTCCTACCAGAGCAAGCTAACCAACATCAGTCAACTCCTACCCGGCAGATATGCAACATACAAGTTGTCTTCAATAACAGGATTTTTTTTTGAAAGAATTTTATTTATTTGTCCACATCAACGTTATTCCCTTCAAAATAGTCCCCATTAGATATTATACACTTATGCCAGTACTTCTTCCAATCCCCAAAACACTTCTGGAACTTTATTTCTGGGATATCTTTGAGATCTTTGTGCGATGCACTTTTAAACTCGTGTATGCTTGTGAAATGACGGCCCTTCACAGTTCTCTACTTTTTGGAACAGAAAAAAAGTCACATGTATGGCATATATGGAGGCTGGGACATCATTACAGTGTTGTTTTTTGCCAAAAATTCATGAACTAGCAACAATGTGTCAGCAGGTGCATTATTGTTACGCAAAAGTCACGAATTGTTTTGCTACAAATCCAGGCATTTTCTTTGAACTGCTTCATACAAACGACAAAATAAAAAGTAGTACAGTACAACTCCAATTATCCGGATCAATTGGGACCGGACCCCATTCGGATAATCGGATTTTTCTGAAAAAAGGGTCTATTTTAATTAATTATTGGATGTATGTTGAAAATGCCTCCTTTTCCAAGGTTTTTTTTTGTGCTTATGCACTTCAGGGATTAAAATTTCGCCTTACCACTCGGTAAACAATGCTGCAGTCATCCGAACTTTGGGTTGGTGTTTATAAAAGAGGGGAAGCTAATCGCAGTAGGTTTCGGTCTTAATTAAAAAAGCGATTCGGATAATTGGAGTTCTACTGTATTCCATATTGATCGTTTGACCTTGTGGCAAAACTCGTGTGCACTATGCCATTAAAATAAAAGAACACAATGAGCATAACCTTCACATTTAACAAAACTTGTCGGGCTTTCTTCAGTCTTAGCGATCCAGAATGCCTCCACTGGGATGATGGAGCCTTAGTTTTGACATCATACCCATAAACCGATGTTTCAACACCTGTTATGACACATTTCACTAGCTCTGCTTCATTGTTGGCTCAGTTAGTGATTTCTGAGCAACTTACTTTTGTCACTGTTTTTGCTCAAAACTCAATACTTTTGGAACAAATTTTTCTGCAACACCAAAACAGATGAAAAAATTTCGTGGTATGAGCCAATCAATATGCCAACATCATCAGCAATTTCTGTAATTATGATTCGGTGATCATTCGTAATGATTTCTTTCACTTTTTACATGTTTTCATCAGTTATTGATGTGTTAGGACAACCTGTAAGCTCGTTATCTTAAATATCCTCACTGCCATCTTGATACTGCTTACACCATTCGTAAACCCTTGTTTTACTCATAGTAGATTCACCAAAAGCAAAATTTAACATTTGTTGAACTAAATTTCATTTTTACAGCAATATTTAATGAAAATTCTCTGATCCACGATTTATACAAACAAAAAATCAAAACACATGTTATCCTTTTTACAGCTGACAAGAGACTGAACACCCAATAAAGCTCAAAATGTATAGATACTTTAAGACACGTTTACGAACACAACAACAAAATAGGGCCAATCGGACTAATATAAAATTTCAAAATTCCCGTTACTTTTTGAACACACATTTTACACCACCTTCATCAATCCTGTCACTGGAGAAAGCTTTCCAATCATAGGACATGACACCCATAAAACCTGCAACTTCAGCCCAACACCCACGAACTAGCCCTACGAACAGTAGCTGCCCATGCCATCTCCCACGACATTAATAATAATTTAAATCTTGCTTCATCATCCATGCTGCCAGTTCTCTCAAACAGCACCAGCCCTTCTGAACTTAGAAGGTGGGAGATGACCAGTAAAAGCAATACAGCACTCGGGTCAATCGTTTTACAAAAGTGCGGGGAAATAACTTCAGAGAATAGGTTATTAATGGAAACTGTAAAAAGTTTAAGAAAGAGTTACTCTGAAGTCGGGGCAAAAACACAGCACAAACATGAAAAAAGGCAAGAGGAGAATACGGATAAGAGAACATAAAGATAGTTTACAGAAGGATGACAGAGAGAAATGCCAGCATGTCCATTTGGATTGTTAGGAAACAAAGCTGCTAAAAAATGTAAACATTTGGATAAGAGAATAAACACTAATTACCAAAGTTAATGATTCCTGTGACTAAAAAAGAAATACACACACACACACAGTGCATTCCCAAAAACAGTTTAACCACTTTTCAAACTATTTATGATTTCTGTTATATAACCTGGTTGCTGAAGATTTTTTACCGCACATTTGTAAAACAATTGACCTGAGTATTCTGTTGCAAGCAACTTTTACTGGTTCATAATAATTTTTGCCGACTACTTCCCCATCTGTAACTTGTTCCAACGATACTGTTCCCATTTCATAATTCTCAGGTTCATGCCTTTAAACTCCACCCGAAATACCTTCCATTTTGATTTCCCCCACACAAGCTGCCAACTGGTCTGCAACTCCGGTTAGCTGCCAGCGAGGTATGAGCCTGAAAATTTAAAAGTGCTATGCGTGTATGTTTATTTCCGTGCTCCGACATCACAGCAATCGTCTGTGATAAGCGGTGGTTATTCTTTGTCAGGCCAAATTGTTGCCGGGGAAAAGGGGGGCGGTATTATAAAGCCGAAATACGAAGGGTGTAATGAAATAAGTTCACTTCGTACAGTTTTGGATCACACGATAGTTATATTCTTCATGTAGGTCACTTTTACGATATCGGTACCAGAAACGTATATAAGACATCAGAAAACAGTTCCATTTGAAGATAAACAGGTTAAGCACAGTCATACAAGAAGATAAACTCACTAAGTCCCCCAAACATCAGTGAGAACACAACTGGTTATGGCATGTTGGAACTTGCCACCGCTACCGCGTGGGGCAGTTCACTCCGCTAACTAGCGTGAAGTTACGATTTTAGTTTCCAGCAAAAGAATGAGGCAATTCATGGTGGCTGCAAGGCCTTTTATAAGCTCCCTAAGGCCTCTGAAATCAGCAACTTTTTCATTAATTAATATCTCCTGAAGTATGAAATAGTTTAACTAGCAATTTATACAAGGGCTGCCTATGATCACATTCCATCTGTTTTAATTTAATTTAACATTCAAAAGGATTTCTATAAGCTCGACGTTGAATTTTCTTACGTCACTGCTTAGGTGTGATCTTATCCGCTGCAACAACTATAAGCGACAATCTATCTTCCAAATCTGAATTATCTGACAAATGCTTAAACTTCTTACCAAAACCATTATACATTTGTATTCACCTCAATTTAGGCTAACTACAGATATAAATTTCTTCTGTATTCCTTTTAGTTAAAAAGTTCATTTTTTTCTCTTAATTAAAACCACTAATTAAACTTTGCCAAATTAGTTAATCTTACTATCAAAATATCCGGAACAGTGCCGACTATAGCTCGTGATAAAAGTTCAGCTGTAGCTTTAATCAATTCAAAGATATTTCAACTCTTAAATATTAGCTTTTCTAATCGCGCGTTTCAAAACGTGAACAAACCAAATTCTCTCTTAAAATACATTTTTATGCATGTAATGAATACACTTTAAAATGATTCTTGTGACGAGTTTTCACTACGGAAATGAATGCAGAAAAATCCCTTCAAACTGACAATTACCTCACACGAAATTTCTAATTCCAACATTAGTGACTTCAAAATCGAACTATAGAATATGTTATTGCTGGGGATAGCTAGTGGAAGTGCTTTTGGAGAACAAAAGGGTGCCTCATATCTTCTATTTAAATATTTAATGTTTGCACTTATAGTGCCTTTGGTTCCTAAAAATCTATAAATGCACGTATTAGGAAACAACAGGCACCTAATATCGGAAATAACCAAACATGAGGAATAACCACTGCTTACCTTAGTTAACGGCAGGAAGACGTCAAAACACGGACAGACACATTCACATCATAAGCATTGAAGTTTTGGGTCTAGGGCCCTTCTTCGGCAACATTTGATAAATATACGCATGAACAGCTGGACAAACAAAAAGTTATACCTTAAACCTTTTAAACAAGACACTACACACTAATGTTTAAAACTACATGGCACTTTATCTGAACAATTATAGTAGCAAAGTATCCTCGACATCAGATTCTACCCTCACAATGTGGTGCTTGCACTGCCTGCAATTTTTGTAAGGTCATTTTAAAGACATTCAGAAATACTCTGGACTTTTTGTTAATACCATACCCCCCATACCTGAAACTATAATAAATTCATCAAGGCAACTGCGAACGCAGCCAAAAAAACAATTCCACTTGTTTATCAACAGGTACATGCTGTAATGAGTTGAAATTGTGAAAACGAAACTCCATTCACACAGATTAAGGAGACTGGGAACCGTAACACTGCCATAAGGCTTCTAGAGGCCCTACATTAATTCATTAATAATCTGGCAAGGAAAAAAAGGCATCAAAGTATTTTACTGACTCTGGCAGAAAAACTTAGGTGCTAGTTCCAAAATTAGAGGCAAATCCAAAATTCGTAAGTAATCCCAGCAACTCTTTAGCATCACACCTGCTAGACAAAGACCATGAGCAAAACCACCAGGCCCATCAAAGCACTATTCCCTAATGAAACATATTCTCTCCCTTTTAATTCAAAAGAACTGGGGAATGCACTAATGTTCACCAAATATGGAAAGACTTGGAGGGAGGGGGGGGACAACAAATTCTTTCTAGAGTTTCTTAGGAACACTAGCCCCGCAGCAAAAGCCCTGTTTCTAAATAAGGTCTCAAGACAAACAGGCACCCAAATTACCCAAGGAATTCAAAAAAGTTGACCAGTATTTACATTCCCAAGCCCAGAAAGAAATCTAACAGGCTTGATCACTGCTACGCAATTTCTCTTCTCAGCACTGCTGGAAAGGATGATCCTGTTTTGTACTGAAGTCCAGATTAATGCTATCATGCCACAAAAAGAAGTAGGTGTCCAATCAGACAGAGTGCACTGTAAACAAGCGAAAGGACAGAAATGACTGAAGACCAGAGGAGTGTTTCTGCTAGCAGACCTTAGGTATCCACAAAATGGAGTCTCAGACAAAATCTTACGAAAACAGAGGAGTCTTGTTTTCACTTATCAAGCCAACAGGCAAGGCAATACTTAGGCATAACAATTGATATATCACTCATGTACTCTAAGCATCTGCTAAAAACTGCTGGGAAAATCAATCCCAAAGTAATCTAGAAAAGAAAATTTTAGCATCTCATGAGGAGCACAAATCAAGGAACTCTGGGAAATGACAATTGGCATTCTTTACTCTGCAACGTGGGCAATGCACAAACTAAGAAGGTGCACATCCACGTGAACATTGCTATGACGATTGTGGGTGGTGTACTGCGATCCATCCCCCACCTCGATATCCATTTCCAACATCTGTCTTTATGTCAGGATGCTTTTCAATAGTGGTGGAAGATAAAGACTGGTCAGCCATACCTTAATGAGCTGGCAAGGAAGCAGGTCAGGTCATGATCACTGGGGCTCTACTTTAACTGTGGTGTGAAGCCAGTGGCGGGCTGGGTGCCCCTCTGACCAGTGCCCATTGCTGTCGCCCAGCTAGTGGAACTTTAATTTTTTTTTTAAAAAAAAAGGTAACCGCTATATAAATTTGCTGCCCTTCAAATAGGATTTTGCCATCCCCCAAGTTGCCCATCCAGGGTAAGCATTCCTATTTGCCCCCCCCCCTTTCCCCTAGATCTGGCACTGTGGGGGGGGGGGCGGCAAATGGTTGAGCATGTTATGTAAAGCTCTCTCACCAGATGTTTACAGGGTGGTCTCGCTGCACACCAGTGGAGGCACAATCATATGGGCAGACTCTCGACATCACTCCGCAGAATTTTATTTTTTGCTAATATTAATCCACAAGAGAAATAAATAACATTTCATAATCTTGCATGAAGCAATCTGAATAAAGACTTACCTTTATGGAAATCACAAAATGACCACCATTGCGCAGGTAATACTGTGCATTGAGTGCAACAATACGTGCCTGGTCTGGCTGAGCGACATCTGCAAAGATCGTATCTACCATACCGACTAGCATGCGATACTTATGTGGATGACGTGCATCTTCAATGATGGGTATCACATTGGTGCGCTTTTTGGCCATGTTGATCAGGTCACGTCCAGACCTATGTGAAAACTCCACTGCATAAACCAGACCTCCCTGCAGAAGAAGAGATAATGGAATTCAATAATACCTACTTGTTCCAAACTCAAATTAGTCAAAAGAAAGTTTTCTAACTTTTAGAGCTTCAATATTCAATAACAAATCTTAGGTTGCAAGTGTGTATCATAAAATGTTTAGCCTCCCCTATCTAAATGTGCATACTTTGCACCCTGTTCAATCAGCAAAACCCTTAAATTAAACTACTACTACTACTACTACTACTACAATGATGACAACTTGGACAAAAAAAATATTCTCCAAGTGACTATACAATATTAGAAGTTTGAACAGGACAGAAAGTATGTGTGATAAGTGCTTTCCTCTTATAAATAATGTTTGGACAAGTAAAATTCAATTGAAATCTAAACAATTTCTGGTTCAAAATAAAAAGTCAGCAACTTGTACGGCATTGTCCCCGACACAAAGGAGGTCTTGCAGTGTGCAGGTCGATGGGCACTGCGGGCAGTTGTATAAATGCTGAATGGTCGGTTCTACCCCACACTCACACACAGTACTAGGATCTTCAAGATAATGCCATCTCGCCAGGTTATCTTTGGTCCTGCCCACTCCACTTCTCAGCCAGGTCATCCAGTTGAGGTTGTCACCCGGTGGTAGTGCCTCTGCAGTAGGTATCCATTAACTCTCACAAGTCATTCTTGCTCGACAAAGATTGAGCCGGGCAACTTTCGGCAGTACATCTAAAGCAGCTGTCGTCCTAATAAAGCTTTTTCTAGATTTGAGCCTTTGTCTGGGTAGTTAATGTCACAATAATGGATCAGCAGCATTTTGATTAGCCTTGTTTCTTTCTGACATTGCAACTACGTTGCATCTTATATCAAGGAAAGCGATTCCTGCCAGACCATGTAGTTTTTCAATCAGGCAATTCATAGAATTCTGCAGGTTTCATGCGATGCTATGTCTACTTGTTTCGCGTAAGCAGAGTTGTCCCAAATGGGAATGCAGCAGAATAACTAAGTGCAAGAGCTGAAGTTAAGAACACTGCAGGATGTGCACCCTGTAAGAATACACAGACTCTTAGTTTTTTTTAAAATAATTAATAATTAATATGTGTGTGTTGCTAAAAGTGTTTTATATCGTGTTATTATTATGTCTTAAGTATTGCATCCAAGAATTTCAAGCATCGTTATTACCAGATGAAAAGTACATTAAAATCTCTGGACAGTACAGGAGGAGGAAGATCTTTGTCGTAAATAGCGGAAAAAGAAGCAGAGATCGTGTGGAGTACGGAAGTTTGGATGTAATTGAGAATTGTGTTGTTAATGTAAAATAACAATAAAAGAAATGAAAGTTTATATTTAATAATAATAATTTTACACGTGGCGACTGTGACCGCGACACAGAGCTAATTATTTAGCTCGTAATAAAAGAAGTCTGCAATCTTCGGAAAGGTAGGAGAAGAAAAAACCAGTTTTAGATATTGTGAATGGAAGACAAAGTTATTAATTTTGAGTAAAGACTTGCAAGATAAATTTAAAAGAGAGAAATTGATTAAAAGTATAATGTTAAAATATGAGATTTAATTACGCATACAGGTTCTTAAAGATAGTTTTAAAGATTTATGTACAGATAATGTGTGTGCTGTTGGTGTTTGGTTGATAATACGGCGTTGTAAGTCAGAAAAATCTGCGTTAATTGATATTTCTCGTTTTTCGAAATCCACACCGGATTTTTTTTCTCTCTCTGTGTATGATTTTTGTGAAGTGATGAAAATTTTGTAAATAACAATGGATGGAAAAGATTCGGAATTAGTTGGGGAGCGGGTAGTTACCGAATTGGATGGTGATGATGATTCAACAACTGGCATCGCGGGGAAAAACCCGTGGAATGACGACAGTAATTCTATAAAGGAAATGTTAGCAATGATTATGAGAGAACAAATAGAAACAAAACGCGAAATGCAGAAAATGAATCATAATCACCAACAAACGATAATAGAATGGAGAAAGGAAAGAGCTAATATTTCTCATGAAATTAACTCTCAGATAGACAAAGTACATGAGCATATTTCTCAACGTGAAGATTTAATGTTTAAGAAGGTACAAAAGTTAATACAGATAGAACAGCAGAACCGCGAGGAGTCGGTGAAGATAGCACTGGACGAGCAGAGAGGGATAAACAGTGAATTTACGAGTGACATTCAAGAAGCCAAACATGAAATTTCACTGGTACAAACTAATATTAAAGAATTGGAATCTGGAATGGTTAACTTGCAGGGAGAAGTGGAAAGCTATAAAGAGACGGCCGTATATCAATGGGTAGAGCTGAATCAGCGAGTCGACAAAATTCAGAACGGGAAAGGGCACGGTGTCGGCAACAATGTAGTACAGTCAGTACAAATGAAATTGCCTGAAGTGAGTTTTGTACCTGGCGGCGAGATACATCCCTATGTTTTTGTGGAAGTGTACAGAGACGCATTTCCAAGACAGTGGCCGGATGAAGAGAAGATAAAATACGTTAAGATGATGATGAAGAATGAGGCATTGGAGTGGACGTGTGAATTGGGTGGAGGTAACAGAAGTTACGAGGATTTTTTGCAAATTTTCCTGAGGAAATATTGGTCCGATGAAAGACAGCGGCGAGTGAAACAGGAATTTAGAAACAGTGCACCCTACAAAAGGCAGCAGGGCAGTTTGAGAGATTATTGTGAGAAGTTATTGAAGAATCTTAAGTATTTGTCGTTGCCCATGGAAGAGGATGAGGTTATAGAAATATTGGAGCGGAAGATGCCGCGCCAAGTACAAGAAAAAATACTGTTGATGCAGTGGAAAAACATACATGAATTTCTAGAAGGAGTTGATAAAATCGATAGGTGGGATGCAATGAACGAGAAAGAACCAAACATGTTCAGGAACACCGAACCCGGAAAATTTCATACTGGGACAGGATACCAACAACAGGCCAATAACACATACTTCGAGAAAAGAGGAAATAGAAGCCTATATGCAAAGCAAGGTTTGGCTGATACACGACCGGTGACCGAATCAGGAAATGAAAATTCGCCTTCGCAATATGGTAACATCCAAGTAAATGGAAGTAGACGAGAAGGAACATATAATAAGGGAAATTAAGAGCGGCTTTTGAAGGGGTCCGTTCTCAAGCCGGGAAGATTAGAGGACCAGAAGCTATATGGAAACCAAACTGCATGCTAATGAAATTTAATAGAGATGAGGTAATTAAGCAAAGAAAAGTCGTTTTAGAAGAAGTTGCGACATATTTTGAAAGAGAAGGGGCTGAAGAAAAAATTCAGGACAATTCGATGGAAAATATTGATAAAGACGCAAACGTGAGAAAAAGTTGCGATAACGCGGTGAACAAAGAAGCGGAAGGGGAAGTAGAAAACTGGATAAAACAAGTTAGGAAAACCTGTAAAGAAAAACTAGAAATGGAGACTGAAGGAGACGGAACAGAAAATGACAGCGAAGATAAGCGAAGGTTTGACAAGAAATTGAACACAATGTCTGATAACAACGGACCACTGAAATGGTGGGATTGTTTAGAACAGATACAAGAGATCAACGAGTTTAATAATGTTGAGAAGAGGAAGGCAGAGCAAAATGAGATAATTGGCCTTGCAAATATGAAAGAATGGGAAAACGGTGACCAGAAAATAAACCAAGAAACCAGGAGGAAGAGTGAAATGCTTTCTACTTTCACGGATAAGGATGAGGGAAATTATGAGTCGGAAACGGAAGAAATGGACGAAATCATTGAAGATGGGGAAGATTGTAAAAATACGGAAGAAAATGAAAAAGAGACAAGCAAGGAAGAAGAGAAGGCAGCCTACGAACCTTCGATAGATAGAATGGCGAGTAAGGAAGAATGTGGAGAAGAAGAGGAGGTGAAATGTTTTCTAATACGGAAGAAAGAGGACGGAAGATGTAAGGAAGATGAAGCTACCCAAGGGAAGGTGAAGATGAAGGGGAGAGGATGGTCATACCGTGAAGTGGAAGATGACCTATTAGAAGAAGATGAAAAAGAAGATTGGAGTAAAGAGATAATGCAACCTTTGGTAGAGGTAGGAGTATTTGGAATACTGGAACGAGCATTAGTGGACACAGGAAGCGATGTGACTGCAATTTCTGAATCATTTTTTAACCAGTTAAAGAAAAGGGGAAAGATGACAGAAATGCCAGCAAGTAAAACACAAATTGTCGGTGCCACCGGAAAACTAAGCAAGCTAATTCGCCAACATGTATATGTGACCATGACGATTGGGAAGATGACAGTGGACCATGATATGCTAGTGATACCCGGGCTAAGTGTTAACTGGATCCTGGGGATGGATTGGTTGGGAAGGTATAAGGCAATAATTAACTTCAATGAAGAAAGGATGGAATTTGAGAATGGAGACGTGAAATACGCAGTGCCGTTTGAACGGAAAATAATTAAGAACAAAGAAAGAATGGAAAGACTGAAACTAATAGCAACGATTCAAAGAATTGATTGGGAAGCGGATGAAGAAGATGATGCATTGTATGATCAGAGCCAGGAGGCTGGTCAACAAGAAATAGTAAAAATCGTGGATGCCATAAAACATATATCATACGGTCAAAAGCGGCAATTAGAGGAAATATTGATGGAAAACTCAACAGTGTTTTCCGATTGTCCAGGGCGTGTAAAGGGATTTGAATGCAAACTGAAGGTAAAAGATCATGAACCATTTTTTGTAAAACCTTATTCTGTACCATTGGCAAGCAGGAAAGCGGTGGAAGAGGAATTGGCAAGAATGCTTAAATTAGGGATAATCGAACGAAGTGATAGCAAATACAACAGCCCTTTAGTGGTAGTAGGTAAAAAGGATGGCAGTGTTAGACTGGTGTTGGATGCTCGAAGGTTGAATAAAATAGTGGATCGAGAAAGTGATAGGCCTGAAAATTTGGAGGAGTTACTGCAGAGGTTCTATGAGGTTAGGTACCTAACCAGTTTGGATTTAACTGCAGGGTATTGGCAGGTTCCTTTGGCCAAGGAGTCACGGCAATATACAGCATTCCTATACGGTGGTAAGTGTTACCAGTACTGTGTGGTTCCGTTTGGTCTGAACATGTCGGTGTCTGTGTTTATACGAGCCCTGGACAAGGTATTAGGCGATGAATTGTTGCGGAAGCTCACTATATATGTAGATGATATATTGATAAGTGCAAAAACTTGGGAAGAGCACTGCACACTACTGCAGGAGGTGTTGGTAGCATTGAAACTTGGAGGAATGAAGTTAAAGCTGTCAAAATCTGAATTTGTAAAGGAAAAGATAAACTTTTTAGGACATATTGTCAGTGAGAAGGGAATAGCACCGGATCCTAGGAAGTTAGAAGCAGTAAAAAATTTTCCTACGCCAACTAGCCGAAAGCAATTGAAATCATTCCTGGGCCTTTGCGGGTTTTACCGGAAATTTGTTTCTGAGCAACTACTCAACGATCCAGCCCTAAATGTTTTGCTAAAGAAAAATGTTTCCTGGTTTTGGTCTCAAGAGTGTCAAAATAGTTTTGATAAGATTAAAAAGGAATTGGGAAAGGAAAAGATACTTTATCACCCAAATTTAGAACTACCCTTCTGTCTCACATCAGATGCAAGTGATTACGGTATTGGTGTGCAGTTATTTCAGGTAGTGAGAATGAATAATGTGGAGGAAGTCAAGACGATTGCTTTTGCCAGCCGTGTATTAAATACCCATGAGAGGAACTATGGAATTTGCCAGAAGGAGGCATTGAGTATTGTGTGGGGTTTTAAGAAATTCAGATATTACCTGTGGGGTCACAAGACCATAGTATACACTGATCAAAAAGCACTGAGTTTTTTGCAGGAGTGCAAATTGCTCCACCCGCGACTCACAAGATGGGCCCTATACTTACAACAGTTTGACTACGAAATAAAGTACATAAGAGGAGACGAAAATGTAGTGGCCGATGCGTTATCCCGTTTACCTTTAGGGAGCGAAGGAGATGAGGAGAAATCTACTAATATATTTAAAATGTATTATATGAAGGGTGTTGAATACGAAAAGGATGTCAAGGAGATATGTCAGAAGTTGAGGCGACTACAGAATGTCGACGAGTGTTTAGCCCTGGTAAAAACAGAACTGGGAAGAAAGTCAAATGATAAGTTGAGGAAATTTTACATGATATATGAAGGTATACTATTCAGGAGGAGAGCCGAAAATTCTGATGATTGGAAGATTTGTTGGCCAGAAGAATATACCGAGAAGATTATAGATTATACCCATCTAAGTCATGGGCATTATGGGCCAAAAAAGTGCTTAGAAAAATTAAAGGAAATCGTGATCTTTAACAATATGGCGAGACAGGTTATATGCAGGATTGGTAAATGTGATAGATGTCAGCGAGTGAAAGATTCCACAATGGTTCAGAGGGGATTAATGAAGGCAATAATACCGTCTGGGGTATTGGACTTGGTGGCTGTTGATTTATATGGACCACTTCCCAAAGCAAAGGGTGGATTGGTGTACGTTTTTGTGGTTTTGGATGTGTTTTCCAAATATGTTAAGCTATATGGGATCCGAAAGGCGACGGGGAAGACATTAAGTAGCCGTTTGGAAAAAGATTATTTTGTGAATTGCGGAAAGCCACAACGCATATTGAGTGACAACGGTAGTCAGTTCATCTCTAGGAATTGGACAGAGTGTCTGGACAATGCAGGAGTGAAACACATAAGGATTGCGGCTTATCACCCGGCGAGCAATCCAGCGGAGAGGGTAATGCGTGAGTTGGGTAGGTTGTGCCGAACATATTGCCATAAACAGCATTCGAGATGGGCAGAATACTTGAGTAAATTTGAAGACGTGATGAACAGTGTTGTACATACTGGGACTGGATTTACACCATATGAAATTATGTGGAATCGGAAACCAGACAACATTGTGACGAGCTTGGTAAAATTTCCGCCTAGAAAAGAAATGAATAAGCAGGAGCGCCTAACACTAGTGCACGAGAACCTGAGAAAGAGAGCGGAGGAGCGGAAGAGGATATACGATCGTCGTGCAAGAAATGATGAGTTTGAACTGGGTGAGCTAGTATTGGTGAAGTCTCATGGAAGATCTAGCAGCATTAATGCAGAAATAAAAAAGTTCTTTGACGTGTATGAAGGACCTTATATAGTTGTAGGGAGACCACATCAGCACGCATATTACCTCCAGTATCCTAAATCAGGAAAGATGTTAGGATTAAGAAATATATGTGATCTAAAGTTATACCGGGAGTAGGTAAAGGAAATGAATGAATGTAACTATATATTGAAAATATATTGTGGTGAATGAAATTATATCACACAAAAATTTGACAAATTTTGGTGACAAATTGGCCGAGGGGATGTGTAAGAATACACAGACTCTTAGTTTTTTTTAAATAATTAATATGTGTGTGTTGCTAAAAGTGTTTTATATCGTGTTATTATTATGTCTTAAGTATTGCATCAAAGAATTTCAAGCATCGTTATTACCAGATGAAAAGTACATTAAAATCTCTGGACAGTACAGGAGGAGGAAGATCTTTGTCGTAAATAGCAGGAAAAGAAGCAGAGATCGTGTGGAGTACGGAAGTTTGGATGTAATTGAGAATTGTGTTGTTAATGTAAAATAACAATAAAAGAAATGAAAGTTTATATTTAATAATAATAATTTTACAACCCCATGTGTTTCCTGCGAGTTTCTGTAGGATATTGTTGCGGGCTGAAACTTTGCCTGTTGTGTTTAAGCAGTGCTTTCTGTAAGTGAGGGAGCAATCTAGTGTAACTCCGAGATATTTTGGATTGAAACGGTGATCTAGTTCTACACCCGCTTGCCGGTATATCAGTTTCGGTTCGATTTTTGGGCTCAGTTGATTAAGCAGTATCCTTTCAAATATCTTGTAGACGTGGCATAACGTAGAAATAGGGTGATAGTTTTTGGCGATAGAAGAGTCTTTCCCAGGTTTCAATATGGCAATAACTTTCGTCTTTCTCTATATCTTAGGTATCTGTTTACTTCAGAGGCAGTTGTTATAAAGACGCAAAAGCCACTCCAATGCAACGGCACCAAAATTTTTTAGCTGCTCCACAGTTATATCGTCCTGTTGTTTTACCAGTTTTGCACATTTTAATAGCTTTCATTAACTCATTCATTTGAAATTCTGCAGAGAGATCTTTTGTTTCTACTTCTGAGTCTTCCTCCTTTGCCATTCAGTAATAGCTGATGTGCTATTTGGTTGGGTGTTACATTAGCATGTGTACTGGTTACACGAGGGTCACTGCTAAGAGTCTTTTCAGAAGATGCCGTGCCTTTCGGCTAATTTTGGACAGGTCCATGTTTTCCATGATCTCAATCCAACGTTCTCGCTTAGTCTTTGAAAGTGCAGAGCACAGTGTTAAACAAGATTTTACAGTTTCCTGGATAAAAGGGTTTTCTTCAAAGAGCCTCAGGTATTCCTGCAGGAGAGGTGAAATTAGCTTTTTTGAAATTAAACCTTTGTCAGAGGGAATCTTCAACAGTCTGATTGCTGATGCATAGTGGTCTATGTTGGGTGTTAGGTATTGGTTGTGAAACTGTTTTGATACACTGAGGGGCCAAGGCATCACTTACGAACAACAGATCAGTTGATCTACCAGTTTTTCAAATGAAATCCAGTGCACTTTTGTTACAGTAGAGTATAATTATTGGCAACACTGCGCGCTTTAACAAAATGAACATCGCTCCGTCTCCAACAATCGTAGGAAATCGCCATGAATGCCGTCTGTCACTCTAGATTGGTTTGTTAGAAGCGGCAGTGGCTATAATGTAAGTTTACTAGGGCAATTACTGTATGAAGGGAGGATGTTTGAAATTTAAGGAAAGATACCAGTATCTAAAATTGCCAAAACCAAGGTACGTATACAGATTGTAATT
The DNA here is from genome assembly GCA_031002005.1 of Vandiemenella viatica. Lineage (NCBI taxonomy): Eukaryota > Metazoa > Arthropoda > Insecta > Orthoptera > Morabidae > Vandiemenella > Vandiemenella viatica. Next base: position 6,355,510 of record JARYHS010008074.1, on the reverse strand, counting down.
CTTCATAATTATTTAAAGAAACGTGTATTTTCTTCTGATGCTGAATTAAAAAAACCAGCCAAGTGTATGTGTGAATACTCATAGTATAGGCTTCCATTTTCACTGTCCAGTCATGAATTCATTTTAAAAAAAAATTGTTTTGCTTATTTAGAATTCAACGAACTTTTAAACCAAGATTCACGAGTACCTACGGTTTCTTTATTTCAAATTTATCACCAGACAGATGCATGTTGGATAAATAAGTACTTTTTGAGATATTCAACACACATTCTACATACCTACCTATTATCAACAGTGTACCTACTGTAACACGGTTCCTATAGTGGACATGGAATTGTATCACGTTAAAATGTTATAATATGATATCGAAATAAAATTGTCTTAGTCTAAGTATCTATGCTGTCTATGGATATTGTATATTCTCTGTGGTGAATAAAATAGAAGATGTGCTGTTGCATTCTTGCTTAACCGTGAAACGGACGTGTTGTAATAGGTTATGGGCCCAGACTGTGCCCCAGAGTTATTTTCTTCGCTATTCTAGTAAACAGAATACAGAAAAGTCGTTATCTTATAAATAATTAGTTACGCGCTAGAAGATGGCTTCGAATTTTGTAGTTAATGTGCCTAAGCTTAAAGGCAGAGACAACTACGATGTATGGGCTTTTGCAGCGGAGAATATGTTGGTGTTAGAAGGCATGTCCGGCTTAATACAGGAAGAAGGAAGTACTAGCACTGCAGCCGCAGATGATGCAAAGGCGAAAGCGAAGCTGATTCTTACAATTGATCCAGCGTTGTATGTGCACGTAAAGCAAGCTAAAACAACGAAGGAGCTATGGGCGCAGCTTAAAACTATGTTTGACGATTCCGGGTTTACACGAAGAATAACCTTACTTCGTCATCTTATATCAATCAGGCTTGATAATTGTGATTCAATGACGTCGTATGTGACAGACATTATTGAGACATCGCAAAGATTAAGTGGAACTGGATTTGATATAAACGACGAATGGATTGGCTCGTTGTTACTGGCAGGTTTACCAGAACGATTTTCACCAATGATCATGGCGATTGAACATTCCGGGATTCCTATTACGGCGGATGTTATCAAGACAAAATTGATTGATATGGAAATGTCAGATTTGAATGAATCAGAGACAAAAACCGCTTTCGCTTCCAAAGGTTGGCTGAACCATAGAAGCAAGACTGCCAACAGACAAAACAAAAGCGGAAACTACGTCGCAGAAAAGTCAAATGTCAAAATGACAGGAGTTAATTCCATCACTTGTTACAGGTGTAAACGGAGTGGGCGTTACAGGAATCAATGTCCATTGCTGGTGAAATCAGATAAACCTAAGCAATCCAATGTGTTTAGTGTTGTTTTTCTATCTGGCAAGTTTGGTAAACAAGATTGGTATATTGACTCCGGCGCAAGTTCTCATATGACGCCGAATGAACATTGGATAAAAAATTAATTGTATTCGTCAAGTGAACCAGAAGTTATTATCGCTGACAAAATCAAAGTACCTGTGCTGTGTACCGGCGATGTAGAAATAACTTCAGATTGTGGTTATGATATAACTGTGAAAAATGCATTGTGTGTGCCAAGTCTGACGAATAACCTCTTATCAGTGAGAACGGTAATAAAGTTCATTTCGATTCACAGAATTGTTTCATACATAATATGAACAGTGAATTGGTAGCTGTAGGAGAACTTATTTGTGGTGTTTACAAGTTGAAGGTAAAAAATAACATGAAAAGTGAGCACAGTTTATTGGCTGCTCCTGTGTTAACAGATGGTTATACGTGGCACCGAAGACTCGGTCATATAAATAGTGCAGATATGAATAAAATGAAGTCTGGTGTGGTTGATGGACTTAGTTATCCTGATAATTTTCAAATGGGAAAAAAACAGTTGTATCGTGTGCTGTGAGGGAAAACAGTCAAGACTTCCGTTCAAAAATATTGGAGAAAGAAGTACAGAGACATTGCAGATTATACATGCTGATGTGTGTGGCCCAATGGAACATAAATCCTTAGGTGGTGCGCGATATTTTTTATTGCTGGTGGATGACTTCAGTCGCATGGCATTTATTTACTTCTTGTAAGCTAAAAGTGAAGTATTTAGCAGATTTAAAGAATTTAAAGCCTTGGTAGAAAACCAAAAGAATAAGAAAATTAAAATATTTTGCACTGATAATGGCTATGAATTTTGTAATAATGAGTTTACAGATTTTTTGAAGAAAGAAGGTATTATTCATCAGAAAAGTAAACCTTACACCCCAGAACAAAATGGGCTGTGTGAAAGACTGAATCGCTCAATAGTTGAGAAAGCAAGATGTATGTTGTTTGATGCAAAGCTAGATAAAAGATTTTGGGGAGAAGCAGCAAACACAGCCGTGTACTTAGAAAACAGATCAATTGCATCAGGAACTCAAGACAAGACACCATATGAATTGTGGTATGGCAAGAAACCTGATGTAAGCCATATCCGTATATTTGGCAGTGATGTAATGGTCCATGTTCCCAAAGAAAAACGTTTAAAGTGGGACAAAAAGTCACAGAAACATATCCTTGTTGGATATTCAGAAAATATAAAGAGTTATAGAATTTATGACTGCAATAAAAACAAAATAATAACAAGCAGAGATGTGATTATTATGGAAGATAAAGAAAACACATATCAAGAAATAATAGTTTCAGTGGGGGAGTCTGGTCAAGGAGGACAGTTGACAGTAACAGATAAACCAGAATTACTGAATTCATCTCAATCATGTTATCCTGAAGTAGAAGGCCAAGATAACATGGAAGAAAGTACTGCAGTTGAGTGTGTGGAAATCAAAACATTGCCTAAAAGAATAAGGACACCGCCTCAGAGATATGGTACAACTTTATTAAGTGTGGCCTGTAAAGAAGAAGGCAGCTGTGTTCCAGATGATATCATCAGAGAATTCCAGCAAGTGATGCAGAAGATGAAGGCAGTTATGGTCAGACAGGAGAATCGCATCCAAGCCCTGGAGGCAAGGCTGATGGCTTCAACAGCAAGTGCAGTGCAAGTGGGTGTTTGAATAAGAAAGGTTTGAAAGTGATGATAAAGTGTGATACCGTGCTAGGTCAGTGTCTAAATGTTTTTGCCAAATAGCATGTGTACATTGTCATGAAACCTTTTCATTGGTGGTTAGATACTTCACATTGAGGTTTTTATTTGCAAATAATGCACAATTATGGTTAGACATTTGGCACTTAGATGTAACCTCAGATTTTTTTTAAATGGATATCTAAAGAAAGATATTTGCATGTATTTACCAGAGGGTTACAAAGTATATAATTGTGATAGCATGTTTTGAAATTGAAAAGGTAGAATTACAAGGATTTGTAGATGCTGACTGGGCAACTAACACTGTAGACAGACGTTCTTATTCAGATTTCTGTTTTGTAATGTTTGGTTCTGCTATTACACGGGAAAGTAGAAAACAAAAAACTGTAGCTCTCTCAAGCACTGAAGCAGAATATATGGCTTTGTCAGATGCTTCTAGAGAGGCAGTATATTTAAGAAATCTGTTATTTGAAATCACGGGCAATTTGTGTATGATTACTATCTTTAGTGACAGTCAGAGTGCATTGAAGCTAACAAGTAATCAGCAAATACACAAGAGGTCTAAGCATATTGATGTTCGTTACCATTTTGTCCGCGATGCTGTATTAAATAAATATATTAAACTTGAATACATGGAAACTGCTGAAATGCCAGCTGACTTGCTCACTAAAGCTCTTTGTGCCTTCAAACATTACAAACTTATGAACAAAATAGGATTATTAAGTAATATATTGTAATGTTTTGCGAGGCTGTCACTTATTTCGATATAGTGGGGGTGTTATAATATGATATCGAAATAAAATTGTCTTAGTCTAAGTATCTATGCTGTCTATGGATATTGTATATTCTCTGTGGTGAATAAAATAGAAGACGTGCTGTTGCATTCTTGCTTAACCGTGAAACGGACGTGTTTTAATATAAAATTTATGCAAATACGATGATTTAGAAAACCGTGCATAAAGCAGAACACTGTCAAGTTTCAAGTCAACCTGAACGGGTTCAAGTATACAATTATGGTGTCCTCTGTCGTTGGTGAACAATTTTTGTAGAGCATGTGGTTAACACAGTCACAAGTGCGTATCTTGTTAGCAAAATTGAAACGTTGGTAAGTACTTTAACTCTCGTTTCATGTACATTTGTTTTGCTTTCTACTGTACTTCAATATGAGAATGTGGCCACAATGAAATAAATAAGCACACGACTCCGTAGTTTAGACGAGAAGATTTTTTATTTTATTTTATTTTATAGTTTCCTCTCTGTTAAATATTGGCACCTTAATTACTATGTTTTCCTTAAATCTGCAGGATGTTGAACTTCTATACCTCAATCAAAATTGAACTTTAATCATAAACTAAACAAACCTTTGAGCAGTTTGCATTTTTTAATACACTACGGCATGGCACTTGGAACCTAAAATTTACAGTTGGTGACGGTCTTTGATACATATGATGTCATATTTAGGAGCCGGTAGTTTATTATGTCCTAGGTAGGTAGTAAAATATATCACTTTCTAGGTACCTTATGTAAAAATGACATATTGCAAAGACACGTTTTTATACTATCTGACCTATTGTTGATTATTTTTTTCAATTATGTTATTTTTATATTTTATTTAGCCTCATTTTTTTATGAGCGAACTTAAAAGTTTTTCATTCATTTCAGTTCCTCTACACGTATCTTCGAAACGATGTCAGTCTACTGCCAACTAGACACTTCACTCTTAACTGAAACAATGCAAATCTATTTCGCTGGTTGTGAAACTCGTGCAAATATGATATTTAAATCGCTTGGCTGAATCATCTCTACTTAGGGATTTTCCTATGGTCCTACAAAACACTTCACACTGTTGTTACCATTTCAAAAACAAAAACGCCGAAGTTAATCTATGGGGCCTCAGATTCCGCATTGCACAGCCCCTCTCTTACCAGCTCACTCCTACTTATAGACATTCCACACTTTCTGACTGTGGCACAACTCGGCCGACGCCTCCGCAGAGAATCGTTCTTCCACTTGCATCAGTGGTGCAACTTTTATCCCTTGCTCTTCTCAAACCATTGCACCACACTCTGAAACAGCCTAAATGGCCCAAAAAATCTCAAATAAGCTCAGTACATTTTAAAATTCGTGGACTTTTTTAGTCACCCTTACAAAATTTAAGACAATTTGCGCGTCAGTTGCTACGTGTGAGAGGGTCTGTAGTAAAGTAAAATTTATCAAAAACTACTTTTGGTCAACAATGAGCAAGCAACACGAGGCTAAATAACATTGCCTTGTTGACTATTGAACATCAAGCAATTTAAATTAATTTTGAAGAAATAATTTCAGAGTTTGCGCTGTTAAAACCAGAAAGTAGAGATTGTGAAAGGAATTATTTTTGGTTTATTTATCTGTCTTTCAAATTGTAATATTATAATTTTATTAATAAATTTGTAAATAATAAACATTTATATAAACCAGAATATGACATAATGCACGAATCAACCCTGAATTTTTAGAACAAAAATCTGAAACTTTTCTTGCCGATATTTCCAGCCAACACCCTACCAATTGGCCAGAATCTTAAAGACACACTCTTCAAAGCTGCTCAAAGTATTGGCTCGCCTCCCATAAAATGCAAACATAGGTGGTGGAATGAAACCGGTGACAAAGCTATAGAACTTAGAATTAAAGACTGGCAAAACTGAAACACAAAATTGGCAGTCATTCATTGATATGCAGAAACAAACTTCAAAAACCATTAGATTATAGAAACGTATTTATGATAGAAACAGACCGGCAGAAATTGATCAAGAGTTTAAGAAAAACTACACAAGGAACAGTCAAGGAAGAACTGTCAAATTACCAGGCACCTAGACTCTCTTTAAAAATTTCGAAAATTATAAGCTTCTAGCAAATTACTTCAAAGACCTTTTAAATTGTGAACATCCTAAAGAACAACTTACCTTTGAAAAATCCACTTCAAATCCAGAACCTCCCACTTTAGAAGAATTACAACAAATATTCCGTGGGCTTAAAAATAAAAAAGCCCCAGGGGAAATTGGTATAATTGCTGAAATGTGGAAATTAGGTGGTACGAGTCTTGCTCATAAAAATCACAAGATTACTGAAGATATCTGGATCAAGGAAAAAATCCCTGAAGACTGGAAATGTGCACTAATTCATTCATGTCACAAAAAAAAGAGGGATAAAACTGACATTAATAACTACAGAGGAATTTCCTTGTTACCAATTACTTAAAAAAATTTATCCACTTCTCATGAGACTTGACATACAAATAGATCATCTTATTGGCGAGTATCAGGCAGCATTTAGAAATGGCAGGTCATGTGCAGAACAAATTTTAAATCTCAAAACCATCTTACAAATCAGTAAAAACAGACATACAGTAATCACCTTTGCAGACTTCAAAACAGCTTATGACTATTGACAGACAAACACTTTTTAATATGCTAGAAGACTACAAAGTAGACAGGAAAACGGGAGAATTAGTCAAACGGACATTAAGGGATACCATTTCAAAAGTTAGGTTCTTAGGTGAGGTATCTAAACCTTTTAAAATCGCGACAGGAGTTCGACAAGGAGATGGACTGTCACCCCCTTTGTTCAATCTTGTTCTGGACAAAGTAATCAAAGCCTGGGAGAAAGAAGTAAAAGGAATAACCATTGGCAGGCTACTAAGAAATAAACTTCACCTGCGGTGTTCAGCCTTTGCAGATGACCTAGCAATTCTCTCCAACAACAGGCAAGAGTTAATCTATGTCCTCGAAAAATTGTATGAAATTTCAGCTAATTGTGATCTTCAAATTTCATATGCTAAAACCCACTATATGGAAGGATCTTCACGGAACCAAGATGGACAACCCTTGAAAACACGATTTGGCAATATCTCTCAAGCAACTAAATTCATATATCTAGGAGAAATTATTCAACCTGCAGGACTAAACCGCGAAGCAAACAAGGGAAGAATAACTGAATTACAAAAAGCCTACAGAATCACCCAGAACAGATACAACAAAAAGTCAACATCCCGAAATGCCAAATTAAGAGACTATGACACTGTAATCAAACTGGAGGCATTATATGCATCAAAAACTGATTATTGGGGGAGATCATTGATTAAAGGTATTGAAAAGCAAGAAAGGAAAATTTTAAGGAAAATCTTTGGCCCATTTGTACCCGAGGAATTTGGATGAAAAGGAAATTGCACGTACTATATCAACATTTGGAAATAATTTCAGACACATTCAGGAAAAGGCGAATTAAATTCTACAGCCATATTATCAGAATGAGTAACAACAGAGTAACCAAAACAATTCTAATTCTGGTGATTTCAATTTTTAAAAAATTGAAAAGGATCTCCAAGAAATTAGAATAACAGATGATATCATACAGGACAGAAACCGATTTAGCATCAAGGTCAATAACCACAAATTTGCCAACAACCAGTATATTAGGAGGAACAACTGACAAACATACCGCAGGAAATCTGGTTAACAGAAAAAATTCCTGACGAATGGAAGAACGCACTGATACACTCATTGCACAAGAATGGTGACAAAACAGATGTGAACAGTTACAGAGGAATTTCCCTGGTAGCAGTGACATATAAGATACTGTCAAAAGCTCTTCAAAACAGAATTGAATCAGTAATAGACAAACAAATTGGAGAATACCAAGGTGGGTTCAGAAAAGTAAGATGCTGTGTAGAACAGATTCTAAATCTGAACTCTGTAATACGAGACAGGGTTACAAAGAACAAAATCTATGTTATAGTTTATGTGGACTACAGCTCGGTAGACAAGTCCCATTACTGAGTATTTTACAGGAATTTGGTGTGACTCAAAATCGGTCAACATAATCAGGCAGACCCTCACTGGAACAAATTCAAAAGTGAAATTTATGGGAGAGATCTCAGAAGAATTTAAAATAAAAACTGGTGTCAGGCAGGGAGATGGGCTTTCCCCCATTCTTTTCAATTGCGTTTTGGATAAGGTAATAAGAGTATGGGAAGAGAAACTCAAGGAAGGGGGAAATCACCATGAGATAAGATTAGGTTCAATGCACAAAGAGGTTGGGATAAAATGTTCGGCCTTCGCTGATGACATAGCGGTTCTTTCTGAAAGATATAGCAGGAAAAGTTGGACTTCAGATCTCTTTTGAGAAGACTAAATTCATGATCAATATTATGGATTTACCCACAGTACTAAACACAGAGTACGGAAAAATTAACAAGGTCAATAAATTTAAATATCTAGGTGAAGTAATTCAGATTAATGGGCTTCATAAGGAAGCAAATATATCAAGAGCAAGAAAACTAGAACTAGCATACCAATTGACTAAAGATATATACAACAAAAAGAATCTATCAAAGAAAACTAAAATCAAACACTAAAACACAGTAATCAAACCAGAAGGACCGTATGCCTCAGAATGCTTGCCAACTTCCAAAATCGTATTTCCGTAAAAACCCTGGGCCACCAATACTGTGTTTCCGTAAAGAACGTGGACCACAACATTTTTATCGACAATTAACTAAACATCCAGAAATTTATATGAACAGCATCTGAAATCATGTCTACTTACTTCATATTAATTGTTGACAAACACTAATTCGAAGACAAACTTTGATGTCTATCTATATTATATATATATATTACATAAACTAAAACGTTGAAGAGACAATATCTTGTTTCACTTAGCACTGAACCTATTTACACTGTTCAATATATATTATATATGTACTTTCAATCAGACTTCAAAGATGAAGCAGTGGCTTTCTTAAGAAAGTCTGGAGAAAAACTGTTTATGTAACAAGGACCAGAACTGATGGTCTCCAGAATGGAAACAGTCTCTAGGATTCCATTTGAGAGGGATGATCTGAACTATGTTCTATTCTTCCTTATGGGGTATGGACAACATTACTCTTGAAATCCTATTATATTTAAGAATCCCATCAGCACCACAGTAATGAGTTTATCAAATAACGGTATAATGATGTGCAGGAAAAGACAATAAGCCTTGTTCAAGTCAGAAGAGAGAAACAAACAGCTTTTCCTCACGAGTTGTAGTCAAACTTTTGCTTTTCAGAACGTCTGTTGCATTCAAAAGAATAAACTATTCTTTTAGGAGTCGATGAGGATGGAGAATCAATAACTCTCTTCTTCTGCTGCCCCTTGGATCCAATGTGTTCAACTTTTGGTATTGCGAACGATGTCAAGCTGGCTGCAATATTTGGACCACATATTAGCTAGCACCTCATCCTTAAAAAAGAAAGAAGTTGATCCCACTGCTCTCGGTACTCTGTCCAAGCACTTTCCTGAAGACAACCACCTTGCATGCTTCAATATTCTTTTACAATCTTAAGAAGTTTTGAAACTTCTTAAGACTTTCTTTTCTTTTGGCGCTCTTCTCTAAATAAAAAAAAATATCGACAAGAATCTGGTCTATTGTAAGTGGTAATCTTGTAGCAGCTTTCTCAGCAGATCAATTAAGTGGCACACAAATCCAACAATCACAATATTTGGATGAGCTTCTTTCAGAACTATTGAAACTCCATTCTTCTGCCCCATCATCACAGGTGCATTATCGGAACAGAATGCTATACAGTTTGGTATTCGCCGATGTTACAACTGCGATAAGATGAGGTTACCTATACTGCGCCCTGTTGAGTTTCCTTTCAATGCTGGTATGCATAGCACAGTACTTACAATTTTTTCTTGTTTATCGTCATAAAATGCAACAACAATGGGATATAATCTTGTATTGGTATCATTGCTTCCATCTGTTGCCATTAAAATGGACCATTCTGAAGACTCTTAACAACTTCTGATATTGCATTTTCAGACATTTCTTTTAAAATGCAAATTGTTTTAGTGCGACCATATCCATAGTTTTTTGCTACTTCTGTTGAAGGAAACATCTTTCTCAATAAGGCAACTGCGTGGTCAGCTGCACTTAATGGAATATTGTGTTCCACCAAAAATGAAGTGAACAAACTCTCCGCTTTAATCACATTCAAATCAGAACTTTGTGATTTTGCAAAAAGTATTGATTTTGTGATTCTACGATTTTGATTTTAAACACGCAATGTGTTTACCACACTTAATGTGATATGCCAAATCACTTCTTCCGCTATGTGCTATATTTATATCACAACCACACACTGTACAAAACAAAAATTTTATCCCTTTTCTTGATTTTATCATACACGCAAACTCTATGGAATACGCTTCCCTAAATGTCTGGAAATATTGCTTCTTAGTGTTAATCATGGTTACGCGGTTTACACAAACAATCAACCAACAACAACGCACCATGCACAGAGAATTACGCGGTACTAGCGAGACTGTTCGGAACTCGAAAGTAAAAGAAAATGATATTCAAACTTTTGCTGATTTGACTTTCAAAGAAGTATCAATATTAAATCAGAGAGAGAGATCGATTAATTATTGACCACAATAAAATTAGTGCATCTTGGCTTAATTTCAGAGTCAAATGAAAGAAGCATTAACGCACATACAAGAGCACTTAAAACAATGAAATATTTGGTTTGGAAATCTGTAAAATAACACAGCATATCCGTAAAAGCGTAAAATACAACCCTTTTCTGTAAATTTTACAGTAAAACCGTAAAAGTTGGCACGTATGCTTTACCAAAGCAAGGTTTGCAAGTCGCAAAATGCTCACTGCTGCGACCGAAGTAATTGAATGACGTATTCGGGCAATTGTGGCACAACATCATGATCACGACATCTTTGAAGAAACGTCAGTTTGTGGAAATCTTAGACAACCTGAAGTTAGATCCTGGTGATTTAATGGTGAGCTATGATGTGGTCTCTCTTTTTACTCGTGTTCCCTTGGTCGACTCCATAGATCTGTTAAGGAGGTATTTTGATCAAAAAATGATTGATATTTTGCATCATGTGTTGACAACCACTTATTTTAAGTTTGAAGGAGAATATTACGAACAAGTGGACGGTGTAGCAATGGTTTCGCCTGTTGTCTCCTGTCATTGCTGATTTCTTCATGGAATTTTTTGAAGAAGATGCACTAAACCATGCAGCACTCCAGCCGAAGTGTTTTTATAGGTATGTCGATGACAACTTTGTGATTTGGCCACATGGCAGAAACAGTCTTGACCAATTCCTTGCGCATCTCAATTCAATCCATGAAAATATTCAGTTCACAATGGAATTGGAGGAGGACGGTTGCCTGCCGTTTCTTGATGTGCTTGTTATTAAACGTGCTGATGATTCGCTGGGACACACTGTGTATCGGAAGCCTACCCATACCGACTTATATTTAAATGCCAACAGCTATCATCATCCGGCACAACGCAATTCTGTGTTAACTATCTTGGTACACAGAGCACAAAGGATTTGTGACAAACATAGCCTGGCTGGTGAATTGGACTATCTCCGGAAAATGTTTTTAAATAATGGTTATAATCAGGGGCAGATTACTCGCGCGTTTAAACAGAAGGAAAATCGACGGAGAGATCAGATTGATACCAAGGGCCTTGCGTTTCTGCCGTTTGTGGGTGCCCTAAGTTTCAAAATAGGTAGACTGTTATCACAACACGGAGTCAAGACAATTTATAGACCACCCACTAAAATTAGTAACTTGGTCGGCAGCGTTAAAGATGACCTAGGTTTACGAACCCCTGGTGTATCTTATATACCATGTGAATGTGGCCGCAGTTATATCAGACAGACTCAGTGATGTGTTGAGCACGCCAGAAATGTTCGTCTTGGGCAAGAAGAGAAATCTGCAGTCGCTGACCGTAGTGTGCAAGAGGGTCAAACATTTGAATTTGAAAAAAAAAAAACAATTTTAGCCCGGGTCAAAGATTTTTGGACCAGCGTTATTACAGAAGCTGCAGAAATAAGATCAACTGATTTATTAGTCAACAGGGACACTGGTTACCAACTCAGTGCGGCCTGGAACCCGTCTATTAAAATTCTGAAACAGTTTCGAGTCGGTAACGAGCAGAAGAGCGGATGACATAATCGAGTTATGTTGGTTTTTGTCTTCCACCGTTTCCGTGGCAGCGGCTGAATAAACAACAGTTAATCATTGACATTTGGTTGGGAATGAAGGCAGAGAAGGACGTCTTCAAAACGTCCCACAAATGTTAACATATTGACACGGCTGGAAGCCCGAGAGAAATGTATTAATGTACCGATAATGTTTGTCATTTTTGTAGTACTGGTAACATTTTGCAGTATCTCATATTGTGGCATTTTTAATTTAATTTGTGGCAACTTTACTGAAACAGAATGCAAAATGTGAAGAGGATATTTTGTGGAAGCAGTTAAGCCAAATTTCAAAAGCTTGGTACCAGTTTCAGATGATTGGAGAAAGAGGCAGCTCACTCAAAGATCAAAGCCTGTGAAGTACTGGGTAAATACTAGTGTAGCCATATAATTTAAGTCGCTGGATCATACAATAAATTGAATACTATAATCCTATCACTATAATCTTAATCGTCATAACAGTCTTATAAAATAAACCTACACCTTTCTTGCATTTTCCCATCTTTAACTCTCCAGATTCTAGTTCACATTATCCTTCCCAGCACACTTCGGTCAATGTTAAAATGCTGATGTATCTCCATTTACACACACACACACACACACCCTGAATTACCCATTACATCAATTGTTCTGGCATTCAGATTCTTAATACAGATGTTCTCTTCTTACACTCACTTAATACCTAGCGTAATGTCCATCCTAATTCTGCCAAGGCCATTTGAAGGAACCGTCTGGGCATATTGGGAAACTATGGTAAGCCAAAATCTGGATGGCCTGATGGGGAGATCAAACTGCATGCTCCACAATGCCAGGTCAGGGGACGGTTGCACGTTACAGCTGGCATATCCTATGATGGGTAGGGTTACAATAGGTGGTGGTGGAAGCATACTGCACATTTTGCAATAAGACCTATTATGAGGCAAGGAGACAGTGTTATTTATGTGCATTACACAGGGTGGTTGTTCGTGCGTTAGTATAGGATGTGGCATATAAATATGTACAAATTTAAATTTCCAGCTATATGGTAGTTCTGCTGTAGGCTGTTGTTGGCATTTGTGAAAGTCAGATACCTCTAGTAAACAGTAAACACTAAAATCATTGAACTGTTGCAATCAAGTTGTCACTGGGCATTCGGTGACAATTTGGTTCTTTGGGTACCCTAGATAAACTATGAATAACACTGTTGTTAAATTTAATGCTTCTAAGAAGTCTGGGAAAGGTTCCGCTAACACACTAAGACAGAGGTATTTCAGAGAATTTGAGAAACTGAATGGCAATTGGGCAAAGGCTCGAGCTTCTATTTTAGAGGATCAAATGTATCTATAACAAAATTGGTGCCGCTGTCAGGTACCAGTTAATGAACAATGTGCGTGCTGGAGTAAAGAGAAGGATCAGAGTTATAGGTTGTTAACAATGAGGAGATGACAGACACTAAAAAACCATCAGAAGAAAGCGACTGCCCACAGCTACTTGTAAGTTTTTTTAAAAATGAAGAACTCACTTCTGATGATTTCCTCTCCCCCAATGAAGTTAAACAACCACAGAAATGATCACCGACTCACCCATAACTGTGAAGGTACTCCAATTATTGTGAGGGTAATGTCAAGAAGCCATATTTTCTTGAGAAATGCCAAACTGTCAGAAAATAAGTTAATGAACATGTTTTGGCAAATCTAGTGAAACCGTAGATGGAAAATGTGGCCTCGGAGAGGCAATGTGTGTTTCAGCAGGATGGTGCACTGGAACATAGGAGCTACAGTGCGCATCACGTACGAAGGCAGCCCAGCTTAGCGAGGCTCTGCGCAGGTACGTCATCACTCTGCCAGTGGCCTCGGAGAGGCAATGTGTGTTTCAGCAGGATGGTGCACTGGAACATAGGAGCTACAGTGCGCATCACGTACGAAGGCAGCCCAACTTAGCGAGGCTCTGCGCAGGTACGTCATCACTCTGCCAGTGGCCAATCGGATTCAGTAACAATCCGGCGCTTGTCGTCGTTACACGAGTGTTGATTGTTTGCTGTGGCTGACATTCCTGTCTTTAACAGTATTAGCACATAAAGCGCTGCTAAAACGCATAATATTATTTTTATAATCATAACGCAGCAATAATATTAGTAGTAGTAGCATGATTACTACACTTTCTTCCTCTCTCTACTTTGCTTTTCACATGCTGGAAATGCAGCAACATCGTATACCCCGTGTCCCTTTTTCTCTTTCTGCTCCACCCACCTTCCTATGTGAGGCTCACGGTAGTTGTCAGGTAAAATGAACAAAGCTTGAATTTGAAACCCTTCAATTACTATCTCTAGAGAGTAATTAAAAGAGTTACTAACAAGCCCAGATACACTAATGTGGAATACCACAGTTGAAGCCACATTTGATAATTTGGACAGTGCATGTTAGTGATCAGGCCTAGGCTGGAGGCCATAAATGCATCTCGTGGTAACTATATCGAATTATACCATTGTGAACAGGTCACACAAATAACATTTAAAAAGTTTTATTGCAATCTTAGTTTCTTGAAAAATAAAATTTTATTTATTTATTTGTCTGAATTTAGGGGCCGCATATTTTTAAATTATGTGGCCTGCTGACGGATAGTAGGAAGAATGCAATGCATTTCAGGATGTTGTTGCCACAAAGAAGAATTTGTCTGGGATTGCAGGCAGGAGAGAATGGGTGAGAAGGTATCTATTTAAGGACCAGTAATTATGAAACATAAGGCTTGTGTCAAGTTGTTGGAGAAAAGAAAAAGATTTTTTATACAGATGTGTTTGCCTCCAATGGCAAGGTTGCAGAGTTGGTGTGGAGAGAGAAACGCAAGTAGCCACTGAACTCCCCGTTCTTTTACTTCTGGCTCTACACTTCAATGACGCCAGTTATTTAGAGGTGGGAATGGACTGGGGCAAGTAACAGCAAAAAAATTGACCTTGATGTCATTCACCTAGAATGACATGGGGAAATCATGGAAAACTGTAATCTGGATGGGGATTCGAACCTGCAACCTCCCAAATGTGAGGTCACAGCATTACCTATCACCTGCCATGCTTGGTGCTATGCACAGAGATGTCTACATCCACACAGGTGATATATGTATGCGTAGGAGTTTAAAGAGTGAATTTTGTTCTACATCTACATCCATACTCTGCAAATCACAAACATTGTGGGTGGCAGAGGGTGCTAAGCACCAATCCCAAACCCGCGCATACCAATCCCGAATAGCACAAGGAAAGAAGGAATACATAAAAGCATCAGTACGGCATCTTATTTCTCTAATTTTATCCTTCCGGTCATTGCGACCTAAATAGGTTGGTGGAAGAAGTATTTCATTGCACAAGAATTTTTTTTTTTTTTTTTTTTTTTTTTTTTTTGCATATTCTCCAATAAATTCGAACGCAAGCTACATCGTCTGTCTTCCAAACTATCCCAGCCCAATCTATGTATCAATTCTGTGATGCTTTCATATGGGCTGTAACAACAAGTCACGAATCTAGCGGCTCTCCTCTGCACCCTCTCAACTGAGTCAATCAGAACCTTGCGATACAGATCCCAAACCCCACAACAGTAATCCAGATGCAGACGCACTAGTGTTTTATACGTTATCTCCTTTGTATGAGCATTAAAATTCCTCAAAATACGACCTATGAATTGCAATTTAGAATTAGCCTTTCCCAGGACGGAAGTTATGTGAATGTCCCATTTCATGTTGCTTTGTACTATCACCCCCAGATAGTTCAGGGAATCAACCGTGTCAACAGCTGAATTCTTTATTTTGTACTCGTGAACAAACTGATTCTTTTTGTTACTTATCCGCATTTCCTTGCACTTTTTGCAATTAAGTGTAAGCTGCTATTTACGGCACAAATCAAAAATAACATCCAAATCGCCCTGGATTTCTAAACAATTCTCGGAGCACCTTATTTCCCTATAGATAACTGCATCGTCAGCAAACAATCACAACCAGCATTTGACGTCACCTAGATCGTTTATAAAAATTAAGAAAAGAAGTGGTCCTATTACACTTCCTTGAGGAACGTCCGAAGTAACATTTATCTTAGAAGAGGCTTCCCCGTCAACGACAAACTGTGATTGACCAGTTAGAAAATCACGTATCCACTCGAAAATCAGAGCTGAAATACCGTAAGCTCGAATCTTCGCTAAAAGTCGGTTGTGTGGTACAGAATCAAAAGCTTTTTGAAAATCCAAGAAAACTGCATTAACTTGCGAACCTGCATCTATAACTTTCATTACGTCATGGGAAAATATTGCCAATTGTGTTTCACATGACCTCTTCTTCCGAAATCCGTGTTGACATGGTGTAAGTAACTCGTTCTCATCTAGAAACTTCATAATGTTCGAGCATATGACATTCTCCAGAATTCTGCTGCAGACAGATATGGGTCGACAATTCCTAGGATCACTCTGATATCCTTTCTTAAAAACTGGAATTACCTGGGCTATTTTCCAGCTAGAAGGTGCTTTTTTTCTCTTCTAAAGATTTATGGAATATATCTGACAAATGGTCCAATTTCCTCTGTTTATTCAGAAAATACTCTTACCGGTATACCATAAGGACCCGGCACCTTACCCCACTTCAGGAGTTTTAATTGCTTTACAATACCTACGCTATCAATTTCTATTGGATCCATCTCTATTTCGACGCGATGTGGTAAAGTGGGGATGTTTTCCATGTTTTCATGTGTGAATGAATTTTTGAACGCGGTGTTAAATACGGTAGCCTTGTCGCAGCTGTCTTCAACTTCCCGTCCGCCTTTTATTAGAACTGGCTTATTGTTCCCACTACAACTAACCTTTTTTTTACATACGACCAAAATTTCTTAGGGCTTTAAGTGGGGCCCTTAGAGAGAGAATTGGAATGGAAGTTATTAAAGGCCTCACGCATCGCATTCTTATCATTTCCCAGTATTTCCTCTAACTTATCTAAATCAGTCTGATGCTTTGTCCTTTTTGATCGTGCATGTATCTTCCTTTGCTTTTTGAGTAACGTTTTAACTTCCCGTGTGTACCACGGGGGATCGTTCCCTTCCCCGATTGTCCATTTCGGTATAAGCAAGTTCATACCTTAAGTGACTTTAGGAAGATGTGGGACAGAAGATGAAGACTTTTTTTACTAGAATAAAGATTGGTAATGAAATGATGAAGGCAGTGCTAGGGCAAGTGCGTGGAGGCCACAGGTCAAGGTAGAGAGTTGACTTCTATGGTGACCATTAACAAATTCTGAAATGTGTTGCATTCTTCCCACAGCAAACCACCCAACTAAGAAAATATACTTCCAATAGGCCTCGTTATGACACCGAATTTGCGTCCACTCACAACAAGCTATTGTAATCATACCACTAGTGAAACTTATCCCATCATAGACCATGCAATCTGTACCAGTTCACCTGTCTTCAATGCCAGAGTTAATTTGTTGGCTTCACCACAAGCTAGTTAGTTATCCTACAAAACCAATGGTCATAGACAAATCAGCTGATCACCAGCAACCATCGTGACAAGTGTCGCCATTTCTGTTCATTTAATTTAAAGTGTTGCGATAGTTTTTGTTTTATTGGTGCTATTTGTATAGCAGTGGCGAACAGTAATTATCATCTTTAAAAATTTTCTGTAGTTAGGTATTCAGAGCTTATTCGTGCTTTTATTTATTACTGTGTGTAGTTAACACAATTTACAGGTACATCGTATTAACTACTCAGTGCAATATCCGCTGTCTGGTCTAAATTTAATTATCTCCACAGTTAAGTTTTAATTAAGCCATGATTAGTGATTGTTAGTAAGTAGTGAACAGTTTGTTATTTAGATCACTTGGTTGCTTCATTCTTTCAACCTCTTCTCAGTTTTTGTTCCTACATTAACCTGACCTCAAATTCATCCTTCGCAATGAATGGTCACAGACAGTTTACTCCCAAAACCTGGACCTCCCTGTTGCTCACTATGCCAGAACTAACAACACCCGCGACCTTAATAACTGCTTCACAGTCAGAGCAATTAGAGTACTTCCAGCCACTACCACCCAATCTGAACTCCGCAGGTGGGAATTCGCATAGCAACACATCCTGCAGACAGACATCCCCCAAGCCTTAATTTCAGTTAACATCTTCAATCCTCACCCTGTACACCCATCACTGGCCTGAACAGTAGATTCATAATATTTATAGACCTTATTTCAAAAGTTTTTAATTTTTTAAGTATTTATTGATATATTATATTTTTTATTACTATTATTTTGTCAATGATTATTATTATTATTTCCCATTTTAATCTTTCTTGTGATCTATTGTGGTTATATTATTGTTGCTCCCCCCCCACCACCTCCGACAGTCAATTTCATTCTGTGAGTGGCTGCGTCAAACGCAAGGCTTGCGCTCGTTCAGCCACTTACATCTGTTAAGTTGACAAAGGGTTTTAACCTGAAATATTGTATTTTGTGTGTTGTATTGTTTTGCTGCTGCCCTCCTCCCTTCAACTCTGGTAAGTGTTGTGTGTATTTTATCTGCCCTTTCATATATATATTAGAATAAACAATGAAATCAAAGGGACTAAGTAGCGAAAAGGAATTAAATTAGGACACAGAAATGAGCCACCGCTTACCTTTAGATGATGGATGCGAGGTGTGAACACACAGATAAGACAATAGCTGCCATCACCCACGACCCGGGCTGTCATAGTCCTCCCTAATAGCAGCAGCTCCTCTAGATTCACAAGTTGGTAACTTGCCTGCCAGTACAAATTGGGCACAAGGCAACAACCTGGTCTCAACTTCAGATAATACCCCCATCATCATCATCATCATCATCATCACCACTACTACTACTACTACTACTACTACTACTACTACTACTACTGTTTACCCTTTTTTAATCCTCTCTTTGCCTCCATACCCTCTACCTCAACTGAACTACCATTAACCTAAGGTGATATTTACTTCGTGGAGTCTTTGATTTAAAAATTATTATTATTGCATTATTATTTTTAATATACATATAAAATTTATTAATTTTTCATATTTAGATTTATTATATTTTGCTCTTCCCACCGGCCATTGATCATTTTGGATATTTATCTATGCTCGGGTATGAGCTCTGAATCACTGCCCCTACCTTTCCTGTTTGAATTTACGCCCACCATTTTCCTGGCCAACAGTCTTTCTGGGAGATGGTATCCAACGTCACCCACCTTCCGTAACGATCTCCTGTTGATAAAGGGCTTGTCCCGAAAATTTCTTTATCTTGTGTTTTTGTCTTTTCTGTGTGTTTGCACCCCACATCCATCATCTAAAGGTAAGTGGTGACTCATTTCCCTATTCTAATTTAATTCCTATATATATATATATATATATATTACAATTGCAAAATAGTTAACAGGTTTAGCGTAGGTTAACGCCAAGGGTGTGTCTGGCATCTAGGATGTGTTGATAGGCAAGTTTCCATCAACAAAGTTATAAAGATGTGGTGGTGCATGGAAAAACTTTGACAGCTCTAACGGTGAAACAGATGTTGGTATTGTTGGAATCATGGATGGTCTGGATTGGAAGTATAAACTATTTGCGTGTGGTTATTCATCGTGAAGGATAGTTGTTGAGTGGTGAGACTGATTTAAGAAGCAGTGCACTGAAGAAGAGTGGTGGTGCAGGTGGCATGCCCAACGATTGGAGAGGATTCTCCCGTGATGAGGTTCCAGCAAGTAGTGGTGGCTGGATGTATGTTGTATGTCTTGCAGCAGGGTGTATTAAAGGAGAAAGATCACTGAAGATCTAGGAGAACCACTCATGTTCAGATTAGGTGGTTTGCTAAAGCAAGTGAATAAGACTATGAGAAGGATGCGCATTTCGTGGATGGAACATAGAAAGTCACGGCCAGGGTGAAGGATCAGGTTAATGGATTCCATGCCAGGAAAGAACTGGATAATGAATATTAGTTCCCAGTCAGCTTTAAGAGGCGCAGAACGGGAGTTATGGGTGATAGCACAGGAGATTTGCTTTTCCACGAGATCACAGAAGCAGGAAACGAGGGCTTGGGATGGCTTTTGGGAATACTTGAAAAGTGATTCATGATCACAATAGATGTGTCCGTCATGGATTGTAAGACTGTATGGAGTTGGCTTGATGTGCAGAGGGCACTGTTTTGTAGGGTGATATCCACGTCAAAGAAGGTGACAAGTGTGGGATCGTGTCCAAGTGAAATTGATGGCGTGACTTGTCGAGTCAGCTGAGGAAATCTAGGAAGTGGTTTTTGCCATGGGTCAGAATCAAAAATATATCATCTATGTCTCAGAACCACACAAGGAGGCTAAGGGGACACTTCTTCAGAAAATCTTGTTCCAGATATCCCAGGAACAGAAATTCTGCTTGTCCATTCTAATGACATCGCTCAGTCATAGCAATCTTTTCCTTATCAACCATCTCTTCTAATGTTTTGACCTTCAATATCTCCCCAATATTTTTGTTTCCAAATCTATTCAGCATCAATAAAAAATGATACAAAATCAAGGGAAATTGGATGATGTGTTGGGTGGAGGCAGGTGATATGTTTCAAAAATATAGGTACTGCACTAGAGTTGTTTCGATGGGCAAAAGACCCGTTTTTTCCCAAATGGTTGTAAATGGCAAAGGTCACGACTCCGCAAATTCTAAACAAGTTCTGGCCCCGATACTATAAATTTTAAACTCCTGTAAGTCACTCATTGGCTGAGCATACCATAACCTTTGTGGGCACAGCGGAAAACAACAAGACTTCTAGCACATTTTGAAGGAGTATTAACTACCATCAATGTTACTGACCGGACCGACAACATCGGACACGTGGGAGACAGTAGTGCCTGAAGCGGCTCCCAGGTAGAGCACTTTGCTACCAGGAGGCATGTAAATCTGGTCCACACCACCCAAGATTGCAGCTGCCAACTTCGACCGGAATGGGTTCCACACACGATACTCGACCTTCGTGTCACCATCCTGTAAAAAAATAATAATAAAAATTAAACCATACAAAGTATCACACTCTAATTGTGTTTAGTATAATTTAAAGAAATGTTACGTAAGCTACAACCGCAAATCTAAAACCAGAAAACGGCTAAAAACAAATATGACAATACAAAACAACCGAAACGTTAACATAAGTAAATAATGATAATCTCTAAGACCTAGTGACAATTTCTAACTGGCTGCACAATGTGCCTCTATTGTAGTTGCCTAACCTAACCTGGTAATCCTATGAAGTACAGAGGACCTACAATTCAGAAAACCATATGGACCAAGCATGTCCTAGAATCTTCACATTAATGAAGCAAGTTTAGGCCAGTAAAAATTCTATGACAAACATATATTTCCTTATGAACAGAATATGTATTCACTAAATAGAGATAAGCTGAGTTATGATTTTGTAACTGCAACATGTTTTCAAATGGTGGACTGCTCATGTAGTGTGAATCCAAATACCAATACTGAAAATGAAAAAAAACTTTCCCACTATCACTACCATGGGTGATGGCAGGAAAACATGAACATGGCATGTATAGAAATCTTCTGGGTTGATCACTCCAACAGTTGAGCAGGATAAGCATCAACAGCAGTTAATTGTAAAAACAAGGAAGTCAGGTGGAGGAAGTTCAACATATGAATGGTATAAAAACTGCATAGAAAAAAAATCAATGTTCCAAATAAAAATATTACAAACATTTAAATATTACAATTGAAACACAATTAACAGTAAATGATGGTTCCTGCAAGCAAATAAACAAAAACCAGAAGGGAGAGCAAAAAGATATAGGAGGGGTGCAATAGAAGAACCAGTGGAGTTTTGTCTATCCCAGATGGATACTTGGTGAGTGATTAGAACATAGTAAATAGGCCAGCTCCCACTTCCTAATTTCAGTGGAACTACTGCCAAAATAGGAGATTCTCAACCAAAACAGAGGAGGACTGCACAGTAAATCAAAACTCTGCCACCACATTCCAAGACCACACGAATTTACTCTGGGGTGGGATAGGGTGGCAGGGAGGACGGGTGTATTCCGAGATCACAAAGTGCAGAGCAAAATTGAAGTTGAGGCATATGCTGGAACAGGACAGTAATGACTTTGGACGACTACAGTTTTCCTTAATGGATAATTGTCAGTCGTCAGACCAGTGTGTGAAATGGAATAGTTTATTAACAACAATAAAAATCACTCCGGTGGTGTCACAGGTGGCTGGATTTATATTACATATCTTAAAATGTGTCAAGTTGCAATGGTAGGACCCAAATGATGGTAGTATTGTATGTGGACCAGAAGTTCACAGGATAGGAGATTACTGAAACAAGTTTTGAGAGATGTGAGAAGCAGAAAACTTATTTGAATGTAGGATTGAATGAAATCTTTAAGGACAAGAATGATGGTTTCAAGGCCTGGGAAGAATTGTTACAAGAATTGGACTGGAAAGAATCTTAGTAGATGTATGGTGGTTTAGGGGTTGCATCGATTATGGCATGATAAAAAATTTGTAACTGCTTAATGTCTCTTAACAGCGAGGTCTTTAGAGACGGGAAAGGATGGGGGGCAAGTAATGGGAAGGAATTAGGCCATGGCCTTTTGAAGGAAGCATCCCGGCATTTGCCTGGAGTGATTTGGGAAACCATGGAAAATCCAAATCTGGATGCCCGGACAGGGGTTCGAACCGCCGTCCTCCCGAATGCGAGGCCAAAACGCTAACCATTACACCACATGATAATGTTATTTATGCACATAATCAGGTGAATAAATGTGGAATATTAATGCACGAAATATATTGTTCGAACCGTGGAAAGAAAATATGCATTTGCTCCTGATGCCAAAGCCATATGAGAGGGAGTGTTTAGTAGATACAGGTGGCAGCTGTTAAAGTAGAGGTGCTATTGTAGATTAGGGAGTCAGAAGTGGACAAATATTGATGAGACTGTTGTTTGGCAGAGAGAAATTAATATGCAGGAAGGTGTAATGGATGTGAGAACAGAACCAAGTAACAATAGGAGTAAGAGTTGAGGTTACTGAGGAAAATTCCACCCATAAAATGACCAGATCATAAAGATGTCATTTATTAACCTGTCACAACAGATGAAGGCTGGAGGGCCAGGTGAGGCCTATTGTACACATCTTTCTCCTTCTACATGAGTAAGGTTACACTTTCCCCCTGCCATTTGTCTTACTTGGAGACCATCAGACAGGTGAAGAACGGATTTTGATCTTCTTTACATATGTTGAAGGGTACACAGCATATATGTCTGTGGTATAGTCGTTTCTCAAAATATGCCTTAGTTTTTTAGATATTCACAAACATTGAAACAAAAAATTCTAAATAACCTCTATATAATAAATGATTGTCCCCTTTTATCAAATGGCAACGTGGTCAACGCGGTAGGGTGCTAGATTTATAATTTCCTGACCAGAGGTCAAATCCCCTCAAAATTAAATATTTTTATTTATTTTTATCTTCACAAATTGTCAACCATTTATTTTGTTTAAACTTCATGTACATACTTTGATTACGCGAAGTAAAGTTTCAAACAAATCACATTGCTTATAACATACTACCAAACGTAATTTCGGCCAATATATCAACAATGGCTATGTAATATGCCTCAACCATACTCAATGAAATTAAGTCAGGAGCCGAATCTGCTAGTAAACTGGAATCTGACACAAGCAGTTTGCAATGTTTATAAGCGTTTTTAACTTGTTCTTCCATTTCTTTGTTGAACTCCATTTTTAATCACGGATAGGCTTACTATTTTATTTTCAACCACTTACATGCAACCGTTCTTGGAATAAATGGAGTGTAGAACAAAGAAAGAAAGGAAAAAAACTTCTTCCCAATGCTATGTATTTCGTTTAAAATACCTCTTGATATACAAGTAAAGAAACGATGAAGATGAAATAAATAAAATGATAGTAACTATTTCAATTGAAAATGCACCAAAACAATAAACTAATTTTAAAATCATTAGCATAGCTGCGTGTCAGCAACGGTAATTTTTTTTTTATATTAGCATAAAACCACAAAACGCCACCAGTTGCTTAATGTAATTTTAACTGTCGCACTTCTGAAGAAGACAAACATGTTTCGTCGAAACTGCAGTAAAGTTTTAAAGAATAAAAACTTTTAAGCAACTGGTGGCGTTTTGTGGTTTTATGCTAATATAAAAAAATAAAATAATTAACAAAAACTTAAAAAGTTATGTAAGAATGGAGACTTTCCTGAAGTATGATTGCAATGAAGTTTTCAAGGGTGTACGGCCGATTTGTGTTGTGAAAAAACAATCCATCGGTAGACCCATGAATTCTTTACGAAAAAAGATTTTCAGGAAAAGAAAAGAGGCTGAATTGTAGGCAATATGATTTTTTTAAAACATTATTTCAAGAAATAAAAGCATGTAAATGAAGTTTAAACAAAATAAAAGAGTCAAGCTTGACAATTTCTGAAGATAAAAAAATAAATAAAAATATTTGGTTCTGTGCGAATTTGAATTCGGGTCAGAAAATTATAAATCTGTTATCCTACCACATAGACGACGCTGCCATATGATGATAGGAGGCAATAATTTATTATATAGAGGTTATTTAGAATTTTTTGTTTCTATGCATGCGAATATCTCAAAAACTAGGGCGCATTTTGAGAAACGACTATACTATACCATACACATGTATGCTGTGTACCCTTCAACATACACGAAGGAGATCAAAATCCGTTCTTAACATGTCGGATGGTCTCCAAGTTAGTCCAAAAGCCAATATATGCTAGACCTAACTAATAGTATAAAGTCTGAGATTTTTTCTGCACAAGTACACAACAGCAGTTAAAAAGTTTGGTTACTATAAACCTTGCCTGGTGATGGCTTTCACAGGTAAGGGCGCGTCCATCAACGACGCGAGGTAAAATGGGGGGGGGGGGGGTGGAATCTGGCGAAATCTCACGTGATGTTTTGAAAGTAGGTCTACAAAAGATGCGAAAGTCGATTTTGGGGGGGGGGGGTATATTGGTCCAAAAGTCACCATAGGGTGGGTATCACCGCCCTTCGGAGCATGAGACCTAAAGAAAAGTCTCAAAAAGTTGTGAGGTCGATTGGTAGGGGGGGGACGGGGTCTCCCTCAAAATCTCATGTCATTTTAGAGGGAGGGTCTGACCAATTCTCACAAAGTTTAACCAAGGGGGGGGGGGGGGGGGGTCCAGAATTCCGGAAAAAACACGTGACGTCATTAATGGATGCCCCTTAATAAGTAGCATAGGTGTTTAAAACTGTTACCCAAACCATCATAATATTAAGTGTGATTTTATATATAGCCTATATTCTATGGAATAGTATCAGAAATCACGTCATCCATTGCCAGACACTATTTGTGGTGGAAATCCCCCGTCAGACACCTTCAAAGTTAAATAAATTATAATTGTACTTACATTATACATAAAATCTGAATTTTATATATGTCAATGTTTCCTAAGTAACCAGACAGTTTTCAAGGTAGACATAGTTGCAGATGTAAGAGTATGAGTCAGATAGGTTTACCATGTCTTTAGTTATGCATCTTTCAAACTCTACCACAGATGTTTTTTCAGTGTATGTTCATTGATCATTATTTGTGCAGTTCAATGAAAAATTATATTCAGTTTCAATAAAATATCATCATGAAAGATGAATTAATTTGTGTTTCTTGTAAGAAAAGTAGTGGCAAAATATTATTATTCTTCGAGGACACATTGAAAAAACATTAATTTTCAAACTGAGAAACAATTTATTAATATTTTACTAACTGAAAATACAGAAAGTGGTTATCAGAGACAACTTTATAAGCCACTTACAGGACGCATGGAAAAATATTTTACTTCTCCATCTACAAGCTCTAAACATCCCTGAATAATGCATCTCCAGTCACATTACTGATACCCAAGTTGACCAAAGAGAAATATCATTCACAGTTTCTATGTACAGAGTATTTACCAATACCTGAACCAACTGTAATATCCAAATCCCAACTGTAATATCTCTGTCAACAGAACCACAATCTTCAACTTATCAAAAATTGTCGACATTTCATAATTTTAATAAGTGATAAATTTTAAGAAATCAAATATATTTAACCTTTTTTATTGATTTATTCACTTTTATGAATTTACTAATATTAAAATTATTGTATAAAATTAATTAAAAATTTATTTTTAATTCATAAATTCACAGGAAGATCCAAACTGTACAGAAAACTGATGTGAAAGAAATTAAACCCTCAAAATTAAGAGAAGAGTGAGAAACAACCAACTAGAACTGGACAGACTAACACGTTCACTGCCAAAGCCGAGATGTGCATCTGTTCACAGACGCCAAAGTCATATCTCCGATTATTATGCTTTTAAATTGTTTTCTGTGGTTTTATTATTTAAATATAGATATAACAGATTACTTTTAGCAAAAAACAAGTGTACACGAGTATATTCATAGTTGGCATATGAAATAATATTTTTGTTCCTTGTGCCAACTACGAGATAACTCGTAAGTAGTCACCCGCACGCGCAATACTCACTTGTCCTGCACCTGCACTCAAAACTGCTTTCGGTTTTACACGTGTCAGTACATTTGATCAGTCCGTTTTCAACATTTCACGACTGAATAAACCAACAAAATGTTGAAAAGGAGGATACTTAGTGGAAAAGAAATAGAATACTATGCAAATTTGAGTGATTCAGAACGGAGTGATATTTCTGTTGGAGAAACAGATGATTTTATTCCTGGCAGTGAATCTGGTGAATCAATTTCCGATAATACTGCTGCTGTTGTTGTTGTTAGTTTAGGGTGTGTCAACAACTGGGTTATTAGTGCCCTGAATAAACACTGAAATGACAGCGTGACTTAAAATGGAGCACAATTACCGTCTGCATGGCCGACTGTAAAGGGGATGGCCAAACAGACAGGAATAAAAAATGCTAAGATGCAAACCAACATACCGTCTGCATGACGGACTGTAAAAAGGTCGGCCAAACAAACAGCAAAATAAAGTAAAATACTAAAACAGTGGCTGTAAACGGGCCAGGATAATACTGCTGACGAACTAGTATATAATGATGATGGGGCAGTACAAAACAATAATCATGACTGGACTGATATAGAAAATGACCCGCCTTATTTTGGTTTCAACCAAAACCAGGTTTAAAAATTGATGACATCACTATCGAAAAGTTAGTAACCTCTTTTTTTTTTTTTTTTTTTTTTTCCCCCAAAAGACTTTTTGAATTTTTTGGTTGATCAGACCAATTTGTATGCATTGCAAGAAATCAACAAGCAAAGACCACTTCGAAAGGTAATATACCGGAAATGAAAGTGTTTCTTTAATGGTTGTTGCAAATGGATCCATGTAATCTTGCAACTATACAGCATTATTGGAATACAAGTTAATTCTACAACTTTCCATTCCGGCGAACTTTCACGAGTCAGAACACGTTTCAACTGATTCTATGATTTCTGCATTTTTGTAGACAACACTGTCGAAACAGATGATTAGACCTGTTTTGAACAACTTCAATAAATATATAAACTGCTCTCGGGTGACTAGCCGAGTCATGAGTGCACTCTTGACTCAGCTAATCACCCGAGAGCAGTTTATACATTAGCAACGCCGAGAAAGACTTCGTTCTTATATAACTTCAATAAAGTTATGAAGGACAATTATGCACCCAATCAAAATCTCTGCATTGACAAGTCTATGATATTATGGCGAGGAAGGCTATTCTTTCACCAATATATCAAAATAAGAAAGACAAGTATGGTTTCAACTTATACGAATTGTGCAAATCAAACGGTATTGTACTAAAAGTACGCATTTATTGCGGAAAATCTGAAAATATTGACAGTGATTGGTAAAGCAACTGGGGTAGTTCTACATTTGATGAATTACTGTTTAGACAAGGGTTATAAACTGTACATGGACAATTTTTTATAAATTTGTTTCTTTGGCACTTGACACTCCACAAAACATATGTATGTGGTACATTACGGGCGAATAGGAAAGAAAACCCAAAACATATAGCATCAAAAAAAACTGAAGTGAAGTTGTTTGGAATAGAAGAGGAGTGGCAGTTGTTTGTAAATGGAAAGATAAGCGCTACGTGCTTACTATATCAAACATGTACCGTGTGGTTGATGTCACTAATCGAAATGGCAAAATATCAAAAGAAGCCCAACATCATAAGAGACTATAATGAAAAAATGCCTGGAATTGATTAATCAGACCAAATGCTAAGATACTTTTGGCAACAAAAAAAAAATGCCCTTTGTCTATTTGAAATATACATTCATAATGCCCATCTTTTATTTTCTGAGATAAAAAATAAAATGACCTCTTTGAAATTTCGTGAAAAATTTATAGAAAGTTTGATCAGACGAGAAATGAACTTTCTTGTAAGGAAAAAACCATAACTTGACAATTTCGACTATTTGGACAATTTCGACTAACGGAGAAGAAGGCCCGACCTACCAAGCCATGTAGAGTTTGTACTGGACAGAATAAAGGCGGGAAACAAGATATTTTTGCTGGGTATCTGAAGAAAAACCAGCACTTTGCGTGTAAAATTGTTTTAAAAACTTATCATACATAATTCTGTTTCAATATACCTAAAATTTCAACATAATGTAAAACAACTTTTATTCATAGTATCCTCCAAAAAATATAGTCGAAAATACACGTTTTTCTGCTGTAAACATTTAGTTATTGTATCTAGGTTCTGTGAAATAAATTATCCATTTCGGTACACCAAGTGTATTATTTAGTCTCTTTCTGTGTACCAAACACTTAAACAATGCATATATCAATGAGTTATCTTGTAGCTGGCAAGGAAACCCAGTTTACCAACTACCAGTATTCTCGTAGTTGGCAGCAAATGTGTTAAAAACAAAATTATCCAGAAAGAAAGAGAGCTAATCCCACTTATAAAGAAGAGGAAATATTCGTGGAGGAACACAACCTGCGATAATCCAGTTGAAGATAGAAAGAAGGCATTTCAAAATTATGATAGCAATGGAACAGAACTCAAACATCGGAAATTCCTTAGGATCAGAATTTTTTTTATCAAGAACAATAAGGAAAATCAAGAGAGTCAATAAACGAACAACTGAACTTCATAGACCATGACTTCAAGAAATTCCAAAATGTGAGACTTCTACAAAACCTTTGCAAACCAAATCGGAGTGTTCACACCACAAAATCTGGGTTTCAGGAAAGACAATGGGAAATTGACACCAACATCCCAAACTCAAGAAGAAATTTACAGACACATTCAGAAACTCAAAAATAACAAAACATCAGGAGAGGGCAGGATAGCAGCGGAACTGCTGAAGAACGTATGACCCAAAACATTAAGAGAGATTACGGAAATAATACAAGAAATTCGGAGAAATTAAAAGACACTGGCAGACTGGAAATGGCACTGATCCACCCACTTCTCAGAAAAACTAAACTGATATGAACAGCTAAAGAGGGATATTGCTACTACCAGCCACGTACAATTTACTATCTGCATGTCTACTCAAAAGAACACAAGAACAACTAGAACATAGCATTAGTGACCTACACGCAGGATTCAGACCTGGAATATTGTGTACAGGACAGATACACAATCTGAAAAGAGTACTGAAATTGATGGCACTTAGAAGTAGACCCATAGTGTGCATGTTCGGTGGCTTTAAAAAAGCATTTGACTCTATAGATAGGCAATCTTTATTTACTATCTTAGAGGAAAAGAATTTAGATGACAAACCCAGAAGACTGGTATTTTTTTTTTTTGCTGTCATCAGTCTTTAGACTGGTTTGATGCAATCCTCCAACCCTTCCTATCCTGTGCTAACCTCTTCACTTCTACATACCCGTTACAACCCACGTCCTCACTTATCTGCTTCATATATTCTAATCTCTGTCTACCTCTACAGTTCTTACCTTCAACTGTTCCCTCCACTAACAAATTAACCAATCCAGCATGTCTCAAAATATGACCTACCAGCCTGTCTCTTCTTTCCGTAAGCTTCTTCCATAAACTTCTTTTCTCACCCATCATTTCCAAAACTCTTTCATTTCTTACTTTGTCTGTCCACCTAATTTTCAGCATTCTTCTGTAGCACCACATTTCAAATGCTTCAAGTTTCTTTCTTTCCGGTATTCCTAAAGTCCATGTTTCGCTACCGTAAAGTGCTGTGCTCCACACATAGAGTTTTAAGAAGTTCTTTCTAATTCCTAGATCAATATTTGAAACTAAAAGGTTTCTCTTTTTCATGAAAGCTCTTTTTGCTAGTGCTATTCTGCTTTTAACATCATTCCTGCTTCGGCCATCGGTTGTAATTTTGCTTCCCCAGTAACAGAACTCACTCACTTCTCCTATTGCATCAGATCCTATTTTTATCTTTAATCTGCTAGTATTGGTATCATTTCTGCTACATTTCATCACTTTTGTTTTACTTTGATTTATATTCAGTCCAAAGTCTTCCTTCAGTATTTTGTTCATGCCATTCAATAACTTCTCAATATCTTCAGCCCTCTCTGCTAATAAGACAATGTCATCAGCAAATCGTAGCATCCTGATTTTTTCTCCCTGAAAACTTATGCCACATGGAAATTTTTCTTTGACTTTCTTCATTGCTTCTTCTACATACAAGTTGAATATTAACGGGGATAGACTACAACCTTGTCTCACACCCTTTTTAACTGATGCATGTCTCTCGTGATTCTCTACTTTTATTACAGCCACTTGATTCTTATATAGTTTATAGAGTATTCTTCTATCTCGATACTTTAGGCCTGACTTCTTTAAAATTTTGAACATCTTGTCCCACCTAACATTATCAAAAGCTTTTTCTAAATCAACAAATGCCATAAAAGTATCTTTGTTTTTCTTGATACGCCCTTCAAGTATTAATCTTAAAGACAGAATTGCTTCCCTTGTACCGCGATTTTTCCTAAACCCAAACTGATCTTCACCTACTGTCTCTTCTACTACCCTTTCCATCCTTCTGTATATTATTCTGGTCAGTAATTTTGAAGCATGTGATGTTAGACTAATGGTGCGATAATTCTCACATTTGTTGGCTTGTGCTTTCTTTGGAAGTATGAAGATGATATTTTTATTAAAATCAGTAGGAATTTCTCCTGTTTCATAACTTTTTGATATCAGCTTGAATAATCTTTCGATTCCTTCCTCTCCTAGAGATTTAAGAAGTTCTGCAGGGATCTCATCAATTCCAACTGCCTTATTTGCTTTCAAGTCATTCAGAGCTTTATTAAATTCTGTCCTCAAAACAGGATCTCCTAAGTCATCAATGTCGATATCGCCTTCCTTTTCCAATACACTATTGTTCAAGTCGTCCCCATCATACAGTTTCTCAATGTATTCCTTCCATCGGTTAGCTCTGTCTTCTGAGCTTAAAAGAGGTTTCCATCGGCAGTTTTAATGTTCATACCTCTTTTCTTCATTTCTCCAAAATTCTGTTTGATCTTTCTATATGCAACATCTACTTTTCCTACGAACATTTCCTTTTCTACTTCTTCACACTTTTCTTGTAGCCATTTTTCTTTTGCTATTTTGCATTTCCTATTTATTTGATTTCTAAATTGCCTGTACTGCTCTCTTCCTGCTTCATCCTGAGCCTGTTTGTACCTTCTTCTCTGATCCATCAGCTCCAAAATTTCTTCTGTGATCTAAGGTTTTCTGGCAGCTTGTTCCCTAAAGCCTAAGGTTTCTTTGCCAGCTTTCATTATTTCAGTCTTTAATGCATTCCATTCGTCCTCGGTTGAGCTCCTTTCACAGTTAATTCTTAGACCTAAGTCTACCATTTCTGCAAATTTTTCTCTTGTGCTAGATTGTTTCAGTTTATTCACTTCTAGTCTGTTCTGCTTATACTGCTTCCTTATTCGCTTGAATTTCAGCCTGCACTTCATTACTATCAAATTGTGGTCTGAGTCTATGTCTGCTCCTGGGTATGCTTTACAGTCTAGAACTTGATTCCTGAATCTCTGTTTGACCATGATATAATCTAGCTGATATCTGCCTGTATCCCCAGGACGTTTCCAGGTGTATATTCTTCTTGCATGGTTCTTAAACAGTGTGTTCGCCACTACTAGCTTATATCTTTCACAAAATTCTAGCAACCTGCTTCCTCGCTCATTTCTTTCTCCTAGACCAAAACTTCCTACAAACAAGACACTAATCAAAGTTAAATTCATGGGTGAAACATCTTACCTATTCAAAGCTAGAACAGGAGTAAGACAGGGAGATGGACTGCCTCCACTACTCTTCAACACTGTACTAGATAAAGTAATGACAGAATGGGAGAAACAGCTGAAAGCAGAAAACATGTGGGCATCCATAAAAATCGGGACAAAAGGACTACACATACCAGATCTGGCATTTGCTGATGACTTGGCAATCATCACAGACTAAGAAGAAGTAGCCATCAGGCAAATAGAAATGCTCAAGGAATGTGCGGAAAAAACAGGATTTAAAATTAATTTTTTTTAAAAAAACAGAATTCATAGGGAACAAAATAGAAACACAAGAACTAAGGACAACATATAGTGAAATCAACAGAGTAAAACAGTTTAAATATCTAGGTGAAATCATAGAACCAACAGAACTAGAAAGGAAAGCAAGAGTATAGAAGATGAAGAAAGCAATGGGGCTAGTAAAATATATTTTACAACAAAAATTTATTTCAGACAATACCAAGACAAGACATTATAACATGGTAACTAAGACAGCAGTCACATGTGCAAGTGAAACATTGGCAATGATCAATTAAAAAATCAACAGAACAATCAAGAAATAATAAATAAATCCTGGGACCCAGAGTGAATGAAGATGGACAGTAAAGAATTCAAATTAGAAAAACTACAGAGAAAATTTCGAACACAGAATCAGACAGGAAGGGAAAAAAAAAGGCTGAAATTTTATGGACACCTGAGTAGATTTCCGAAGGAAAGAATCTAGAGACAAATTTTAGAATATAAATAGTCAAAACAATCACATGGATGAAGGAGGTGGAGAAAGACCTGAAGTATGCAGACTTTGCTAAGGAAGAAGTCACAGATTGAGAGATTTTTAAAAAGAAAGTGAACTATTGACAAATTATTTAGGAGGAAAAAAAAAAGGGAATACTCTAAACGCATCTGGACTACTGAAGGAAAAAAAACTGTCAGTGAAAGAATGAAAAAATATTGGCCCGACAAGATCATTCCAAAGAAAAATTGAACACATGGAATAAAAATTACTTATCAGTCTCAGTTATGGGGACATACGACAATAATTTTAGTAATAATTCATAAATAATTTCTGTATAAGTGGACTATCCAATAAGCTCAACTAATTGCCTCACCTATACTCCACACACACACACATTGCATCCACGCTCACATCTACAGCTGACCTTCAATTATGCTTGGTGAGGTGTTAGAACCTTTGAAACTGTCTGGCTGCTTACGAAATATCTTTAAATAATTGTTTGCCCATCAGATTTTATAATGTAACGCAAGTACAATTATAATTTATTTAATTTTGGAGGTGTCTGGTAGGGGTTTAGCACCATACCAAGTGTCTGACAATAGATGGCGTGATTTCTAATACTATCCCGGAGAAAACATTTTAAAAATTACCTTACATTATGGTATTTTTGGGCAGCAAGTTTGTACACCTTTGTTACCTGTTAAAGCCACCACCAATCAATGTTCATAGTAGCTGAACGTTCTAACCAGCTGTAGAGTGCTGGGCAGAAAAAATTTCAAGCTTCATACTATGACTTAAGTCTGGCGTTCAAGGACTCTTGCTCTATATCTGTTTAATCAAAACGTGTGTGTGTGTGTGTGAACACATCTAGTCCTGCTGCCTTCATCTGTGGTAAGTGATGGGTTGGTGCAGTTTGATTGATGCCATTAGCCGTTTATGACTACTAAACAGTTTTCAGAAACTTGATCGAAGAATGATTGTTCACAATGACCAAGAACATATGATGGAGACATACAAGTAACCATAACAGACGTAATTATACATTTTCAAGTTTGGAGAAAAGAAATAACTGTCAACTAAGTGTGAGGAATCTAAGAAAAGCAGTAGTAGGAAGGCTGGTCAAGAAAATGTTTATACTGCTATTACCATGGTATATTCAAGTACAGTGCATTTCCAAATGAATATCAGGGTATTGAGGTTTTGCAGAATTTTTTTTATTTGACTTACAATTATATATGATACAGGGGCTGGAAAAAATAATATGAACACCTAACATTTACATACTATTGATTTATTTAGCTTTTGCTTGTAGAAGAGCTGCAATTCATCACAGAATAGAAGAGTAGGGTGTCTGAATAGTTTCCAACGGAATGTTGTCCCATTCTAGTACCAAAGCATCCGCCAATTGCTTCAATGATGCTGGAGGTGAAAATCTGCTCCTTATTCTCTGCTCTAAAACTCCCCACAATGGTTCAGTTATGTCGAGGTCTGGCTATTGTGCTGGCCAGGGAAGATGTTTGATGATATTCTGATGTTCCTCAAACCAGGACAGAACTTTTTTGGCTGTTTGTATGAGTGCATGAGCATCTTGGAAGACTGCAGTGTTTGGCAGCAGTATGCTAGTCGTTGAAAGAACTTCATCATTGAGGATGTTGAGATATTCATTCGCAGTCATCCAAACAGTGATGTGAATGAGAGGAGCAGCCGGATACCACGATACGGCCGTCCAAATCGTAACGGAACCTCCCCCGTGCTTGACTGTAAGACGCAGGCAGTCTGGATCATAGGCATCCTTTGGGGTTCTTCATACATAAACCTGGTCGTTAGTAGGAAACAATGTGAATGATGATTCGTCGAACCATAACACATTCTTCCAATCAACAAGTGTCCATTTTTATGACCGTGGCACCACTTGTTTGGCAGCTTAGTGTTTTGCAACTGCAGTCCTTCCATGAATGTTAACTTTGTGGAGCTCCCATCACATTGTTTTTGTCGAAACATTAATACTCTTCTGCCGTCACTATTGTGGCGGTAGCTTTCTGTTGTGTGGCAACAATCCTTTTTAATGTTCATCAGTCTCTGTGGGTTAACTTTGGTTTTCGTCCATTATTCCTCTTTGCCGACGATGTTTTACCACGTTTTGTGTATGCTGTCATTGCCGTGGATACTGGGAATGTTAAACAGTTCAGTTGTTTCTGTCACAGACTCTACCACTAACCGAGCTCCAACGATTTGCCCTTTTTCAAAGTCTGAGAGATCACGCATTTCAATGATTGGTTGTTATAACCATCACAGAAGAAAGCGCATAATACACTGACACATAACCTACAAGACCTGCCTTGTCAATTATGCCATACACGCGTGTCACAGTATTCGTACTGAAGTAGTGGTGCCAACATGAAACAACCTGTACTTTATCACATGGTGTTCATATTATTTTGTCCAACCTCTGTACATCAAATGAAAGAACAAATCAAACAGTTTCATTGTATACAAGTGCATGCAGTGTTTCCTCGATCTTCATCTAAAAAGTGCTAGTAGTAAAGATGGTGACTGCTGAACAGTAAGCTTTTTGTGTTTTACAGTTTGCCAAGTGTGAATCTGTAGTTACAATTAAACAAGCACTCCATATTAAGCCCCACTGAAATCCTCCTAGTGATAACATCTGTAAATGATATCATCTGTTTGAAGACACTGGCTGCCTTTGTAATGGAAATAGTAGGGGATGACCAAGCCTGTCAGAAGAACACGTTGAATGAATGAGAAATCCTTTCACAAGAAGAAATCTGTTAGTAAGGATAGTCAAAAATTAGCAATTCCATCTGTGCCGAGTTTTAAGGAAACACTTACAACCAAGTCCTTATAGTTTACAGCTGTTACAAGTTTTAATGCCTACATATTACCATTTGTGTGGCAACTGAAATCGAAATGTTGCTGCAAGAAGATTTTCTGTGACGAATCATTTCATCTTAGTGGAAATACCAACATTCATAAAGTACACATATGGGGGTTAGAAAATTTCCATGTGGTGGTACAGCTTCAATGAGACTCCCCATAACTGAATATTTTTTTATGCCATATCTCGATAAAAAGTTTATGGGCCTTTCTTTTTTGGCAAAGCAACTGTAACTGGTGTTTCTTATCTAGATGCACTTCAACAACGGCTCTTTTATCAACTTCATTAGGCAGAAAGATGGTAGGCCACCTCACTGGCATAACACACGCGTGTTTAGCTAAACAATGCCGAGTCCATCTGCTGGATTAGCTGACAATGGCCAGATGACAAGGCCTGCACATTCACCTAATCTGATGCCACACTATTTTTTCTTTGGGGGTTAATAAAGGATCATATGTATGTACCTCCACTACCAGCTAACCTGCCTGACTTAAGAAACAGGATTCAAACAGTTGTTGCATCAATTACTCCAGACACACTTATCAAGGTATGAGAAGAAATCACTTAGCTGAATGTGTGCTGTGAGATGAATGGTGCTCACAATGAAAAATGCAGGTAAACAAAGCCCCAAGCAATTCTTGTATTTGGTATCTTAGAAATGTCTCTACCTTCATCATACAGAGGTTACAGGCACCAGCAAGCCCACTGATGTTAGTTAGGCTTCTCGTGGGTTAGAGCAAGATGTCTAGAAAGCCTTCAAGAAAAACGTTTAATCAAACTACAAAATCTTGCATACTGAACAGAAATCGAACAACAACGTTCAGCAAAGATCGGTGACCCAAGTACCATGTTTCAAAGCCCATAAAAATGATGGGTTGAATGGACTGTACTGGCAAGTGATTTATTTGCAGTTTAATTGTTATAAAACAGCATTCAGTACAATTCCTCGTGCCTGTAGCAAAGAGATTTAGCTGTCATCCTGGTCCAGGTTGCATTTCAACCTAACCACAAACTCCACTAATATAGCCATCCGGGAATCAAAGTTTGAATCACATGCAAATTACTACACTTACTGTATCATACACAGACGGAAAAAAAAAATCCCAACACCAAGAAAGACTTGTGTTAGATAAACGAAATTTGGTAGGCGTGTTTATACATCTGAAAGATGACATCGATTCAAATTTCGCGCTTCGCGCATAAGTGTGGCGCTAGTAGCGCTACTCAGAGCTTGCAAATCAGGTTTGCTTTAAATACGCGCTGTAAAGTTTGTGAACGTTATTTACCGCTGAGATTTGACATAGTGAGTTGATGTTAGCCAAGAATGCCTTTAAGAAGACGAAGAAGCCATTATCAACAGCTCACCGAGTTTGAACGAGGTCGTGTAATAGGGCTACGAGAAGGTGGATTTTCTTTTCGCGATATTGCAGAAAGACTTGGCCGGAATGTATCCACTGTGCATGATTGTTGGGTGCAGTGGTCAAGGGATGGTACTGCCTCAAGAAGACCGGGTTCCGGGAGGCCACGTGGCACTACTGAGAGGGAAGACCGCCGTATTCGGCGTACAGCTGTGGCGCATCGTACTGCGTCTGCGGCAGAAATTCGAGCTGCAGTTGGTACCACAGTGACACAACGAACTGTTAGAAATCGGTTACTTCAAGGACAGCTCCGATCCAGGCGCCCTGTAGCGTGCATTCCACTGACTACAAGCCATCGCCGTTTGCGACTCCAGTGGTGTCAAGCCAGAGCTCATTGGAGGACGGAGTGGAGATCTGTTGTGTTTTCTGATGAAAGCAGGTTCTGCCTTGGTGCCAGTGATGGCCGAGTGTTGGTCAGAAGGAGGCCAGGGGAACGCCTGCAACCAAACTGTCTGCGGCCTAGACACACTGGACCTACACCTGGAGTCATGGTCTGGGGAGCAATTTCCTATGACAGCAGGAGCACTCTTGTGGTTATACCAAACACACTGACTGCAAATTTGTACGTCAGTCTGGTAATTCAACCTGTAGTGCTGCCATTCATGAACAGCATTCAAGGGGGAGTTTTTCAACAGGATAACGCTCGCCCTCATACCGCTGTTGTCTCGCAACGTGCTCTACAGAGTGTCGACATGTTACCTTGGCCTGCGAGATCACCAGATCTGTCTCCAATTGAACACGTATGGGATATCATTGGACGACAACTCCAGCATCATCCACAGCCAGCACTGACCGTCCCAGTATTGACAGCACAAGTACAACAAGCATGGAACTCCATACCACAAAGTGACATTCGAAACCTGTATGACACAATGCATTCACGTTTGCAGGCTTGCATTCAAAATTCTGGAGGTTACACCGGCTATTAATTTAACAGTATTTCACATTTGAAATGCATTTTCTTGAGCTTAAATTAACCTGTGATCTTGAAAATTTAATCAATTAAACATGTTAACTTGACAAATGCATTGTCCAAATTTCATTACTCTACAATAATTTTTTCTTGGTGTTGGGATTTTTTTTTCCGTCTGTGTATATTAGTGACATGCATTACACTATAAACTTAACCCAAAATCTTCAAGAGTTCTTATATCTTTCTTTATCGTGATTCAAACTCATTGAAGACCCGTTTGAAGGACCTACAGTGGCAAGCAGCTAAAATATGGCATCAGTGAAAGCAAAGGAAATTAAAAATAAATCTGAACACCTTTTGTTATACTGCATAGTATTAGTTTTGATCGTGGTCTGGGCCACATAGCTCGTGGTCATTGTGGAACTACTTTCCTTGAAACTAAGTAATGCAGCACTCATAAAAATAAATTAAAAACTTTACTTTTGCCCTCTGCTGTGACACCATACGTCAGTAATCATTTTGATCGAAAGTTCAATCTAATCAAAACTTCCACTAACATTTTTGCCCAAAAATTAAAGCAATTTCTTACACATCTATGAGTCAAGAATTTATTGAAAACTTTACATCAAACGAATATAAATAAACAAAACACAACTGACAATATTAACATGTTAATTTATATGCTGAAAATACTTCTCTCAGTTTTTTGGTGATTCATTTTTTCACGGATGCTTAGCTAAATAGAAATGTTATTAAATAATCTCTTATATGTAGTCTCTGGTCGTCGTAAATCCAAAAATGAAGGCTGGTTGCCCAACGTCACAGCATGACACCACCACGTGGCATAGTAAAAAAGATTAGCATTTTATTTTTATAGATTAAGATATATAAGCTGTAAACAAAATAATAACAAATGCGGGGTGTACTGGAAGGGTCTTACCGCAGATTGATTCCAGGAGAATGTCCGATGTCAAGGATATATCAGTAAGCTAATTCCCATTTGCAGAGTTCAGAGGCAGTTGTTTTTGGGGTAACCTCTGACAGTTGTTCAAATTGTGGTCACTGCCAGGTACTGTCACTGCCAGGTACTGTCACTGCATGGGATTGGTTAGTGGTATAAACTGTTTGCCTGTGGCCATTCATTCTCATGAACTTTTACAGTTGAGGCAGGTAAGTTGATATATGAGGTATATTGTGGGACATGTGGCATGGCAAATGAAGGGAAAGGTTCTCCTTGTGGTTGGACTGGAATAGGTGATTTTAGGGGTTCAAGATGCATTTTTTGCAGCATGGTCATTACGTGGGAATGATCTGTGTGGAGGTTGGTGGGAATTATAAGGTATTTGTGGATCAAGATATTCTTGAAATTGGGTGGTCTACTGAAACGTGTGCGTACGGCACGGAGTAGAACCATATAAATCTACAAAAGTAACTCCACTTCAGCAGTTGCCATACCTCCAGTACCTAAAGTTTCCTTCATTACACCTGTGTCATGTGTGGCATATACCTCTCCCAACCTTACATCTCCTACTGCTACTGCCTCATCTAGCACAAAAACAAGTCTCTTATGCCAAAACCCATCTTTCACACAACTACTCCAATGTTGTTAAAATTAACTGCAGCTCCATTTTTATCACACACTTATTTCCTGGTCTTGAGCCCATTAGCTTAATCTTTGCAAGCACATCTTCATATGTTACTTCTCCACTATGAGCACCCTCCTCTACAGAATCCTGCACAATGCACATGATTTTAAGAATATCTTGCTGCACAAGTACTCGCCCGTGAATTCTCCCAAACCACCACACAGATCATTCCCAAGCAACAGACTAGTGTTGCAAACTGAAAAAAAAATAAAAAATATTCTTTTCAGCTTTGTGAAAAAAAACATGAAAAAAAAAAAACCAAGCACCCGTGTTTTTTTTCTAAATTTTTTTCTTTCAGAAAACAATATATTTGATAATTATAGTTTTATTTAAGGAACTTCCATTTTACAAGTGTGTTTTAAGTCTTACTGAATCATATAATGTCTCACATAATGATTCATAAGTGTATCTATATAGGTAACAATTTTATTCATCCTCTATGTCAGTACCACATTCACTAGTATCAGTAATACCAACACTAGTTCGGTCGGTGTCGGAATTTTCTGTCTCTTCTTCTGTCTCCTCTAATTTCAGAAATAGTTAAATTTTCTTTTACTGGTTGTTCTTGTATTGTATGCAAAAGATTTTGAGATTGCAATTTTAAATTGTGAGCAAAGTACACACTGTGCATAAAGACTGCGCCGATAGTTCTGTATTACGGTCTTTTAAGTTTGAATTAAAATCTATTATCATACAAAATAGGAGCTTTATTTCTTTTCAATCGTTTGTTTACACCAACGGTTGCAAGGAAACGATTCATAATTAGGGACCGTGCACAAACTATGTGGCTCAGTCCCGAGGGAGGAGGAGTTAGCTGGAAGGCTACGCTGGGCTACGTGGGAAGAGGGGGGGGGGTTCCGAACCAGGCCACGTAACTTTCCTTTCATAACATTTTTCACAGTTAAAATGAGGAGCTGAAATCACAACAGCATGTGAGTATTTATTTCCCTCAGTTAATTATATCCGTATGTAATTTACAATAGTCTGACAAGAGAAAACAGTACAAAATGTCTTCTGGAATCAAAACGGAAGAAAGCTACGTGCTTCGTGAACGGGGGGAGGCAAAAGCCACGTAGGACTACGTGGGGGTTCACAGGAGGCCAAAATGGAGCTATGTGGTTTATGCACGCTCCCTTACTGACAAGTTAATGAGTCAGTACCACTATACTCTGAGAGTTAACAAGTATACAAATATAAGGAAAGCCCAATAAGGCAAAAAACCGTGGATAAATTTTAAATTCCTAATTTTTTTAAAAGATCTGTAGGTAATTTTGTAGGGCTGGCAGCACTATTTCAAATAGCAAGTATCAATCCAAACAATGGGGAATGGGGATTCCTTCTCGCGCAACCTAGTCTCTTCGGGAAATCCCCTTTCACAATGAAAATTTCAGTCAATTTTGCCAATATTTTCCCCTACTGAACCAGAAAAATATAGTAGATTATAAACTAAGATAAGTACTTAGAATAAACTCTAAAACAGTCATTTTAAACGATAACTGCCTTACAAATTTGAGATTTAGTAGTTGTGAAAAAAAACGTGTTCCAGAAAAAAAACCTTTTTTTTTTTTCAAAGTTTTTTTTCAAGCCAGAAAAAAACAGTTTTTTACAACACTACAACAGACCCAACCACAAAACATGCAGGTTGCATCTCGATACCATGACTTACTCCAATCCAGTCACAAGGGAAATATTTCCCATCGCTGGACATGGTACATTGACCATAACTAGCCTCATATCAACTTACCTGCCTCCACTGATCTAACAAGGAAAGCTATGAACTTTTATTATAAATGGTGGGGAATAAGTTAACAGCACCACTGACCTTGATGTGTCAGATTTTGGAATAGATATATGAGCAGTTAGGATGAGAGCAAATAACTCTCCAAAAATTGGCTCTGCATAGAGACTGCCAAATATTTTGGTTGTAAAGCAAGAGCCCGTGAACGCCAGATCTATGTCATAGTATAAAGGCTGAAATTTTGTCTGCATATGTACACTACAGCAGGTATGAATGTTTGGCTTCTATGAACCTTGAGTTGCAGTGGCTTTGATATATAAAAGGAAGCCAAATTGTATAAAACTGCTGAACATAAGTATCATAGTATAAAAATAAGATAGGATAGGGAAAATAAACAGTTACCCGTCACTTACCACAGATGAAGGCAGGAGGGCGAGACACGTAAAAACACAAAAAAAAACCAAAAGAATTACACAATATTTCGACTTTTTAGTCTTCCTCATGTAGGAGGCGAGACATATGGCAGGGGGAAAGATGTGGTCACATCCGAGCCTGCCACATGAATGAAGCACAGGCGGAAAACGCGTGGTAGTGGAAGAATTGCCGGGAGGGGGGGGGGGGGGGGGGGGGGGGTAGGGAATAGGCTTGACCAGCGATAAAAGTGAAACAAATGAATATAATGTTCCGGCAATTCTTCCACTACCACGCGTTTTCCGCCTGTGCTTCATTCATGTGGCAGGCTCGGATGTGACCACATCTTTCCCCCTGCCATATGTCTCGCCTCCTACATGAGGAAGACTAAAAATTCATTTGTTTCACTTTTATCGCTGGTCAAGCCTATTCCCTACCCCCCCCCCCCCCTCCCGGCAATTCTTCCACTACCACGCGTTTTCCGCCTGTGCTTCATTCATGTGGCAGGCTCGGATGTGACCACATCTTTCCCCCTGCCATATGTCTCGCCTCCTACATGAGGAAGACTAAAAAGTCGAAATATTGTGTAATTCTTTTGTTTTTTTTTTGTGTTTTTACGTGTCTCGCCCTCCTGCCTTCATCTGTGGTAAGTGACGGGTAACTGTTTATTTTCCCTATCCTATCTTATTTTCAGTGCCTCGCGGCAGTTTCTTTGTTTCCTTTATCCTATCATAGTATAAAGTGTGATATATATAACCTTCTATGGGATACTATTAGAAATCACGTCACTATTGCCAGCCAGACACTTTGTGCAGTGGAAACCCTGCGCCAGATACATTCAGAGCTTCATAAAATGCAATTATACTCACATAATATAAAATCTGAATTTTTTGTTATGATTTCCACCCTAATTAATAAAAAGTTCAGATTACTGTCCACTTCGGAAAAAACACTATTATTTCACAACAAATAAATATTAATGTACAAAATACGAGGAGTTCGAAAAGTGCTTTACAGAGATAAACAGAGATAAGCAGAGATCCTGCTAAATCAACTTTACTTTCAAACAGAGAGATACATGCAACAGTTGTTAGTAAATAGATCTAGAGGGAAAAAATAAAAAGCAGGAATTTGTGCCCACAATTCGTCAGTCAACCATGTAAATTTTACAGTTTGAGGCAAAACTTATTGACCAGAAAATGTACGAAATTTGATTTGCGGATCCTAATCTTTCAAAAAGTGAAAACCACGCTGAAATATAAAGAGCAAATCCAAAAGTCAGTTATTATGAAAAACCAAAGTTTAATCTGATAAATTTTTGGAATTCCACTAACAAAGCTACAAAAAATCTTCAATAATTTTACCAAGACTTTTTAGATTCATTCAAATGCTTCTCTGGTGAAGTTTGTAACCTTTAGTTGGGATTATATTGAATATCCTTGGTAGCTATTTTCTGAAGTAGAGTCATTAGGCAATCTGTGGATTTCAAGTAAGATGCTAAGCTTTCAAACAATTCATTACAGTATGAGGAAGAACACACACCCCCCCACCCACCCAAAAAAAATTTAAAAGTTATATATTTCCAATTTTTTTTTTTTTTTTTTTTTTTTTTTTACAAAACAACCTTATCCCCATCAAAATTCTCTCCATTACAACTAATACATTTATCCCACTGGTGCCTCCACTGTTTGAAACATTTTCTGTAGTATTTCGAAATGGCAGTCAGCTCCTCCCTCTTCAATGATGTCAAATCAGTATCCTTTCATGCCCCTTTTCATGCGTGGAAATAAGAAAAATCTGAGTAAGGTGGGTGGGGGAGTGGAATGATACCATTTTTAGCCAAAAACTGCCAAACAGAGACAGCTGTGTGTGCAGGTGCATTGTATGGTGGAAGAACCAGTCTGTATGCCTCAAATCGGGTCTTTTTTTTACGAACACTGTTGCACAATCTTCTTAAAGCTTCGAAATAATAGGTTTAATTGATGGTCTGATGTGGGAGAACAAACAACTACACCTTTGGCATCAAAAAGCAAATGAGCATTGTTATAATGTTTGATTTGACTGGACATTTTTTTGGACCGGGTGACAGTGATGTCTTCCATTGGCTTGACTGTTGCTTTGTTTCTGGGTTGTAACCATAGCACCACGACTCATCACCAGTAATGACCTTTGACAAAAAATCTGGATCAATTTCAAGCTGTTTCTTTTTACAGCACGACATGTTTCAACTCGACGCTCTGATTGTCAGTCAGAGCCCGAGGAACAAACTTGGCAGCAACCCTTTTCATTCCCAAATCTTCAGTTAAAATTCGCTGAACCGAGCTCCAAGATAACCCACTAATCTCTGACAGTTAATCAATTGTCTGTCAATGGTCTGAAAGCCCAAGTTCTCGAATTTTTCATCATTTTCGTCGATTTGGGCAGTTGATGGACGTCCAGAACAAGGTTCGACATCA
This sequence comes from Vandiemenella viatica, assembly GCA_031002005.1. NCBI lineage: Eukaryota > Metazoa > Arthropoda > Insecta > Orthoptera > Morabidae > Vandiemenella > Vandiemenella viatica. The sequence continues at coordinate 6,310,909 of JARYHS010008074.1, read as the reverse complement.
ATCGACATATCACCATTTTTTAAACCAAGAAAACCACTCTTACACTTCAATTTTTCCCATACCGTCATCTTTGTAAGCTGTTTTCAAGATTAAAACAATTTCAGCAACATTTTTGCCGAGTACAAAACAAAATTACAAGCTGCTAGTTGTTCACTTAAACTTGCCATCATCAAAAACTAAACAACAACAAAACGGTGTTAGGTCAACAATAAAGGTGGCGCTAAATGGCAATGAGTTGTGCCGTAAATGTCTAGCGGCAAAAGCTCCGCCCTCGGCAATGCTATTCCGGATTGTTTGGGTAACCCCTCGTATTGCGAAACATGCCAATTTATATTAATATAGTTTAAGGGAAGGGAAAAGAAGAAACCATTAAAAATTTATATACTTATATAATTAATATAATGATTTCTTCTGACAGGATATGGGACTTTAATACTAAATACTTGTCTTTCAGCCAATACTGCCATCACTACTAATACTATACTAAATCCATACTTACAGGGTTGTTCAGTAAGTTTTGTCATTTGATGAGAAAAAATAAGTTTAATTGTTTGAAATACATTTTATTATTCAAGATAATGTTCCTGAGCTTCGATACACTTGTTCCAGTTATCTTCTAATTTTCAGACACCATCCATGAAGTGAGAATCCAGAAGACCGGCTGATGTTACCTCTTCATTTGATGATAAGCGTTATTCATGCTTGAATTTTTTTAGATGTGGGAATAGCCAGAAGTCAAAGGGAACCCAATGTGGTGAATAGGGTTGATGTGGCAACAATTTGTACTTTAACTCACTGATTTTCGTGATGGTTTTTTTTAGCAGTATGAGAGGGTGCATTGTCTTGATGAAAAATTAATTTTTTCTTCTGTAAACCAGGTCTTTTCTGACAAATTTTTACAACCAACTGGTCCAAAAGGTTACAATAATAATATGAGTTTGTTGTTTTACCACTTTGGTGGTAATCCATAAAAAAAAAATCCAAAACATCCAAAAAAATTGATGGCTTTCTTGGCCGATTTCTGTAGCCAAGTATCGGGTTCATATCACTTCTTAGCCTCTTGTTTTGATTCAGGATCATCGTGGTAGACCCAAGTCTCATTCATAGAGATGAAATGATGCACAAAATCCTTTTTATCCTTTCTAAAATGCTCCAAATGTTACTGAGAAAGTCTCAATTGAATGTATTTTTGTTCCATTGTTAGCGAATATGGCACCCATTTTGCACACAGTATTTTGAAACCCAAAACTTCAGCCAAAATATTACTCACACTGCCTAATGATGTCTATAGCTTCTACTAAATCTCTCTCTGTTAATCAACCATCTTCCAAACCAATACCCTGTATTTTTTCCACGATTTCTGGTGTTGATGCACTTTTCGGACATCCTTCACATAGGTCATCTTCAAAACTCATACGACCATGTTTAAATTCAGCATCCCACATTTCTACTGTTCTAAGTAAATGTGAAAAGTCTTTATATACTATTAACAAAAGTGCGTGAATTTCTTTTGGTGTTACACCTTCCAAAAATAAGAATTTTATTACTGCATGACATTCAACTTTCTTCATTTTACCAATATACTATGACACTGTAACAGCCCTCATACCTGAATTTTAAATAGAATTGTATTTTATAAAGTATTTGTAGTGAGCCAAAGTTTGCTTGAATATGATCTGGTATGTTTGTTTTGCAATTTTTTTGTAAATCAGTGTATATAGACTATTTTATTAAAAGAAATTATTTGAAGGCCATTTAATGTGTTTAAGAACCGAATTGTGCAGGAGAATTGCTTAAATGTTTGTAATTCCAAGTATTAATGCAAGTTACGATGTCTACAGGACAATTTTCTAAAGTTTAAAATTATTTCTGTAAATAATTTTGTGTTTAAGTATCTTTAATTTCCATTTCTGACCGTTTTGTAATGTTAAATGATTTCTGATTGTTTTTAATATGTTTAATTGTTTGAGTAATTGTTAATGTTCAAGAAATATCTCACGGAAGCTTTTGAAGTATTCGGGAAATTTCAATAGAGCCTATATAAAGAAATCAGCAGAAGGACAAATAGATAGTTTATACAGCTTCACTTTGAAACTGCCAAGGTTTACGTTAGTAGTATCTCTGGATTGTATCTATGCATGTAAACAATATCACTGACGAGTTTTCTGGTAAATAAACAAATGTTAAACTGAACTTTATGGTGGATTACTAAATTACTACATTAATTAAACCACGAAGAACCTGACAACACGTCAACTTTGAACAGCCATAAATTATATGAATAAGTTATCAGAGCTACATGAAATTTCACAAGTGTTCATAAAAAAAGTAGTACCAATTTTAGAAAAATAAAATGACAAACTTATGAGTGCCATCTCTTATCAAACGACAAAACTTATAAAATGGCAAACATTCTTCATATCTTGAATTAATTTAATTAAATCCATGATTAATTGGTCACTTACCTCCACAGATATTCTCTTTTCTCCATACACAGATTCACCAGGGGCCATGTTTTTCGTCACAAGTGCATCTTCCTTCCCTCTTGCAATGAATACACCTTCATGTCTATGCGGTTCAATAACTACAGTCTTGCCTCCTTTAAAACCACCTGCAAGAGAAAAATATGGGACCATTGTAGTCACTGTACTTAAAGTTGCAAACATTTAAAAAAAGTTCCGAAAATACAAAATAACTTCATATTTTTTTTAAAAAATTTCAAAAAAGTGTGTTAACACACATAGATAATGCTGACTTCACTTTAAAAAAAATATGCACAATATATCAGATACCTTTACGGGGAGGATATGTTTCAACATGTCAGACAGTTTTTAGAAACTGCGCAAGCAGAAAGCTAGACTGCTTAGCTCCTTGACATTCCTTCCGAGGTGCCGAAGCCGTAACATCGTGCCTCTCTTCGCTACGGTGAGACATCATATCGACAGCATTAACGTGAAGAAAATATTACGTCGTGCCAGCCTCTCACCGCTTCGGGAACGCATCCGTTATACGCGCCTTGAGTTGGACCGCAACGCTCGGTCCTTGTTTTCTTGTCATCTTTACCTGTCGACAAGACTCTCGCCTTGTTCTTGGGACTGGGTGGACGTAGCTACGTCTGCTCAAATGAATCTGGAACTTGCGAAAACTACAGCAAGACATATCGCCAAATTTAACCGGTTGGCTGGAACAGAACAAAGCGGCAAACCAGTGGTGTCTGATCGTTGTGTGGTCAACCTATCTGGTATTTGTCTTGATGGTGCCACTACTTCTGTGCTGGCCAGAGGCCTGAATTTCGCTCCTGCCCCTAGGCGCATACCCACCGGGGAGAATCTGTTCGGTGGAACAGGCTGTTTGCTGCATACCAACCGAAGAAGCTGAAGAAATACGGAGGGAGACGTGTAGAGTTTTGAAGAGGGCCAAGCCGCCAAGAAATAAGATCACTGTCGCAGAGCGTGAAGCACTAATTGTCTTACGTCGCAGGGACGACTTAGTCATTCTACCAGGAGATAAAGGTAACTCTACTGTTCTTCTTTCTATACAGCAATATAACACAAAGGTGATGAGTCTCCTTAATGACATGTCTTATGTTCCGTTGAACGCTGACCCGACCGTTAAAGTTGTGAAGAAGATGATGGCTCTTGTCAAAAAGGCTAATCTTCCGGAGGAAGTGATTGAGATTAGGCCACATGCCGCGAGACCACCGAGACTTTATGGCTTACCGAAGATACATAAACAGGATGTTCCTTTACGTCCGATCGTCAGTACTATTGGGTCACCGACTTACCAACTTGCTAAATATCTGACACGTCTTCTTAGTCCCATTGTGGGGCGTAGATGCCATCATGTCAAAAACTCTGCTGAATTTGTAAAAAACCATACAGTCTCTAACTGTTTCAGATTCTGACATCCTTGTTAGTTTTGACGTGGTGTTTCTTTTTACTCGTGTGCCGGTAAAGCACAAGTTGGACTTGATTCGTCATCATTTTGAGCCAAGTACAGAAGACCTTTTTGATCATGTACTTACTTCCACCTACTTTATGTATGGAGGGAAGTATTATGAACAATCTGATGGAGTGGCCATGGGATCTCATCTTTCACCGAAGGTGGCTGACCTCTATATGGAAGATTTTGAAGAGAGGGCTCTTGAGAGTGCTACCCTAAAACCCACTTGTTTTTACCGCTATGTTGATGACACCTTTGCCATGTGGCCACATGGTATGGAAGCGTTGGATGAATTTCTAGACCATCTTAATGGGATCCATCCCAACATACGGTTTACGATAGAAGTTGAGAAGGATGGGTGCATCCCGTTCTTGGACGTCTTAATAAAATGCAAACCTGATGGATCTTTGGCACATAGTGTGTACCGCAAACCCACCCACACTGAACGTTACTTGGGTGCAACCAGTTACCACCACCCAGCACAACGCCACTCTGTATCGACCACATTGGTGCGCCGAGCGAGAGCCATTTCCGATCGCAAGAGCCTACCGCTGGAGTTGAAACATCTAAGGACTGTTTTTGAACTGAATGGGTACTCTCGGCGACAGATAGAGCGTGCTTTTATCCAGAAGCCACCAAGACCACAGATTTAACCACCAAAATCTCTTGCCTTTCTGCCATATGCCGGTAACACATCCGGAAAGATTGGTAGGCTCTTGGCGCGGTCTGGTATAAAAAGCATTTTTCGGCCCCCGCCAAGATACGTGATGTGCTTCGCTCGGTTAAGGATGATTTAGGCCTAAGAATTCCTGGAATTTATTCAATACCTTGTGAACTCGGCAAAGATTATATCGGACAGACGATCAGAACCATCGCTGAACGTATTACCGAGCACAAACGACACTTGAGACTGGTGCGAGTGGAAAAGTCAGCAGTAGCCGAACATGCGTTCGACGAAGAACATAAGTTAGTATTTGATGAAACGGTGGTGCTGGCCAGAGTATCTTCATTCTGGGACTCAGTAATTCGGGAAGCATTGGAAATACAGCTTAACTATAATAACATTAATAAGGACAGTGGACTGTACTTAAGTGAAGCCTGGAGACCAATTATTAGGGATCTATGTCTTGAAAAACAAAATCTTCCCAACAAGGCCAAATAGAAGCAAACTGACACCATGGACATAGTTTGCCAGCACTTACGTCTACAGGTTAAGCAACGTTAAACGTGGCGAGTACTTGGATGGGTGACCGCGTATGGCTCAATACGCAGTCCGCAACACTGATACCCTCGGCTTGCGGTAGACCGGTTAAGCAACGGTGAGCGTGGTCAGCGCCTGGATGGGTGACTGTTTTGGCTCCATACGCAGTCTGTAACACTGATAACCTCAGTTCCAGCGCGCTGATTGGGCGTCCTGGCAACCGTCTATACACGACATTCGAATTTCGGTGGCAGCGAAGCCAGTCTGTTTGTGATTTCAAGAAGCAACATCTAAATAGACCTGATGAAGACAACCGAGCAGGTTGTCGAAATGTCGTTTTATTGACACCATCCGGCTGGACACCCGTGAAACTTTAATTGATATTCTTGCAGCCAAATAGTGGCGAGCAGAGATATTAGAGATCATTTACACAGTTTAATAAATACACAACCGCAAGGTCTCTGCTATTGGTAAATTCCAAATTTCATTCCGGCCTATGCTCAATTTTAATTTAATTAAAACTTTCGCTAATGTTGCTGTTGATTAAAGTTCATTTCCTTTTTGCATATTTTACTGAACACTTTCGTTAGTGGTATTTGTTCATGTTTACCCGTTTTTGATATAATACTTTCTGTCATTTAAAGTAAAATAAATTAAATAAATCGGGATTACTGGAGATCGCGATTCCGCCAGGAATTGCCGTGGTAAAATGCAAGAATCCTCTAGAAATATTAAGTACATTTAACTGTCATATGCCGTTCCAGGATGTATTACAACCTAATTTCTGCTTTAAAATAATGGTAGTCTAGAAGCTGTATTACAACGAAATTACTGCTTGAAAATAATGTCTTGCGATGACTACAGCAGTATAATGTCATTACTGAATGTTATTTTGGCGGAATCGCGATCTCCAGTAGACCCGATCGTTATTCATTTTTCCTTACAAGTTTTTCCTGAATAAATTCCTACTACCACCACAGGTGATGACCATCGTTATTCATATGAGGGTAATAGAAGCTATGATTTTCGAAAGCAATATTAGTGGAGGTTGTGGTTAAGTTGAACAGAATTGCAACTGACACATTTTGTTACAGCATAATTCACTCCGAAATGGGTTTTACAAACCAATTATCTGCTTTCATAAGGTATTAATTAATGCGGTGAAAGTGGTTCCATATTTAACGTGCTGAATTGTGCCTGGACCAGGAATAAAACTGATATTACATGGATAGCAAAAGTTTTTGGGAATCCTAATTTAATTCAATTTCATTGGTTCTTTACTTCCGGCGTCATTAATTCAGTAGAAGTTACTACTGTATGGCTATGAGACCTGCAAATAAAATATGTAGAACATTGCATAGTCAAGGCCATTAGCATTACGTAATATCAATTCTGTATAATTAACCAGAACTGCCAGAATATTGTGATCAAACAGTCATTTTTAACGGGCTCGAAGCTAGCACTTTATAAAGCAAATTTTTGCTTCCTTCGCTACACAGTACCTCTAGAATGGCGTTAAAATTGTCCGCTCTTCCTTATTCTCTCTTCTATTTCCTCCTCCATCTTTCTGTTTGTTTACTTAGGAAGTTACATTACTACCAACTATTTGACCCAATCCAATTAGTTGCCATCGAGCAATACATTCATTGATGTGCCTGTGTTTTTTTTATCTTTATTATTTTAGTTTTTTCCACACTTCTCGAGGTCACATTTCCACATCACAGTCCATCATTTTCCTAATTCTCTATTCAGTTCTGTCTACTCACATATCATTACATCATAGGCAAATGCCATCACCTTTAAGTCTGCTATGTTTCTATGTCCCCGAACTTGTGCGGTGACAGTCTAAAACTACGTTGAACAAAACGGGTATTAATACACTCCCTTAATTCTCCAAAAACCAATCCAAAAGTATTATCTATCTGCATGCAATTCTCGCAAATGTTCATTATTACTTCCACGATTCCTTCATCTCCTTTTTTACATTTAAACATATACTTTCCCCTTTGTACTTTATCATAGGCCTTTTCTAATTCAATGAAAGATGTTACTGTCGCCTCTGTGTGACCACCTTTTCCCTATCATTGTTCCGAGTGTAAAAATTGCATCCACCATTGATTTTCATTGCCTAAATCCATACTGTTCTTCTCTGTCCGTTTCCTCTATCCTTCAATTGATTTTATGTAGCATTTTTTCCCGTATATATTCAGGCAGTGGCTCATGAATGTAATACCCTCCAATTGTCACATTTTGATTTTTTTTTTATGAACTGGCACTAACTCCCTTTCTATAGTCCTCCGGTATTCTTTCTTTCAAAACCATGTGTACAATTCTATATAACCATTATGTTCCCGTGGCTCCTGCTGCTTTTACCACATCCATCATTCCTGGCAATTTTCTGTTTGGCGTTTCTTTCACTGCAATTTCTAGCTCAAGCATGTCTTCAATTTCCCTTTCAAAAGCTGTTGTTTCACTAAGATCTGTTCTTTGGTACTTCTGTGCTTATTTGGTATCCTTCCAGTGACTCTTGGAGGTACTCTTCTCATATTCTAAATACTTTCTTCTTCCACGGCACTTCACAAGTATTCACTTCCGCATCCTAACCAGAATAAGATGTTCCATGCAATTTTAGTCGAAGAGTAAAATGAAAATCTAAGTACATTTACTGCACAAAGTCTCACATAATCCATTTTTTTTTTTTTTTTTTTTTTAATAGAGAGTATTCCAACCCCCACTACTTATCATTTTAAGACGTCCAACGAACATTATTAATGATGATAATGAGACTGAAAATACTTTGACGCAGTGGAAACAAGGGATGATAAGGAAAATGAACCCAACACTCACTATAGATAAAGGCAGTAATGAACAAAAAAGTAGGATGAACATGCAACTTTATTGACAAGACTGTGGTTAACCATTGATATGCTTTAGTCTTTTTTTGTATTTATACATTGAGTGTTGAATTACTTTCCCTTGTTTTCATTGTAATTATTATCACCGTATGATTTTACAAGTATAATAAAATACAACACAAACAATGAAAAATTAAATTTCAGCATTTAGGATTAATAACATTAGCATCACTTGATGTAGAGCAGGCAGTCTTTTACACTACTTCCACGAGTATATTGTTTTCTGAAAACCCTACTTTTCAAGACTATATCTTCCGTGGCCTGTTTTGATACAGCTAAGAATCTTGAAGAAATTTTTTTCTTAACCTTACTTGTTCAATCATGCATAAAATGGGTATTAAATCGATGGATCTAAATTCCAACTATTTTTCTGCCATTTGGTGGTGATGTAAAAAGTTCCAAAGGTTTGCAGATGAACCCAATAGGATTTACTATATTTAAAAAATAAAGCTGACAGATCCTGCAAAATGCTTCATGGGGAATGGTCCTTGGCTTCCTTTCTTCTCAGGTCTTGGGAAGCAATGTACACTGGAGGTGTGATAATATCCACAATTTGATACAGTTGGAGAACACAAAGGAGCACAATAATCAGCAGCCAAATATACAACAGCAAGTGCAGCAGATCCCAAGGTATTTGCACCTACACCCACAGTTGTTCCCCACTAATTTGTCAATAAGATATACTATTCAGTTTGATTTACTAAATGATCAGAGTGTTTTGATAATTGTTTAAAACATCAGTGAAATCTTGACTTTCTAACATGGTGGAATAAGTGGAAACTTAAACGCAAAATCTGCTCTTTCTTTCTAAATGACCCTGTATTTGGGTGTAACAAAACAAAGTAACACAAAATGGTTCAGCAACCATGTTCCGTCATTTGTAAAGAAAATTTTATATTACAACTTCCTGGTCAAATTTTGAAGAAATGTTACACATGCACAAGGGAGGCAGCAGGTTAAAGGCTCGTGCATCTTCGTCTGAAGTAGAATTGTGTTGTGTGGGATATGCATTGAAAGGATTGATGATTGGTACTGATAAAGTTTATAGAAAATTTATAACAGTCATTATGAAAGTGTCATCAACTTGATGCAGAGGTTAGGCTAGGTTCATCTGGCAGGTTGGTAATGTGGTTTCCAATTGGCAAACATGTGAACAACCATCTTCATTTAAAACTACAGAGAAACGCTTCTTCCACCAAAATATTTGTTCATAGTGACAAGAGGAGGAAAATAAGGTGGCACAGATATTTGTGTGTAGGCCTATACCTGTTTAAATAGAGTCACCGTGGACTAAAATGCACAATGCGGAGATTAGTTTTGCGGAGATCAGCTTTGGTACAAATCACTCTCTGCCACCCACAAAAATAAATTGTGGAGGAAGGATGTGAATTTAGAATGATCACAACAGACTTCATCCAAAATCACATCTAAATTCTATGAGCTTCCTCATTACGTTGGTAAAATACTGTGACCTCATATTCAGATATGGTTGAAGCTTCCATATATGACAACACTCTTCAATGTCGTATGGTCATTTGGAAGTAAGATCTTGCAGTTTGTTAATTCTTTGCTACTACTTTAATAATGATTTTTCCACAAAGAATACAGAACAATAAGAAAATATGGAAGAAACTGTACTGAAAAAACTGCATAGTAGACATGCAAGAAATAAACTATTCTCTAACAAAACAATTTTTGAAATATAATCTTCATGTGTTCTCTGCCAGGTGGTGTCAAAGTTAAGATGAGCTTTTGGCAGCCATCTTACCCTCCCCTCCATCAACTCCCTCGCACAGACCGGCAACTGCTCCATCACACCAAGTGGCTAGTGACCCAACCGAGTGTTTACTGTTGTTCATTTTCTGGCAGAACTTTAATATCCTTTTATGTGGAACATGGTTATCCCAGAATGCACAAAGCATCGCTGAGCCACAGATCAGTGTCTCTGTTAATTGTGTTATTATTTAGCTGTATTTCTATGGTGTCTTTAGTAAATGATTCCCCAAAGAGAGAACATTTGGCCAGCACTCTCGCACATTACGTGTTCGACACATAATTGAAAATTACCGCAAAAGGGAATTCGGTAATGTGAAAGTGCTGGATAAGTGTTCATTCTTTTGGGAATCCGTTATTTAAGAAGCCACAGAAATACGGCTGAATAATAAAATGGTCAACAGAGAGGGTTTGTGGCCCAACGGCACGTGGAAACTGGGTCGGTCTATTCTGAGAAAACAACGTTCCATACAAAAGGGTAATAAGGCACCGCCAGATAACGAATGACAGTAGCGGCTCACTAGTCAATCGACGAGATGGACACAATATGCTACCGTCAACAACCCCCGCACCGGAGTGATTGGAGGGGAACACTGCTAGACACCCGGCACGGTGGATGCAACTTGGAGCCCCTGCCGACACGAACAACTGAGCGGGTGGAGGGGAAGGGCAGACGACGGCAGTGCAGCTCTGGTCGTCACAGTGGTAACACCAGACCCGAGATGAGCTCGCCACCGAAAACTCGTCTCACTTCGACACGATCCGGCGGAGAACCGGTGAAGATTATATTTCGTAGATACGCCGGGAAAGCCTTCGTTCACAATTCAACTTTTGTTTCTAACCGAAACAGTATTTCTCACCTCCCCCTCTGCCACCCCTACCACCTCCACGGCCACGTCCTCCGGGGCTGCGGCCGAATCCACCTCGCCCACCTGCACTGCCACGACCTCCGAAGCCACCTCGTCCACCACTTCCGCCTCTGCCTCCGAAACCTCCGCGTCCACCGCCACCTCGAGGAGAAAAGCCTGTAGGAAAAATGTAGTCAGTCAATGTAATAGCAACAATACGAAATTTATTATAAAATGAAAATAATACAAACACAGAAATCTGCTACATGAAGGTTAAATAATATCTGGATAATGGTATCAAGAACTACAAGTTAATATGAAAAAAAAGGGAAATAGGGAGGGCAATGAAGCAAACCCAAAAATTATCTATGGATATTTCATAATCCGACATGGAACAGATTAATTTAAAAGTTGAGACTATTTCGCCAATACTTTTAACTTCTTTTTACAGTCTATGAAAATGAACACAATAAAATATACATTCTGTAATGGTGTGTAATAGCCACCAACAAATAAAGAGATAATAGTAATGATTACAACAGTAGCAGACAACAATTTTCTTTTTTGCTTCACGCTTTATTCTTCCTCAAGTTCGAGGTCATTAAAGGCAAGAAGGGCTGAGGGCAAGGAATGGGAAGGAAATCAGCTATGGCCTTTTGAACCATTCCAGCATTTGCTTGAAGTGATCTGGGGACACCCTGTCAAACCCAATCTAGATGGCCAGATGGGATTCAAATGCAGTGTCCTCCTGAATGTGAAGGCAGAACTTTATCATTCACCTACCATACTCAGCGAGATAGTGATCCTCTTTAGAGCCAGGCCTACTTCGGGATAAGACAACCGTGCACAACTGGCTGTATAGCAACAAGATACACTGCTCAATCTTACTAGTGAATATAAACAAGAAAAGAAACTGGATGCAAAAAAAAAAATACTTTAGAGGTAAACAAATTGAATCGCTCCAATGTCATCAGTGGTGTAGTCAAGCTGTATGAATCTGGAGAGAGTATATAATGTTGCAGGGATCTTTCTGCTGTTGTGAAGTTTCAGAAACATTTATTGGATGACCACACCTGGAAAGGCAGGACACAAAAGCAGAATAACTCTGTGTAAATACTGTGCCATTTGAGGTTGGATACAAACTTATATGGTTATTTGTTAAAATTAAAACATCAAAAAAGGAGAGGTGCGATTACAAAGAAATGTATTCCACAGATTAGAATTACATAATCTGTTCATGTACCTTGACCGTGAGGATTCAGTACTGTGTGCTGCTATTAGAATCTCTAGAGGCCACGGCATGGAAGCAAAGGAACACACTGGCACACGGTTTTTAAACACGTCCACAATCACAGGAGGACCAGAATGAATAAGTTGCTGACTGACCATTTCCCAGATATATTCAGTGGGTTTTTGATGTCAGGTGAATGTAAAGACCAGGAAAGCAGTGGTACAAGTCATTCTTCAAAGGTGGCTAGCACATTCCTCGCAAGATGTGATAGTACTTTGTCCTGCAGAAATATGTAAAATAGAGCTGCCTGCAGGAGGAAAAGTGCTTCCTGATGTATTGGTCGCCCTCAATACATAGGAGGTGAGATAGCAGGTTATAGCCAATGGTGCCCTAAACCATCACACACTTTGCATTTGTCCGCTACACTTTCAACAATGCAGTCTGCCCAATTGCTTTCACCGTGGTAGTATCAAACATGAATGCAGCAATCACTTTAGAACAAATATAAGCGCAACTCCAAAAACAATACATTTGTTGTTCAGCAGTCCAGTGATGGCATTCACGTGCCCATGGTCTCCGGGGGTCACATGATACATTTTGGTCATGTAGGACGATGTCAATCATACTTTGGAGGACCAGTGTGATCACTCATTATACCTTGCACACACAGAACAAGTATAACTCGGAACATGTGCCAATGTAAATTGGTTCTTTGAAAATTTGTCATAATTTTTTATGCACTCATTTTCATAGTGAGTTTTTGTTTGTCAGCAAGGCAACACATTTTGTCCACTAGTTAGTGTTATCTTTTCAAAATCAGTTGAGTCCAGCAATCTGTCAAAACAGACCGTATTATTTAATTTTTCTTTTGTCACTAGTCTACTGTTTGTTTTGTTAACAGTTATGATTTGTAAATAGGAGATTTCCCAATATGTTGATGCAATGAATTCTTAATGGGTTTGCTGCCAGATGGTGTCATAAAATGACATTTTGACAAAATTATCTGTTGTCTTCACCAGACATATGTTGTTCAAAAATTAAGGCCATGAGTCAATGAATGGATGGGCTTATTTAATGTACTCCCTGTCACCAGTTGGTCAATCAGCATCATGGCTCGGTCTTTTTATGACACCATCTGGCTGCAAACCCACCCCAGCGTGGTGGGGTAAACGGTTAACGTTCTGGCCTCTCATTCGGCAGGACGGGTGTTCGATTCCCCCATCCAGGCATCCAGATTTGGGTTTTCCACGGTTTCCCCAAATCACTCCAGGTGAATGCCAGGATGCTTCCTTCGAAAATGCCTTGGCCGAATTCCTTCCCGTTCCTTGTCCCCATTCCCACCCCACCTCTAATTACCTTAGCCATCGACAAGGATCAGAGTTCCCTATCCTTTAGTTTTATCACCTTGATACATTTTCCTGCTCATTGTTACATATACATATTAATGACGAGCAGGAAAATGCTTTAAGGCAATAAAACTAAGGAAGGATAGGGAAATATGACGCTACACTTACCACAGATTAAGGCGGCTGGGAATGATGAACAAAAAAAAACCCACAAGAAAAGCACAATATTTCAACAGTTAGCCTTATTCTTGCTAAAAGTGTGACACCAGGCGGAGCCAGACGTTGGCCGTCTGGAGAGCGGAGGTTGTATGACATGGCCGGCATAGATGGAAACTATAGGAGAGAAGGGGGAAGTGCAAATACTGAATCAATGATACTGAAGATATATTACAGGTAACAATGAAAGGAAAGAAATGCCACGAGGCAATATTTACATGGAAAAGAAAGGGAAAATACACCCAACACTCACCAAAGTTGAAGGGAGGGCAGCAGCAACACAAAAAACACAAACAAAGAAAAAACAATATTTCGGGTGAAAATCCCTTTTTCAAATTAACAGAGGTGGCTGGTCTTGCGCAAGACTTGTGTTCAACGCAGCCACTCATAGAACGCAATAGACTGCCGGAGATGGTGGCGGGAGCAACAATAATATAACCACGAGTATAAGAAAGATTAAAAAGGTTGAAAAAATAATAATAGCAATAAAAAATAAATAAAAATATAATTGAAAAATTTATGAATCTATTGTGATGGGTGTATAGGGGTGAGGATGGAAGATATTAACGGAAATTAAGGCCTGGGGGATGACTAGTCTGCAGGATGTGTTGACAGGCGTAACAGTGTAAAGCAACATGAAATGGGACTTGCACATAACTTCCTTCGTAGGCAAAGCTAATTCTAAACTGCGTTTTATAGGTCATATTTTGAGAAGTTGTGATGCTCCTACAAAGGAGAAAGCGTACAAAACACTAGTTCGTCTGCATTTGGAATACTGTTGTGGAATTTAGGATCTGTATCGCAAGGGATAGATTGACACGTTAAAGAAAGTACAGAGGACAGCCGCTCGATTCGTGACCGCTAGTTACAGTCCGTATGTGTCACAGAGCTGATACGTGGGTTGGCCTGGGATTGTTTGGCGGACAGACGACGTCATTTTTGTTTGAATTTGTTGGAGAATATGCGAAAATCTTTCATTTACGAGTGCAATGAAATACTTCTTCCGCCAACCTATTTAGGTCGCAATGACAGGAGGGATAAGATTCGAGAAATAAGATGCCGTACTGATACATTTATGTATTCTTTCCTTCCTCGTTCTGTTCGGAATTGGAATGCACTGAATTAGAATTGGTGCTTAGCACCCTTTGCCACCAACAGTAATTGTGAATTGCAGAGTATAGATGTAGATATGCCAATTCCCACCTGCGGAGTTCAGGTTGGGAGGTAGTGTATGGAAGTATTTTTTATTTTTTATCTGCTTAACGTCTCTATAACAGAGAGGTCTTTAGAGATGGGAAAGGATGGGGGCCAAAGAATGGGAAGGAACTTGGCCATGGCCTTTTGAAGGAAGCATTCCGGCATTTACCTGGAGTGATTTGGGAAATCATGGAAAACCCAAATTCGGATGCCCGGACGGGGATATGGAAGTATTTTAATGGCTCCAACTGTGAAGCAGTTATTAAGGTCACGGGCGTTGTGTGAGTACTGGCATTGTGAGCAACAGGGAGGTCCAGGTTTTGGGAGTAAACTGTTTATCTGTGACCATTCATTCTGATGGATAATGAATTTGAGGTCAGGCCAATGTAGGAACTGTCTGGCAAATGTCTACCTTTACAATCTGCACACTGCTGCAAACGTTTCCTGAAATTCTCATGCACTCAAGAATTTCTTCTGGTATTCTTGCAATTTCAGGCTCAACATTGTTCTGTAGGGCTTCCAGCTTGTTGGGACGGTTGTAATACAACTTTAACTTCAGGTAACCCCAAAGAAGAAGAAGAAGAAGAAAAAAAAAATCACATGGGGCCAAGTCCAGTGATCCTGCGGGCCAGTTGAGAACCCCCATCCGAGAGATATATCTTCAGGAAAAGTTTGCCTCAAAAAATTCATGGTAATGCCCGCCGTATGAGCAGTGGCACCATTTTGTTGAAACCAGGTATCCTGTAATTGCATTGCCTCGAAAGTTGGCTGGAAAAACTCTTGCAGCATAGATAAGTAACGGTCCGAATTCACAGTTACAGCACGACGATTTTCCCGGAAAAAGTAAAGGCCAATGACGCCTACTCTTGATATGGCGCACCACACAGTGATCTGGTCTGAATGCAGGGGTATCTGGTGAATTTGCCTGGGGTTCGTGTCACTCCAGTACCGCATAGTCTGTTTACACACCAACCAAGATGAAAATGTGCTTCATCAGAAAAGAACACATTTGCATCATGGTGTACGGTTACAAGCTTGTCTTCACAAGATGTTCATGTTACATAATCCTATACTGACAATTGCTGGGCCGCGCATATTTTATATTGATGAAAATTCAGTACATTATGAAGAATCCGGTAGAGAGAACGTCTCGAAATGCCAAGAGCAAGTGCGTATTTCCCTCACCGGAGTTACCAACCAAACTTATTCTGAAAAAGCCTTCTTCACCTGTAGGTTGCAGAGTCTGTGGAAGAGAAGCCTTCACTCGATTCTGACTGAAGTCATAACTTGCATGTCTACAACAAACCAACCACGTTCAACTGTCATTTCATGACTTCCTATAGTTATCTTTGTACATACAAACATTTGCAACCCTCATGTGCCATTGCTGCTGCACTGCTACACCCTCCTGGTCAGAAAATTGTGAAAAAAAACATGAATTTCCCCCCTCCCAAAAAATAAAAAAAATTTGCTGAATTCGTCAAAGAAAATAACAAACAACTGTTACTATAAACACATACAGCTTCATTTCACAAAGAACGGACTAAACCTACTTACAATATACATATCACTTAAAGCAACACATTTAGGTAACAGTGAAAGGGAAGAGTTCTTCCAGACACTACCTCCCAATCTGAACTCTGCAGGTGGGAATTGGCATAGCAACACACCCTGCAGACTAGACATACCCCAGGCCTTAATTTCCATTAATATCCTTCATCCTCATCCTATACACCCATCACTAGCCACCACAATAGATTATATTTTTATTACTATTATTTTTTCAACAATTTTAATCTTCATGATTAATTGACTTTCGGGTTTTGCCGCGTTGTTTATTTTCATGAACAAAGATGGCCGTGGAAGTCTGAGGAATTTTAATCTTTCTTACGATTTATACTCGCGGTTATATTATCATTGTCCCCCCCCCCCCCACCTCCGATGGTCCATTGCATTCTACAAGTGGCTGCATCGAATGCAAGTCTTGCGCAAGCCCAGCCACTTACATCTGTTAAGTTGGAAAAGGATTTAGCCCAAAATATTGTATTTTCTTTGTTTGTGTGTTGCTGCTGCCCTCCTCCCTTCAACTTTGGAGAGTGTTGGGTATATTTTATCTGTCTTTTCCATACAAAGCAACATATTTATATAATGAATATATGGACATGAACAACCAAGTAGAAAACATTAATGAAACGATGGAGATATTCAACAATTTTCCACCAAGAGTCAAGCTTCTGCTTACTATTGAACATACTATTGTAACTGTATACAGTCCCTTAACATTTAACACACAATACTGAGGATATTGTTACTTGGACCAAAATAAATTTGACACTCGCTTGTTGTGCCGTAACTATTGACAAAGCCGCCAGTGCTGTTACACAAGACACTGAATGTGCACCAACACTTGAATTCCTGCAGGTAGATATCTGCTCTCAAAGCTGGGTGTAGGGTATTCACTTGGTATTTTAGTGTATTAGTTGCATATAAATTGACTTGGCGATTGTGCAAAGATGTTCGCTCACTTGAGCAAAAGACAAGTAGATGGATTTTGGGCTTTCTCTTTTGTATTAGAGTTTAGATTGATACAGATTGAAAAATTTCGGTCGCAAAATTGGGTGCTCCCTCACAGAGAAAACGGGATAGAGCATGTCGCTCATATTCCTAGTTTCGTTCAGAGTAGAGTGAATAGTTCAGTAGCTCCCTGAACCACACCTTCAGCATTTATTTCTAACACGAGACATCGTCTTCCTGTGCCGAATTGACCTGCCATCTCCCCACGAAACAACCCGTATCACACTTGTTTCATTTTCCATGCATACTTCCCTCTTCTTCGGGCCCAGCTAAATGACAGAATGAAAAATTAGCCTTTCTCAAAGAAATTTCAAAGAAAATGAAATTAGGATACTATTCAGTAAAAATTGTTATTGAAATGCTAGGTTAATATATGGGTTGTCGTCTTCTTTCACCCGGCTGCTTCTCAAAACACGCTCCGTCATTTACATCACTGTCCGTCGAATCATGTTGTTCATTGCAGTATGATTTCTCGATTGGACAGTTGCTATCGCTGGTCTGCGACACTCTTACTGTCAGTACTTTCTTGTAGTCATCTTTGCCCAGACCTCTACTAAAACATGGTC
The DNA here is from genome assembly GCA_031002005.1 of Vandiemenella viatica. Lineage (NCBI taxonomy): Eukaryota > Metazoa > Arthropoda > Insecta > Orthoptera > Morabidae > Vandiemenella > Vandiemenella viatica. The sequence continues at coordinate 6,293,100 of JARYHS010008074.1, read as the reverse complement.
TAGACTAACTGTCGCACTATTGTCTTTGATCTGCTTCAGCTAAAATCTCCAATATAAACAAACTTTTCACTTCTCTTCCAGCGCATTTTCACGGAAATGGACAACAATTGTGTTATATCGATTTCCACTGCTAATTTATTCACGTGTCACTGTCACATTCGCCATGTAAGTTAATAACAGTACATCCACAGTTATGGTAAAACACTATTTATTTCCCCACTTTCATGATAAAACATTCCCTCACCCAAATTATTCTGAAAAAGACTTCTTCACCTGCAGGTTGCAGAGTCTGTGGAAGAGAAGCCTTCACTCGATTCTGACTGAAGTCATAACTTTCATGTCTACAACAAACCAACCACGTTCAACTGTCATTTCACAACTTCCTAGAGTAACCTATAGCTATTTTTGAACATACAAACAACTGCAACCCTCACGTATCATGCTGCAGTACTGCTACAGACTGTACCTAAAGTAACAAGTAACTATACGGTAGTAATGAATACAGAAAGGTACACAATTTCTCGTTACTTTCACAGCTATAGCAAATACCGCTTTCCAGTGGCTCTTGTGAAATTTTTCTCTTGGTCCAGGGCACATTTCAACCTAACCACCACAGTTTTTTATAATAATACCAGCAACTTTGGCGTCTATCGGAGATCGCTATTTCACTACAACATGATTCACTAACGACATCATAAAACTACATTAGCCAACTGCAAGAAGTATTAGTTGCAAGCATAAATTAGGTTGTAAAAAAGATTGGATCTAGGTGGCACTGCTAAATGTACTTCAGAAAGTATTTCTAGCAATGGCATTCGTTTGACTACTGCAGTATTATGATGCCAATTACTCACAGAATCATCGTTTCCAGTAATCCCTAACCTTGAAAACTTAAGATTAATGGAATAGATAGGTGAGAATATTGCATCCAGTTCTCTGTATCACAAAACCACCCATATCTATTCTGATGCCATTTGTGAGATTGGCAGTACTATCATAACTGTGGTGCCTCAATTTGATGATTAATTCTTATGCAAGTCCACAGGATAAATCAAAAGTAAAGGTCATATTTCACTTAGTTCTCGAGATATCGAATCTCAAATATCAGTTATAGGTGTAGTTCCTTGTGGTTCTGGTGATGTTCTTCGTATGGTCCAGTCCATATTTTAACTTTACCATAGCTGTGCTAGGAAGAAAAAATACTGATTGTGCATGTCCACCATTGGTTGCAACTTCGGAATTTTTTTAAATACATTCTTCATTTTCGGTTAGCCATGTCATTATATTGGCAAAAATTTTATTCTGGTCCAGGCCATAATTCAATCTGACCAAATGAATTGCAAGCAACGATATCTCAAAAACAAAGCGGGATGATATCTTAAAAACCCCACGAGATTTATAGACCCACATCCAAAATCAGTTATCTCCACACAGAAATGCGAGAATGGGATTAATCCTAGATAATGATACCACTAATGTTAAAAACTATTATTACTATCCATAAATAATTATGGATACATGTTCAGTCTGTTTTCACCCTAGAAAACCCGTATTTTCAATCGCAAGTGACATTTGAAGCTGCCCGTTTAATGAATACATTGCAACCGGAAACAATGACGTAACAGCACTAATTTGTGTATACATCCTCATTGTCCGCGTGGCGGAAAGTCGTGGTAGCGGTATCGCGATCTAGAATTAACCCTACCATATAGTTAAAAATAATCAAAATAGACAGTTGTTCTATGTATAGCTTCCTTTGTGATGAGTTTTCACAAACAAGGGCAGTTCTATCATACCACTAGGGAGAAAATAAAACGCCTATAGTGCATTTCCACTGTGTAGATATATTGGTTTTGGTGAATTATTTTTTTGGTCCACATTGGTTCTCGCCCTAACCTCCTCACTTTTGAGATACAGTGTCTCGAGAACTAACCGAGATATCACAACAACAGAAAATCTTTATTTTCGATTTGTCTCGTCAAGTTACATACGAATACATCATCAAATTTGGATATGGCGAAATTTTCTTCTGGTCCAGGCAGCATTTCAACTTAACCATGTCAACTTAACCATGTCAACTTTGAGATACAATATTTCGAGAACTAAGTGAGATATCAAAAATATGTATTCTTTACTTTCAATTTGTCTCGTTGAGTTACATTAGAAACCATCATCAAAATTTCGGCACCACGGTTATCGCACAATCCCCCCAAACAAGCATTAGCATAATTTCTATAAGCTATAGTTGGCTAAAATACTGTCATTTTACTTAATATTAGCTTCAAATGCGTATGAACACAACAGTTCTATGAATCAAAATCTGCACAAGGACTTTCAAACCTAAATGGTTAGTTTTTTCGGCACTGCACGTGTTCAAATATAAGGATTCTACTTCAATAATAACAAAAATACTATTCCTTAAATTTATTTACCTGGTCTACCCATGCTGAGCTTTTATTCACCTTCTTCCGAGAATGAAAGGTTGCTTCCAAACTAAATCATTATTCTCACACGAACACTTGTCTCTAAACCTCCACCACCACAGCCAATAAGCATGCAATACCAATACTACCAGAGACAGTTTCTCAGCTCTGGTTGTAACGCAAACCAAGGCGCAAACTTGCAGAGACAATATGATAGAAATACAGTACAAACATTGGTCGGAGATCATAAGTGATCAACACATCATTATCGATTTAGTTCCAAAATAAACATATGAAACATAAAGAGAAAGCTATTAAAATATTTAACCAATATCATATCAACTGTTACACTACAAATAATTTTATAATATTGTTCATGTTGGCGGAAACATTAGGGGAGAGCGGGGAGGGTTCGAACAGTTTTTTTTTTTTTTAACTACGAATTATAGCTTTAAATTAAAATTAATATTTCCAAATTTTAATTATTTTCAATCTCCTGGGATTAAGATTTCATAATTTCAGTAGACTATGACAAAAATGATTTTAGTTTTTAAACAAATATTTTTTTTTTTTCAAACTTGAAAATTGTCCGAAATCTCCCACTATATGGGAGACAATGGACACGTTAGGGGGAGATTCCGGACACACTAATACAGAATTAAAATGTTGCGTTTATTAATAAAAATCACAAAATAAGCACCACAAAATTTAAAAATCACTTAGTAAGAGATTTATTTTAAGACAAAAAAGATGTTACTAGTACAAAGAAAAATCACTCGGGTCCATATTAAAATATATTATATGTTTGAACCTTTCACGAGTGTCCGTTTGAGCAGAGGGAAGTTTGAACCTCACGTCGTCGTCGTATGGCACAAAGAATGTCTCTTCATAGGACAAAGTATATCTATACGATAAGTTCTTTCTTTTTAGAAACCTTACTATATTCTTATTCAATTCTTGCTACATATCGTCATCCACTTGACGTCGTCTTCCCATGAACGTTAACAACTGCGTAGGCACCAACAGGAACACTAGTATTATCTTGATCAGAAGAAGTATCTTCCTCCAATTCCCCTCCAGATAAGTCTCCAATATTTGAAAGAACACTGACTGATTCACTTTCAGACGAAGAGTTTCTTTTCTTTGCATCTTGTTGACAATGATTGCTGGATGCTTGGGGAGGGCAGTAGCTTCTTTTTTGGATGAAGTTTCAAACAGTTTTTTAATAGACCTAGCTTCTGTTCATGAACTATTTTTCGACTTTTCTTTCGCGGCAGCAATTTCATTTTTTTTTTTTTTTCCCCGGGTGTCCATGGCAATCATGCAACGTCCTCTTACGACCTCGGTTTGTGGTTTTTCTTTATTTATCCTTTGGAAAAAGTTGAATATTTTCCGGTGATATAGTGCTAGTTGAAGGTGACACAATGCTGGTCAAGTTGGGAGAGCTGTGTAATGATCTGGATACAGAAGGTGTTTGAAAATCCAAGTTTTCATTTGTGTGGCAATCATTCTTCAATCGCCCTTCAGATTGATTTGTTTCACTTGGTTGTGGCCTGTCAGTAACATAAGCTCCCAGGAAGTCTTCCTCGGTGAAGATTCCCCGATTGAATGGCACAATGCCAGTGGATTCAAATCCCCTTCTTGATGTTTGACAGAGTAGCAGATTTGTCCAAGATTGATAGCATGGATAACTGAGGTATCCTTTAAAATATTAAAGTATCCGCTTTGATCACATCATATTTTAAGAAAGGATTTCTCCAAATTCAACCCTTAAGGGGCAAAAATATTTTCATTTCTAAAACTTTTTTTTTTTTTTTTTTTTTACCTCACTTGATGCCTAACTAAAATCGGTAAATGACGTCTCATTTTAAAGTCCAAGTTGTCCGCTTTGGTCACACCATATTTTATAAAAGGAATTTTTTAAAATTCGACTCTTAAAGGGAAAAAGTATCAATATTATTTCTACAACATGTTTTTTTTTATTATTATTATTACTTATTACAAGCTAATTATCTCCTTCCATACCTAACCGAAATCGATAAATTACGTATCGTTTTAAAGATTAAGGTCTCCAATTAAGTAAAATCATAAATTAAGTAAGAATTTTTAGGAATTTGAAGCTTAAAGTGTTCGCACGTCTGAGACAGGTCAGAGCCAAGTCCATAGATTGCAGCAGCAGATATCACAGAGATTTCAATAAACTGTTTTTTATACAATAAGTAGCTTTTCGGATATTTTATTATGTTACAGAATCATTTTTATTTTGCTATGCAATTCCAAAGTAAACATTTTATTCGCACAGCAACATATATCACAAAGATGTACTTATACTGTCTGCATTTTGTTCAGGTTGGTTGTATTCTGTTAAGTTCAGTAACAGTTTGTCGCATATACAGTGTATTTTAAATTTTTTTAATTGTTTCGTAATATGTTTTGATGCGCACCTATTACACTAAACAATTAAATATTTGCTACAAAACTGCGGTTCTAATTTTCATATATATATATATATATATATATATATATATATATATATATATATATATTTTTCTTTTTGGTGTCGTCAGTCTTTCGAGTGGTTTGATGCAATCCTCCATACCTTCCTATCCTGTGCTAACCTCTTCATTTCTACATACCCTTACAACCCACGTCCTCAATTATCTGCTTCATATATTCTAATCTCTGTCTTCCTCTACAGTTCTTACCTTCGACTGTTCCCTCCACTAACAAATTAACCAATCCAGCATGTCTCAAAATATGACCTACCAGCCTGTCTCTTCTTCTGTAAGCTTCTTCCATAAACTTCTTTTCTCACCAATCATTTCCAAAACTCGTTCATTTCTTACTATATCTGTCCAACTAATTTTCAGCATGCTTTCTTGTAGCACCACATTTCAAATGCTTCAATTTTATTTCTTTCCGGTGTTAGTAAAGTCCATGTTTCGCTACCGTTAAAGTTCTGTGCTCCAAACACAGAGTTTGAAAAAGTTCTTTCTAATTCCTAGATCAATATTTGAAACTAAAAGATTTCTCTTTTTCATGAAGGCTCTTTTTGCTAGTGAAATTCTGCTTTTAACATCATTCTTGCTTCGGCCATCGGTTGTAATTTTATTTCCCAAGTAGCAGAATTCACTTACTTCTCCTATTGCATCCGATCCTATTTTTATATTTAATCTACTAGTGTTGGTATCATTTTCTGCTACATTTCATCACTTTTGTTTTGCTTTGATTAATATCCAGTCCAAAATCTTCGTTCGCTATTTTGTTCATGCCATTCAATAACTTCTCAATATCCTCAGCCCTCTCTGCTAATAAGACAATGTCATCAGCAAATCGTAGCATACTGATTTTTTCTCCCTGAAAACTTATGCCACATGGAAATTTTTCTTTGACTTTCTTCATTGCTTCTTCTATATACAAGTTGAATATTAACGGGGATAGACAACAATCTTGTCTCACACCCCTTTTAACTGATGCATGTCTCTCGTGATTCTCTACTTTTATTACAGCCACTTGATTCTTATATAGTTTATAGAGTATTCTTCTATCTCGATACTTTAGACCTGACTTCCTTAATATTTTGAACATCTTGTCCCACCTAATATTATCAAAAGCTTTTTCCAAATCAACAAATGCCATAAAAGTATCTTTGTTTTTCTTGATCCGCCCTTCAAGTATTAATCTTAAAGACAGAATTGCTTCCCTTGTACCGCGATTTTTCCTAAACCCAAACTGATCTTCACCTACTATCTCTTCTACTACCCTTTCCATCCTTCTGTATATTATTCTGGTCAGTAATTTTGAAGCATGTGATGTTGGACTAATGGTGCAATAATTCTCACATTTGTCAGCTTGTACTTTCTTTGGAAGTGTAAATATGATATTTTTATTAAAATCAGTTGGAATTTCTCCTGTTTCATAACTTTTTGATATCAACTTGAATAATCTTTCGATTCCTTCTTCTCCTAGGGATTTAAGAAGTTCTGCAGGGATCTCATCAATTCCAACTGCCTTATTTGCTTTCAAGTCATTCAAAGCTCTATAAAACACTGTCCTCAAAACAGGATCTCCTAAGTCATCAACGTCGACATCGCCTTCCTTTTCCATTACATTATTGTTCAAGTCGTCCGCCACATACAGTTTCTCAATGTATTCCTTCCACGGTTAGCTCAGTCTTCTGATCTTAAAAGAGGTTTCCCATCGGCAGCCTTAATGTTCATACCTGTTTTCTTCATTTCTCCAAAATTCTATTTGATCTTTCTATATACAACATCTGCTTTTCCTACGACCATTTCCTTTTCTACTTCTTCACACTTTTCTTGTAGCCATTTTTCTTTTGCTTCTTTGCATTTCCTATTTATTTGATTTCTAAATTGCCTGTACTGCTCTCTTCCTGCTTCATCCTGAGCATTTTTGTACATTCTCCTCTGATCCATCAGTTCCAAAATTTCTTCTGTGATCCAAGGCTTTCGAGCAGCTTGTTCCCTAAAGCCTAATGTTTCTTTACCGGCTTTCATCATTTCGGTCTTTAATGCATTCCATTCGTCCTCAGTTGAGCTCCTTTCACATTTACTTCTTAGACCTAAGACTACCATTTCCGCAAATTTTTCTCTCGTGCTAGAATGTTTTAGTGTATTCACTTCCAGTCTGTTCTGCTTATACTGCTTCCTTATTTGCTTAAATTTCAGCCTGCACTTCATAATTATCAAATTATGGTCAGAGCCTATGTCTGCTCCTGGGTACGCTTTACGGTCTAGTACTTGATTCCTGAATCTCTGTTTGACCATGATATAATCTAGCTGAAATCTGCCTGTATCCCCAGGATGATTCCAGGTGTATATTCTTCTTGCATGGTTTTGAAGCAGTGTAGTTTGCCACTACTAGCTTACATTTTTCACAAAATTCTAGCAACCTGCTTTCTCGCTCATTTCTTTCTCCTAGACCAAAACTTCCTACAGTATTCCCCTCTTTTCCTTCTCCCACTATTGTATTCCAATCAACCATGATTATTAGATTTCTCTCCCCCTTCACATTTTGGATTAATTCTTCAATTTTGGTGTACATTTTCTCTATATCTTCGTCATCTTCCTGTGGCGTTGGCATGTACACTTGCACTAACGTGGTTGGGACGGGCTTAGTGTATAACCTCATCAAAATTATCCTGTCACTAAACTATTCATAATAACTCACCCGTTTTCCTACTCTTATTCATTACAAATCCTACACTATTGACTCCATTGACAGCTTGTGTGCTAATTATCCTGTGTTTCCCAGACCAGAAATCCTGTGCATCCTTCCATTTAATCTCACTAATCCCAACAACATCTAACTTAAGTTGATCCATCTCCCTTTTTAAGTTTTCTAACCTGCCTGCCATTTCAGACTTCTAACATTCCACGCTCCGACTCGTAGAATGTTTCTATCCATTCTGATGACTCCTCCCTGAGCAGTCTCCACCCGGAGATCCGATTGGGGGACTATTTTACCTCCGGAATATTTTACCCAGGAAGAAGCCATAATGATATATGTAATTTGAGAGGATTACATGTCCTCGGGATACCCTCTGGGTCTTTAATGCAGTGGTTTCCCGTTCCTTCTGCATCCCCATGCCGTTGATCATTTCTGATTCATCCGACTTTAGGTGCCGTTTTCAACCAAAAGGGCAAGAGGGTGCCCTGAGCAACTCCTCGCTCTTCCGCCCTCCTTTCGAAAGCCGTTGGCAAGCAGTGGGTGACTCCTTATACCGGGAATCTTTCTGTCACCAGAGCCTCGTCCATGCAAACAGGGTGCACCAATTACAAACATTCAAACCTTACTATTCATCATATTTTATTAGCGAAATTTTCGCAAGGGTCGTCTAGTATGACAAAATGTGCCACTTTTTCATGTGTTTCAGACTCCTCATGTTAAGTTCCAGTAGAACCAATCAAAGTTCTTACTTGTGAAAACAGCAGTAATAATCAAATTAATGAACTGCTAGCAACCAAGACCAATCAAACTTCAGATCTTCCTGTGTGCTCGAATAAACTTATCAGAGGAAACAATCAACTGTTCAGGTTGTGTCTGATGAATAAAAAGCAAATAGTGCATTTCACTGCATTCAAAAGGCTTCAGTTTGAATGTTTATAAAAATTCACTTGAACAATCTATGGCATTCAACTATGCTGTCAGAGATATGTGAACATTAAAGATCAATTATTGCTTACTTTAATGAAGCTGTGTACAAACATATCATACAACCATTTAGTATTCTCCTTCGTTGTAGTGAACATTTTGTGAGCAATGTGTTTAGATATTGGCTAAATGAAATTTATATTGCTTTCAAAGAATTAAATTTCTGGGGTAGCCTACGTACAAAGAAGTGGATGGAGCATATGACATTGTTATGATTGTACTGAGATTCCAATACAAAGTACTGGTTACCCTGACTAAGCTCAAGCCACATACTCAAATTACAAAGATGGTCATATTTTCAAAGCACTTGTAGGTGTCCGTGAGTCTGGAATAGCTTTATATTGTTCTGATTTATATGTTGGAGAAACATTTGATTGTCAAATTATAAAGTTATCAGACTTGATCTTTTAAAAGGACATTTTAATCTTGTTGACAAGGGTTTTTTAATTAGTGATTTGTTGGAAGTCAAAGGAACCACTCTTAACATTCCACCTTTCAGAGAGAGAGTCATAAGATCCAAATGACAAGCAGAGTTACTGCAAATTGGCGTATTGTGGTGGAACAAGTAATAGGAAAAGCTACAAATTATGTCATTTTACGACATGCAATGCCAGTGTACTAGTGGCCTATTGCAAATAAGATATTTAAATTTTTTTCAACTTTTGTAACTTCAAACAAAAAACAGTTTGATTTACACCATTGTTTCTAACATTATTGTATATGAGCCTCTATAAAAGAAAAAATTGTAACTTTCTTCAGTTCCAATTTGGCAATAGCACAATCACTGGGACGCATCAAGGAATTGTCATTTTGGCCTGAAAATTGTTGCACATGTTCGTTTGGTAATACTATTTAATATACGTTGCTTTTAGAGATGTAAAATGGGAAGGTAAATTGAAAAGTGCCATAACGCTATACCGTAAGCGTTTGGGTAAAGCCTTATAGCGATGTATAATGACCATGCACACGTTCTTTGAATGATATTTTTTGGAAATATGATTCCTAAGACTTCCGCGGCTATCTTTGTACATGAATTATAGTTTTACGGGCTATGCCGCGTCGTTTATTGGATAATTTATCTAAGCTTTCGGCTGTTACACTCCAGCCTTCTTCAGAGATGCTGATTGTATTTTTGTTCACATAGCAACCGTCGCCAAGCATCGCAGAGGAAAAGGCCGCTATCTTCGTCGATGTTGTTGGAATTCGTTAAGATTTCTGCTGCTTCTGTCTCATGTCGAGGCCAAAACTGGTCTTCTCTCCACAGTAGCCTCCTGTCTTGAAATTTTATTTCTTGCCCGATGTCAATAGCATGGCGAACGACGGCAGATTTGTCGCTGTTGTTATATTTGTAGTGGCGGAGATGTTCTTTAAGTCTCTCCGCCACTGTGCGACCTGTCTCTCCGATGTATACACTGCCACAGCTGCAGGGCATTTCGTAAACACCCGTAACCTGGTGTGGGTGTAACTTGTCTTTTACCCTGGATAATGACTAGCCGAGTTTGTAGTGTGCTTTGTATATGATTCGCTTAAACAGTTTCCCAATCTGGTCAGTGATGCCACGTATGTATGGAAGACACTCGAGTTTTCTTGGCACTTTGGTCTCATGAGATAAGTTGACGTCTTCAATAGGTTTTTTAGGTCTGCAAACCCTTCTAATGTTTGATTCACTATAGGCGTTGGCTCGGAATATTTTTGTAAGAGTCTCCATTTGTTCTTTCAGACTTTCAGAGTACATACTGTCTTTGCTCTTAAATTCAGTGATTTTAATACGCCTCTCTTCGTTGCCGGGTGATGGTGCTACATGGCGTGCAGATACCTATTAGTGTGGGTCGCCTTACGGTACACTGTATGACCCAAACGTCCATCACCTCGCTTTTGAACCAGGACATCGAGGAATGGCAGTTGTCCATTTTCTTCCACTTCCATGGTGAATTGGATTCTTGGATGGGCACTATTCAGGTGGTGTAGGAACTCCTGCAAATTCTCCTTCCCGTGAGGCCAGATGACATAGGTATCATCAGCGTACCGAATCCACATTTTCGGTTTTAGGCGCGCATCGTTAACGACGTCCATTTCGAATGCTTTCATAAATATGTTGGCAGCTACAGGTGAAAGTGGTGAACCCCGGCCACACCTTCAACTTGAGCATAAAGGTCACCACCATATTGGAAAACAGTTGACTTAAGGCAGAACTCTGTCAGGTCAGCCCACTCAGTAGACATTCCTTGTGCAAGAAGTTTATCACGTATTACAGCAACGGGCTTCGCCTACCGCGGGCCCCTCCTATCGCATGTGAAAGGCGACCAGAATTCTTATCAAATTGAAGCCAGCTGCCGCCGCCATGTTAGGGGCAACTGTTCGCGGGAAATTTGTAACCCTCGTACAGTTATATAACAAACCACTGTAGAATGGAAAATTTTATACTGTTAAGGGTCTTTACTTGCTCGAATGACGTTAACCACAAGCGAATTACAGAATTTTCACCGACAATATTAACTTTTGGACTTGTTTTCTTCACTCTGAGCAATGTTAAGAATTTTCTCTCTTTCAGCAGGCTAATGAAACTGATCTGGAAAGATGTTAAAGTTTCAATAACAGAAACACATTTATAAATATAATGAAGGTAAACTGACGAAATACAGGTATACAAATTTAAGAGCCCAAACTAAGGTTTCTTCAGAAGTTGAGCAAACATATTCCTTTCAATTCAAAGACAGAATCTGACATTCATCACATTGAAATGAAGAATGTGATCGAGTAATTCTTTCAGTATGAAGGCAACCAAAAAGGAATGGTTTGGCTTTTCTATTGTGAATATGTTTATCTTTTTTGTTCTTTGGTACACTAAACTCTTTCCCTTCTGAAGACTTCTCAGCACATGCCACAAGCAAATCTAAGCAAGATACTCCTTGTTAATCAAATTTTACCGAGGTCAACAAAATAGATGTTTTTTCATACTGCATACTACTTGAATGCAAGTGCACCCGCTGGTTTGAAATTATAACCTTGTATGTTAAAGCCAGTTTCCATTCTTTTTTGTTAACAGATACCAGTTTAGTTGGCCAGGTGCCAATGTCTGCATTAATTTTATACAATCATTAATCTATAGAATAAAATTTCTAAATTAATAACAATTATATCATTCATATGAGAATATAAGGAATGTAGATACAAGAAATTAACTATTTTACTTCTTTTATTGATCATAAAATAACACAGTTTTGTTTAATTTCTGTCTGATTGGTATTTTCTATTTTTCATTGTGCATTTTTGCAGCATGATACCATCTCAGTCTGACAAACATATCAATAATTTTCTTTGTAAGCAGGATAATATGATTTTCAGGATTAACATTTTCAAACATGTGATCACTAAGATCAGTAAACAAAATATTAAAGTTACATCCTTACAAAATAGCTACCAGTATTTTTATTTTTTGCTTTAAATCACCTTTCATTACTTTCATATCACATTGAATGAATTCATTCCTTATACATCTTTCAGCAATTTTGCATATATGTACAACGCTTGCTGAGGGATAATGCAAACCTTCCACTATCCTTAACAGTAATAAACAAAGAAGTAGAGGAAACATTCTTTTCTGCGAACGGAGCAGATGTACAAATATTGCAAGAGAAAGTCTTTACAACTTTCATGGCAACAAATCCTGAAATATAAACAATTACATTTTCAATATAATTGGAAAGATTTTCTGAAATGGTATATAATCTGAAAACAATTCCTAATCAGTCATAGCTGACGATATTTCCAGGGAATCTTGTCCTAACAATTTGTTTCTAGAAAATAACACAGGATCCATTTCCAATGATATAGTGTGCCCACTCTGCAGTATTACAGTTGTATCTTGGGGAGTACAATTACCACAATTGCTTGATTTAATGCAATTAAATACAAGAAGCTGTTTGTATGAAGCTTTAAACTGCATCACATTAGGATTATTGTTCCAATCTAAACGTCCTCTAATACAAGAAAAAAACATTGCCACATGGTCCTGACTCATTTTGTACATGGGAATATATAACAACTTCTTCCTCTGAATTAAATCTTGAAACAAGCCTCTAATTATATGAATGAGACTTAGAAATCCTAAAACAAAAACCTTTCTTGGATACTCTATCTAACAAATTCCATCTTCTCTTTTAAGATTTACTATATATGATTCTGCTACTGCTTCACTAGCAGAACAATGTATATGACCCATTGCCACAAAACCCACAAATTCTTCACCATTCCACAGTCTCCCTTTTCTGATGGCCATCTCATCCAGTATTAAACATCCATATATTTCATATTTACAAACAGAGGTAAACTGTTCAATGTAAGCGAACGACTCTGCAGTAAAGCCTGGATTGCCATCAATCACATTTTAGATGGATGAGGTAAACAATTGTCAAATGATTCTCTGACAAATTTGTATGCTGCAGGTGAATAAAAATACAAAGTCAGGACAAATGTTTTTATGTTGTTATTGTAACCAGCATTTCTGACAGATTTTGACAGAGCAACCAACTCTGAAAAACACTAAAGAAAGAATTATCTAAAATATGGCTCCCATCTCCAGTAATTTGGCACTTTTCTTTTAACTCTTGCACCAACTGCAACATAGAATCATTTTTCTTGCACTTTGTTATGTTCTTGGTAACTTCCTTTTCATATTTGTTCTTGTACTTAAAAATGCTGTATTTTTTCCTTTCTATTACTGCTTCGTATTTCACACATTTTACAAAGTTTCCTATGTCATATGTATGGTCATGCTCCACATAGTACTCTTGTTTCCTGACTTAATGATAAACATTTTCAGAAAGAACTGGCATATTTCTCTCCTTTGGAGGTGGTTGGGCAACAGTCTTCTGAAAAATATTACACACCGTTGATAGTATATATTTCACATAGCATGGTAGGAATAATTTACCCAAATATTTATTCACAGATAGTGTATATGGTGCAGCTGAAATAACAAAGCTTTGATACTAAGAATTTTACCGCATTTTCAATATACATTATTGCAAAGCTTGTAGTCCTTACCTTCAATACATTGTCTGGAAAGCGGAAACTTGTGGACACTGCAGAAGGTTTCAGGATCTTTTTTTCCCGTTATTCCAAAAACATTCTTTTTCAAAATGTTGGGAACATATTACACTATGTTCTGTGGGAGTAACACTGTCCCGGCGTATTTCAGCTAATCACTCCCTCAATTTATTTAAATCTCGGAGCGGAAATCTGTATCGAAAGAAAATATTAAACACAGTCAAACCACATCCAGGGAATAAGATAGTAGAAGATTCGAAACTTATTTAAATGCATACTTACTTGTGAAATTATAAATTTGTGCCTCTTGTAGCACGGTTGGTGCAATTATATGCAGCGCAAGACTTAACCATGGTAGAAAACACATGTAAGCCAAAAAATACGAGCACTCGATCGCGACGACACGTATCAACTGTACAAACGTATACACTGAAAGCTACCAGTTGCTCCCAAAATGGCGGCAGGCGCAACGTTCAATTTGCGAAGGAACACTAGCACCGTGGCTCCTTCTAGTGTATAATATTCAAACTTCTTTGGTCTACTGGCAAGTTAGTGAATGATGATACAACATCAAAACTCACCATGAAGTCAGTCTTTTCTAGCGTCAGATCATCAATTTTTGTATAAAATGAGCTGAGTACTCTACAGTTGGTCTTATATCTCCGGAAAGATGTTTGAGTTTTCTGGCAACATACCGCGCAAGTGGATGCGTAGGTGAGTTGACCGCGCTCACAAAACCGAAATCTTGTATGATATGTTAAAGACAAAAGTAGGTGAAGGCCGTTCCATTCCGACTTTTGCTTCCAGCAGAGGCTGGCTTCATCGGTTCAAGCAGCGTTCCAATCTTCACAATATCCAGATAACAGGTGAGGCCGCCAGTGCGGACACTCAAGCTGCAGATGAGTTTCCAGACAAGTTTCAAGATTTCGTAGCACGAGAAAAAATTCCTGCTCGTCTTATGTTGAACGTTGATGAGACCGGGCTTTACTGGGAAAAAATGCCATCTCGAACATTCATTTCTAAAGAAGAACGTCAAGCCAGTGGTTTCAAAGCTGCGAAAGATCGACTAACACTTCTGCTGGGTGGTAATGCCACTGGTGATTTCAAACTGAAACCTATACTGGTTTACCATTCAGAAACACTCCGTGCAATGCGATGTACAGACAAGACAAGCCTACCAGTCGTGTGGTCCAACAGAAAGGCATGGGTTACACGGGAAGTTTTTCAAGATTGGCATTCTAATGGTTTTTGCCTGTCAGTTAAATCCTACTGTGACAGAAATGGGCTTGAAGGTAAAGTTATATTACTCTTAGACAATGTTCCAGGACATCCAACCTCACTTGATACGCCGAGAGACTTAAAAGTGTACGTGAAGTTCCTTCCACCAATCGCTACGTCAATATTACAACGTATGGACCAGGGAGCTATAGCAAACTTCAAAATTAATTACCATCGCCGCAGTTTTAGCTAACTAATTCATGAAACTGACGGGGAAGACAGTCTATTGAAGCGACATCAAGCCATCACTCCAGTCGGCTCGTGTATGGTGAAACCGCGGTCCAAACAGTTCCCATTCTGTCACCGAGCAGGCAACGTTAGTTCCTTAAGTGGATTACACAGCATTGTACTATTCTTTTTTAATTTGGTATAGAAATATTTGTTTTGCTACTAGTTAAATATTATTTTGGATGTAGAATTGTAATACAGTTTTAAATATTAATAAGTAGCAATTAAGACGATATTACTATTTCATTTTTAACTTTTTTAAATATCGCCTCAAAAAGACTTTGTGCTGGAGAGTACCATGCTTGTGGCAGATCTCTAATCCTGATCACCATGACCAAATATAAATAAATGTGACAATAGATCCTATGCTAATAATATTTAAAAATAAACACATGTATGCCGACAGAGAAACTGTATTGAGAAAAAGGGTAATTCTCTGCAGTCTTCTTTTTAAAAAGAACATAGTAAAATGAGATTAATTTTATATGAATCTACTTGTTTAAAAATGTTGTTTTGCAGCATGTGACGTATCTGTCATTATTTTCGGCCTGCTAAACTACTTAAATTTAATAAATCAGTTTTATAATCGTTTTTTAGTATCTATAAAAGTTTTCATAATATCACAAGCTTATTTTTCATAATTTCGTTCTTTTTGGACGTTTATTTAATTCTCAGCATTTGTATTCAGTATTCGATAGTTTGAATATCCTTCAAAATTAATTCGGGCTTATTTTGTTTAGTACAAATTTACAACTCATTATTGTTTGCTTTACCTCGTTTTTCATTGTAATGGCAGACTGGAATGATTGTGTATGTGCTACGCTTTTGGATGTTATCCGAATGGATGTCAACCATATGGATTAATTAATTCATTTTATTTGGACCTATACATAATTTACATACAATTTGTACAATGTATTAGGGCAAGTCAAGGTATATTAGAGTCTGTATAATTTCTTTCTTAACAACTTAATGCCTAAAGTTTACTATAAATCTATTTATTTTCTACTGTGATATTTTTATGTCAATCACTTACTTTTCATACATTTGTACTATAGATTTTTTTTATGTCATTGACAAATACGTGCTACTATATCCTATATAAATACAAACTATTAATACAAAACAATTTTTTCCTCTGTCATTCTTTCTCTTGTTCGATCAGTTATATATTCTTTCATTGAGTAGAAGACTTTATCACATAAATACTCTTTAAGCTTAAACTTGAACTGTTCTCTTTTGTTACTAATTAATCTTAAATCTGCAGGAAGCTTATTGAACAGTTGGGCTCCAGAATAGGCAGGACATATTTCAAATTTGTTTGTGTTGTGTTTATGTAAATTGAAATTAGTTTTATTACATGTTTCATATTTGTGCACTTGTTCATTCTTTTTTACAACATTCTTTGTGAGTGAAAGCAGTATCTTATAAATGTATATTCAAGGGAATATTAGAATCTTAAAATCTACAAAATATTTTTTACATGAAACCATTCTTTTTTCTTTTAGTATTGTTCTAATTATATGTTTTGTATTTGTAATATTCTCATCATACTATTTTCTGTGGGTCTTCCCCACGCTGATAAACTATATCTCAGTTGGCTTTCAAAAAGAGAGAAATAGGTAGTCATCAGAATATCCCAGTGCAGAATTCTCTATGGTAGCTGACCATAAATACTATAGGGCTAGGTTTCTTACAGCATTGATCCACCTGATTTACCCAATTTATGAAAATGTTAATTTGAATCCCTAGCAAGTTAGCTGTTTTTGTCTCCTTTATTTGCTCACTGCTTACGTCTAAATTTACAGAGTACCTTGGTTTTCTTTTTTATTAATATAATCATTTGGGTTTTGTTTGGGTTAAATATCTTCCAACCATGTTGCTAGTTTCTGGAAGTAATGATTAAGGTTTGTCTCTAGATTCCATAGTTTGATTGACATCTTCGCAGTTGCAACATCCATTCATCCATTCATGAGCCTTACCCTTACTCCCCATTTTTCTAATTTGTTGAGTAGCTTCTGATGATTGACTGTGCGAGGTACCTAGGATAAAATCATCATAGATTGCAGTAGCCCGTCATTTTCAACATTTGGCCCAAGTTGTTGATTTTAGCGGTTTATGCTACCACCTCGCACACGTTGTTAGTATTAAATTAATTAGATATAGTTTTATACTGTTTGATGCGCAACGGATAATAATTACAATGAAACGCTTGAGCTCTCGTTTAACTCAATTTTATTCGCTCTTATCAACAAACCTACGTGCACTCTTTATAAAATTACTACAAACATTCCAGAACACAAAAATCTGCACGCTAACTTTTACGCCGCCATAATAGCTTCCTCTATTCCTCTTCCAAACACACTGGTGCCAACTTCAGGCAAACAAACTTACAACATCTAATCTTAAATTACCCCAATGACTATACATACTACTACGCTGTGAAAACCTGTGATACGTTAACTTACAAACTTATTTACAAATATTGATTACAATATTATTTGTCATATTATTTCCAAGCAATGGCTTGTGAGTGGGACGTCACACATGCCCCCACTTTATGTCAAACAAGCACATTTTTGGTACAAAATTGGTTGCTTTGTCATAAAGTCCAACCTTCTTTTCACAAGGCATTGCTTCTACACAAAAAATATCACTTTGTATCGGTGCAGTTCTTAATTTTTTCACCCATGTCCACACAATGTCTCTTTCAGTTTCTAGGTACATTTTTCAAAAAGCCCAACTTTCTACAACACAATCACAAAGTACTTATTTACTATTACTTGTCTCCTCTTAATTTGTACATCTTTAAGTCAGTTACATTTCTTAGTCCAAATTTTCTCCCTGACTTAGGGTACACCAACCACTACGCATTCCTATGCGGTTTCCCATCTACCCTAAAAAGACCATGATACACATCAAAAAACTTCTTTATTTCAGAATTCACCTCACATGACTTCTCCTGTGTCTTCACCAATACCATATCACCCAAGTTAAATTCTACCGGGTGATATTTCTGGTTATGCCTTTTCTTTCTTTTCTTCCAATCTTTTAATTTTTCCTCCTTCAAAAATTCTGCTTGCAGTAAGTCTTTTTCGATTCCCTCTGGAGACCATTTCAACACTTCCAACTTGCTTCCGTCTTTCAGGTATAGCTGTTGTAACTCTGCTTTTCCGTCGCCTCCTTGGCTATCATTGCTCGTATTCCATCTGATGCTACTTGCCCCCAAGGATTTTGCTTCTTCTGCTTGATTAGATAAGTCAACCACCCCACTGGACGTCCTGTTTCCCTCACTTAAGCTCATATCATTTCCACTACCTCTTGAAACATGCCCAACTGACTCTCCTGTAATTCTGCTTTCTTCTTCACCTTTAACCACATACTTCCTCACCAGGAAGAATCTGACTCCCTCAACTTCATTACTGCTTGAACTTTGCTTCACCTCTTCTTCTTCTTCTTTTTCAGTTTCATCATCCTCATCACTCGTATAGCTTCTCACTATCCTCTTCCTCAGTTTCTCCAATACTATCGCTTCCCACCGACGTAGTTTCATATATTTCCATTACCCACTCTTTGTGACACGAGCCTGTTTGGTAACATTTCCTCCACTTTAGTACGTTCCCTCATCTTTTTCTCACAATCTTCTTCACCATCATTATTTCCTACACTGATTCTAGCCAATTCTTTAATTTCCTCCTCATGCCAATTATATTCGCACTCTCTTGCAATTTCTTGTGGCTCCTCTTCCTTTGAGAGTTCCAAACATTCCCACCATTTTAACGGTTCTTCATCGTCAAAAACTTGATCTCCCCTTTCCCCTTTTTCTTTTCTATACACGGACTCTTCATTGTGGCTGTTCACCAATGGTATATCTCCATCACTGATTTCCTCCTGCATGCTCTTAGTTCTATAATAGTTGTCCTCGTTGTCTAGATTGGTTAGAAATTCTCGCCTTTTTGGTCCTGCTTCGACTTTATCCGCTACTGTTCGGACCACCCCAGTTGCGGCACCGAGTTTCCCGCCATTCTTGCTGCATCGCGTTACCTTTCATCGTCCATTCTTGCTGCCCCGTTGTAGTTGCATTGTGACCACTGATTTTCATGGTGTCTGCCTTGAAAATCCCTCCTATCTCCATCCGAATTGTCGTAGAACCGCCCCCCTCTGTTATATCCATTCGATCGTCCTCGACCTCTAGTAAAATTACTGTGAGAATTCACCTGATCTGCCCTATTATAATTCGGAGAATCATTCCTCCTATCCTCTCTCGGCTCTTGATCGCTCATGTTGTTCCAACGATCTAACCTCTCAACTGCTTCAAGAAATTCTTCCAGACTATTCCACTGATTTACTATTAGCTTCTCCTGTACATGTCTGGGCAATTTTTGAAGCAGAACCTCGATCTTCTCATCATCTTCTATCCCTTGGTCCAGGTAACGCAATTCCTTCATAACCGCCTCACAAAAATTCTTCATACTACCATCACGCCTGCTATAGTATCTGCAATTCCAAAAATCTCTTCTCACTCTTCTTTGCCTTCTCTGCGACCAATACTTGCTCAGAAATGATTTCAAAAACTCTTCATAATCGCTACATTCCTCGGTACTCTCACAACTCCATGCAAAGGCCTCACCCTGTAACATATTCTTAACATATCTTATCTTGTCTGAATCAGCCCATTCATAGGGTAACCCATTTTTATACACTCTAACAAATTCTACAGGGTGTATACATTTTTCTGGCTCAAATTTAACTTCCGGTAATTTAAAATGGTTTGTGATTACATTACCACCTCCGACTGCAGTCATTCCTCGCCGCTTCCACTTCCTTAACTCTCTGTATCAATTGTCCAACCTCTCCCTTCACATCTTCTTTAACTAATTTCAATTGCACATTTACTTGGCTTGCTACTTCCGCCACTTCACATGCCGCTCCATGTACACTCTTATCTATAACCATCAAACTTTCTCCTAACCGAGAGATTCGTTTCGTGTTATTCTCTGTCGCAATCTTCAACTCTTCAACCCCTTTTTTGCATTCCCGTTGGTTCTCATAAATTATTTCATTTTCTTTCTTCAGTGCTAAATACTCTTCCTGTATTTCATTATGATTTTTCTTAACTTCTTCAACCTTTTGCTGCACCAAACCTACTAAATGCTGCTTAGCAGTCTCTTCCTGTCTTCCAACATATTCATACACAGCTTCTATTTCCTTCGTTACTTGTGTATCGATATCCCCTTTTAATATTTCTATCTTCTTATCACACCTCTCTTCTGACTGGCTAATATATGTATTCATTTTCTCCAACATATCCTGCCTTATATTTCGCATTTCATCTCTACTTTGCTCAATACCTTCGGTTATTTTTCTTTCTATCCTTTCTGCCGTTCGTTTTGATTCTTTTCTCATAATTTCAATTTTTTCACCCATGTTTTTCATTAATGCAATTAATATTGATAATTCGCTCTCTTTCTGTTCTTGAGCATAAACTGTTTCGGTACCCATCTCTTTTTCACGTAATTTAACTTGTCTGACTGGTATTGGCGTCGACATAGCATACGCCACATATTTCCTAGCCTCAACTTCACAGATACTACTGCTGGTTAGATTGGTAACACTGCTCCCACCAACTCGATCAGCGATATACACGCTACCCGCGCCGACAACACTGGACGAGTCCATTTCAGTTGTCTCCCCTGCCGTTCGAGAATCAAACCCGGAATCCCCATTGTTACTGTCACAATTACTATCCTCAACTTCTTTAGATTCAATTCTTCCCCATAATGAACTGAATTACCTTTTATTCCCTCCATTTTAATTACAAATTCAACATAGAACACAGCGATACGAACTTCTACTGTTACGCAAATATCTCGTTAATTCACACGTCGATATTATACACCCAAAATCACTGCAATTTTACACAACGCTTTCTACAACGCCGATAAACATCCACATGGGCACAGAAACCCAATTAAAATTACTTACACCATTACAAAACAGCCACAGCACTGTAAAAATAAAAATTTCACAACACCAAAAAAATTACACATTACTACATGAAAAATCAATATGGCTAACAGCCATGCATATACAGATTCTGAATTCTTTCTTTTTAATTTAATTAGTTAAAATTATAAGAAACCCTTCCCAACTGCATTCAATATATTTCTTTATTAACTTATCTAAGGCTTTCACAGCGTTCAACTTTACTTTAAACAATCTCTTACTTTTACATATGTTTTACGATAATTCTATTCTTCACGCATGCCTTTACAGTACTTTAAACACTTTCAATTTTGACTTTCAAACAAATACTTCACTTTTTTCTTATATAGTTCTATTTAACTCAATTGTTTATCTTTCAATATTACTTTTTTACACCTCATTTACCAAACTTTCTTTAAGGAAACTACTAGTTTAATTTATGCAAGTTCTTTTTCGTAAATGTTCTGATTATTTTCTTAACATCGTAATTCTCCCAGAAAGATTAGTTAAGAGTAGTACTTGTCAAACTGCGTCGACATTCGGTGATCTTCCACACAATACCTGCAGCTCAGCTACTGATGACTCCTCTGCGATGAATTAATTCCAGCTCGCTAATTAGTGAGATATCACTAAATAATCCTGGCAGGGTCGCCACTTTGCGAGGTACCTAGGATAAAATCATCATAGATTGCAGTACCGAGCGTGGTGGTGTAACGGATAGCGTTCTGGCCTCGCATTCGGGAGGACGGCGGTTCGAATCCCCGTCCGGGCATCCAGATTTGGGTTTTCCATGGTTTCCCCAAATCACTCCAGGTGAATGCCGGGATGCTTCCTTCAAAAAGGCCATGGCCGAATTCCTTCCCATTCCTTGCCCCCATCCTTTCCCGTCTCTAAAGACCACGTTGTTATAAAGGGACGTTAAACTGTTACAAAAAAAAAAAAAAATTAGATTGCAGTAGCCCATCATTTTCAACATTTGGTCCAAGTTGTTGATTTTAGCGGTTTATGCTACCACTTCGCACACGTTGTTAGTATTAAATTAATTAGATATAGTTTTATACTGTTTGATGCGCAACGGATAATAATTACAATGAAACGCTTGAGCTCTCGTTTAACTCAATTTTATTCGCTCTTATCAACAAACCTACGTGCACTCTTTATAAAATTACTATAAACATTCCAGAACAAAAAAATATGCACGCTAACTTTTACGCCGCCATAATAGCTTCCTCTATTCCTCTTCCAACCACACTAGTGCCAACTTCAGGCAAACAAACTTACAACATCTGATCTTAAATTACCCCAATGACTATACATATTACTATGCTGTGAAAACCTGTGATACATTAACTTACAAACTTATTTACAAATATTGATTACAATATTATTTGTCATATTATTTCCAAGCAATGGCTTGTGAGTGGGACGTCACACTGTGTCAAAGGCTTTTTATAGATCTGTAAGAACTGCTGTTGAGTACTCTCCATCATCCAAAGATGTTTTTACCGATTCTACAAATATTGTGCTGCTGTTTCTGTATATCTGTACTTCATAAACCCATGCTGAGCATCTGTCATTATGTTGTGCTTATTAAAGAAGTCAATTAACCTCTGTTCCATTGCTTTCTCAAAACATTTTGATATATTAGAGATTAGTGACAACGGTCTATAATGGTATTCATCTGTCCTCTCTCCTTTCTTGAATATGGGTATAAATTTAGAAATCTTTAAAGAATCTGGAAATGTTCCACTTGTAAATGAATGATTTATTAAGTGCACTACAGATTGTAAGAGCTAACTATTACATTCTTTTATAAGCATATTGGATATCTCATTAGTTCCCATGGACTTTTTGTCTTTATAATATTACTTATTTATTTTTTTGTAGTTGGTCTAAGGAATACTAAATCTGTGTTCACCTTAATGCCTGAGCAGTCATTGTCTTTTGACTTATTACTGTGGTTGTTAGTCAGTTTTTCTGCTATATTTATATAATATTCATTTAATTTGCATGCAATTTACCTGGAAACAGCTACTACATCATCATTATACACAATCTTCTCAATGCTTTGATCCTGCTTCATAATATGTTTTTCCCCCTCCCTATTAATAATTCTGTGTAGTATGCTTTGGATGTTGTCTGATTTTACCTGATTAATCTGATTTTTCAATTCATTCTTACACTTTAGCAGATATTTCTTTAGTGATGGATACCTTTCCCTACACAATCTACTAACCCATTTTATATGTTCCTCGTACTTTTTTAGCAAATATTTATATTTTAGTGTAATAGGTACCTATCAAAATACTCTTCCCTTTAAGAGTTCAATTCAGAGAAAAATCATTTCTTAAAACGTGATGTGACCACAGCGGAAACCATATATTTTTTTAGAATAATACCACATTTATCTATTTTGGTTAGATATCAATGGATAAAAAGGCTCGTAACACAAAAATGCGTTATATAACCATTTATAATTTTTTCCCATTAAGGGTTAAATTCCGAAAAAAATTCTTTCTTAATATATGATGTCACCAAAGCTGAGTCATTACTCTTCATACTCCTACTTCATTTATCGATTTTGCTTAGATATTCAGGGAGATAAATGGTTTGAGACACAAAAAATGTATTTTAGAAAAATTGACATTTTTGTCCTTTAAGGGTCGAATTCCGAAAACTTTATTTCTTCAGATATGTTGTGACCAAAATGGATACCATAAGCTTTAGAATGACACCTCATTCATTGGTTTTGGTTAGGTATGAAGGAAGATACAGGCTTGTGACAAAAAAACGCCTTATAATAATAATATATATGATTGAAATCATCGTTGGTTCAAGTCGAATTGGGAGGATTCCGACGAGTAATATAATCGGCGACTGCGTCTGGAGGTACGACGATAGTGGGAGTCGACGATGCCTTTCCGACAGCAAGCGTAAGAATTTTCTGGCCCGGGCGTGAAGATGACGTGTGTTCGACAGTGGTGTGTTTTGTGTGTGAAGTGTGGTAATTAAGTGTTTGGATTCAGTGAAAAAAAGTGGTGTTTAGTGGTGTAAAAGTGCAACGAGGAGAAATATAAGGTGATGAAAAGTATTTAAGTGGTCCCAAACTGACGACGAACACTGATTATTCACATATTTGTTTTTGCATGTTCGTTTGTGGCAGGTTAGCAAAATTTCCATTCTCCTCAAATTTGTTTTATATTGAGTTCGTTAGTAATTGGAAATGGCTGATAGTCAGAATCTACAAACATTTCTAGAATCTTTTGTAACCAATTATAACGCTAAAATTGACAGCAAATTTTCTGAATTTAGCAGTCAGTTAAGGAGTGATAATGACAGAAAGTTTCTGAAATAATTGGTAAATTTGACATTAAGTTTACTGATAAAATGAATTGAATTTAGATAGCAAATTATCTAAATTGGCCAACTGTTTTGATGAGAAAATCAGTGAGCAATTTCAGGGTTTTAGTACACAACTCAAAGAGGATATTAATAATTTAAATTCTGAATATGAGGAAGCAGTTGTAAAGTGTCTGCAGAAATTTAAAAAAGTTACACAAATTTGTGAAGATAATAAGGATGCCTGTATTGTTTTAGTTAATGAAGTAGGCTGAAAATATGATAAGGAAATTAGAGAAGTAAAAGAAGATTGTAATAAAATGAGGGATGAGTATGTGAGTTAATCCAAAGCCAGTGATGTTAAAGGGTCCCAAAAGTTGGATGAGTTGAGACAGGAGGTGTTTGGTACGGTATATGAAAAAATGTTAATACATTTGTACATCATCAGGAACAGCTTACCCATGGATTGGAGGCAAACCAAAGTAATGTAAGTCAGTTAGAGAAAAGGGTTACTGGGTTGCAGGTTCAGTTAAGTCAAGGTATTGTTCCCGCAACAATTCCAGTTGTCAGCGCTGATATTAAGGAAGAGT
This sequence comes from Vandiemenella viatica, assembly GCA_031002005.1. Taxonomy (NCBI): domain Eukaryota; kingdom Metazoa; phylum Arthropoda; class Insecta; order Orthoptera; family Morabidae; genus Vandiemenella; species Vandiemenella viatica. Next base: position 6,268,034 of record JARYHS010008074.1, on the reverse strand, counting down.
TTGAATTCTATGATGACAGTGGGAGACTTCACCGTATAGAATTTATAGATAATTTTTGAAAGATCTGACTATTTTAATGTGTTACCCGACAATAAGAAAATTGCACTTGTGTAAACATCTAAAGACTTATGCTAGAACATGGGGCTATAGGCAAGCTAGGGAAGTAAATGACTATAAACTGTTCAAAAAAAACTTTCTGAAACATTTTTTTGTCAACTAGTAGGCACATACAGGAAAAGAGAGGGTTGATGACTGGTGGTCATACACACTGGGTAGAGAAACTGAGCATGATTTTTTCATAAAAGTTGGATCCGGTGGTAATACTTAGACCAGAAGAATTTATTGATTTGATAGGAGCCAGGCTACTTCAGCAAACAAGAAATTTAATTGCTACTTTGGATATATACAATGTAGATAAGGTTTCTGAATTATTGAGGCGTTTGGATGCTCAGGAGTTATTCTCTGATTGGTATTACAATCATTATCGTAGAGGGAGAGCAGAAGTCCTCTAAGGAGGGGTCATAGATTAAGAAATGGTTGATCCAGGGGAAGAGATCATGATAATTATACAAGGAGAAATGATAATGGGAAGGTGAGAGAATAAAATCCACAGCCTGAAAAGGAAGAGCAGCGAGGGGAGCAGTCAAACTGAGGACCACCACTGCATGGGACCCAACAGTGGTGGGAAAGAGTTTGGGTCCAGGTACTGTTTCTCATGAAAGAAATGCTATAGTTAAAAACACTGGTAGGTCAAAAGTTACTAAGGATTTGGTTAATGGTAAGGCAAAATTAAGTGTTCATAAGGAAGAATTAGGATCTAATAATAAAATTGTCCAACAGATGGAAATCATTCCTAATAATGACCAAGTAGTTGATTTAACTGTAAAAGAAGTAGATTCTGATAGTAATAGGAAGTGATGAGAAATTTACTAAATCTAATGTAGAGAATGGTCCTATAGTGGTAGATAACTTGGTGGAAATAGCAGCAAGGGTTATAGTAATGAGGGATGTAATTAATAATGTTGATGAGACAAAGGTTGTTGATAGGACTGAGAAAGAAGGGGACCGCCATGGTACCTTGTCACTCCTGTGAGTGTGTGAAAGTAATAATTTTCATGTAGAAGATTTACAGAATGGTCACAGCTTAGTTACCAAAAGGGATGCAGAAATATAGTACATAGTACAGTGTGGCTATCTGAAACTGGTGTGATCCAGCATGGCATAGTAGTGTGCTTGTAAAGTTGGTGAGGAAGTTTGTAAAAGTGCTGAAATTGAGGAGTTTCTTAAATACTTTGAAGATAAGGGTGATACAGTGATATGGATAGGGACCCAGATGAGTAGGAGAGTTGTGAGTGAGAATGTTTGTCTGCTGAAGAGAGAGAGAATGAAAAGAGTTATGTACGGATCCCTAAGTTGAGAAAATGTCCTGAATTTGACTTAGCTGACACGATGCTTGGCTCTTTAATTGATGTAGATGATGGTATTGAAGAAACGGGTGGAAGTAAAAGTTTCCTTTACCAGTTTCTGATTTGGAAAAATGTACAGAATGTGACTTAGGTGACACAATGTTTAGTACAATCTTTGATGTAAGAGGTAATAGTTAAGTGATAGTATCTGAGAAAAATACTTATGTTGTGGAGGAAGTCATTGAGCCAGATGTTAATACAGTTATAGGCACTAATTCAGATAGTTTGGTAGGTTTAGATAGTAACATTGCTGTTAAGGGACAAACAATTTGTAAAAAAAGAACTATTAGATGCATTAGCTATTCTATGGCTACGCCAGTGTCTGTTGTTGCAGTTGATTCAAAGTTTGTATATATTGCAATATATAGTGGAGCTCTGTGTATTTAGAAGAGCAGTATCAGATATTTATTCAAAGGTAGAAGAAAATTGGAAAGTTAGGAACAAGTAATTTATATAGTTTTTGGTTTTCAGGGAAATCCTGGAACACACTATTACAGTAGGGGCCTTTACCAAATCTGGGGAGGGCTGCCCTAATGTTTGCTATTTACTTTTAAGAGAATTAGTTGTTGGAATGCATAGTTTGGGGAGGGGTCACCAGCTGTAAATATCTGATTTTTTAAATAAGATTGTGTCATTAAATGTGTATAGATAATTTGTTTGAGTACTACAGTTCAGAGTAGATATAATTCAGAATGTTTAACATGTAAGAATTCCAATGTATAAAGCAATTTGTAACAGTTTTGATCTAGAGACTTTTGGTGTTTTCATGATGGTGGGACTTGCTGCATTGTGGTGCCAAATGATCAGCTGTAAAATGTAAACAGACTGTTGTCAATAACAAGTAGACAGCAAATGTGTAATTTGGAGTGAATAATTAATTTGCAACTTAAGGTGATGGAATTGAATGTGTAAATCAATGTGATATGGTAACTAAGAAAACGATTAAATCTGTAAAAAGACAATTATTGTATCCAGAATCAGTGTCATGAATTATGTACACATGATATATGGAATGAAGGAGAGTTTATCTGCATTGTATAATTGTAAGGTTTTGGGAGAGGCTATACTAACCTTTTCCAACCAAATGTCAACCTCTCCTTCACGTGGTGTACCCTGTTTGCATGGACGAGGCTCTGGCGACTGAAAGATTCTCGGTATAAGGAATCACCCACTGCTTGCCAATGGCCTCTGAACGGAGGGCGGAAGAGCTAGGAGCGGTTCAGGGCACTCTCTTGCCCTTGGGGTTGGAAATGGCCCCTAAAGACGGGTGAATCAGAAATGAACAACGGCATGGGGATGGAGAAGGCAACGGGAAACCACTGCATTAAAAACCCAGAAGGTATCCCGAAGACATGTAATCCTTTCAAATTACATATATCATGATGTCTTCCTCCTGGGTAAAATATTCCAGAGATAAAATAGTCCCCAATCGGATCTCCGGGTAGGGACTGCTCAGGGAGGAGTCATCAGAATGGATAGAAACATTCTACGAGACGGAGCATGGAATGTTAGCAGTCTGAATAGGGCAGGTAGGTTAGAAAACTTAAAAAGGGAGATGGAACAACTTAAGTTAGATGTTGTTGGGATTAGTGAGATTAAATGGAAGGATGCACAGGATTTCTGGTCTGGGGAACACAAGATAATTAGCAGACAAGCTGTCACTGGAGTAGGATAGATAGATAGATATGTTCACTTTGATCCCATGTGAGAATAATCTCGGGGATGTGGAACAGTACATACACTTATTTGTAATGTCAATATTACTATATAATTGATAATGTTATTATATATTGACAACAAGTTAGCTACAACCCATTAGTATAACCAATATCTCCTGTTATCTACAAATACAATCCCGAGTTAATTAATACTTATTATGTGGAACAGTGTATACACTTGTTACCAGCATCTAATAATCAGTTATTTTCTTACAACCAGTAACCATGATAAGTTTCACTGTAATTTGCGACTACATATTATATTATGTTAGTTGCTATTTATGTGGAACAGTACACACACTTATTAACAATATCAATTATATTACCAACAACTCATAAGCAGTCAATTACTTAACAACCTGTTAGTATGATAATTTTTCACAGTAGTTTTTGAATGCATGCTATCCCATGTTAGTTACTATATATGAGTGGAATTTGTAAACACAATAATTAAATTGTCAAAAGTTTAAACAGAAAGAAAAACCATATATCATTTTAGTAATTGTGGACAACTTTGTCACCTTCCCCTTCCATACACCATATATACTATTTTATCAGTCATTCTTAGTTACCAAATTCCAAGAAGAAAATTCTTTCACAGAGTAAAATGGGTTCTGAAGCAGAAACTCTTTCAGTTTGGACTTAAAGTAGTTGGGTTTTTGTAGGTAACATTTAATTTCTGTTGGTAAGACATTGAATAAGGAACCTCCAGTAAATGTTAACCCTCTCTGTACAATTGACAGTGATTTGTAATCCTTGTGAATATTATATTTATTCCTAGTATTATGGCTATGTATGTCAGCATTAAGATTGAAGTGTTCAGGATTTTCCACTACAAATGATAATACAGAGTATACATACTGTGCTGGCATGGTTAGAACACCCAGGTTTTTAAACAGATTTCTGCACGATGTCCATGGGTTTGCTCCACAAATAGTTCTTATAGCACGCTTTTGTAATTTAAATACCCTTTGTGCTTGTGACGAGTTTCCCCAAAATGAGATGCCATAAGTGAGCAGGGAATGAAAATATGCAAAATATACTAACTTTCTGGTTTCTATATTAGCTATTCTAGATATTACCCTCAGTGAGAATATTGCAGAATTCAGTTTTTTAAGAAGTTGTTGAATATGTTGTTTCCAGTTCAATTTGTTATCTATATATACACCCAGGAATCTTGTGAAACTGCTTTCATTGATTGTTTTCCCTTCTGATATCACATTATAGCTGTCCTTTGATTTATTTTTTGTAACAAACTGAAGTAACTGTGTCTTTTCTACATTAAGTATTAGTTTGTTGGCATTAAACCACCTATTAATTTTCTTTATAGCATCATTTGCTATGTTTTCGAGGTTTTGTGCTGATGGATCTTTCAACGTTATGCTAGTATCATCTGCAAAGAGCACTATGTGTTCATTATCACCTAGTATATGTGGAAGATCATTTATATAGATTAAGAACAGTAGAGGGCCAAGAATTGAACCCTGAGGCACACCACATTTAACTATACCCCATTCTGAGTTTATAACATCTCCTGTATTAGCATCTTTCAGTGATACACATTGCTTTCTATTTTCCAGGTATGATTTAAACCAAAGTCCTGGCTTACCACTAACTCCATAGTGATCTAATTTACCTAGTAGAATATCATGATCAACACAGTCAAAAGCCTTAGCAAGATCACAGTATATACCTAGGGAATTTAGTTTTTTATGCATTGATTCCAGTATGTTGTTTACAAAAGCAAAAATTGCTGAATCTGTTGAAACGCCTTGTGTAAAACCAAACTGTACTTTACTGAGTAGGTCATTCTTTGTAGATGTGCATACACCCTTCTGTACATTGCTTTTTCAAAGATTTTTGAAAATGCTGGTAGAAGTGATATTGGTCTGTTATTCTCAATCTTTGAGGTATCACCCTTTTTATAAAGAGGTTTGATTATTGACTTCTTGAGTGAGTCAGGGAAGATACTTTCTTCAAAAGAACTATTACAAATGTGACTAATAACTCTACTAATGCTGGTGTTACATTGTTTCATTATGTGGGTTGAAACCTCATCATAACCAAATGAATTTTTATTTTTGAGGGATTTAATAATTTTTTCAATTTCATTTTTACTGGTGGGAAATAGAGACATAGGTGCTGCTTTTGGTGACAAGGATTTAAGTATTGCTATAGCATCCGTATTCCCAATACATTTTCCTTTTATTTTTTCAGAAACTGTTAAGAAGTATTTATTGAAAGCACTTCCTACATACGAGGGGTCATTTACAAGTTTATCATTAATGCTTATAGATATAGGTTTATGTTCAAGGGATGATACAGTTGTTTCTCTTTTAATAATGTTCCAAACACTTTTTATCTTATTATCTGAACTACTAATCTCATCGTTTATGGCCAAACGTTTAGCTTCTTTTACTACTTTGGTTAAAATTCTACAGTAAGTTTTGTAATGTTGTCTGAGAAGCATATTATCAGTATTCCTAACTTTTACCTACAATTCCCTTTTATGTCTGCAAGATGTTTTGATACCAACTATAACCAAATTTTTGTTTACTCGTTTTTGACCAATTGGAGCTAGTTTTGTAGGGAGACACCTTTCGTAACTTTCCAAAAACCTATGGTGAAAGTAATTGAATTTATGAACAAAAATGTAGGGAAACGGGTGAGTTATTATGAACTAGAGATGGGCAAAACAGCTTTTTTCCAGTAATACGTTATTCAGTTATTGCTTCTTTTATCTAACCGCTTTTTTTAACCGTTAGAAATAACGTATAGTTATTTTGTTCTGAAGTAATATCTGTGGTGACGGTACTAAAATCTCTTGTTGAAAAAGCCGGAAATGTCAAATAACCGGATGTGACGAATATAGCGCCCCTGACGTCACGAAAAGCCGCTTATTAGCGTTATTTAGCGTTTAACGATACGTCACGAATAGCGGCTTTCAAATAAGCGGCTTCCTAATAAGCGGCTTCCATAGTAACTGTCAGAGACTTTATATACGCCTTCGACTTGTGTTTATGTATTTGTTTAATAAGTCGCAGTGATGCCTTGATAAATTAATATAGAATTTTAACACGACCAGCTTTAGCGGTTTGTGTATAACGTGATTTACGGACATACGATTAAAAAAAAAAAAAAAAAAAAAAAAATATATGCGAAGTGGTCAGTTTTGAATACGTGTTAATATATTTTTCTGTTTGAAACTAATGAATTTGTAGTATGAGTTTTTATGAATATATGCAACAAATACAGAAGATTAACATTGCGGAAAGTAAACAATTTTTCAGTCTGGCTATTAATTCTCATTAAGTTTTGTGTGGCTATAGTTATATGTATAGCATTCTTTACATATGTTGTAAATGTGTCCCAATAACAGACCAGCTGCAATTTAAATATGTTGTTCAGACGTACATAAAAGTAATTTGAAATGTAAATATGATTTGCTGTTTTAAACTAATTGACTTGTGGAAATACTAGCGCTTTTCGATGGTTTCTCCATCTGTTGGTAGCTATCGCAGTTAATAACGGTTAAAGGTATTAAAAAGCTGTTTACATAGGTGGTGTCCTCTAGTGATCGCTATCGAAGTTAATAACGCCTTCAACTGGCAAAGACGATATAACACATGTACACAGCTGTAACAAAAAGCATAATCAAGTGGTTTTTGATGGAAGGATGGATGCCGAAAACCAGTTTAATGGTCACTAAGTCGTAGAGAGATGATAAATTTTGGATCCTATCGCAAATAACACCTGCAAAGTAGTATTTAACGTCGTCAGCAGTAGCGACATCTGTTGGGCGCTATCGCAGTTAATAACGGTTAGAGGTTGAAAAAAGCGGTTTACATAGGTGGTGTCCTCTAGTGATCGCTATCGTAGTTAATAACTATTATTTTGCGATGGTAGTGTCATCTAGTGGTATTTATTGCAACTAATAACGGCGAGAGAGGCAATAAGCGGTGACTGATGCACTCGTAGCGGGCGGTCGACGAACATTTACAGCACTGTCAGAGAGGGAAGTGCTGACCGTTATTTGAATAACTGCAGTTATCGTTTTGGCCGCTACTTTCTAAACGGCGTTTTTAAAATAACGGTTATTTGTAGCCGCTTAGTTATTTGTGACCCATCTCTATTATGAACAGTTTAGTGACAGGATTATTTTGATGAGTTTAGAAACTAATCCCGTCCCAACCACATTAGTAAAAGTGTATAGGCCAACGTCACAGGAAGATGGCGAAGAAATAGAGAAAATATACGCCGAAATTGAAGAATTAATCCAATATGTGAAGGGGGAGGAAAATCTAATAATCATGGGTGATTAGACTGCAATAGTGGGAGAAGGAAAAGAGGGGAATGCTGTAGGAAGTTTTGATCTTGGAGAAAGAAATGTGCGAGGAAGCAGGTTGTTACAATTTTGTGAAAGATATAAGCTAGTAATGGCAAACACGCTGTTTAAGAACCATGCCAGAGGAATATACACCTGGAAACGTCCTGGGGATACAGGCAGATATCAGCTAGATTATATCATGGTCAAACAGAGATTCAGGAATCAAGTTGTAGACTGTAAAGCGTACCCAGGAGCAGACATAGACTCTGACCATAATTTGATAATAATGAAGTGCAGGCTGAAATTTAAGCGAATAATGAAAAATAATGATAAGCAGAATAGACTGGAAGTGAATAAACTGAAACAATAGAAAAATTTGTATAAATGGTAGACTTAGGTCTAAGAAGTAACTCTGAAAGGAGCTCAAACGACGGCGAATGGAATGCATTAAAGACCAAAATAATGAAAGCTAGTAAAGAAACAGGCTTTAGGGAACAGGCTGCACGAAAACCTTGGATCACAGAAGAAATTTTGGAGCTGATGGATCAGAGGAGAAGGTACAAAAATGCTCAGGATGAAGCAGGAAGAGAGCAATACAGGCAATTTAGAAATCAAATAAATAGGAAACGCAAAATAGCAAAAGAAAATGGCTACAAGAAAAGTGTGTAGAAGTAGAAAGGGAAATGATTGTAGGTAAAGTAGATGTTGCATATAGAAAGATTAAACAGAATTTTGGAGAAATGAAGAAAAGAGGTACGAACATTAAAGCTGCTGATGGGAAAGCTCTTTTAAGCTCAGAAGATAGTGCTAACCAATGGTAAGAATACATTGAGAAACTGTATGTTGGGGAAGACTTGAAAAATAGTGTAATGGAAAAGGAAGGCGATGTCGACATTGATGACTTAGGAGATCCAGTTTTGAAGACAGAATTTAATAAAGCTCTGAATGACTTGAAAGCAAAAAGGCAGTTGGAACGGATGAGATCCCTGCAGAACTTCTTAAATCCCTAGGAGAGGATGGAATCGAAAGATTATTCAAGCTGATATCAAAAAGTTATGAAACAGGATAAATTCCAACTGATTTTAATAAAAATATCATCTTCACACATTCATAGAAAGCACAAACCGAAAAAAGTGAGAATTATCGCACCATTAGTCTAACAACACATGCTTCAAAATTACTGACCAGAATAATATACAGAAGGATGGAAAGGGTAGTAGAAGAGAGAGTAGGTGAAGATCAGTTTGGGTTTAGAAAAAATCGCTGTTCGAGGGAAGCAATTCTGTCTTTAAAATTAATACTTGAAGAACGGATCAAGAAAAACAAAGATACTTTTACGGCACTTGTTGATTTAGAAAAAGTTTTTGATAATGTCAGGTGGGACAAGATGTTCAAAATTTTAAGGAAGTCAGGTCTAAAGTAACGAGATAGAAGAATACTTTATAAACTATATAAGAATCAAGTGGCTGTAATAAAAGTAGAGAATCACGAGAGATATGCATCAGTTAAAAAGGGCGTGAGACAAGATTGCAGTTTATCCCCGTTAATATTCAACTTGAGTGTAGAGGAAACAATATAGGAAGTAAAAGAAAAATTTCCATGTGGCATAAATGTCCAGGGTGAAAAATCAGTATGCTCCGATTTGCTGATGACCTTGTCCTGTTAGCAGAGAGGGCTGTGGATATTGAGAAGTTACTGAATGGCATGAGCAAACTACTGAAGGAAGATTTTGGACTGAATATAAATCAAAGCAAGACAAAAGTAATTAAATGTAATAGAAATGATACCAATCACAGTAGATTAATTATAAAAATAGGATCGGATGCAATAGGAGAAGTAAGTGAATTCTGCTACCTGGAAAGCAAAATTACAACCAATGACCGAAGCAAGAATTATGTTAAAAACAGAATAGCACTAGCAAAAAAAGAGCCTACATGAAAAAGAGAAATCTTTTAGTATCAAATACTGATCTAGTAGTTAGAAAGAACTTTTTAAAACTCTTTGTGTGGAGCACAGCACGTTATGGTAGCAAAATATGGACTTTAGGAAAGAAAGAAAATTGAAGCATTTGAAATGTGGTTCTACAAAAGAATGCTGAAAATTAAGTGGACTGACAAAGTAAGAAATAAACGAGTTTTGGAAATGATGGGTGAGAAAAGAAGTTTATGGAAGAAGCTTACAGAAAGAAGAGACAGGCTGGTAGGTCATATTTTGAGACATGCTGGATTGGTTAATTTGTTAGTGGAGGGAACAGTCGAAGGTAAGAACTGTAGAGGAAGACAGAGATTAGAATTTATGAATCAGATAATTGAGGACATGGGCTGTAAGGGGTATGTAGAAATGAAGAGGTTAGCACAGGATAGGAAGGGATGGAGGATTGCATTAAACCAGTCGAAAGACTGACGACAGCAAAAAAAAAAAAAAAAAAAAAAAATAATAATAATAATAATAATAGTAACTCCGCCATTGCCGGTCCCAAGCCCGGAGCCTCATCTCAAAGAGAGGAGGAAGGAGGAGGGGGAGGAGTAACACCTCGTTAAAAAACCTGGGTCCATCTGGCTCCGGATGGTAGCACCCTGTAAGGGCCCCTGCCTAGGGTTACTAGGTGAAAACTGGTCAACGGTCTCAAAGGCGGAAGAGGAATTTGATTCCCAACGGCAGAGAGAGCGGAAGAGCCTAGTGGAGTCCACCATGAATTAAAAAACAAATCAATATCCAAAAGTGACTGTTCTCATATTGGGCGGCTTTTGGTCAGCGTCTGTCTCCATGTAAGGGGCGGCTGTTAAAAATCCTCCGGGGCTAACAACCTCGGTTGTAAGAAAGGTGGCTCTAGAAGTCACCCACAATACTCATTGAGTTATCAATCATGGAAAGGTGTGATGTAAAACTAATTACCCCAGGTGGTCAATCCACCGCACGTAAGTGCGCAAGCAGACATTCGGATTCTGGGGAGTCTGCAACGTCACGCAAAGATGAGTCGGAGCGTCTTGGAACTTCAAACAAAATAAAATACAGAAAGACAAGCTACTTAGCAACTTTTAATGCAAATTCACTTCTGAAAGTAGGAAAACTTAAGACTCTAACAGACACATTAAATGAACATAGAATTATCATTACTGCTGTGCAAGAGACTAGATTTTTGGATGAGGACAGCTTTGAATCGGGAGGATTCAGGATACTTAAGGGGAAGACGGGGACAAGAGTTATGAAAAATGTTCCCCACCTTGGAACAGGTTTCGTAATTGACAAGAAAATATTAGACTCCATTACAAGCTTCGAGTCTACCTCTGAAAGGTTATCTACACTCACGTTTAAGTCGACCAACAAAGTGTATACAATTGTAAATGTTCATGCCCATACAAACATTGACAACAAAAAGAATAAGGAGAAGGTGGAACTATTCTGGGAAAAACTTGATGACACGATTCAGAAGATCCCTGATAAACATAATGTCATCCTTCTAGAGGATTTCAACGCCCAGGTGGGGAGAGAGAAAAAGTTCAGGCATATAGTAGGGTGTTACCCAGCACACAAGAGAACGAACCAAAATGGTATCAGGCTAATTGAATTATGTCAGGCACACAATTTGATCCTGAAGTCAACTAGCTTTAAGAAATTGCCAAGAAAGCAGAAGACGTGGATATCACCTAACCCTCTATTGGGAGAGTTCCAGTTAGATCATGTTGCGGTAAAGCGGAAATTTCATAAAGAAATCCAAAATGTTAGGGTTCTCAGAGGGGCCAACCTCGACTCGGACCACTACCTATCTAAAGTGAAATTTAAGATTATCCCTAAGAGCAACTGTCATAAGAAAAACCGTGCACGAAGGAGATATGATCCAGAGAAAATAAAGGAGAAGAAGGAAGAATGGAGTCAGTTAACCAGCGAACTAGAAGGCCAGGGCTGGAAACAGTTGGAGAAGAGTCTTATAACTAAGGCAGAAGAGTTTGCTCCTGTCTCCAGGATTAAGAAGCACAGGTGGTGGAACGAGGAGTGTGATAGACTACTTGATCTGAGAAAGAAGGCGTGGCAGATCTGGCAAACCAAAAAGGACGAAAGTTCCTGGCAGCACTTTGTGGAAACTAGGAGGATGGTGTCCAAGGAAATCAAGAAAGTAAAGAAGGTTCAAGAAGACCAAATACTCAGTAAGATTAATGACGACTTTACTAAGAATAACATGAGAAACTATTATCGGATCTTCAGAGAGAAGCTTAATAAATACAACCCCCCAACCCTCCAACTTCAGGATAAAAAAGGGAACATGGCATATAGTAATAGGGGCAACTGCAAGATACTGGCAGACTACTTCAAGGAACTCCTAAATTGCGAAGAACCACTCCAAAAGATGGTGTTCGATGATGGAAAGAAGTCTTCCACCAACCCTGACTCTAAACCCCCATCTATAAATGAGATCCAGACAATTCTGACTCACATGGAAAATTTTAAGGCATCAGGGGAAAATCAAATAACAGCCGAATTATGGAAATATGCTAGCAAAAATGCAATTATCTCACTCCAGAATTTTTTTGAGGAGATATGGAAGAAAGAAGTGATTCCAGAGGAATGGAAAATGGCCCTGATACACCCTCTACATAAAAGAGGCTCTAAATCTGATCCGAACAACTACAGAGGGATTTCTTTGGTGGATGTGACCTATAAGATATTGTCCAGAGCATTACTTGAACGAGCAGAATCCCAGCTGGACTGCCAAATCGGGGAGTATCAAGCAGGGTTCAGGAAAGGAAGGTCTTGCCCTGAACAGATCCTAAACCTCAGAAACATTTTAGCATACCAGAAACAGAGGGCGAAACCATATATAGTGACTTTTGTGGACTTCCAAAAAGCTTACGATTCCATAGACAGAGGGTCGTTATTCAATATTTTGGAGGAATTTGGCTTGGACAGGAAAACCCTGAATATCATCAAAGAAACCCTCACAAATACGACCTCAAAAGTTAGATTCATGGGTGAACTGTCAGAACCTTTTAAGATCAGAACAGGGGTCCGGCAAGGGGATGGCCTCTCCCCCCTGTTGTTCAATTGTGCACTCGAAAAAGTTGTGAGAGAATGGAATGCAAGAACCAGAGGAGGAATTAGACTTGGAACAAAAAATAAAGGAGTTACGATTAAGTGTTTGGCATTCGCTGACGATATGGCGATGCTCGCAGAAACATGGGAGGAAGCCAAAGAACAAATCGCCGAATTACAAGAGCAGGCAGGGAAGTTAGGACTTAAGATTTCTTTCGAAAAAACAAAGATTATGACAAATATACCAGACACTCCTACGAGAGTCCGAGTAGGAGCTCATAAAATAGAGGTGGTTAGGAGTTTCAAGTACCTAGGGGAATGGATTGAATGGAACAACCTTGAAGGTAAAACAATGGAAGCGAGAAGGACCAAAATGGAATTAGCCTTCCAGAAGACCAAAAACACTTACAATAAGAAAAGCCTCTCTTGGAACACAAAGATAAGACATTACAACACAGTAATTAAGCCGGAAGCACTCTATGCAGCAGAGACACTAGTCATGGGGAGGAAAGGACAAATGGAGAAATTGGAAATCAAAGAGAGGAAAATTTTGAGGAAGATCATGGGTCCCAAATTCCAGAATAACAAACAAGTTTTCTACAGAAACGAAGCCCTCTACGCAAAGTCTGAGAGACTCTCCGAAACCATGAGAAAAAAAAGGATTGATTTCTATGGACACATATTCCGAATGAATCCTAACAGATTAACAAAAAAAATCTTTGACTTCTTTTATAAAAAAAAGACTAAGCCCAACTGGTTTAAGGAAGTGGAAAAGGATTTGAGAGAACTCCAGATTACCGAAGTGATGTTAAAGAATGGTACAGCCAAGACCGTGACCAAAGACAAAAGTAAGAGGTTCCAAGTTGCGATAAACACCAGAAAACCGATTCAAATTTCAGAAGAGGAAAGAAGGAAGAGATCAGATAGAATGAAGAAATACTGGGAGAAGAAGAAAACGCAAGCATCCAAGAAGTGATTGATCTGACGTACCCCAAAGATGGGTGATTCGAAAAAAAAAAAAAAAATAATAATTCATTATGGTTGATTAATTGTGATTTGTTTATGTTGGCATTATATGTACATACAACCTGCTTAGATTCGTGACGGATTCAATAAATTTTTACTATGTAAATTTAAGTGAATCCAGGGAAGGGGTTGTAACAGACCTCAGACCTAAAGTTTAAATGTAATGGTATTTTAAAGTTTAATTGTAATAGGTATTTTATGAAGCTAGAGTTTGGTTGAATATGATCTGGTAGGATTGTTTTGCAATTTCCTGTAAATCAATGTATACGGAAATTATTTAGAGGCCATTTAATATGTCTAACGACAGAATTGTGCAAGAGAAGTGCATAAATGTTCGTAATTACATGTAATAATGCAAGTTACGATGTCTAAAGGACCATTTGCTCCGTTTTAAAACGATTTCTTTGGATAATTTTGTGTTTAAGTATCTTTAATTTACAAGTCTGACTTTTATATTTATTGTATATGATTATGTATTAATTCTTATTGGTTTTAATATGTTTCAATTGTATTGTTAATGTTCGAAAAATATCTGGAGGAAGCTTTTGAAGTGTTCTAGAAATTTCGATGGATTTATATACAGCTAACATCCGGGACAGGGAAACAGTTTATACAGACACAATTTACGAATGGCAAGTACTGTATTGTCTGTGGCCGGCATTACCATGGAGGAAGGAAATATATGGAGACGACGCAAGAGACCTTCACCACGCATTGAAGTGAAGCAGGGTGAGGAGGAGTGGGGGGGGGGGGGCATGGCCGGAGTGGAGGGGGCATGGCCGCTTCCATACAGACACGGGGAATATGTACAAAAACCTCAAGGGGACTCTAGGATAAAGGTGACGCCGCAATCTGGTGATGGATTATTATGTAACTCGATATGACAAATAAAAAATGAAGAATAAAATTTTTTGATATTCTGCTTAGTTTTCGAGATATTCCGTCCCAAATGTGAAATGGTTTTGGTTGAAATTCATAAGAAAACATTGGTCAAAGTCAAATTTGATGATGGATTCTTATTTAAAAAGACGAGGCAAATGAAAAATAAAGAATAAAATTTTTCGATATCTCACCTAGTTCTAGAGATATACTGTATCAAAAGTGAGGTTGAAATGGAGAAGAAAAATTTCGCAAAAGTCAAATTTAATGATCGATTCTTATGTAACACGACGAGACAAATCGAAAATAAAGAATAAACTTTTTCGATATCTTGCTTAGTTTTCGGGATATACTGGGAACATCGCAATTGTTTGGAAGCGCAATATCGCCGCTGCCGCCACTGCGCATGCGCGAGCCTGCTTCACCAATTTAACGTCACTTCTCCTCCATATATTTCCTTCCTCCATGGGCATTACACTGTAAAAGATCTTTGTGCAAGATCTTTTACAAAACATTTTTTCATATTTATTTTATCAAAGATATTTTATGATATTTTTTCAGTCCCGTTTCACTATATAAAAGTTTTCGTCATAGTTCTCTGAAATGAATGGAGTAAACTTGTAAGCTTTTGCAGATCCAGTTAGTGCAACTGTCACAATATGCATTTTATTGAAGATAAAGAAGAGAAGTAAACATATTTAGGTTAGACCGTGGATTACGAGACTTGATATCAAAGTTCATCAAAGTTTGGTGAAAGAGTTGCAATGTGAGGACATGCCAAATTATAAAAATTATGGTTGATGCTGAAGTGTACGTCCAATAAATTCTTACCACAATATTTTTATAAATTTCTACATTAGAATTATTTCCCATATATACTATTGGGTGTTTATTTTTACGGTGTATGTGCCATGGGTTGTACTCGATTGATGGTGACGGATCTACACCATTCTGCAATATAGAACACGCATTGATCTGCGCATTACTTCTGTTATCATTCCAAAAACCTGTCAAATACTAGTTTCTTAACACATTAATTTTCTCTTTTTATGTCTTCTACAGCACTAATTAACTTTTCGTAACTGTTCACCTTTTTATTCCTAATCTTATAGTCTATATGTTTTTGAGTTTACATTTTCTTCCGTTCATACCCAGAAATAAATATTTTCGTGGATTCGACAGCCATAACCAACTTTGGTAATATCCCTTACGCCATTTTCTTTGTTTGCAGGGTGGTGAAATCTTTTATAAAATGTAATGTCAACGTCTTACATTTTATAAAAGAAATTTTATAAAACAAATCTTTTATAAAATATGTTCCATTATACTGTAAAATATTTTATAAAATATCTTTTATCAAAGATATTTGACAAAGATCTTTTACAGTGTAATGCCGGCCTGTGGAAGAAGTGTTGTATGCAATCTCTCGATTGTAACTAGAATCTTTGGCGTCGTGTTTATGAAAATAAAAGCAAGTTTAAAGTGATTTGTATCGTGGACTAGTTATTTATCATATTAATTAAACCATGAACGACTAATATGACGGATTTGCAAGATTCAGTTCATGTTCCTTTGTACTATCACCCCCAGATACTTCAGGGTATCAACCGTGTCAAGAGCTGAATTGTTTATTTTGTATTCGTGAGCAAGATGATTCTTTTTGTTACTTAGTCGCATTGCCTTGCACTTTTTGCAATTAACTGTAAGGTGCGATTTAAGGTACGCGTTCACTAGGGCGGGCCGCATCGTATCCTATCGGGTCGCATCGCATTGAGCGAAAGTGCTGCAACGCACAGATGGACACAGCGAGTCGCATTTCTTTTGTCACCGCCTTCAGTTATCGACGATTATTTAGCCGCTTCTGCACTGCAAATGGATACATCAGACAAAGGGCTCTTATTTTTATACATTCATTGAAGAAAATTAAGCAGAAAAGGCAATGGGTTTAATTTAAAAAGGAATTTCCCGAATTTCTTAGGCACATTAGATGGCAACCATGTTACTACAGTTCTACAGAATTGCGGTTCTCTTTATTTTTAATGCAGAAAAATGAATGTTTTTCATGGTTTTAATAGCCCTTGCAGTTGCAGTTGTATTTTGGTAGCCGGAGGATTGAGAAAAAAATTAAGATGGCAAAACATTTAACCACAACAATTTAGGTGAGGCAATGACTGCAGGAAAACTGAATTTTCACGTTGACAAGTGAGATAAAATACAGTATGTAATAGTAGTAAATGAAGCTTTTCCCCCTTTCGAGATGAGGACTATTTCAGAATATCAGATAAAATGAAATGAAGAGAAGCTAACTTTCAATTACGGGCTCAATAAACTATGGAGGGTGATCGATAACTGCTTTAGGCGTTATAGGTAGGTTTCAAATCTGTGAAAGAAGAATGTCGGTGTTACCTAATAAGATAAATAAAGTAATACTAGCCACGTGCTGCATTCATAACCTTTTGATTAACGATATTTGAATTGGGTTGCAGAAGGTAAGAACGAAAATGACAACAAAGAAATTTCAATACTTGACTTACACAGGTTTCTAGGTTACATCAGAAATCATTAAGATTTGCAATAATTTCATAAAATATTTTTATCAATTAGGTTAATTGGTAACACCAAGCTTTAGAAGCGGCATTCCAAGAAAGAGATAGAAAATTATAATACACATGTAAAATAAACAAAAAATAAAATACGAAACATGACATTATACCTGGTTGTTTTAACTTGTTTCCTATTTCCTGCCAAATATTTTTTTGTTTTGTTTTGTTATTATATTTTGCGTCTTGTATATCATAAAACTCTTTGAAAGTCATTACTAATGAGATGCAGTGCTCTTTATCCATTACGTTTGAATAGTTTAAATTAAAACATACAAGCAAAGAATAAGTGATCATGGGCTAGAAATTTTATAATCTTTATGAAATTTCATAAAGTAATTAAATTTTCAGATTGTAATTACTTATATTTCTTTTTTCAGAAATCATGTACCATCATCATCATTATCGTTGGGGACCATCTCCAGTTTCCCGGGTGTGGTTTACGAGCCTTGGTTGTTATAGACGATTGTTCTCCACCTTTTCCTGTTCAGAAAGGTTTCTCTGTCTGTGATGTACTCCCAATTCCAGCCTCTTCTCTCTACGTCCTCCTTCAGTTGGTCTGTCCATCTTCTTCTAGGTCTTCCAACTGGTCTTTTGCCCAGTATCCTTTTTTCCAAATAAGTTTTTGGCAGTCTTTTACTAGTCATTCTCTTCACATGCCCAAACCACCGAAGTCTTGATGACCTAAGTCTCTCTTCCATGGATTCCCTTAGCTCTAGGTTTGATCTAATTTCATCATTCTTTATGTGCTCAAGTCTAGTTTTCTGGAGGGCCGTTCTAAGAAACTTCATTTCACATGCATGGATCTTGCTAAGGTCCCTTGATGTTAGTGTGCATGTTTCCAAAGCATATGTGAGAATAGGAATGAGATATGATTTGTACAAGACAATTTTTGTTCTTCTGGGAACCTTCATGTCCCATAGTAAGCCTCGCACGGCACTGTAGAAGTTGGCTCCTTTGGTTACTCTACTCATTATTTCTAACTCACTTCTACCATTATTGGCAATTATGCTCCCCAGGTAGCTGAATTGGTCAACAACTTCAACATCGTGGTCTTGTAATTTTATATGACAGTCTGTATTCTTTCGGCTTTTTTTAGTGCTACAGTTTTTTTTTTTTGATTCAATTTCATTCCATATTCTTCAAACTTATCATTCCACATCTTCAATTTGTTTTGTATTCCTTCTTCTGTTTCATCCCATACTGCTACATCATCTGCAAACACCAGTGCCTGTAGATCTCTATTGAATGTTCTTTTTAGTTCTTTTAAGATGTTATCCATCACCGCTATGAACAGAAGGGGTGAAAGGGCACTTCCTTGTTGTACTCTTTGGTTGTACTAAACCATTCAGAGTAACCATCCCCAACATTGACACAGCTCTTGCAGTTATTGCACAGCGTTTGGATCTTTCTAATGAGGTACTCTGGTATTTCAAGTTTTCTTAGACTTTTCCAGATAGTTGATCTAGGAACATTATTGTATGCCTCAAATATTAGATCTGTTGTGCTTCTTCCAGCCCTAAACCCATGTTGTTCCTCTTCTAAGATGGGCTCTAATATTGTTCGTACTCTGGCTTCAACTACCTTTTCCATAAAATGAAATAAACTTTTTTCGGGTTTTCTGCCGGATAATATTTTTATTTAAATCATCGTACAACGTTTCGGCAGCAACCTCCGCTGCCTTCATCAGGTACTGCGTCATATCGAAGCTCAGACAGTAACTGCCTCACGGACAGACAGATAGACAGACAGACATCTGGTTGGGCCGAAACCCATGTAAGAACTAAAGTACCAGGGCATTGTAGCCCCCTGACTTTTGACTGAATAGGGGGTTGTGAGCTGGTTTTTTATGAAAGTCATTGTTTTGTTTTATTAAGTTGTTGTTGTTGTCAGACCCTATAGTTTCTAGTTAAAGTTGTGATGGGGCAGTTGTATTGATCGGCGTTAGTTTGTTGTCCTATGTTTTGAATTAGTTGGTGGGGCGAAAGCTGTGATTTCTGGTAGAAGTTAGTCGATTTGTCTTTTATGTAGTCAGTGATTTTTGGGATGCCTAAGTCGTGGTGAATATGTTGGTTTGACATGTACCGGGGAGCGTCTGCTATGATTCTCAGGAATTTGTTTTGTGTGGTTTGCAATTTCTTTACATTTGAGTTTGCTGCCATACTAAATAATTCTGACCCATAGAGCAGGGCAGG
The DNA here is from genome assembly GCA_031002005.1 of Vandiemenella viatica. Classification (NCBI taxonomy): domain Eukaryota; kingdom Metazoa; phylum Arthropoda; class Insecta; order Orthoptera; family Morabidae; genus Vandiemenella; species Vandiemenella viatica. Next base: position 6,248,795 of record JARYHS010008074.1, on the reverse strand, counting down.
TCTTATAACTACGGTGTATATCCTAAGTTTGGTCTTAATGCTAAGTTTCCTTCCCTTGAGGAGGGGGTACAATTGGTAGAGTCGAGCCGAACTTATATTACATGCGTTTTTGATGTGGCTGAGCCATGTCAATCTGCTATCAATTTTGAGGCCTAAATACTTTACTGAGCTGCACCACGGGAGGTCCACCCCGTCGAGCGAAATTTTCTGGTTGGGTTTTTTGAATTTGTTTGTAAATAGAATTGCCTGACTTTTATCTGGATTAATTTTTATTTTCCAAAGGTTGCACCATTGTGTTATTGCTTCGAGGTGCTGAGTTAATTTACGTGCAATGTAATTTAAGTTTCGGCTCGACCTGTACACGGTTGTGTCGTCTGCAAATAGTCCCATTTCTCCGCCTGGTTGGTGGGGTATGTCGTTAGTATACACACTGTACAGGGTTGGAGCCATAACCGATCCTTGTGGTACGCCTGCTTCAATTGATTTCAACTGGCTTTCTGTTCCGTCCACCACGACGTAAAATTTTCTGTTTCTGAGGAAACTGTTTATGATTTTTGTCAAGTGTCCAGGGCAGCCAAATGTATGTAATTTGTAGATTAATCCATCGTGCCAAACCCTGTCGAAAGCTTTCTCAATATCTAGCATAACAGCGCCTGTACTGTGCCTTATAGAGCGCGCCTTGCAGATATGCTCAACCAGTCTGGTAGCTTGGTGGATGGTACTGTGCTGTGCACGAAAGCCGAATTGTTGAGGAATGATTGTATTGTTGTCGTCAAGGAATTTTTGGAGTGAGGTCATGATTAAGCGCTCAAGGATTTTGCCAAGGAAATTTAAGAGTGAAATTGGTCTATGGTTTTGAGGGAAAAGTTGATTTTTGTTTGGTTTTGGGAGAGTGATAATTTTAGCAATTTTCCAGGAGGAAGGGAAGAAGCATAGCTTCAGACAGGAGTTATAGATTTTGGTTAGGTGTGCTATTGCAGGATTGGGTAGATTTTTAAGATACGTGGCTTTTACGCCGTCGGGACCAGGGGATTTTTTGTTACCTAGCTTCCTTATGATTGAGCTCACTTCAGACGGCTCTACAGGGCTGAAAGAGGTACGTAAATTTTCTCGCAAGATGCGAGGCACTTCTCTAATTACCCTTTCTTCGTGGATATCACTATCCTCGTCATCGATGACATGTGTCTGGAACTGAAGTTCCAAGGTGTCTGCCAAAGCTTCGGCCTTTTCCCGCGCTGTGTATACAATACCATTTGGTCCGTGTATTGGCTTTATCGACAAGGGTGGTGTTTTCCTAGATTTTACGACCTTCCAGAATAAGTCCGGATTGCACTCCGCTCTACTGAGAGTGTTCTCCCAACTTTCTGTCCGGTGTTTTTGTAGGTGCCATCTGACCTGGTTTGCTAGTCTGTAAGTTGTTGTTCGGTCAGCTGGATCTCTGTATTGTTGCCAACGTTTTCTATATTGGTTTTTCAGTTTTATCAGTTCCGAAATGTGGGGTGGGAGGTCTTTTTTTTCAGGTTCATATGTAACTTTTACTGTGGCCTTTTTTGCGCATTCTTTGATAATGTTTACGAACTGGTCTATATGTCTCTCAACTTGTCTCTTAGTTTCCAGTTCGGGCTGCCCTACAATGTGGTGGTTTACTAATTCTTGGTATTTCTGCCAGTTAGTGGTTAGAGAGAACTTTTTACTCTCTGATCGGCGCACGGCTGCATCTATGTATAATACCACTGGATTGTGGTCAGAATCGAGGTCATTAAATACAGTGGATGCTGCAGACCAGGTGATATTTTTGAACACGAATATGTCCAAGATATCAGGCCTGAGTCTGGAGTCCCTGTGATAGTGCGAGGGTTCGTCAGGCGCCACTACAGTCACCTGGGGGTTCTTTGAGACGAAATCGTGAAGGACACGGCCGCTTGAGTTGGCAGCGCAGCAGCCCCACGAAAGCGATTTGGCGTTAAGGTCACCCCCGAGGATTATTCTGTCGGCTGTGGTCAGTGCTACCAGGTCGGGCTCCGGTATTTTACGGCCTGGTCGATGGTACACTGCTATAAATCTAATTGCCTGCCCATTTATTCCGACCTCAACAGCCGTGGCTTCAACACGCTCGAGCGCAGGTAAATCAATTGGTCTATGTGCAAGGCGGTTTTTTATGAGTACTGCCGTCCCACCCCTTTGTTGATTCGGTCTATCAGTCCTGTACAGTGTGTAATTGCGTATTTGGAAGCGCTGACCTGCGTACAGGTGTGTTTCGCTTATTAGAGCAATGTCTATGTTGTGCTCTTCAAGAAATAGCTCTAGAGCTTGTTTTTGGTGTAAAATGCCATCGGCATTCCAGTTCATGACATTTATAGTTTGCAATCTATTTCTCGCCATCGAAATAGCTTGAGAAACCATTAATAACTGCGAATATTTTAGATTCGGCGTCTGGTGCATTTTTAAAATTTTCTAAAGTTGTCTTGATTGTGGTTATCATTTTCATGATATTGAAGGATTTAATAAAGTTAATGATCTCCTTGAAATCAGAGAATGGTGAAGAAGATTGTGGTGGGTTCTGCGAGGAGGAGTTTGAGCTTTCTCCCCCTGCAGGTGGGTCGCAAGAATGGTCAGTTGGTTGCTCAGGAGGCTCTGCTGGAGTTGCGGGCGAAGGTGCCTGCTCAGAGCTTGTTGATTGGTTTGGGAGAGGTGGGAATTGAGCTTCCTTCAGTTGAAACTCGTGTGGTTGATTATTAGTATTTCCTGCTTGTGTTTTCTCCTCTTGCTGCGGGTTTGTTGTGGTGGAGTTTTGTTGCTGATTTTTTTCCTCCTGCTGTTTCCTCTTTCTCTCCTCCCTAGCTTTTTTTTGCTCAAGACCCTTTTTGAGGATTTCTTGGTAGGTTGGGCATTTGCGGTAGCTTGCCGGGTGCGACCCGTTACAATTTGCACACTTGGGAGCCTCTTCGGGTTTTTTCTGGCAAGTGTTCGTGAGGTGCCCCCCGCCACATTTTACACACCTTGGGGCAATGTGGCAGTTTTTGGACCCATGGCCAAAATTTTGACATGTATGGCATTGAATGGGTCCTGATGGAGATCTATATGACTCTACCCTCACCTTGAGGCGGAGAATGTATTGAATCTTATATATTTCCTGAGCCTCTGGGCTTCTTTGAAGCTGTACCAAAAATAAGGGCAATTTGACTCTAGTCCCCCCTTCTTTTGCGGCAGACATTTGCACTACGTTGTGCACTGTGAATTTTTTGCTAATGAGGTCATCCTGAATCTCGATTGGATTGATGTCTGGGGGCAGATCGCGGATGACAACCTTAAGAATTTTTAATGGGTCTTCATCATAAGTATGATATTGAAAATTCCTGATATTTAGAGCCTGGATAATGAATTTAAAATCTTTCAGATTTGAAGCCTGATATTTAATACAATTTCCGCGATATGCAGAGTGAAGGTCTCCAGTTAGACCTCTTTCAATTTCTTTGACGAAGGCCATATAGCCTTTCGTCTCATAGCAGAAGATTGGTGGAACCCTATGACGACCCGGAACTTCCATAAGTAGCCTGCTACCGGGGAGAAATTTTCCGCTGCTTCGCCATTGGTCGCCGCTTCAATCGACCCCAGACGGGGTGGAACCGGATGGCCGCGGCTGACTGGCAAATGACACCAATGATGATGATGATGGTGCATTACGTGGCTCCACGGAAGTCACAGCCGTACTCTACGCCATTGCTTGACAGGAAGCAATTAGTAAAAATACATATCAAGACTCCACAGCGACGGTCACCCATCCAAGTGCTGACCCGGCTAAACGTTGCTTAACCAGCAGTAGCATCACGATCAAAGCTTCTCCACAAGCGGCATTAACCAAACTGGCCAATCACAGCACACGATCTCCCTGATTGGCTCGGAAGCGGCGGATCAGCCTTCCCATTGGTCGACACTTCAAGACGGCGTACTCCCGGACGGTTGTGTCCAACACGTTGTAATTTTAAATCTTGGACAATTGGCTCCCATGCTTCGCTCAGGAAAAGGCCGGAATCTCTGTTAATGTTGTTGTTACTTATTCTAATCTCCAGAGATTCTCTGATTACCGAATCCCAGATATTTGAGCCAAAACTTTAGTATTTTCAAAATTTATGTTATGAAAATTTTCCACAGCATGTTCGGCCAGTGCGGATTTTTCCAATTGTAGCAACCGTAGATATCGTTGGTGCTCGATGCGGCGTTCCTCGATCGTTCTTATAGTTTGGCCAATGTACACTTTGCCGCATTCACAAGGAATTGAATATACTCCCGGGACTCGAAGGCCCAGGTCATCCTTTACCGTGCATAGCATATCTCGTATCTTCGACGGTGGACGGAAGATACTCCTTACGTCATACCGGGCTAAAATTCTTCCGATTTTCGCGGAGGTATTGCCGGCATAAGGCAAAACAGCAACGGATTTAGGAGACCCTTCTTGTTCAGATGTCAGTCTTGGTTCTTGGAGGAGAAAGGCCTGTCTGATTTGTTCTTCTGAATAGCCATTCTCTCTTAATACCTGCCGTAGGTGTCTAAGCTCTTCTTGCAGGCTATCACTTTCCGAAATGGCTCGCGCACGATGTACCAGTGTTCTCAAGACAGTTTTCCGCTGAGCTGGGTGGTGAAAACTGGTAGCCCCCAAATAGAGGTCCGTGTGGGTAGGTTTCCTATAGACACTATGCGCCAAAGAACCATCTGGCTTGCGTTTAATAAGTACGTCTAAGAACGGAAGCGCGCCGTCTCTCTCAACCTCCATGGTGAACTTTATGTTAGGATGGATGGAATTCAGATGTTCCAAGAAATAATTGAGAGCCGCAGAGCCGTGTGGCCAAATAACAAACGTGTCGTCCACATAGCGGAAGAAACATTTCGGTTTTAATGGAGCAGTGTCCAAAGCTTTTTTTTTTTTTTTTTTTTTTTTTTTTTAACAGTTTAACGTCCCTTTTTAACAACGTGGTCTTTAGAGACGGGAAAGGATGGGGGCAAGGAATGGAAAGGAATTCGGCCATGGCCTTTTGAAGGAAGCATCCCGGCATTCACCTGGAGTGATTTGGGGAAACCATGGAAAACCCAAATCTGGATGCCCGGACGGGGATTCGAACCACCGTCCTCCCGAATGCGAGGCCAGAACGCTATCCGTTACACCACCTCGCTCGGTGTGTCCAAAACCCTTTCTTCAAAATCTTCCATATATAAATTGGCTACCACAGGAGAAATTGGTGAACCCATAGCCACACCATCTGTTTGCTCATAGTATTGCCCACTGTATTTGAAATATGTAGAAGTGAGCACATGCTCGAACAGGTCTGCCATTCCTTGGTCGAAATGTCGTCTTATAAGTTCTAACGACTCCTTAACAGGCACCTTTGTAAACAGCGAAACTACATCGAAACTCACCATGAGGTCGGAATCTGACAATGTGAAACCTTGGATCATTTTTACAAAATCAGCAGAATTCGTGACATGGTGTGTGCAATGGCCCACCAGTGGACTCAGTTGGCGTGTAAGATATTTTGCCAGTTGATACGTGGGAGCACCGATTGCACTGACAATAGGTCTTAAGGGCACGTTCTCCTTGTGGATTTTAGGTAATCCATAAAACCTCGGTGGTCTGGCGGCGCGAGGTCGTAGATTCTTGATGGTCTCCTCAGGTAAACCAGACTTCTTCAGAAGGGCTTTTGTTTTGGTGACCACTTTTGAAATAGAATCAGCCTCATCTTTTCCATAATTTTGAGGCCGTGGGATAGGAGGGTAATACCTCTATAGTTTTCACTTTTCCTTCTGTTCCCTTTCTTGAATATAGAAATTATCACCCCTTTCGTCCAGTCTTCTGGTATTTGGTTATCATTCCATATTGTTCTGAGGACTCTATACAGCCATTGTATCCCTGGTGGACCGGCAGCTTTAATCATGTCGGCTGTAACTTCGTCGGCTCCTGCTGACTTGCCACTTTTCATCTTATGGAGAGCTCTCTCGACCTCTGACCAAGTTATTGGGGTGCCTTCATCTATTATCCTCTGACTTGTTTCTTCATCGTTTATCCCATTATGTCCATTTAGTAGTTTGTCAAAATATTGTTTCATGGCTTCCCTGATACTTCTTATATTGCGAACTATATTTCCATCAGCTGTCTCTATTGCTGTAATTGTTTCCTTATCCGATCTTTTGTGTTTTACAATTCCATTTAACATTTTCATATTCCCTTTACTATCCTCTTCCAGTTTAGATTTAAAATCTTACCAGCTTTTCTCCTTTTCTTCTTGTACAATTCTTTTAACTTCAAATTTGCAACTAATTTTGTTGAAGTAATGTAGTTAATATACAGAAATAGAAACACACAAGTTACAAAAGTCAGTCAGTGCTGAGGGAGCTCCGCATCGAGGTGGACAGGCGGAAAAATACGCCTGGCCAAGCGATCCCGCAGTGCGACGCGACGCGGCCAGCCCCGCCCCGACTCGACCCGCCTGTGGTGTGCTTTACCCCATTGGAATCAATGTAAGCGATTGCAGACGCATTTCTGCGATGCGATGCAACGCGATGCGGCCCGCACTAGTGAGCACGTACCTTTACGGCACCATTCGGAAATAGCATCCAAATCACGCTAAACTTCTAAGCAATCGTTGGAGCACCTTATTTCCCTATAGATAACTGCATCGTCAGCAAACAATCGCAACCAGCATCTGACGTGGTCACCGAGATAGTTTATAAATATTAAGAAAAGAAGTGGTCCTATTACACTTCCTTGAGGAACCCCCGAAGTAACATCTATCTTAGAAGAGGCTTCCCCGTCAACTACGACATACTGAAATCGACCAGTTAGAAAATAACGTATCTATTCGCAAATCTGATCCGGTATACCGTAAGCTCCAATCTTCGCTAAAAGTCGGTTGTATGGTACAGAATCAAAAGCTTTCTGAACATTCAAGAAAATTGCACCAACTTGTGAACCTGCATCGATAACTTTCATTACGTCATGGGAAAATAAGGCCAATAGTGTTTCACACGATCTCTTCTTCTGAATTCCGTGTTGACACAGTGTAAGTAACTCGGTCTCATCTAGAAACTTCATAATGTTAGAGCATATAACATGCACCAGAATTCTACTGCAGACAGATGTTAGAGATATGGTTCAACAGTTCCCAGGATCACTCCTATCTCCTTTCTTGAAAACAGTAATTACCTGGGCTATTTTCCAGCTAGAAGGTACTTTTTCTCTTCTAAAGATTTCCGGAATATGTCTGACAGAAATGGTTCAATTTCCTCTGCATATTCAGAAAATATTCTTACCGGTGTACTAGCGGGACACCGGCGCTCTACCCCACTTCAGGAGCTTTAATTGCTTTACAATTCCTACGCTATTAATCTCTAACGGATCCATCTCTAATTCTACGGGATGTGGTAAAGTGCGGATGTTTTCCATGTTTTCGCGCGTGAATGAATTTTTGAATTCGGTGTTAAAGACGGTAGCCTTGTCGCGACTGTCTTCAACTTCCCGTCCGTCTTTTATTAGATCTGGCTTATAGTTTCCACTACAACAAACTTTTTTTTTTGCATACGACCAAATTTTTTTAGGGTTTTCGGCGAGGCTCTTAGATAGAGAACTGCAACGAAAGTCATTAAAGGCCTCACTCATCGCATTCTTAACATGTCCCCTTATCTCCTCTAACTTATCTAAATCAGTCCGATGCATCATCCTTTGCTTTTTGAGTAACCTTTTAACATCCCGTTTATACCATGGGGGATCATTGCCTTCCCTGATTGTCCATTTCGGTATATACAAGTCCATACCCTCCCTGACTATACGTATGAATTATGCCACCTCTCTTCAACGGTGCCTCTTGCTATTATGAAGGTATGGTAATTATGCCTCAAATACTTTCTAAAACACTCTTTTGAAGCCTTTTAGAATCTGTAAACGATCCTTTCTTTTTTATTTTTGCGCGTAGTTGTTAATTTTAGTGGATCAATTACAGCTTTGTGATTACTTGTTCCCGCGATGGTAGAAATATCCGTGACTAATTCAGGCCTATTTGTAAAGAGAATATCTAAAATATTTTCGTTACCAATGAACCATCGCGTTGGCTCAGTTACGAGCTGCTCAAAATTGTTATCTGAGAAAAGGTCTAAAATGATTTCGCATGCTGCTATATCCCTGCCCCCAGTAACGTGAACGTAATTAGTCTAGTCGATATATGGCAAATTAAAGTCACCACATAGCATTATTGTGGAAATTGCCAAGCTATATTAGTTAAATTATTCCTTAAGGTCTCGGCAATAGTTACACTTGCATCTGGTGTACGCAGACAGTATCGACATCTATTTAGTTACGAGGGAGGTACTTACTAACAGCTATAAATACACCACCTTCTTGGGAATGCAACCTACCCTTACGGAAAATGTTCATGCTACTATTAAAAATTTCGGCGGAACTTATATCCGGTTTTAACCAACTTTCTGTGACAATTACGATATTACATCTGTACTACGAATAACGTTTCCGAGTTCACGCTGTTTATTACATACCCTTCTGCAGTTAAGTAGTAGAACATAGATTCTTTTAAGCTACCCCTAACGCGCGATGCTGAATTTATCTGGGCTGTCCGTAACTGAATTTCCTCCTGAGGGTCATCCTCCCTCAGCCTAAAAAACCTCCCAATGTACTCCACGCGTCCCCTGCCACCCGTGCAGCCGATTCTCGTGTGTAGTGCACCCCTGATCTATCCAATGGATCCTTACATGACTCAACCCCAGGGCGAAGATCGAGGAATCTGCAGCCATGACTATCACAGAAACGCCGTAGTCTCTGGTTCAGACCCTCAACACGACTCTGAACCAGAGATCCACAGTCAGTTCTATAATCAGATGGTTAGCTCAGCAGAAATCTTGCAGCCAACGGCCACAGAGTTCACCCTTTCTGCAAGTCGCCTAAAGGAAGAAAGGATAACCTCCGACCCTAGGCGGCAAGCACCATTGGTTCCAACATGAGCCACAATCCGCAGCTGGCTACAACCTGTCCGGCATCGGGGACCGCATGTTCCACACCTCGGATCAGACCCCCAAGAATTCACAATGAACGGATACTGGATTTCATCCCCGACCTATTCGCCATTTCTGGAAGGAGCTCGATAAACCGCCTAACGTTTGAGCTACCGACTACTAAAATCCATTTCTGCAGTTGTCCATACTCAGCGGGCTGTGGGGCTGTCAACTCACAGGCCGACGATTGCAGGACTGACCAGACAATGCTTCAAACTGGCGGGACAGTGGTACAAGCTCGCCTTCCTGGGAATCAGGCTTGCACGACTGCCCCCACATGTGGCGTCGACATCTAGAAACCACACGCCAGCCACCACCATGCGACGGCCGCACAGATTCTGACGTCTCGGCCTGGACTGCAGGTACGATGACTGGTAGGGGAGAACCTGCGAGCCGCTTAGCATCTACAGGGTCACCGATGCCACATCTATTGCACTCACTTGCGGCAGTTTCTAGCTGAGTAACTCTCGTTAACAAAGCTGTAAGTTGAGTGTGCAGATCAGCCACCTCAGTCTGCGTCTGCACACAACAACCACAGTCCCTACACATATTACCTTTCACTACAGAAAGAAAAACTAAGGAGTACACGGAAAAACTGACTCACTAAGCGTTCTTGAAGAGGGTCTTTTGGCAATAATCGAATATACAAAGACGAAGCTAAAGCTAACTACACACCTTAAAATTATATTTACACAAAAGGTAGTAATTCACGTAACGATTGCGACGAACGATTGCTGCTGCTGATTAATATGCAAAGATGAAGCTACAACTAACTTTAAATTAACACTGGAGGAAGTACTGCGCGTAACGGTTGCCGAAGAACGACTGTGAGTTTATTGTTAGTTTCTTTGTTTATATTTGTTTCTTTGTTGTCATTCCTAACATTTTTATTGCATAGCAGCCACTTCTCCATAAAAGTTATCTTCTTTTGAAAGTTTATATGTTTTTTACCTTGAGTTTCTGAATTTTGTATTATATCTACCATTCTACCACATATCTTCCATTTTTCCATCATAATTTAGATGTAGTCCATGTCTGGTGTAATGGTATCGTTGTAACCTTTCTATCTTGAAGTTTAAGTGTAAACTTTTCTTATCACAACTTGAACTATTAATGTCTTTTGGCATGTTATCATTATAACTTCAATTAGATTGTTCATATTTGGTTTGTCATAATTATATGGCACCGGATTTAAGATGACATTTGTTTTTTTAATTACATCTATAAGTTTACCTGCTATATTCTTGAAGATATCTTTATTATGTCATATATCTATGTCATTTGTTCCGCCAATCACTATAACTGTGTCATTTAGTCCATAACTACATGTCCACTCCATGGAGGAAGGAATATATGGAGACGACGCAAGGGACCTTCGCCACATATTGGAGTGAAACCGGGTGGAGACAAGTGGGTAGGGGAGGCCGCCATATTGCTTGACCAGAGAAACACGGAAATATGCACAAAAACCTCAAGGGAATAATAAGACAACCGTGGCACCGCAATTTGATGATGGATTATTATGTAACTCGACGAGACACATCAAAAATGAAGTATAAAATTTTTTGATATCGTGCTTAGTTCTCGAGATATACTGTCTCAAAAGAGTGGAGTTTCTGGTTGAAATTCAGAAGAAACTTGTCCCCACAGTCAAATTTGGTGATAGATTCTTATGTAACACGACGATACAAATCGAAAATAAAGAATAAAATTTTTCGATATCTCGCTTAGTTCGCGAGATATACTGTCTCAAAAGTGAGGTTGTTAGGTTATGAGGGATTCAACGATAACCGTGGCGCCGCAATTTGATGACGCATTCTTATGTAACTCGATGAGGGAAATTGAAAGTAAAGAATAATTTTTTTTTTTGATATCTCGCTTAGTTCTCGAGTTATTGTACCTTAAAATCGACGTGGTTAGGTTGAAATGCGGCCTGGACCAGAAAAAAACTATCGCCATATCCATATTTGATGATGAATTCGGACGTAACTTAATGAGCAGGTAATTCTTTTTAACTTGAATAACAAACTTTATTTCTACAGTCTACAGTTCAAATAGGTAATATTTTCACATTCTATTTCAGTAATTGACAAGGAAGATTTCAAAATCTAGAAACATACTTGTAGACATATTTACAAACAGAAACAAGTGATATCTGAAAATTTAAAAAAAAAAGCATAAGTCAATGTTTAGGCTTTTAAAAAAATTAATACTTCATAAAACCTCATAGTTTCTGAGCTTACTTAGAAGATATTGTACTGGTAGTGGCCTATATAATTTTGCTAGAAAAATCAGTACATTTAAAAATCAGAAGCTAACAGCTAATAATAAATAAATTGTTTGTTCTCTTCTGGTATACACCGCATTTCAACCTGCCAATATTTCCATTAATATTGCCGCTACAAAACCAAACTATGTAGACACGTCTAAACACAAGAAATGCATCGCGAACTACATTTCCGTCAACAAAGTTTATTTCATCACGTTTAGTAGTTCGCACCATGGTTCGCACAGCACAAATTATCACGATTAATTTCATCGTGCAATTTCAGTGTAAACTTAAACGTGAGTAATGCATGCAGAATACCATATGCACTGTATCGCGATGTATACATGGCCCGTTTAAATTAAATTTCCAACATTTGTCTACAATAAGGTGCAAAATAGTAACATATGCTAATTGTCTACACTACACCAACAAACATTTGAGAATAATATGACCCCATTGAGAGCAATGAATAAATTTATAGCGAATGGCACTAATGTTGCGGTTGCCTGTCAGATACTTCAAGAACGATAATTACAATGTGACTTACTTATGAAACGCTATTCCAGGTTTTTTCCTATCTCGTCTGTTTGTGCAACCATATGCATCACAACTTGGCATTATAGAAAACTTTAGAATATTAGAAAATGAAATATTCTCAGCAGCTGACACAGTGCAAACAGCCCAATGTTTTGGAACTCCTAGGATGTCCGCTGCGCAGGCACAGTTTTTTCACGACGTTTCACGGATTTCGCGTTATCTCGTCTCCATATATTCCTTCCTCCATGGTCCACTCAATGGAGGAAGGAAATATATGGAGGAGAAGTGACGTTAAATTGGTGAAGCAGGCTCGCGCATGCGCAGTGGTGGCAGCGGCGATATTGCGCTTCCAAACAATGGCGATGTTCCCAGTATATCCCGAAAACTAAGCAAGATATAGAAAAATTTTATTCTTTATTTTCGATTTGTCTCGTCGTGTTACATAAGAATCGATCATTAAATTTGACTTTTGCGAAATTTTTCTTCTCCATTTCAACCTCACTTTTGATACAGTATATCTCTAGAACTAGGTGAGATATCGAAAAATTTTATTCTTCATTTTTCATTTGTCTCGTCTTTTTAAATAAGAATCCATCATCAAATTTGACTTTGCCAATGTTTTCTTCTGATTTTCAACCAAAACCATTTCACATTTGGGACGGAATATCTCGAAAACTAAGCAGGATATCAAAAAATTTTATTCTTCATTTTTTATTTGTCATATCGAGTTACATAATAATCCATCACCAGATTGCGGCGTCACCTTTATCCTAGAGTCCCCTTGAGGTTTTTGTACATATTCCCCGTGTCTGTATGGAAGCGGCCATGCCCCCTCCACTCCGGCCATGCCCCCCCACTCCTCCTCACCCTGCTTCACTTCAATGCGTGGTGAAGGTCTCTTGCGTCGTCTCCATATATTTCCTTCCTCCATGGTCCACTCATCAATCATGGAGGAAGGAATATATGGAGACGAGATAACGCGAAATCCGTGAAACCTCGTGAAAAAACTGTGCCTGCGCGGCGGACATCGTAGGAGTACCAAAACATTGGGCTGTTTGCACTGTGTCAGCTGCTGAGAATATTTCATTTTCTAATATTCTAAAGTTTTTTTATAATGCCAAGTTGTGATGCATATGGTTGCACAAACAGACGAGATAGGAAAAAACCTGGAATAGTGTTTCATAAGTAAGTGACATTGTGATTATCGTTCTTGAAGTATCTGACAGGCAACCGCAACATTAGTGCCATTCACTATAAATTTATTCATTGCTCTCAATAGGATCATATTATTCTCAAATTTTTGTTGGTGTAGTGTAGACAATTAGCATATGTTACTATTTTGCACCTGAAAAGCTAGCCTTATTGTAGACAAATGTTGGAAATTTAATTTAAACGGGTCATGTTTACATCGCGACACAGTGAATAAGGTATTCTGCATGCATTACTCACTTTTAAGTTTACACTGATATTGCACGATGAAATTAATCGTGATGATTTGAGCTGTGTGAACTACTAAACGTGATGAAATAAACTTTGTTGACGGAAATGTGGTTCGCGATGCATTTCTTGTGTTTAGATGTGTCTACATAGTTTGGTTTTGTAGCGGCAATATTAATGGAAATGTAGGCAGGTTGAAATGCGGTGTATACCAGAAGAGAACAAACTATTTATTATTAGCTGTTAGCTTCTGATTTTTGAATGTACTGATTTTTCTAGCAAAATTATATAGGCCACTACCAGTACAATATCTTCTAAGTAAGCTCAGAAACTATGAGATTTTATGAAGTATTAATTTTTTTAAAGCTCTAAACATTGACTTATGCTTTTTTTTAAATTTCAGATATGACTTGTTTCTGTTTGTAAATATGTCTACAAGTATATTTCTAGATATTGAAATCTTCCTTGTCAATTACTGAAATAGAATGTGAAAATATAACCTATTTGAACATCAACTAAAATTTAAGGACTGTAGAAATAAACAGTTTGTTATTCAAATTAAAAAGAATTACCTGCTCATTAAGTTACGTCCGAATTCATCATCAAATATGGATATGACGATAGTTTTTTTTCTGGTCCAGGCCGCATTTCAACCTAACCACGTCAATTTTAAGGTACAATATCTCGAGAACTAAGCGAGATATCAAAAAATTTTATTCTTTACTTTCAGTTTCCCTAATCGAGTTACATAAGAATTCGTCATCAAATTGCGGCTCCACGGTTATCGTTAAATCCCCTCATAACCTAACAACCTCACTTTTGAGACAGTATATCTCGCGAACTAAGCGAGATATCGAAAAATTTTATTCTTTATTTTCGATTTGTATTGTCGTGTTACATAAGAATCTATCACCAAATTTGACTTTGGGAACACGTTTCTTCTGAATTTCAACCAGAAACTCCACCCTTTTGAGACAGTATATCTCGAGAACTAAGCACGATATCAAAAAAATTTATTCTTAATTTTTGATGTGTCTCGTCGAGTTACATAATAATCCATCATCAAATTGCGGTGCCACGGTTGTCTTATGATTCCCTTGAGGTTTTTGTGCATATTTCCGTGTTTCTCTGGTCAAGCAATATGGCGGCTCCCCTCCCCACTTGTCTCCACCCGGTTTCACTCCAGTATGTGGCGAAGGTCCCTTGCGTCGTCTCCATATATTCTTTCCTCCATGTCATCAATACTGCTGATGACCTCTGAGACTATCGCGTTTGGCTTCGTTTTCTTTGCTCCTTGGAATGTATCACCGCAGCCCAGTATTGTCTCTGCCGCAGCCTTTTGTTTTGTTTTGTTGCTCTCTGTGATTGGACCGATTATTTGTATTAGCCAACTTTTCTTTCAATTTGATGTAAGATATCAGCAAATCTAGCGTGTAATGGTAAGAACCGTATAGTTTAGTTATGAAGGCATTTTCATCAGGTTTTTAAAAATTATTTAAATACATGCGATTGGCTACAGTGGAATTTAGAGCAGGTTAATTGATCTGTGATACAAATTTACTATTTATTGAATTATTCTTATAAATTAACAAATACGACTTGTCATATGTTGGTTTAAGCAATTTTCGTTCAATTACAATGCATATCTTGGTGGGAATGCCTCTTTCTCCACCGATCCGAAACTGGTAAGCTGAAACGGCATTTCAAGAGATTCTCATTCATTTTGCACCGCCGGCGACATGTTACAGCTGCTTGTCGCTTTCATATTTCGGTATTTTTATTTAATTTGTGGCGACTATTCCGAAAAAAGGAGAGCGCAAAACTGAAGAGCATATCCTGTTGAAGCATTTAATCCAAATTTAAAAACGTTAGTTCCAGTTTTTTACCGTTGAAGAAAGAGGCTCCTTTTTCCCCTCAGGTCTCTTTAAGCGACGAAAAACAGATGGATCTACTGGAGATCGGGATTCTGCTACATCATCATTCCCTAATGACGTCTTAATACTGCTGTATTCAATCGCAATACCTATTATTTTCGAACAATAATTCAGTTATAGCCTGGGCCATCATTTTCAATCAGAAATCTGGTTGTAATACACTCTGGTCCAGCTTGACACTTCGGAAAGTATTGACGGCGGTGCCTTGCATTTGATTATTGCAGTATTATGATGCCAATTCCTTGAGGAATCACGATCTCCAGTAATTCCTGCTATAGTTCATTCATTCATTTATTCGGTCCCATTTTTATCATTTACATACAATAAAATTTAGGACACGTCAAAGATTATAATTTTAATGCCTTAAATATCTCTACTAGTACATTTAATTTAATTTAATTGCAATGGAGCACACGCTCCGGTGGCAATTTCCCTACACACCCAACTTCCCCTATCCTACACTCACCTACATTAGCCCTCTACAAACTTCAACTTTAAATTCTTTTAACGTTTTTGGTAGGTTATTCATCATTCCCCTTGGTAACTCATTCCAATCCCTGACACCCTTACCTAAAAAAGAAAATCTTCCCACACCCTTGTGCATGAAATCGAGTGCCAGCTTGTGGTCATGGTCATCTTTTCCCTTCCATGAACTACTTTTCATACCTACTGCAATATCTTTCCATGCCTCATCGCCAGTATACGCCCTGTACACTCCCATTACCCTCCTCATCCTCCTCCTGTCTTGCAATGAATCCCATTCCAGCTCCTTCATCATATCTGTCACTGATTGCATTCTACGATAATTTCCAGAAACAAATCTAGCAGCCCTTCTTTGCACCCTCTCCAACTCCTGTATTTGATACTCAAAATGTGGGTCCCATGTACTACACTACCATATTCGAGCAATGGTCTGACCAAAGTTTTGTAACCCAATTCCTTTACTTCTCTCGTGCATCCCCTCATCACTCTCTCCAACAAGTGCAGAACTTTGAAACCTTTTCCTACCACCTGTCCAATGTGTCCTGCCCAGTTAAGCTTGTTATCAAATGTAATGCCAAGATATTAACATTTCAAATCTTCAGCAAGCAATTCTTTCCCCACCTTATATTCATAATAAACCTTTTGTTTTTTATTTGTGTATCTAATTAGCTGACTCTTCTTTGCATTTATCTTCATCCCATGTTTACCAACCCAACTAGATATCCTGTCCAGATCACCCTGCAACTGTTTTTAGTTTTTATGTCAGTCACTTACTAATCCTACATTTACATTATTTTTTACCTTATTATATTTTCATTAGCAAATATGTGATAAGATTCTACACTGTTTATTCACAATTTCTTTACTCATGCTGTTGTTTCCCTTCTTTCATCATTTAAATATTTTTTGATTGAGTAGAAAGCTTCATTACATAAATACTCTTTAAGCCTATGCTTGAACTGTTCTCTCTTATTGCTGATGAACCTTAATTCTGTAGGAAGCTTATTGTATAATTGGGCTCCAGAATAGGAAGAGCATTTTTTTTTTTTTTTTTTTTTTTTTTGTACTTGTAAATTGAAGTCAGTTTTATTACGGGTTTCATACTCGTGTACTTGTTCATTCTTTTTAATAACATTCTTTGTGAGTGAAAGCATTATAGTATTATATATATACATACATACAAGGAAATGTCAGAATCTTAAAATCTACAAAATAGTTTTTTGCATGATACTGTTCTTTTTTCTTTTAGGATAGCTCTAATTATGTGTTTCTGTATTTTCAATATTTGCCTCATGTTATTCTCTGTGGGTCTTCCCCATGCTGATATACAATATATTAATTGACTTTCAAAAAGAGAGAAATAGATGGTCATTAAAATATCCCTAGTACAGAAATCTCTAAGATAGCTGACCATAAATACAATAGGGGTCAGTTTCTTAAAGCACTGATCCACCTGATTTTCCCAGTTCATGAAGTTGTCAATTTGAATCCCTAGCAAGTTGGCTGGTTTTGTATCACATATTTGCTCACTGCTGATATTTAAGTTTACAGAGTACCTTCTTCGTTTTGTTTGAAATGTTATCATTTGAGTTTTATTTAGGTTAATTACAAGGTAATTTCCTTTACTGTTCCATCATCTACATAAATAACCATTGCATCATTCACTGCATTTGGTCTTGGGATATCATTTACATATAGAATGAACAACAGGGGCCCCAGCACTGAGCCCTGTGGCACTCCTGATTTTATAGAGAGTGTGTTTGATGTAACATTGTTAAAGTCTGCATTGCTTCTTATAACTGTATATTGTTTTCTGTAAGTCAAAGAAAAATTTCCATGTGGCATAAGTTTTCAGGGAGAAAAAATCAGTATGCTACGTTTTGCTGATGATATTGTCTTGTTAGCAGAGAGGGCTGAGGATATTGAGAAGTTACTGAATGGCATGAACGAAATACTGAAGGAAGATTTTGGACTGAATGTAAACCAAAGCAAGACAAAAGTGATGAAATGTAGCAGAAATGATACCAATACTAGATTAAATATAAAAATAGGATCGGATGCGATAGGAGAAGTAAGCGAATTCTGTTATTGGGAAGTAAAATTACAACCGATGGCCGAAGCAAGAATGATGTCAAAAGCAGAATAGTACTAGCAAAAAGAGCTTTCATGAAACAGAGAAACCTTTTAGTTTCAAATATTGATCTAGGAATTAGAAAGCACTTTTTTAAACTCTTTGTGTGGAGCACAGCTCTATATGGTAGCGAAATGTGGACTTTAGGAATACCAGAAAGAAAGAAAATTGAAGCATTTGAAATGTGGTGTTACAGAAGAATGCTGAAAATTAAGTGGACAGACAAAGTAAGAAATGAACGTGTTTTGGAAATGATGGGTGAGAAAAGAAGTTTATGGATGAAGCTTACAGAAAGAAGAGACAGGCTGGTAGGTCATATTTTGAGACATGCTGGATTGGTTAACTTGTTAGTGGAGGGAACAGTTGAAGGTAAGAACTGTAGAGGAAGACAGAGATTAGAATATATGAAACAGATAATTGATGACGTGGGCTGTAAGGGGTATGTAGAAATGAAGAGGTTAGCACAGGATAGGAAAGGATGTAGGATTGCATCAAACCAGTCGAAAGACTGACGACAAAAAAAAAATATGATTTTATCCATTCGTAAGCCTTTCCCCTTATACCCCATTTTTCTGATTTGTTGAGTAATCTTTGATGATTGACTGTGTCAAAGACTTGTGATAGATCTATAAGAACTACTGTTGTGTACTCATCAATATCCAAGGATTTTTTTACCGAATCTACGAATGTTGTAACTGCTGTTTCTGTGGACCTATGTTTCCTAAATCCATGTTGAGCATCTATAATTATTTTATGCTTGTTAAGGAAGCCAATAAGCCTCTGTTCCATTGCTTTTTCAAAAAATTTTGATATACTAGAGATTAGTGACAATGGTCTATAATTGTTTACATCTGATCATTCCCCTTTTTTGAATACTGGTATAACTGTAGCAATCTTCAGAGATTCTCGGAATATTCCACTTGTAAATCAATGATTTATTATTTGTAACATAGGTTCTAAGAGATAACTATTACATTCTTTTAAAAGAATATTTGATATCTCATCAGTTCCTGTAGAGGTTTTGGTTTTTAATGACTATATAAATTTTCTGATTTCTTTTTCTGTAGTCAGACGAAGAAATACTGAATCTGTATGTTGCTGTGATTGTTTGTCAGTTTGTCTGCTATACTTATTTAATGTGCATACAATTTGTTTAGAATCATCTACTATACCCTCATTATAAACAATCTGCTCAATAATTTGATCCTGTTTCATAGTCTGATTTCTTCCCCCCTTCCTATTTATAATTTTCCATAATGCTCTCTGTTTATTATCACTTCTGTGTAGTATCCTATGAATGTCATCTGACTTTACCTTATTAATCTTATTTTTTTATTCCTTCTTACACTTTAGAAGATATTTCTTCAGTGACAGGTATCCCTCCCTATATAATCTACTAACCCATTTTATATGTTCCTTGCATTCTATAATATCTTCCGTATTCCTTTTTTTGTGTTGTTTTATGTATTAATTGTTTTTTTCTTTCTTATTGGGAAGGCTATGTCTTTGTAATAATTAACTACGCGTATGAATGCATCATATTTTCCATCTGTTGTGTCAGAATTAAACATTTCAGTCCAAGTTTCTCTGCTTAAAAGTTTCTTAAATAAGTCAATATTTTCTTTAGTGAAGGGCCTATATTCTTCAAGTAGCCAAGTTTCCTGATGTTCTACTTTATTTTTAATACTAATTTCTTGTGCATAGTGATCTGATATTGATGTGTAGATATCTTTGTTGTATATTTATCCTCGGGGAAATTAGTTATAACATTATCTCCAAATCTCTTATGAGAAAATGCAATAGTATGGACTCCAAAAGCACAAACCTGAAGCCACTCGTGGCCAAATATGGCACTATCAAACAAGTTAAACACTTTAAGTACTTAGGGGAAATTAGTGGTAATACTGGAACTGAGAAAGAAGCCCACAAAAACCGTGCTGAAAAACTGCAAAAAGCATATGCAATTACTTGGAATACTTACGATAAGAAATCACTTCCCACCAAAGCCAAACTCCATCACTACCACACCGTCATTCTTCCAGGAGCACTGTATGTGAAATGAATAGAAAAAATAGAAAGACAGATTCTGAGAAAAATATTCGGCCCCAAAATCCAAGATGGCATCTGGATGCGAAAAAGCTCAGAAGAACTGTATTCACTGACAGAAAGATTCACCTCAGTCACACGGAAATGACGCATGAAATTTTATGGACATATAGCACGAATGGATGACTCACAACATACCAAGAAAATTTTCCACATCGTCAACGGTCCCCGACAAAACAAAGCACGCTGGTTTGTAGAAACCCAGAAGGACCTCGCAGAAGCCAGCCTTGACCCATTCACATCCACATGCAATAAATACAGACAATTGATCACCTCACATAAATTTGCCCCTAAGAGCCCTACATCAAAAAGTCTGAAACTCAGAAATGCATGGACACGAGAGATGTGAAGCCCACAGCGAAAGGATGAGAAGGTTTTGGGAAAATAAGAACAGCAAGAAGAATAATACAAATTAATGGTTCCATGCGCTCCTTAGCGGGCTAAACGATTTTAATAATAAATAATAATTACCTATTGCTGTTTTTGAAGTACTAGTTTCCCTTGTAGGGCTGTTTATGCTTATTTTAAGTCCAAAACATCTACAAATGTCTTCTAGTTCTTTTGAAATCTTATTGCTCTTTAATACATCAATATTCAAGTCCCCCATCAGAATTACATAATCACAGCTACTGCATAAAGAATCTAACACCTCATATAAGTTTTTGTAGAATATTTCAAAGTTTCCTACAGGTGCTCTGTATATTCCCACCACAGCCACTATTTTGCCTTGTATATGGATAGAAATACCACACATTTCCAAATTTTTTTCTGACAGTAGTTGCGACTTTATTTTTAACATTTTAAAATCTAATCTATGTTTTACTGAAATTAAAATTCCACCTCCTTTACACCTTTCCCTGCTGTAACTATGGGAGTGTGCACAAACTACGTTGCTCGGTCCGGGGGGGGGGGGGGGGGGGGGTTGAGGCAAAAGCCACGTAGGGGGGGTTCACAGGAGGCAAAATGGAGCTACGTGGTTTATGCACGCTCCCTATTTCCCACTGTATATCCTTCAATGTGTAGACCTGGAATATTTAATGCGTGTTCAGTAAGTATTATTATACTAGGACTTGTTTCATTTATCAATATTTCTAGCTGATTTTGTTTGTTACTGATGTATTATACATTTTGATGCATGATTTTATAATGTCTATTTTCACTATCCATAATCTTATGATTTTCTCTGGAATAGTTTTGATACTTAATCTTATTTCTTTGTTTCTCTGCTATAATATTGTTTGATATGGGTTACTTTGCATAAAAAATTACTTGCTTTTGACTCTTTTGACGATTTGTGTGTTTATAGTGTGTTACTTTTCAATAACCATTTATCTAAGAATGTGAGTGTACTGTTATTTGTCTCTTTTTTTTAATACAGTTTCCTTTCTTGTCATTGCCAACATTTTTATTGCTTAAGAACCACTTGTCCATAAAAGTTAACTTCTTTTGATGGTTTATACCTTTTTTACCTTGAGTTTCTGTATTTTTTATTATATCAACTATTCTGCTACAGATTTTCATTTTTCCCTTATAGTTTATATGCAGCCCATGCCTGTTGTAGTGGTAACGTTCTAATCTTTCTGTTTCAAAATTTAAGCTAAGGTTTTTCTTATCACTAGTTGAATTGTTAATGTCCATTAGCATGTTAGCATTAAAACCCCTAATTAGATTGTTCATATATGGTCTGTCATGCCACTGGATGTAAGATGACATTTGTCCTTTTATTAACATCAATCAGTTTTTCTGATATTTTATTGAAGATATTATTATGTCCTATTTCTATGTCATTTGGGGTAATATCTAGATCGCGGTACCGCTACAACCACTTACCGCCTCGCGATGTAAACAGTTCCGGATTGAGAGAGTACCTCGCTGAATGTTCCGCACGCAGCTTTATATGTCACTAATGGGGCCTTACGCGGAAAGTAGTCCATCATTAATACGTCTCATATCGAGAAAGCGTTAATTTTGCACCAGTAGTACAGGAATAAGTTCATTAGCGATGAGATTTTGATGCAGCCTGGACCACACTGAAACGTAACTATCCAACACCTTATTGCGGATACCTGATTTCTATGTCGTATCTATCTCTGTTTACGTCTTAATACAGTCTGGGCCATAGTGAAACGTAACCATTGCATACGATATTTTTGAAAAACAATTTCCAAATCGTATCTATCACTGTTAGTATGGTCCAGGCGGCGTTTCAACCTAAACGCAAATGGTTATTGACGAAATCTTGTTTTTAAAAACATTTTATTTCGTATGAATGATTTAATAGCAATTTCAGCCACGCGAGGAAATATAGAAGAACGGAATCAAATACAAATCAATGGAATTGTGACTAATAATGTTAACGCTAATGAACGATATCAATTATCAGTTTGGAATGTTGTACATATTTTAATAATATTATTAATTGTGCAAGTAATAATTTTCTTTAACTTTTTCAATCCGTAAGTTTTTTATTATTATTACTATTGATTACGTTCTATGGCCTAACGTGTATTCTCAAATCAATCGAAAGCTGAACACGTCACACACGGAAACAGAGTTACGTCAAACTCTCTCCATTGGGAAGTATTTACATCACGAGGCAGTAACAGGTTGTAGCGGTATCACAATGTAGATATTACCCGTGATTTGTTCCACCCATCACTATGACTGTATTATTAAGTCAATAACTACATGTCAGCTCAGAAATACTACTGACAACCTCCAAAATTGTCGCATTTGGTTTCATCACACTTTCTACTTGATAGTCTTTGCCAAGAAGAGAAATTAGAATGTTTGCACAGTACCTCCATTGACTGTCAGACAGGAGGAGCACTTTTGTCTTCACATTGTGTTTAGACTTCAAAGACTTGAGGTTCTGCAAATCTGGGCTTTTTCTTCTGTTTGTTGTTTTCCGCTTCTCTTCTGTTGTTATATGGTTCTGGTTTTTCAGTTTATGCTCGCTGTTGTTAGTTTCATTTGCCTCTTCATTGAACACTTCATTTTGGACAATGACGAAGCACAATCCCCCGCAGGGGCCTGGTACGCAAGTGCCAGGTACGGGTTTGGCGAACCCGCGGTGCCCGAGCTGGAACTAGTGAGCGCCGCAAGTTTCCCACACCGTAAACTCCTACCATGCTTCAACGACCACCGTAGGGCGTGGCAGTGGAACGTTGTGTGCCTAGGAGAACGGGGATCTTGGCTTCATCGCCCGGATCGTGAGGACGGAACAAACCTCTATAAAAAAAACCCTCAACCTCAAGGTCGGACACGTGCTGAGAAGGTGGATGAGTGGTGAGGCAAACCACCCGCTAACGTGCGACCTCAGGGGCATCTGCGCACCCCAGTTGTAATAGCATTTCTTTTTTAAATGGTTTTTACTCGTGGGATCAAAATTCCTTCTCACAAAAAAACCAAAGACCCCTGCGGCCCGGGTATATCGCAGGCAAATAAAAATACACCCAGTTCAAACAAGTGGGTGACGGTTGATAGCCCTCCTCCGGGACAAACGCACAGTAACGGACATGGTTTTTTCATAGAAAATGCCTTCGTTATTATGACAAGGGTGGAGGGATCTTTTGAGAAGATCGTTCCATTCTATGTTCAGAAAGGTTTAGAGGGTATTGCGAGTACCCTCAAATCTGTAAAAAAGCTGAGGAATGGGACACTGCTTTTGGAAACATCCACCCACAAGCAGGCTGTCCAACTCCTTAAGTGTGAGAAGCTCGGGGAGTTCGCAGTGAAGTGCGAACTCCATAAAACTCTAAATTCAAGTAAAGGAGTAATCACCAGCAGGGACCTTATGGATTTAGAGACCGAGGAACTCCTTAAGGAGTGGTCAACAGAACATGTGGTCGAGGTTCGTCAGATTAAACGAAGGGTTAACGGCAGTCTTGAGAAGACAACCACCTTCGTCCTGACGTTCGACACTCTGACGTTGCCCAAAAACATCAAGGCAGGATATTTGAACTTGAATATTCGCCCGTATGTACCGGACCCAATGCGCTGCTTTAAGTGCCAGCGGTTCGGTCATACGACGGCGACCTGCAAGGGCAACCCCACCTGTGGGAAGTGCGGAAAGGCAGCTCATGAGCCAGGCACTAGTTGCACACTCCCACAGGTGTGTGTCAACTGCTCCGGGGCACATCCAGCCTGGAGCAGAGAGTGTCGATTGTATCTGAAAAAAAAAAGATACAGGAGTTGAAAATGAAAGAGCGCATATCATATGGCGAAGCTAAGAAGCGATACAAGGCTCTGGCTCCACCAGTCTTCGCTACCAGCTTCGCGAAGACGTTAACAACTCCCGTCAGGAAAGAAAGTATCGCTACCCAGACGTCCGTTGCGGACATGGGCACAAGTCCAATGTGCTCATGTCAGTGCAGATGTGGTACCACACCCATCAAGGTCATTACATCTAGGACCTCACACGTCGGTAGCAATACTCTGACAACATCGACCACATCGACAGCAGGTTCAGCAAGTCCACCAGCAAAGACACTGCCGTCCGCTACAGCAGTGGGTCCCTCTGCAACAGCAGAAGTGGCCCCTGAAACAAGAGAATTGGTAACGGCAACGCCATCTGCCGGTAGCGGATGGCAAACAGTGCAGAAGATTAGGGGTCCGAAATTTAAGCTCACGGACCCCACTATGTTTGTGAAATCCCCTCCGACTTCTCCTCCCAGATCCCCCTCTGGAAAGGAGAAGAAGGGGAACAGGCCTCAGCGGAAGAAAAGTCTGCAAGACTCCGAGGCCTCACAACGGAAATAGTCTTCGGACACCGAAGATGATGTCATGCTGGTGGACGAACCTTGTTCCGTTCCTCAGCAGTCAGCAAAGGAAGACCCACCCTATCCGGGGGGGGGGGGGTGGTTTTAAATAAGTAGAATGGCTCCCATACTTCAGTGGAAAGTAAACTGCTTTCAGGCTCACAAAGAGGAAGTCCACCTCTTAGCACGGTCTAATCCATTGTGTCTGTCTTCAGGAGACACATTTTAGACCATTTCAACAACCTGTGCTAAGAGGGTATGACATCTATAGAAAGGATGATACCGAGGGTGATCGAGCGAAGGGGGGAGTGGCTGTGTTTGTTCGAAACACTGTCCACTCCGAACCTATTGCTCTCACCTCTGATCTACAAGCAGTTATGGTGAAAATACACGGTCCAATCCAACTGACCGTATGCTCTGTCTATCTGCCACCCAGTGTGTCAGTCAGCTACGACGACCTGGTTGGCATTATACGACAACTCACTCGGCCCTTTCTCCTTTTGGGAGATTTCAACGCCCACAGTGCGTTGTGGGGTTCCACCACCGATTGCCCCAGGGGCCGAGTGGTTGGTAGATTGATAGAGCAGGAGGAAATTTGTATCCTGAATACAGGGCAAATGACTCATTTCACCACTGCTACCGGTACGTCTTCTGCCATTGACCTTTCCTTGTGTTCCCCCTCAATAGCGGACTCCGTGCAGTGGGACGTGGATGGCGACCTACATGGTAGCGACCACTTCCCTATTTGGATGCACGTCGAGTGGGAACGTGGAAGAGGAAATAACCGACGCAAATGGAACGTCAATTGTGCATATTGGCAGCTCTACTGCCGTTCTGTACAACTGCAACCCTGCGGCAGTATACAGGAGAAGGTGAATCACTTGACAGAAGTGATTCACCGTGCAGCTGACGTTTCCATGCCGAAGAGCTCCGGAACGCTGCGAAGGATGCCCGTCCCCTGGTGGAACAATGAATGTCGTTCCGCCATCCAGGGTCGCCGACGGGTGTTGCGTCGTTTTAGGTTGTGCCCAACATCTGACAACCTAGCAGCGTTCCGTATTGCCAGAGCTAAGGCGCGTCGAGTTATTAAGGAGAGCAAGAAGAGGTCATGGCAGAACTTTGTGAGCACTATAAATCGTTCCACACCTTCGTCGAAAGTATGGAGTCCATTCGCCGTATATCTGGAAGGTACTCCCGCCCACCAGTATCTGGGTTACTGGATCATGGACGTATAATTACTGACGAACGAAGCATAGCGCAGCAGATGGCGGAGAACTTCGCCGCCATCACTTCGTCTGCTAACTTTGACCCTCGGTCTCAGCGACGAAGAGTCGCTGCCGAGAGGCGCCCACTGTGCTTCGATTCGTCGAATACAGAAGCCTACAACTGCCCTTTTACATCTTGGGAGCTGGAGTCAGCGTTCAACAGCGCAAACGACACTGCTCCAGGGCCTGATCTTATCCAGTACCAGATGCTGAGGTATCTCAGTAAGGATGCTAAAAAGTACCTTCTAGATATTTTTAACGATATTTGGACCGGAGGACACTTCCCCGACTCGTGGAAAGAAGCAACGCTTATCCCTATTTTAAAGCCTGGTAAGGACAAATTGTTGCCAGGTATCGCGTAGTATCGCCCTTACAAGCTGCGTGGGTAAGAAACTAGAGAGGATGGTCAATCGCCGCCTCGTCTGGTGTCTAGAATCCCAAAAACTTCTGAGCGGCTTTCAGTGTGGATTCAGGAAGTTCCGTTCCACCTTGGACAACCTGATCCTCCTGGAGGTGGTAATACAGGATGCGTTCATCCGCAGCCAACACCTTGTGGGTGTTTTTTTCGACCTTGAAAAGGCCTGCGATACTACCTGGAGGCATGTGATTTTAAAGCAGTTGCATGAATGGGGTTTTAGGGTTAACCTGCCCCATTTTTTAAAATCATTTTTATCTGGTCGTTTCTTCCGGTACTGAGTTGGTAGTAAAGTGTCTGATCCTTTTATTCAGGAAAACGGTGTCCCTCAGGGGTCAGTTTTAAGCGTTATGCTTTTTGCCATTGCTATTAATAGCATTGCAGCCATTATAAGGAGTCCCCTACGGTACTCCTTATATGTGGACGACTTTTTAATTTTTATTGCATTGTCCAGCCTGAGAAGCGCTGAGCGGCAGTTGCAGCTCGCGTTGAACAGGCTGGACGAATGGTCAGTGCACACCGGTTTTCGTTTCTCCGCAGAGAAAACGCGGTGTGTACTTTTTACTCGCAGCAGAAGCCTTTCACCAGAGCCTCACCTTACCTGGAGGAACACCGTTTTGAGTTTTAGTGATACTGTTCGATTCCTGGGCCTCATTTTTGACACAAGGCTTAATTGGCTTGCGTATCTAAAAGATGTGAGAGCCAGGGCCTTGAAACCGCTTAATCTTTTAAAATGTCTGTGTGGCAGGTCATGGGGCGCTGACTGCTCCTGCCTGCTACAATTTTACAGAGCGTTTGTACGGTCACAGTTGGAATACGGTTGTATCGTATACGGTTCGGCACGGGACAGTTATCTGCGTATCTCGGATGGTGTCCACCATGCTGGAATCTGGCTCGCCATAGGTGCATATCGCACCAGCCCTATTGTCAGCATTTGTGCTGACTCGGGCGAGCCGCCGCTTACCATCCGCCGGCGACTCCTCATGGTGCGACACTTACCTCCACGTTGCCATGACACCTGGCAGTCCCGTGTACGACATAGTTTTGCATCCTAACTACGAGCGACTCTACACCAACCGGCATAGAGCCACTAAACCGTTCAGCTACCGTACAAAGGCTAATTTAGAACAATACGGATTCGACCTTCCTTCTTTTTATTACCAGGGTTGGAGTAAATCTCCTCCCTGGCTTTTAAAGAGGCCCAGAACGATTTTAGAATTATCGCGGCACAACAAGCTGTGTACCGTGGATAATATCAGAATTTTTAGAGATGTCTTAAACCAGTATCACACATTTACCCCGGTGTATACGGATGGGTCTAAGCAGGCTAACAGTGTACATGTGTTCAGTAGTGTTCCCTCGAGCGACTTACAAATACAAGTTGGATAGCAGGTGCAGTGTTTACACTGCAGAGTGCTATGCCCTGCTAAAGTCGCTCCAGCACATGAAAGCACGCCGTGATATTAAGTACCTCATATGCTGTGATTCCCTCAGTTGTATTCAGGCGTTAGCAACTATGTACCCAGCAGACCGTCTAATCCAGGACGCCCTCCTTTCCCTCCAGTCCTGTGGGAAGGAGGTCGTATTCTGCTGGGTACCCGGCCATGTGGGAATTAGAGGGAACGAGGCAGCTGATGAAGCTGCCAAGTTAGCCTGCGACAAGGTCAGAATTGACTTTGATCCGGTCCCAAAGTCTGACCTTGCCTCGGCGGCGAAGAGATTTTTTTTTGATGTTTGGCAGAGGCAGTGGCTGGAAGTTGAACATAATAAGCTCTGGCTGGTCAAACCGCCTTTCAGCCTTGGAGCAGCTCCTTCCAACGGGTGAGGAGGGATGAGGTTCTCCTTACTCGCCTCCGTATAGGGCACTGTCCTCTGACACACAGCTTTCTTCTCCGCCGGGAGGACCCACCGGAATGTGATGCTTGTGGCGTACCTTTGACAGTACGCCACATTTTAACTGATTGTGTTTTATTTTTTGACATCAGGGCAGACATTGGCCTAGCCAACGATCTGACCCTTATTTTAAGTAATGAAGCTAGCAATGTGGCTAAAGTTTTAAAATTCTGTGTATTGGGTGGTCTGAACCCAAAATTTTTGGGAAGACCGGCCTAATGTTTTAAGGTGGATGAGTGGCCATTTTACAGCCACTCGTCCATGTACATAGATAGCACTTGTTTTGTTTTGTCTCATTTGTTTTCGTTTTACTATTAGATTTAAGTTTTAATGTCTGACTGGCCTCTTTACAGCCAGCCAGACATGTGCTGTGATTTTCGTATTTTAATGGCCCCTTTACAGCCAACATTTTAGCATTTTACTCGATTTGCCGTCTGTGTGGCCGACCCCTCTACAGTCGGCCATACAGATAGTAAAACTTAGATTTTAAGCCACATTGCTAAGCTGGTCGTTGTTAGGGCGCTAATGACCCCGCTGTCGACGCACCCTTAAACCGCAACAACAACAACGAAGCACTATCAATTTCACTTTGGCACTTTTTCTTAATCATAGGAACGTTTTCCTTAACTTTTTCACTTTTCTATTTTGTGCTTGTAACATTTTCCAGGTTCATTAATCTTCTGTTTATTTGTAAACACTGTCCAATTCTTGATACCTAACCTCACAAGACAGTCATCACAACAAAACCTTATTTTTCCATTCTTAGCGGCATTTACCATACGAGATTCATTGCTAGAGATATTTACACATTGCGAATGAAATTGATCTCCACATCCAAGACCGCAAGTTACTTTTATTTCACTGCTTCTACATGTTTTATTGCATTTGTTGCAAAATGCTCCCACCATTACGTATGCCAAATTAAAAAGAAGGGATATGTAGAGATGAAGATTTTAGCACAAGATAGGAAGGGATGGAAGATTGCATCAAACCAGTCGAAAGACTGATGAAAAAAAAAAAAAAAAATATGAGCTGCCTGCAGCAAATGGTAAGTACACAGTGAAATCATGTAACAAAAACAGGATAAGCTGTGCCAGATTATCATCTAATTTCATTGTTTATAGCTGTTTTCAAAAGTTTTGAAAAAGGTATTAACACCAGGGTTATGTGTAAAATCAGTCATTTTTAACTGAAAACATGTGGCAGGTCGGGATGTGACCACATCTTTCCCCCTGCCATATGTCTCGTGCCTCACATGATAAGGCTCATGCCGAAATATTGTGCATTTGTGTTTATTTTTTGTGTTTTTACGTGCTCGTCTCGCTCTCCTGTCTTCATCTGTGGTAAGTGACAGGTATCTGCCCCCCCCCCTCCCCCCATCCTATCTTATTTTCAGTGCCTCACGGCAGTTTCTTTGTTTCCATTATCCAAATACTGAATTTGTGTTGCTGGACATATTTTGGCCTACTGAACTTTTTTTTTCTGTCTTGCCCAACCTTTCCTCAAACAATAAAGCATAAGGAATGTGCAAATAATATTTTCAGCTTGAGAAGACAGTATTTTCTATTGGCTGTGTATTACACACAGCCAACAGCATTTACCAGCACTTAATAGAAATATACTAACGAAATCACAGTTTGATTTTCAGAATAGATGTTCAATAGAACAAGTTATATTTGCATTCACTGACAATATTTTAGACTGAAAGCTAGGGTCAGCAACAACTGGATACACAGAAAACCTGTCTGGAGCTCTCATCTCCTGCAGCTACCCCCCCCCCCCCCCCCCGACTTAGTACACAAACAAATCTCTCGTGCCATAGCCCTTCCTGTACACAGTCACTCTAATGTTGTACTCCCTGAAACTAACTAGTTCTTCCCTGGTCTCGAGTCTATCAACCTAATCCTTCGCATTGGGCATGACTTCCTGCGTTCCATCCCCAGATGCGCACCATTCTTCATAAAATCCTACTCACTGCCTCATGCACATGTTTCAGCAGACCACCAAATCTAAAAAAATATCTTGGTTCACAAGTACTCACCCAGTAATTCACCCAAACTATCACAGGGATTATTCCCATGCAACGGACCCCACTGTAAAACATGCAGCATGCATCCAGCCACTACCGCTTACTCCGATCCCATCATAGGTGAAACATTCCCCATCATTGGTCATGCTACTTGTATGACTACATGCCTCATATATCAACTTAATTGCCTCCATTACTCCACCTCATATATAGACCTCACTACTAATTCAGTGGGACGATCAGAGTTGTCCCTGATAACACAACCTCCTCTGAACTACATAGATGGGAACTAGCCCATCAGAATATCCTTGACACCAGACATCCTCCAGGCCTCAATCTCCAGTAAATTCCTCCTACCAGATCCAGCACTAATTATCTTTAATATTTGTGTATCTGATATTTTATTTTTTACGTATAGCTTTTCAAAATTTGGTGTATAAATGTGCCCACAGTTGTTATACCACTTTCAATGATATTATACCGTCAACTTTATCGATCCAATATTTGAGCTTTCCCCCCCCCCCCCCTCCTATACTATGATCTGTGCCGGTAACGCCATTCACCAGACAGCGGTCACTGTACACATCTGACTCCACCTGGTGTCTCACTCCTTACTTCAGCACGAATAAGGCTGTTGCCGAAATATTTCGTTTTTTTGTGTGATTTTTTGTGTTCGTCATCCCAGCTGTCTTCATCTTTGGTAAATGTTAGGTCATATTTCCCTATCAATCCTTAGTTACATATATATGGTGGCACATTTCCCTATCCTAATTTGATTCCTTTCCGCTACTTAGCGTCTCGATTTCATTGTTACTGTATATATATATATATATTACATACTTAACAGATCAAGATTATATTTTTAGAAAACTAATTTGTTTTACTTCAACAGGTTTCGCAAAGATTATACTTTCCCTCAATTATCTTTGGTTATCTTTCTTCCCCCCACCACAGTTGGTATCCTAACCCTTCCCTCTTGGTTCATCTTTGATTCAGTCATACGATAGATCTGAATGTTTATACATCTTTACTTTCTTCCTGTTTATTCAGTACTTTCTTGCTCTCCTTCACCAGTACTCCAGCTGCTGAAGCCTTGCTTCCCAAAATCGCCATTAACTAAGCAGGTGTTGGGGTGATCAAATCTGACTTTGTTAAGTGACTCATCTACTTGCAAGAGATATTGTGTTACATCTGATTGTCATTTTTGTGTTCTTCATTCCTAGCTGCTGTTATCTACGGTAAGTATAGAGATGAATTTTCTTATTCTTCCTAGTTTCATTGCTTTAAAGCATTTTCCTGCTCATTATAGAGTCTTAGTGTAGGTTGAGGGTAGGGGGATGTCTGCTGTGATCAGTTCGCAGCTACGGAGTTCCTAAAAGGTAGTGATGGCTGGAAAAAACAGGTGATGAAGTTGTTGGAGTTACGTGTGAGTTGGCATGGATTGCCACCATATACTATGGGTTGGCAGTATAAACTTTTTGCTTGGATCCATTCATCCTGGTGGTCAGTTACTTAGTGGTGAGGCTAATATAAGAAGCAGTGCAGCATAGGCAAATAAGTTGGTAAATTAGGTGAGTTGTTGTGTAGGCGACGTGTCCACGTGTCCAATTATGTGAAAAGATTCCCCTGTGATAGGATTGTAATATGTAGTAGTTGCTGGATGCCTGCTTGTAATGAGGTTTATTGCTTGGGAAAGATTCATGTTAAGTCTAGGAGAATCAGAAGTTAAGTCTTGTGCACCAAGATGTTTTTCAATCGGGAGGATCGTTTCAGTGAAGGAGTGTGTAAAGTCGCATTCGTTGTAAAGGATCTGCTTAATGGATTCCAAGCCAGGAGTGAACTGGGTGATAAACATTGGATTGCTGTCAGCTTTTGGAGTTGCAGAACAGAAGTTATGGGTTGGCAGCATGAGAAATTGCTTTCGCACAAGATCAGTCTGTTAGTAATGGGAAATGAGGACTTGTAATAGTGTTTGGGAATACCTAACAGTGATTCATGATTGGAACAGAAGTGTCTGCCATGGATTGCTCTTCTAGAAAAAATGATTGTTGATTGAATTGAATCACTTTAGGCGAGCTATGATTTGCTTAAAAGCCTAAAACTTTATTCTGCTTCATTGTTTTGCACAATTAACAATCCATCTGGGGTCTATTAGAGATCACGATTCTGCTACAACAACATTCACTAATGACGTCATAATACTGCTGTAGTCAAACGTAAGACATATTAATTTCAAGCAGAAATTAGGTGGTAATACAGCCGGGACCAGCTGTTAAATACATTTTGGAAAGTATTTCTAGCGTGTCTTGTGTTTAACTGCTGCAGTATTAGAACATCAATTCCTAGCAGAATAGCGATCTCCAATAATCCCCCCATCTGAATGCAATTTCTGTGCTCACAATAATTCTTAAAAGAAGTACCTTTAGGTGCTTCCAGCATTCGAAGGGTCATTGGGCCTAAATATGTAAAGGCAAAAGTGAGAGGAGGTAAATTATATAACAAACATAACTTTTTTCCCTGGCTTCATATTGGATAGTTTTTAGAAGGCTTTATGCTGATGACTGTTGTTGCAGCTTTCTTTTTATTTGTGCTTACTTCTCCTTGTCAGCTGCTCTTATTTAATTAATATTTTTAGAATAGGTCTAAAGTTGTGGACAAAAA
The DNA here is from genome assembly GCA_031002005.1 of Vandiemenella viatica. Classification (NCBI taxonomy): domain Eukaryota; kingdom Metazoa; phylum Arthropoda; class Insecta; order Orthoptera; family Morabidae; genus Vandiemenella; species Vandiemenella viatica. Next base: position 6,215,824 of record JARYHS010008074.1, on the reverse strand, counting down.
TAAACCAACAAAAGGAGGTTTGCGCAAGAAAAGGCTTGACAAAAAGCCAGCAGAAGTACGGAAGTATGTGCAGATAGCCCCAGGGTCAATAATAGTCAAAGCAGAAACCATTGGAATTAATAAACTAAATGAATCCGTTGCAAAACACCTGGCTGAAGATGTTTCATACAGACTGCGTGAAATATTACATGTAAGTGTCCTTTTTCAAAATGCTTGTTTATTAACATTTATTCTGTGAGAAAATTGGTTGTTTTTTCTTTGTTTATGTGTTGTTTTGTGTTGCTGCTGCCCTCCTCCCTTCAACTTTGGTGAGTGTTGGGTGTATTTTGCTTTTTAAATAACTTTTAGATAGAGGGTTAAAAGCAGCAGAAGGTTAGTTTAACAACTTTAAAATGCAATAGTCACTCCATAACATCAAAATTATGTTGTGTATTTGGAACATATCCCCTATAATCATGTGCAAAATATCATTCTGTATTCACGATCTTTGTATTAATGCTATATTTACAGAATGAATCCCCTGCAAATAAGGAACTTCAATATAAAACTTCTCAACAATTGCAAATCTGGTTGTAGGCCATCTTCCGCAGTTGTTGGCTAATAGAGTATAATTCAAAATTCCGTCTGGAAATGACTGTTGATGTCAATGTTACTTTATTACCATACGTGTTTTGCTTTTATGGTGTGGGGCTTTGAATTTGTTTTCATTTGTTTCATTACATTTGAAAAAAGAATTATAAATTATTATATACATATTTTCATTGTACTTACAGCTAGGGTGGTGGTATTTACATGATGATCTGGAACAGCACTTTATGCATCTTACAGATCTTCTATTTCACAAGTAGATATTTAATCTACTGTGATTGGTATCATTTCTGCTACATTTAATCACTTTTGTCTTGCTTTGGTTTATATTCAGTCCAAAATCATCCTTCAGTATTTTTTTGATGATACTCTGTAACTTCTCAATATCCTCAGCTCATTCTGCTAACAAGACAATGACATCAACAAAATGTAGCATACTGATTTTTTCTCCCTGAACACTTATGCCACATGAAAATTTTTCTTTTATTGCTTCTTCTACATCCAAGTTGAATATTAACGGGGATAGACTACAACATTGTCTCACACCCTTTTTAACTCATGCATGTCTCTCATGGTTCTCTACTTTTATTGTAGCTACTTGATTTTGATATAGTTTATAAAGTATTCTTCTATCTCGATATTTTAGACCTGATTTCTTTAAAATTTTGAACATTTTGTCCCACCTAACACTGTCACATGCTTTTTCTAAATCAACAAATGCAAAAAAGTTTCTTTGTTTTTCTTGATCCGCCCTTCAAGTATTAATATTAAATCCAGAATTGCATCCCTTGTACCACGATTTTTCCTAAACCCAAACTGATCTTCACCTACTATCTCTTCTACTACCCTTTCCATTCTTCTGTATATTATTCTGGTTTGTAATTTTGAAGCATGTGATGTTAGACTAATGGTTCGATAATTCTCACATTTTTATTTATAAATAAATTACGCCAAAGCAATTGACTTTTTTTTGTATTTATTGATCTCCCGTACGCGTTTCACTTCTTTTGCAGAAGCATCTTCAGCGGGTTTTTTTCCCGTTAATTATGCACAAAAGTTGTAAGCAGGTTATGTTGTGTTTGGTACCGTGGAATGAATTATTATCTAACTTATCTACTTACATCTTGTGGTCTATTGCATTTCGTTTAGCTCCATTCTCAGCATTAGTGCTTTTGCATTTTTGGTGAGAAGTGTCTTATTATTCAGATTCACAACACTGCACTTTATTGCACTGTACTATGTGTTTTTTCTTGTGAATGGCCGTTCTGTTTTGTTTACTAAGCATCTAGTTTGTGTAGTTATGCCGTGTTGTTTTGTTTTTTCGGTCTTTCATTTAATTGGCGGTATTTTCAAATGTAAATGATTTCAGTAGTTTTATGTGGTTTTGAATGCCCTTGTTTATTGTTGTTTTGCCTGTGTCGAAGTTTCTATTTTATTTCAGTTTCAGTGTTTATTATAGTGTTGGCTGTGTGAGGTTTGTGTATTCATTTATTATTCGTTTTCCTTCTGTTAGTGCTTTTTGTATGTGATAGTTTTCTTGGAATGTTAGTATTTGTGGTTTGTTGTTGTTTATGGTGAGTGAAGGAATTGGCTTACTAAACTTTGGGGTATTGAAAGGGGGCAATAAAAAAGTGATTTTGACTTTTTGGAGCTTTAAATATTTATGATGATGTCTGCATTTAGCCTCCTAAAATGCTTTCTAACCAAGAAAACTACTCTAAATGTTATGTGTGATATAAATGGCATATGATGAGCCTTTTTAAACTGTTTGAAAGAATGTATTGAAGATATAACAGGTATATTAGAAGAGGTGACCACAAGCTGGCATTCGATTTCAGATATAAGGAGGTGGGAAGATTTTATTTAATTGGCAAGGGGGACAGGGATTGTAAAAAATTTCCAAGAGAAATAATGAACAATTTACCAAAGAGGATGAAAGATTTTAGAGTTGAAATTAGTAGAAGGCAAAAGTAGACGGGAAAAGGGAAAGACGAAAAATGGGTTTATATGAAAATTGACACCAGAGCATGCACTTCATTGCAATTAAATTAATTAATTAATGTCTTGAACTACAAGTTCAAATTTGGGATGGGCTGCTCAGATTTGTTTTCCATAGTTTTCTTAAATCAATGACCACCAGTTTAGTCCTTTAAAATAAGTTGCAGCCTTTTTTTCTTTTCTCACCATAATCATGTTACATAAGTGAAAGAACATTAGGAGATGCAATGTAAAACACAATATTAATATTTGAATTTTCTCTCAAGACCATTCATTAGTTAGTGACGTACCTGTGATCATGCAAACATATTTTTAATAATGAAGAGCCTTGACTAAAAAATAAAAAAATTAAAACAAACATTCACACACACTAATTTTCTTTCTTTAGCTGAATAATTAATCATTCTAAAACACACAATAACTAAAAAATATAAAATTTCATCACTGTAGTGATATAATTTTTTTAAAATTATAAGCATAATAGCTATTTGAAATGTGTGTAACCTTAAAAAAATGATGTATTTGATTTCTTGTAGTAAAAGTAGCTATTGTCTTTTTGTATGCCCAGAAATGTTGGCTACAGATGCGTCACAGTAAGACTACGAAGCTATTTGACACACACTTGCAGAATGTTTTTGAGGTGGCTGATCTGCCTCCACCATTTGCTGGCTACTTTGGAGACCCTGAATTTGTTCCAGTCGAAGAAACTGAACTATCTGTATTAGTGGATAAAATGATCAACCTAGATGAGTTGGCTAAAGTAGAATTTGATTTGGATCAAGTTGATATGTTTATTACAGGTCAGTAGATTAATATTTTGAACAGACATGTAAATAATAACCATATTGCATAAACTCCCATGGGGACAGCACATCAATTTGATGTGAATTTATGATGTCACTCTCCAGCTTATCTTGACCTGATAAGGGACCGGATAACATTTTATAAAGTTTTTACACCATGACTCTCCATTCAAAATTCATATTGCCTACAATGTGAAAAATTAAAACCAACACTTTGGTCTAATGATTTGTTGTTTTCTATAGTGGCTCACTGATTTGAGTTTAAGTAGGCTTGGAATTATTTGAGCGTTTTGTTTTTTCCGCATTTTTAGTTTTTTCCATTTTGTGTTTCCTGCAATTTTTTTTTCGCATTTTGTTTTTTCTGCATTTTTTGTGTGTAGACTAAAGATTTTTTTCAGAAGACTATTTATTGCTATAATTACTAATATAGTTTTACAAACTAGAAACAGTCCTCAAGACACTCATTGATCCTACCAGTTATCTCCTTTTATTTTATTTCTTTGTATTTATTCTTTCATTCGTGAGCTCCATCATTGTAATTGTTAACTAACACAGATTATTTAATTGATTACTTGCCAGAGGTGTTTATCTTTACTGGTTTAATGACTTCAGTATATTGATGAAATGGAGCTCGGCATAGTTGAAACATCCAATCTGTGTTCTTGTTTAATAGCTTTTTGTTAAATTTCAATATGATTCTTTATGATGCTATCAAAAAACTTTATGTACCTGGAAGAACTTTAGTGGAATCAAAATTAACCTAGTGGTCAATTTCTCAGCTGTGCCCTGCTGCCTGTGCTTTGTCCAATTAATGTTCTTGTACAATTTTCGGCGCCTGTGAATAATACTCAACACATTTAATATGTACACTCTTGCCCAACAAAACTTGTTGCTGCATCAGAATTGCTTGATCTGTACAAATTGGCAACATTGTATACTGCATTTCATCTACATAAAAATTAACACATCACAGCCCAATCCATGGAAGAATCTAACTGGCTGTATATTTCATCCAGCATCTTCTATATTTCATTTGTTTCTTACTTAAAATCATGTCTTAGTAACTAACATTAAAACTGAGAGAAAAAAAAAGTACATGATTTCACTCATGCACAGAAATGAAACTGCTTTGATCTACATTTTATTGAAATTTATCGGCGTAGAACTTAAAGATATTTACTTATATCTTGTTTTAGCTAATTCCTTCTATTAATATTTCATTTTTATCATTCATTATGTACTATATGGACTGACCAGCAGATGACTAGGTTAAGGAATGTAGAATTCTTGGTATTTCAGTGGTTTGTAAACAGTTATATGGAGATAGTTTTGTAAAAATGTGCCTCTCAGCCAGGTTCAATGAAACTTGTCTGTCTAGATTGGATGAACAGTGAAAAAAAACTGTTTTTCACAAAGTGGATGTTCCTTATGTATTTCTGCCTCCTGAATTCGAAAATGACACTCAGAATATCTTGTCACCAATAGTTTTGGCACAAATCATATACTTTTCCAATATTAATATCGTATATTGAAGTAGTACATGTATATTGGATAAAGGAAACAAAGAAACTGCCGCGAGGCACTGAAAATAAGATAGGATAGGGAAAATAAACAGTTACCCGTCACTTACCACAGATGAAGGCAGGAGGGCGAGACACGTAAAAACACAAAAACAAACGAATTGCACAATATTTCGATTGGGGATGTGACCACATCTTTCCCCCTGCCATATGTCTCGCCTCCCACTTGACGAAGACTAAAGTCGAAATATTGTGCAATTCGTTTGTTTTTGTGTTTTTACGTGTCTCGCCCTCCTGCCTTCATCTGTGGTAAGTGACGGGTAACTGTTTATTTTCCCTATCCTATCTTATTTTTAGTACATATATATGGTACATGAATCATGTTGAAGTAGAATACAAGTTTAAAACAACAACATATTGTAATATGTACACAGTGAACAGATGCGTACATAGAATGTGATACAAAACGTGCATTAACCTCATTTATTCTGTGCTTTCTTAGTTGTTATGGTGTGTACCTATTTTTCCTCTTATGTGGCATTTCCGTGTGCTCACGATGAAGCATCCAGCTGTTGGCCGCCCATCACCTGAACATCCCGAGTTCCTTGGTATCATCGTTCTATGTTCTTGATATCCTGATGGAATCTTTCACCCTGTTTCTCACTTACAGCACCCAGGTTTGAGAGGAAAAAGGTGTGAATGTTAAAAAAAAAAGTAACTCAAACTCATTATCATCCCAATATTTTCAATTTTTTCAGCATGTTCTCAACTATGTCGATATACTCTGGACTATGATTGTTTTCCATGAAAGCTTTAAACCCACACTTAAAGGCAGTCTGTGCTGCACTCCAAAGCATTCATTGAATGAAGGAAATCTTTACCTGGCATTAGTTTCCAAATACTGGGACCGGTGAACACGTCCTCTTTCGACTTAGCATCTGATTGGTTGGGGAAATTGTTACAACTTAGATATTCTAAACAGTTGCCACACTTAGGTAATGCCTTGATAAACTGCTTATTATGCCCAGTTTGAGGTGCAGAGGTGGTAAGATTATTCTCTCTCTTTACACTAGAGAGGTCACACTTGATATTTTTGTCCCCTGGATCCAATTCCAGTTCTTTGGGGCCTCTGTTTTTGTTACCAATGTTAGTCACATGCCCAACTGTGCCATTCACAGATGAAACGGGGGGAACTTTGTATATGAAGATTGTTGTCCTAGAAGCATATCCGACACTTTAATAGGACCATCCAATTGTAATCCTCATAATGAATGGTAGTAATATCCTTCACGTCATCATATGTTTTCTTCAGGTTCACAGAATTGCCGACAGGTACTGGGTACTGAGGGATACGTGTTACCATTGTGCAGGCATAACTGCCTTCAGGCTTCTTTAGATGAATCAATGAACAGTCACCGGGCACATACGAAATGAACTGCCCCATCAAACCTTGTACATCACTGCATTACACTAAAAAGACATTTTGAGAAAAATATTGTGTGAATACCAAGTCCCTTTTTCTGTAAAATGTAAGGGACGTACCAGGTGCTAATAAATGTTTTTCATGCAGTCTTGACCCTAGGACCTCTGCTTTATCCTTTGTCAGTCCCAAATCGTGGACTAAATCGTTTAGATATGGCTGAGAGAACAGCTGTGCCTACTTTAAACTCAGTATCATCCATCTTCTGCACAATATCTATTTCATCACTATTGTCCATTTATAATTTCTGCAGAGGCTATGGTATAGGTATATCCGGGTTATGTGGAATGGGCAAATCACTGAGCGAATGTTGTTTGGGTATTCAACAGTCATCTTGTTTTTCTTGTTGAAACCAGTTACCTTACAAATGCAGATGTAGCAGTCATTAGTTTGATTCCGTTGCTCCCGCCAGTCCATAGGGATGCCAAATTGTAAACTATGTACAGCCAGATATATGTATAAACTATAAAAACAACACAATCTTAGAAACAGAGAGTATAAAATTTCTTGGTATTAAAATATATCAGAAACTCTGTTGGCATGATCATATCACTACACTACTGACAAAGTTGAGTAGTGCCACCTTCGCAATATGAACACTTTCTCTAACAGCAGATCTAGAATTAATGAAACAGGTGTACTCCTCATATTTTCATTCAGTAACTAGCTGGTACCCACGACTTCGTTCGTGATTGTAAAGAATTCATATTGACAGCTATAGACATCTAACCACCATAGTGCACGATGGAGACTCGATACTATTACCACACACAAATACCAGTCTTCTGCGCTATGTAGTTCCGGCAGCAAAGTAAAATTTACGGATACACACAAGTCTTTGGATGAAATACGAAAATATTCATGATCGACCAATTTCAAACACCATATCTCACACACTCCCACAGTTACCGAATTTCGGCCAACGTTGTGATCGTTGGAGACTCTGTGTTACTACCACACACAAACGCCGTGATCGGCGATTGATAGTTTTCACTTAAAAGTGATACACCGTGACACATGCGTCTTTGGCAGAAATATGAATTGCCGCAGGTCGACCATTTTCATCCCCATATCTTCCACACCCCCATAGCTACAGACATCTAACAACCATAGTGCACAGACAACAGACACGATTCTACTACCACACATAAACACAATGCTCTATGCTATGTAGTCCGTGGCAGAAAGTGAAATCTGCGGAGACACATGCCTTTCGTCGAAATACGAAAATATCCTTGGTCGGAAACTTACAACCAACCATATCTACAACAGTACCACAGTTTCTGAAATTCGGCCGCTGTTGTGATTGAAAGGTGACTCTGTGCTACTAACTACACACAAACGCCAGTTATCTGTGATCTATAGTATTTCGCTGAAAAGTGATACACCATGACACTTTTGTCTTTGCAGAAGTATGAAATTGCCACAGGTCGATCACTTTCAACCCCCATATCTCCCACACCCCCATAGCTACCGACATCTAACAACCATAGTGCACTACATGAGATACGATTCTACTACCAAACACAACACCAATGCTCTATGCTATGTAGTTGTGGCAGAAAAGTGACATATGCGGAGACAGTCGAAATACGAAAATATTCCTTGGTCGGCCACTTACAACCACCATATTACCACAGTACCACAGTTTCCTGAAATTCGGCCGCTGTTGTGATCAAAGGTGACTCTGTGCTACTACTACACACAAACGCCAGTTATCTGTGATCTAGAGTTTTCGATGAAAAGTGATACACCATGACAATTTTGTCTTTGGCAGAAGTATGAAATTGCCACAGGTCGACCACTTTCAACCCCCATTTCTCCCACACCTCCATAGCTACCGACATCTAACCAACCATAGTGCACTACATGAGATATGATTCTACTACCAAACACTAACACAAATACTCTATGCTATGTAGTTGTGGCAGAAAAGTGACATATGCGGAGACAGTCGAAATAACGAAAATATCCTTGGTCGGCCACTTACAAGCCACCATATCTACCACAGTACCACAGTTTCTGAAATTCGGCCGCTGTTGTGATCGAAAGGTGACTCTGTGCTACTACTACACACAAACGCCAGTTATCTGTGATCTATAGTTTTCGCTGAAAAGTGATACACCATGACACTTTTGTCTTTGGCAGAAGTTTGAAATTGCCACAGGTCGAGCCACATTCAACCCCCATTTCTCCCACACCTCCATAGCTACCGACATCTAACAACCATAGTGCACTACATGAGATTATGATTCTACTACCAAACACTAACACCAATGCTCTATGCTATGTAGTTGTGGCAGAAAAGTGACATATGCGGAGACAGTCGAAATACGAAAATATCCTTGGTCGGCCACTTACAGCCACCATATCTACCACAGTACCACAGTTTCTGAAATTCGGCCGCTGTTGTGATCGAAAGGTGACTCTGTGCTACTACTACACACAAACGCCAGTTATCTGTGATCTATAGTTTTCGCTGAAAAGTGATACACCATGACACTTTTGTCTTTGGCAGAAGTATGAAATTGCCACAGGTCTGACCACTTTCAACCCCCATTTCTCCCACACCTCCATAGCTACCGACATCTAACAACCATAGTGCACTACATGAGATATGATTCTACTACCAAACACTAACACCAATGCTCTATGCTATGTAGTTGTGGCAGAAAAGTGACATATGCGGAGACAGTCGAAATACGAAAATATCCTTGGTCGGCCACTTACAGCCACCATATCTACCACAGTACCACAGTTTCTGAAATTCGGCCGCTGTTGTGATCGAAAGGTGACTCTGTGCTACTACTACACACAAACGCCAGTTATCTGTGATCTATAGTTTTCGCTGAAAAGTGATACACCATGACACTTTTGTCTTTGGCAGAAGTATGAAATTGCCACAGGTCGACCACTTTCAACCCCCATTTCTCCCACACCCCCATAGCCTACCGACATCTAACAACCATAGTGCACTACATGAGATACGATTCTACTACCAAACACAAACACCAATGCTCTATGCTATGTAGTTGTGGCAGAAAAGTGACATATGCGGAGACAGTCGAAATACGAAAATATCCTTGGTCGGCCACTTACAACCACCATATCTACCACAGTACCACAGTTTCTGAAATTCGGCCGCTGTTGTGATCGAAAGGTGACTCTGTGCTACTACTACACACAAACGCCAGTTATCTGTGATCTGTAGTTTTCGCTGAAAAGTGATACACCATGACAATTTTGTCTTTGGCAGAAGTATGATATTGCCACAGGTCGACCACTTTCAACCCCCAATTCTCCCACACCCCCATAGCTACCGACATCTAACAACCATAGTGCACGACAGGAAAGACGATTCTACTACCACACACAAACACCAAAGGTCTATGTTATGTAGTTGTGGCAGGAAAGAGAAGTATACGGAGATACGAATTTTTGGTCGAAATATGAAAACGCCCTGCACTGACCAACTTTAATCATTATATCTCCCACATCCCCACAGCTTTAAGCATTCGGCCAACGTTGTGCACGACAGGAAACTCCATTCTACTTCCACCCACAAATATCAGTTATCTGTGCTAGGTAGTGGTGGCTGAAAAGTGAAATATAGGAAAAAACACGTCTATTTTTATATATATATAAGATGTCATATGGCATAATTTTTTGGGGAAACTCTTCACAAAGTAAAAAACTTTTCATAGCACAGAAAAGAGCTATTAGATTTCTGTGTAGGGTAAAACCAAGAACTTCTTGCAGAAAACTCTTTAAGAAACTCAATATTCTTACAATGTATTCTCAGTATATATATTCTCTCATGAGCTTTGTCATAGAAAATTTTAACCTGTTTACACCTAATTCACAGGTACACAGTTTCAATACAAGAAACAGAAATAACTTGCATAAAACACAAACATCTCTGTCATTAGTACAAAGAGGAGTTAATTATTCTGGGATACATCTGTTTAATAAACTACCTAATCGTATAAAACAGCTTTCAGATAATAAAGATGTATTCAAACAAAAACTTAGAGATTATCTTATTGGCAACTCCTTCTACTCCATTCAAGAATTTGAAGAAAATAATTAATTGTACTCATTATGACATTTGCAAAACTCAGTTGCAAAAATGTATGTTTATTATTATTTCTTGTATTTGTAAAATATGTATATATATATATATTTACTATGATATGACTCATATTATGTGTATATGTATCAACAATGACATGTTTCACATCCCAGAGGTACTTCCTCAGCAGGGATCCATGGAACAAGATTGATAAATAAATAAATAAATGACTTCTTCTTTCCTTCCGCCCACTGTCATAACTCTTCTACACACGCAGCACACATGAACTGTGGAGCCCAAGGTTTAGTGATGTCGCCTAGTTTTACTCTGAATTAAGCATAGTAGACCTATTTCATGAAAGCAATAATGTTTCTTTGGTCTTTTTTCACCCCAAGTTCACCACAAATATAACAAAAACTGTTAAGAGAGTTTACTCGGCATCGGGTAGACAGTTTTCACTGGCACTAAAATATACTTCCTTTCACAAACACAACACGGTGATGGACAGGCAGGCCATTTGCAATGTGACAGTTCTCTGTATGCCGCTAGAGGCACAAGCTTCTGAGCTTCATGTGTTGTTTTTGTGTATATTATAATTATATTGCATTATCATTAATTGCAAATATATGCAGTTTGTGCAAAAACTGTAGGTGATATGATGTTTTGAGTATCATTTTCAAATTCAGGCAGTCGAAATACATAATCACATTTACAATTTTTTTTTTTTTTTTTTTTAAATGTATTTTTTACTTTTCCATTTGTTGCACAGTGTTACAGACTGGACAAGCAGTAACACAGAGTGCGTTGCTTATACTTGTAGCTAAAATTTTGGAATTGATGCGGTCGTTGAATTAAGCCCATATAAGGCATTTTTTATTCATTTCTTTTCTCAACTATTCAAACATACACATTGCTTATACGTAAAATGTGTCATTTCTATTCTGATTTCTAGAATATTTAATTTTGGAATTGTTAGAACATTGATTAATTTCAAAGTCCATTAAAGGAGATTCTATCAATTGCAAAGCATGTGGCTATTGAACAAGGCAATTCACATAACCTTTAGAAATTATAAGATTAGTAATTTGGAGCAATAAAGTCATATAACTTCTTTACAGTGGATGGTAATCTAATATCTAACCAAAGTACACCTGCTCATCAGTTTTTTTTATTTATATATATATAAATCTTTTTCAATTTGTGAAGTAAGAAACTATAATTGAAATATGCAGTGGTTTGTTTCTGGTTTAAAACAGTCTTGTCATTTTAGGATGGCATTAGCGGAATTTAATATAAACTCTTCTCGGGTTTGCCGCCGAATCACATTTTCTAATGTCGAGCTTTCGGCGACTTCCACTGCCGCCATCATCAGGACTGTTGTATCTGAAGGATACGCCGAGAAAGACTTATATCTCATATTAGCGGAATTAATCACTTAACAGGAGAAACAATCAATTAATTGCTGCTAATCAGTAAGAATTTTCAAGGAATAAAAAACTTGCTAAACAATTTAAAGGTACAATAATAATAATTTTGAAGACTTGAAAATTACAAAAAATAAATCACCTAAAACAGTAATCAAATAATTCTTCACATACTCCAACTTTGTTAAATGCTAAATTCCAAATACCTGATGGTTTTATTGTGAGATCATCATCATGATAGGTTTTCTGCTATTCAGCTGGTCCACGCACTGTGACAGCCTTCCGAGCCTCCCTTTGTTCCGCCATTCTCTTCGTCTCTACATAGTTCCCATTTAGCATGATGTCATCAATCATTTTCCAGCTTCGCTGTCCTCTTCTTTCCTTCCGTTTACAATTCCTCCAGAGCATTTTTAAGCAGGCACTCATTCTTCAACATGCAGTTCCAATGCAGTTCCTTTTTCTGTTCCTTATTGTTTCTATAAGCGACCTTTCCTTTCCTACTAATTCCAGCACTTCATCATTCCTTAGTCCTTCCAACTTATTTTCTCCACTCTCCTCCATATCCACAGTATGAATGCTTCCAACCCCTTTAGATCTTCTTTGCGTAGTGTCCTTGTTTCTGCCCCATATAGTCCTACACTCCATATAAAACATTTAGCTAGTTTTTTACTCAGGTTATTGCGACATAATATAAAAAATAGCAGCTGAAATAATTTTGTGATGGTATGAGGTGATTAGAAGAAATTACCCTCTGGTGTAGTTTTAGAGAAAAGTATTAGTCTAGGATCATTTAAAATACTGAAAGATTCAATAATTAAGGTATTCAAATTGTGATCACAATGGTCTTACTTCGATTTGAAATTTTATCAGAATGTTTGTGGTCTTCAAAACTAGTTTTGCCTTCAGCAAAAAAAATTCTTTATTCATGTGACACCTACAGGTATGTTTGAATCTGTTGTGGTTAGGATTTTGTGTAAATGTGTAGTTCCTCTTTGCCCGATGTTAAAGTAGCTATGATATAGGTGAATCAAATTCAAACTCAGTCATTACGTGTGCAAAATGCATATGGGGAAGGCCAATAATGCTAAATGAATTTCACTTTTTGACTTAGTGGTCATCTCAAATGCTTTGACAATGATCTCTATTAATCAGCAGTGTTCATGCTTCTACGGTGACTTAGCAGTGCACCTAAATAGCTGATACAAAACCAAAAATGCAATTGCTCATATAAATTCATTTTCCTTGACTCTATACTCTAGACTGTGTAACATAAAAAATAAAAAGTATTCTGTTTATCGTTCTGATACAGTTGATTAATTACACAAGTTCGGATCTGGTCATCACCAATGGGATGTAGGAAAAGGTTTTGAAATGTTTTAGGTTTCAAATAAGACCGTGAATTTTTATATCAGAATTTCGTATTTGCGTGATACAGGTTCCTGCGATTGTTAACACTTCCACCAGCTTGATAATGAGTTCGACCATTATTAGTTACTCGAGATCACACACAATGTTCCTTACAATGAAGTAGCTGTCGTTTTCTATTTGCACCGCCTATTTTCCCTGTTCTGAACTATTTAATCAACCTGGCACCATGCTGAACCATTACTTCACTATATCCCGCACTAATCAATTCACGCTTTGCGTTTTTGTCGGAGCCACGCATCTCACGACTTGCCTCCCGGCAATCCCTACTCTACTCCCAGACTCCCCTCATTGGTCGAAGTTGGTCACATGACTATCCGGCACAGATATACTGCCCAGTTGCCCCTATATACTTCCAAACTGATTTGAAACAATCCCTCATCTCTTTTCCCCCATCTCTTTCTACCTTGAGTTAATCTGTTTGTATTATTATACCAAAACTACCTATATATGTAAGACTGGAGGTTTTTGCCAACATTGAATTTGAATAAAATCCTCTCAGGTAACTAACTGATTGAGTCCATCGACAAAAAACACGAAGTTTCGGCAGTCATAAACTCTGCCGCTGTCGTCACGTGACACCTATATTCATTTTCAAGAGTACATATATTGTAGTCTTTGTATTTTACATATCTATCCTTGAACAGAACAATATCAAAACAATTGAACAAAACTGGAATGAATTAATATGTGACCTGATGGCCTGTCATGCACGTAGCGTTTTCTTCAATCTAGAATATTTTGTCATATTTTACCAGTTCACTTAGTTTTTAACATTAATTTTTGAATTCCTTAATTTACTTTCTTTCTGGTCCATCCCTCACTTCCAAACAATGCTTTTGTATAACTGGATTAGTGCTACTTTTAACGTTTATATTCTTCTTGATTTTTGTTTTGGTAGTGTCATATTCAGACAAAATTTCCTTCTTAATTTCTTTATGCTATTTACTAATTTATCTGCAACCTCAAATTTATTAATTGGAAAATTCAATCAGTATTTCAGAGAGTAGTAATTATTTCTTTTTGAATATTCGCTTTGCATTTTAATCTTTCACTCCTTTTTGATTGCTTCCTCCATATATTATATATAGATTATAAAACATGCACCCTCATTGAACAAACTCTTACAGACACCTCTTCCAAAGTAAAGTTGAGAGAAGAAATGTCCCAGAGTTTCAAGGTCACAACTGGAGTCACTTTCTGCCGGCTATGAAGTAGTGCCTTGGAACTCGGTAGCCGGCACAGAGTGCGGCTAGCGGTGAGCGGTGAGCGGTGTAGTTACTATGCAGTGCAATTCGGTGTGTGCAAACTTTTTTACGAAGAACTTTGTCGTTGATAGGAACCGTGATTGTAAAAGTGAAGTTTGAATGTCAAGTTGTGATAGTGGATAATTTAGCTGGAAGGAGATACGAATTATAATTTTCCTTTTGTCATAAGAACTCTATAATCTTTCGGATACGAAGTTTCGATTAGCCTTTACTTTGTAATTTGATGGCGTCCTGTTTATTTACTTTTCTTGCTTTAGGGTGTTGCTGATTCGATTTTTGGGCTGCAGTATCTTGTGTCAATGTTAACCCCCAAATTTCGTCGGTTCTTAACCAGCTATTGAAAATGCCAAGAGTAAGGTAGCTTACAATATCTTAAACATTATGTATCATCATATCTACTATTCTAACAGGAGTATACAAACTAGCTATTTATATTCACTTATTGACACAATTTTACTTACAAAACCATAAATTTATCCATAGTGACCCCTCTCCAAAACACGCACACCAAAAACTAATTCTCATAAAAATAGCAGACATTAGGGCACCTCTCCCCAAACATTTGTTAGGTCCCTACATCTTATTGTAAAAGTGGGTTCCAGTATTTCCCTGAAAACCTAAAACTATATAAATTACTTTTTTCGAACCTTCCAATTTTCTTCTACTTTTGACCGAACGTCTGATACTCCCCTTCTATGTACACAGAGCTTCACTATATACTGACAGAGACATAAACTTTGAATGATCTCAAACAGCAGACTTTGGCATATACATAGAACAGCTGATGGGTTATATGGTTCTGTTTTTGCAAGTTGTTTGTCCCTTAACAGCAATGTTGCTGAATCAACTGGCAATACAAATTTACAATCAACACTATTGCAGTTCAGTCCCTCATTACTTCCAGTTCTATTATCCATTAACTGATGACTATGTACTATCTATACCTAACAAACTGTCCTAACATCTGGCTCAATGACTTCCTCCATCACTCAGCAACTACTACTTCACTATTACCCTTCTACATCAAAGAATGTACAAAACATTGTGTTACCCAAGTCACATTCTGTACGTTTTTACAAATCAGAAACTGGTAAATGAAACTTCTTACTCCCACCCGTTGCTTCAATACCATCACCTACATCAAATAAAGAGCTAAACAACGTATCAGCTAAGTCACATTCAGAACGTTTTTCCAACTTCGGGATTTTCACTCTCCCTCAGTTCCTAACTCACTATTCTCCTCCTCATCTGGGTCTTCATCCTCAACATATCCGAGAAACCCCTCAACTATGCCATGCTGGATCACACTAGTTTCAGATAGCCATATTATACTATATACTACAAATACTGCATTATCTTTGGTAACTAACCTGTGACCATCCCGTAAATCTTCTACGCAAAATTTATTACTTTCACATACGGAAATGAGTGATAAGGAACTCTGATGATCCTCTTTCTGCTCTACCCTGTCATCAACCGTTGTATCATCAAAATCATTAATTACATCACTCATTACTATATAAAATTCACTTGCTGCCCCCCCCCCCCCCCAATTACACTGTCTACCACAATGGGATTACTATCCACGTTATGTTCACCAACTTCCTTGCCACCTCCAGGAGTTACAACTTTGTCACATTTTGGAGGTGCTACTACATATGCATTAACATTAGAAACTATTTCTCTTACACACAGATCAACTACCTGATCATCATTAGGAAGGACTTCCATCTCTCGGACAATTTTATTGTTATTAGAGCCAAATGCTTCCTTATGAACACTCTCTTTTGACTTTCTACTAACCAAATCCTTAGTAACATTTGAACTACCAGTGTTTTTAAATATAGAATTTACCTCATGGGGACTAGTACCTGGACCCAAACTCTTTCCCACCACTGTTGGGGTCTAACGCAGTGGCAGTTTTTAGTTTGGCTGCCCCCCACGCTGTTTTTCCCTTTCAGGCTGTGTGTTTTGTTCTCTTACTCCCCCTTTATCATATCTCCTTGCATAATTATCATGACCTCTTCCCCTGGACCTAGCATCTCTCGACCTACGATTCCACCTTGGAGGACTTCTGCTCTCCCTCCTACGGTAATGATTGTAATACTGAACCGAGAATGACTCTTGAGCATCCATACGCCACAATAACTCAGAACCCCTTTCTGCTTTGATTTCATCCAAAGTAGCTATTAAATTTCTTGTTTGATGAGGTAGCCTAGCTCCTATCAATTCAATGAATTATTCTTCCCCATAAGGATGGTCTAAGTATTTACACCTGATCCAACATCTTGCCGAGTCTTGCTACGCAGTTTGTAGAGCCTATCAGTCATCAATTCTCTCTTCTCCTGAATCTGCTTGCTTGTTAACCAAAAATGTTTCAGAAAGTTTTCTTTGAACAGATTATAATCATTCATTTCCCTAACTTGCCTATCGCCACATGTCCTAGCATAAGACTTTAGATGTTTACACACAAGTGCAATTTTCTTACTGTCAGGTAACACATTAAAATAGTCAGATAACTCAAAATTCTGTATAAATTCTATAGGGTGTAGCCTTCCACTATCATAGAATTTAAACTCTACCTTAACATCAGCACTGACAATTGGATTACCTGTTAAGGGAACAACACCTTGACTGAATTGAACCTGTAGCCCAGCAAACTTTTTCTCTAGCTGATTTATATTACATTAGCAGTTACTCGCGACTTCGTCTGCGTGGAAGAGTGTTGTAATATAAGATTTTCTTGAGAGGTCTGGTTGCTCAGTGGTAAGGGAGTCCAGCTGGAGATGGAAAAGTCCCCAGCTTGAATCACAGTCTCGCAGAGGATTTTCAAAGGTCCCTAGCTCAACCTTCACCTCTGACACAGGTTGTTGTGTGATGTGAAGTGCGCCAGAATGCTCACGTGGTTCTCATTACACGTTGAACTGTAGGTCCTCTGTCCCTAGTAGGATTACTGTGTTAGGTTAAGCGGCTACGAAAGGGGCTGATTGCGTAGACGTAATGAAGCCTTGCCACCAGGTCAATACGACCATACAATTTTTTTTAGAGCTATTTTTATTGTTGATAGTAGTAATAAATACGGCAATAAAATAACAAGTTTTTATTTGTTCCAAACAACTTCATCGAACTTTTAAAACAATAAAAATATTCTGTGTGTTAGGAGTATTTTCAGTTAAATACTTCGGTATATATATTGTATGACTTGTTATTTTCTGAAAAAGAAAAAAAAAAACGTATAAATTTTTTGCACTCGATACCCGCGAGCAGGCAACATATAGTTGACCAACGGAAAAGCAGTGAGTATCCAAGTGTATTCCCACCAATTTCAACGTTTGACCTTGCGATTTATTAATTGTCATTGAAAATGCAATTTTTAATGGGAACTGTAATATTTTAAATTCAAAGGGAATATTACTGGGAATAATTGGGATACGCAGAATTATAACAGCTTCCCCTTTAGATGCACCGGTAAGAATCGTTGCCTTCACAATGTTTCTTCCTAGTTCTGTGATGTGTAATCTGGTGCCATTCCAATACCTTGAGGGGAGGGGGGTCAAGATTACGCATCAGGAGAACTCGAGTGCCAACCTTAAGCTGGAGTTTGTGGGACGATAGCCCAGATAACTCGAAGGAGTTTGAAAACTCGACGGGGTAGGTAGCAGTATCGTCAGTTAACATTACTGTATCGATGGAAGAGTGTGTTGTCAATTCCCCGACTGTTTCCTCTAATATTTTTTTTAGCTCAAGAATCATTTTTTGGGGCAAGTATTGTCCTCTCAGATAACCAGTTTTCGTCATTGATAATATTTAGTTGAATGCTCGGGAAATCATTAGTAACGAGTTTGCGTTTGTTCAGGTGTTTCAGCAACTCGTTGCAATGCCAAATATGTGGCGTATTGTTGTTGCCGTCTTTTTGTTTGCTTCGGTGTTTCAGAAGCTCTTGAGATCGATTGCCAATCCGCTTGCTCTTAGCACCGAGCACGCGTTTTTCCCGGTGTGATCGTCCAGACACCAAGTATTCAGTTTGGTGTCATCACCCAACTTGCGACTGCTCTGGCAATTCAGCATCCCCAGAAGACGCAATACGTGCTAAGTGCTCAACCCTGTGCAGCTCTGCTAGAGGATTTGTTCCTGGGTTTTGGCTATTTTCACAGCCGTAGTTTTCTTACATTTCATTGAAAGATTTGACTTTCGTTTACCCGGCATCTCTTAAAATTACTACTTTCAAGACTTGCGAATAAAAATTAATATTGTTTTAATTAATGGAAACTCAAAACATCAAAATATGATGGAAGCTACTAAACATCCAAAAAAATTACTAACAATCAAAGAGCAAATAAATACCTGAGTGGCCTAAGGACGTTGATCTCGTTAAAAAATTGCGAAACTAAAAATGTATATTTTGATTTGCGCTGAATATCTGAAATTTACTAATATTTTTGTTTTTAAAGTGAACTTAATTTGCTCTCTGAATATTGATTTTGTTTTGAAGATATGTGGGTTACATCAATTAATTCTGCTCTGAAATATAAATTACAATGTTAAAGTAGTAATTGATTCTTTATTCATAATAGGTTTCTCAATCTGCAAACAGGATTGAATGTCTACCGGCAAATCACTACTCTGCTTGTCTGACACTCCACTATCTGAATAAAACATTTATAAATTTCAGAAATTTACTTTGAGCAATGCCGTGTGTTCTGCTAAATCATCCAAGCTTATTATATATTCTTTTGATACAATATCATTATAAAGCGATACATGACATCACTAAAATGGTGCTCGTGAAAGAAGCTCAAATAATTAATAATGTTTCAGTTCTCATTTTGGCCCAGGCTGCATTTCATTAAGTCACAAACTCCACTAATAATACCGCTACAAAATCAAAGCTTCTATCACTTGTGCATTAATACATTAGCAACTTGAATTATTATTTTAGATCACAGGTAAATAAATACTGAATACATATGAAACTACATTCATTATTGCAGTTACGTAATTAAAAAAAAATTTCTACTAAAATGCTTGTAAATTACAGTGTGCAACGGAAAGTTCATAATTCTCTACAAACCTAAGACAACTTTCATTAATATTCCTGGTCAAGTTTACATCGCAATAAAGTGACTGTTACTGCTCGTGATTTAGTAAGGTGTATAATGAAATTAAATGTGATGGTAATTTATGTGGCCTCGCATTCGGGAGGACGGCGGTTCGAATCCCCGTCCGGGCATCCAGATTTGGGTTTTCCATGGTTTTTTTTTTTTTTTTATTATATCCTGGTACATAATAGCCCAGCACCTAGTTTCTATTCTGGGCCCATATTTCCAATATATTACAAGAGGTACATAAGTTAATTATAGTTTGCAAATAATAGCTAAATATTGTTCAGGATGTAAAACTAGTTTGTAACGCATAAACTTTCAAATTTCACAGAAATTAGTTACATAATTAAATTAACAATGTGTAAGCATATATTTGATATGTGTTAGTGTTCTTATTTTTGATATATACTGTAAATTTGTAATTTGAATAACATACGTTCACACACAGATACTATTATATATAATTAAACAAGGAAACATTCACATACACAAATCACTTACTGCACTGTTGTCTCACTGTTTCTCACTTTGTATATTTACTACACTTTTACACATTTACTCCCGGCACAGCCACTTCGGAGTAACTTACCTCCCTCAGGAGATGACTTCTGGAAGTAGAGGTGTCCTCCTTCGACCCATCGGGAGTTTCTTTCTTCGGGAATTATCACTGCTCAGTCGCTGGTCGCTGTCGGTTGAAACGGTTTCTAAGTGCCAAGAACCTTTCTTTGGCTGCTTGTGAGGCCAGATTGCAAGCTGCATCAAGAAAGTACCACAATTCCTGGTCACGCAATATGTTCTTTGTTCTGCTGTTGAAATACACTCCCATACAACATGTTCCGGAGTGCCCTCGTTTCCGCAATCACAGCTACCATTGTCCACTATTCCTCTTCTTTGCAATTCACTGTTGTAAGGGCCATGACCCGTTATGTAATGTACCAGCCCAGGCGATGGGTGAAGATGCGACATTTTGAGTCTTTCACAGACACTTGGAAACATATCATATGTCCTTCTTCCTGTTGTGCTAACATTCCACCTTTGCTGCCATTCTTCCAATAACAATTTGTTTACTTCTGCAGCTGTTGTTGCTGGTGCTCCCGTGATTCTCTCTACCTGTTCCGCATTCCCTTTCCTGAGCCAGTATAATGCTCCCCGCTTGCGAACTTCCAAGTCCAGTGGCCACACCCCCAGTGCTACGGTAAGGGCATCAGTTGCTGTTGTTTTATAAGCACCACTCAGCCTGATTAGAATAGTTCGCTGTGTCCTCCTCAAAAGTTGGCTGGGTTTTGCTTTTCTGAGGTGTTTCGCCCAGACGCTGGCTGCATACCCTACAATTGATGTTAATATTGTGTTGTGGTATATTCGAATAATAAGCGGTGTAAGTTGGAAACGCCTTTGCCCCATACTGATTAGTTTATTCATGACTGAGGTGGCTCTCCCACATGCTTCCTCCATATGGGCCATAAAATTTAAGCTTTCGTCTAATTTCACACCAAGGTATCGACTGAAGGGACTTCTTCTTATTGTAACTCCGTCTATTTTAATGGTTGGATTGCTCTGTAATCTACCTTTCAATAACATATAACAGGTTTTTTGAGGTGCTAATCTTAGTTTGACTTGTCTGCACCATAGACTGAGTTCACGCAGAACCTTTGCGCTTTTAGCCTCAATTTCGGCTCTGGTTTTACCCTCTATAATTAAGAACAGGTCATCTGCAAAGGCAACAAGTCCCAGGAGTTCCGGCATTCTTTGCAGCCTTGCCATTCCCGGTTCAAGCCCAATGTTCCAAAATATTGGACCAAAAATGGATCCCTGTGGGCAACCCTTTGTTAGCTTTTTATTAATGGATACTCCAGGACACCTGAGTTTAACATATCTGTTCTTACAGTAATCTTTAAAGGAGTTATACAAGTTCTTTGGACAATTAAGTTCCTTAAGCCTTGCAAAAAGTGCAGGCCACCATAGATTATCAAATGCCCCGGATATATCGACAAGAATCCCTATCACGTAATTCTGATTTGAGTTCTGAATCAGATTCATTGTCTGGTTGATTGCATCCTCTGTAGATCTCCCCGCTCTGAATCCATATTGGTTTGGGTTCATCCCTTCCTTCTCCCAATGTTCTTGTAACCTCTTTTACAGCACCTTTTCTTGTATTTTTCCCAGCACGTTTAGCAAGCAGATGGGTCGATATGATTTAGGCAATTTTGGATCTTTATCATCTCCCTTCTTGATGATTAATATCTCACTCTGCTTCCAGATGTTTGGTACTCTTCCCTGATGCAGGCATGCATTATAGAGCTTACACAGAGTGGGGGCTACTGGCACTACCAGTTCTTGTACTACTTCAGCTGGAATACCATCCGGACCCGGAGCTTTATTCCTGGACAAGGCATTTATTGCTTGTACTACCTCGAAGATGCTAATATCTGGAGTGTCGGTGGTACTTTGCCTATGTTGGTCAATTTCCAGACGGAGCGCTCTGTGCTCCATCTCATCATCTTCCACTTTATCATCTGGAAGGAGTTCTTGTAGTAAAACTTCTGCAGTAGATTTCCAGCTCGTAGTCATGGTTCCATCTTGTTTCTGCACAGTAGACAGTGTAGTTGGGGGTTTTACCTTTCCTGCTGCAATTTTGTATGGAATACCCCAGGGGTTTGTACGCAAGTTTGTTTTCACAAATGTTTCCCAACTTTTTTGTTTAGTTAGTATTAACAGTTCTTGGAATTCACTCTTAATTTGTCTGTATCTTTCCAGGAGCTGTCCTCTAATATTGGAGATGAGGCAACGTTGGTAATCTTTTCTTGCTTTGTGCATCCTTTGTCGTAGTCTTTGAAGTCTATCTGTCCAAGGTCTGTCAACTGTGCCAATGATTCTCTTTAGAGGAATAGATCTCCTCATTGATATTTGGAGTGCCCGGGTAAGGTCTCTTGCGGCTCGATCTACATCATTATCATGTAATATGATTTCCTGTTGTGCAAAACTTTCCCTCAGCCTGTTCCAGTCTGCCCGTCGGATGTTGTAATGTACCTTGGAAATCTGCGCCTCCGATGTGTCAAAATCATTCCTCCCTCTGACCAACTCAAAAGTAATGACATTGTGATCGCTGGTAGTTAAAAATTCTAAAACGTTCCAATTCCTCAATAAGTTCCCACATCGCAGATTGGTCAATGTTACATCGATGTTTGACCTAGCTCCTGCTCGGTTGCTATATGTGTAGGGTTTATGTGGTAGATTTCTTACTTCTAGATTCAGTTCACTAATAGCTTCCACTAAAAGCTTGCCTCTCGTATTTGTCTCCCCGCTGTGCCAGAGTTCGGATCTAGCATTGGCGTCAGCCATTATCACTATTGGTCTGTTTTCTAGGGCAGTGCACACTTCTCTTATTTTCCCAATGTATGGTTCAATGGGATCGCTATATTGAAAATACATGTTGACGAGAATTACACTACCCCAGTCAGCAATGAGCTCCACACATGTCGTATGTTCATCACAGAACTGCACTATCTTAGTTACAGTAACTTGTCTGGATAGCACTACTATTGCTGTCATAGGGTTTCTACCTGTTGAGATTATCTGTGACGATGCCGGCATGTAAGGAATCTTCCCGAAGCATGAATGTGTCTCCTGAAGGCATATGACATCCCATTTATGTTCCTCTGATAGCTTCCTCACCTCATGCAGAACCAACTTGCTTCTCCTGGCGTTTAGTTGTGCAATTCGTAGCATACAAGACATTTTGTGTTTTATGGATGTCTGGTGTGGACGTTGCACTGTGGCCATGGGAGTTGTGAATCGAAAACTATACGCCCATGAGTTAATACGTACTGTTTATATATTTGATCGGGATCAAAAGTTTCATTCCTTCTTTCGAAGACTTTATGCACAAGAGAGAGAAGCTGAGAAGTTTCTGTAGGAATATTGATGGATTTTAGATGTATACGATCAATCGCTTCTAGCTGAGGGAAGGTTACATATTTACCAGCCGGATGCGCTATTCGAGTTAGATGCCTCAGCGCCACATTGAGATTCGGAGCCTCCTCCAGTCGACCGAGTTTTAAATTAGTTTCAAAATCACTGTATATTGTTTTAGGGTTTATAGAACTGCGTCTGTCTGCTATGTTTCCAAAATTCTGCGGTTGTTCCACCAATTTTGTACTCGCTACAGGTCGTGAGTAATGTTCAACCCCATTTGGTCTGTCAGTATTCCAACCCAGACCAATCCTTTTGACATAAGGATTCCGGGGATGACTGGCGGAACTTGAAGAGATTTCATTGATCTGTAATGAGTGGTCGTCCGTCTGCGTTCCAACATCTTGTTTCTTACGATTCTTCTCCATTTTTAGTTTCTCTCTGAAGCAGGCAGCCCTTTTTGCATTTCTTTTTTCTCTTGAAGGGGGATTTCCTTTCGTTTTTGTGGTCTGCTTCCCAATTACATCCTCAACTATTTTCCTAATTACATTTGCCAGTTGAGAGTATATGTCGTTTCCCATATCTATTCTTTGTAGTAAACTATCCATAATCAGTCCTGTTTACAGCTCGTTGTAGGAGTAATTGGTAGGTAACACACTCTTTGCCCTTCTTGTTGCAGCTTTTGCCCCGTCTGTTACACGGTATGCATATTGAAGGTTGAGAACTTTTCTTGCACTGATCCCTTTGGTGGTTTTCTTCTCCACGGTTTCCCCAAATCACTCCAGGTGAATGCCGGGATGCTTCCTTCAAAAGGCCATGGCCGAATTCCTTCCCATTCCTTGCCCCCATCCTTTCCCGTCTCTAAAGACCACGTTGTTAAAAAGGGACGTTAAACTGTTAAAAAAAAAAGGTAATTTATGCTACACTATTTAGGAATCTTGATATAGAAAATTCTGTAACTACTCGAAATGCAGTTCTGATGCATTTAATGTGTTGAGGTGTGTTCGTATCGTTTGATTTTATAGTGGCAATATTAACAGAGATAGTGGTTAAGTTGAAATGCTGCCTGGAACAGAATGTTTTTGTTACAGCATGAGGCAGAAATCATTTAGTTATTATTAGTTATAAATTAGCAGCTTTCATAAGCTCCGTGTAAATGAGGTGTATCGCGTTGTAAACGACTTGCAATATTGCTTCATGAAACATTAAGTCTCTACATAAGGCTGATGAATACATTCATTTTAAGTGAAGGATTTACGGGAGTAGTTTACGTGGTGATACATAACATCACGTGACATAGTGCTTATGCCATCGGCTGTGACAAAAAGATTCAGTTTTCATTATGGTCAAGGCTGAATTTCAGTGTAACCACAATCTCTGCTAATATTGGCGCTACAAATTTAAAACCTCAACCACACGCGCATTGATACAAGTATTTTATCCTAAGTTAGTAACGTCGTGTATCACGACTTAAACTTGAACCGGAGTTATTAGATATTTGTAGAAATTGAACAGTAAGTAAAAAGCACTGTTTCCTGAATCATAGTCTACTATTTATACTGATTTATACAAAAAATTTTGAACAAGAAAGGGTTAGTTAATAATTTGTAATGTTACAGAGACTGTGTAGTGGCAAAAAAAGAAGACACACAGGAAATAAATTAAACCGCGATAGAATGGAACCCGTAACATTTTTATAAATACGACATTTCGAGCACTGGCATTTTGCACTTTTAGTAAATCGACTTTCGTGCTGGTATAATTATAGCATTTATGTTGTTTTTTTTCCAAGCTCTGATTTTTCACATTTAGTATATTATGATCGAAATTATGGTTTAATATTTGAGATGTCATACTATTATATGTACACAAATGAAAAAAATCTCTTTGCAAACAACCTTTTTTTTTAATTTAAGGTTAAGTACATATTTATAATTCATGCTACTAAACTATTGTTTGTCAAGTGCATTGGTTTTATAGCTTTTAAACTAAACACAAACTTGCATATGTAAGAAGGTTTTCACTTTTATTTCTGAAAAGTAGTGTTTGTGATTTATGTAAAAAGCAAAGAGTAAACGTTACACGGCTGTCAACTCTTTGTTGTTTACGAGTCGATATTAATGGCAATTTCTAAAAGAACTATGCGTTTTTGCGGGATAAAATTTATCCTATGTCACTTCGCACGCAATTAACTGACTTAATGCCAAATTTCATATAAATATGTTGAGTTATTACGGCATTATTGATTCCAGAAGTACATCCAAACACACATCCGAACTTTCTCGTTTTCTCATTTATAGATATATAGATTATGTTTCCTCCAATCCATGGGTAAGCTGCTCCTAATGCTGTACCAAAGTATTAACACTTCGTCCCATCCCAGACATTTGCTGTCTCAACTCAGCAGCTTTAATATCACTGGCTTTGAATAACTTGACATACTCCTCCCTCATCTTATCACAATTTTCACCGACTTCCTTCACCTCTTTATAAATCAAATTTACACTTATTCTGTTCACAAATTTTTGTAATCTTTTCAAATTTCTCCTAACATTTTGCTACTAGTTTCCCCAATTTTGAATCTAAATTGTTAATATCCTCCTTGAATTGAGGTCAAAACCCTGAAATTGCTCTATGATTTTCACATCAAAACAGTTAATTCAGATAATTTTTTATCATTGATTTCAGAAAATTTGCTGTCATCATCACTCGTTAACTCACTTCAAAATTCAGAAAATTTGCCATCAAGGATTAACTTATTTTTAAATTCAGATAATTCTCCATCAAGATTCATTTTGAAATTCAGAAAATGTGTTGTCAAATTTACCATTAATTTCAGAAAATTGAGAATTAATTTCAGAAAATTTGCTGTCAAATTTTGCGTTAAAATTGGCTACAAAAGATTTTACAAATGATTGTAAATTCTAACTATCAGCCATTTTCAAATAATAACAAAATGAATTTGACAAAAAACTTAAGAAGAATTTAAATTTTTCCAAATTACCACAAACGAACATGGAAACCCAAATATCGTAATATTCAGTACTTACTATTTGGCGTCAACTTTGTACCACTTAAACAATTTTTTTATTTCTGCTCATAGCACTTTCCCTCCATTAAACACCACTTTTTTCACTGATTATAAACGCTTAATCACACACAAAACACTATACTGTGAAACACGTCGATCTCCCAAACACCCAGTTTTGATGTCGAAGAAGCTCGTATCGTGTGGCCGAAAAACTCCGCCTCTTGTCATCGGCAGACCACTGTTGATTCCAGTCATTGAAATTCTCCAAAGTGTGCTGCATTTATAAACTCTTCTACGCAGTTTCCTAGTCGTCGTGGCCAGTCTATAACTCCGAAAATTTGATTTGCGTATTGCAAATCCGCTGCAGAATCTTTTAGAAAATTGATATTTCACAGATGTCTAATAATTTCTTGTCACTGTTCCAGTCACCATATTAGGTTTCTCATGGTTAATTAATATATGAAATAATTAGTCCACGATACAGTTCAAATTTTAACTGTTTTTTCACAACCTCAAAGATACTGGTCACATGTGTGCACAAACTCCAGCGATTACATTCTATGCTTCTTCCAAAGACAGTACACACAAAACTGTTCCCTCAAAAATCTTTCCATAAACTGAGTCAACTGTCTCTGGCGTTTGCTTTATGTAAGTTTCAATGAAAGTTCTAGAACATTACAAAGGCTTCCAAGAGATATTTCTAAAACTTTAACAATATTTAAACAAACAATTAAAACATATTAAAACCAATCAAAATTGATACATCATCATTTACAATCATTACAAAATACGCAGAAATGAAAATTAAAGATACTTAAAAACAAAATTATCCACATACATCATTTTAAACTGTCGTAAATTGTCCCTTAGACATCGAAGTTCACCTTAGTACTTGGAATACGCTGATTTAATCAATTTCTCTTGCTTAGTTCTGTGCTTAAACATATTGAATGGTATTTATGTAACTTTGTTTCGTTATAGAAATTCCATTTTTACTGAATTGCAAGACAAACATACAAAATCATATCCAGTCAAACTCTAGCTTGCTACAAATGCTTCATGAAACACAATTCCATTTAAAGTCTAGGTTTGTGGACTGTTACAGCATCTTTTCAAATTTTCAAAGAATCTCATGATATTCAGCATTTACAAGTCTGAATGCTGTGTAGCAGTTATATATAAATTCACTCAATTCTCTTTTCTTGCCACAAAAGGAATTGGCAATTAATTCTAATGCTTCTGATAACCTCACTTGCGATTTCTCTCTTTTTTTTCTACCTTTTTGCCTTTCGCGGTGTCACTGTTTACTGCACTGGTAGGCATGGATGCAATGCTTGCTACTCACTTTTCTGCTGAGTTGTTGTAATGCTAACCAATTCTTTTCGCTGCTGTCCTCGATTCCGCAACTGCTGCGATGTGTCGTGCCAATTCCGCTTATTGCTTCTCCTTATTGCTGTGCCGACACGCCTTGCCGATTTCCGTAACACTGTATTTATGGGTGGTACTTTCTGCCTTATTTTTCTCTATTTTATTCTCATTAGTTGCAATCTCAGTGGAATATTTAGTCTACCCTCACACTCACCACCACACCTGTCACCAAATAAAAATCTCTACTGTAGTGGACTGGTGTTTTTTTTTTCTCTCTCTCTCTTTTTTTATCTGCCACCCCTGAGACGAACATTAATACGTAAGTAGAACAAATGAATAACACTCCAGTAGTGTATATACAATATTTACATTTATGAACAACAGTACATTACAACCCTATAATAACTCATTGCTTCCCTTAATACAATTGTTAAAGCCAGGTCACTGTTAAAGCCTTGCGATTAATGCCAAAGACTAATAATTCTTCCTTAGCTTCACATTATGTGATCGGTGTCTAAGCAGGATCATTCATTCCCACCTGTATCTATGTTGAGGCCGTGCTGTGCTGCCGGCTCGAAGCCCGGTCAGCCCCTGCTGGATTGCTGCTGCTCCTTGGCCGCCCAGTTTGACCCTGCCAGACAGACCCTCTTTGTTCTCTGCAATCCAGTTTTGATCACCCCCCCCCCCCCCACTACATTGTACCTGGTGGGAATATTTACTAACCGACCACCAAGCCCATTAAAGTGGTCATCCGTCGCAGAATAACGTCTCCTGAGTGTACACATTCCTTGTGCTGCAACTGTTCATCATTGCTGTTGCAACTGTCCTAGCTGCCTGTATTTCTTTGTGAAATCTTATATACCCCCATAATTCTACAAAAAAAAAAAAAAAAAAACCAATGGGTCACCACAGTAGTACAAACCTGGTGATGACCTGACCGTCTCTTAATGGAAATCCTCCCATGCTGAACTTTCTGAACTTGTGATGTCACTGTTAGATTGCGATATATTTCTATCGATAGTGTTTTCTAGTTGAGCACCGAGTATGTTGCGAATGCAGTGCCGCTTGCGGGTATATATTTCCGTGGAGCGAGAGCTTAAGTTAGTTGAGTTGCAGTCTGCTGTTGCCGTCAAGTTGGTTAGTTGTTTTCAAGATGTTACTCAGTTGCAGAAGATGATGATGCAGTTGTTGCTTACTTGCTCAGAAAAAGAATGAAGGAACAAACTGTAATGTTATTGTGTATGGTACTTGAGTGGACCGAATGTCAGAGGCACAGGGAAATGCAGCAGGTGGTATCGAGGACATTTCCACCACCGCCATGGAGGTAACGACAACAGACAATGGGGTGGATGTAAGCGGCACGGATCAAAATATATCCACCATCGTGGAGGTCACAACAACGGACAGTGGAGCTGAAGTAAGCGGCTTGGATCAAGAAATAGTTGCTATCAGTTAGAATTAAGAATAAGAATAAGCGACGACACAGTGATGTTGACATCCCCTCAACCATGACCTGGAACAGCACAACTGTGAGTAATGGTGCTGATGTCAGCAACTTATTTGCATCATACTTCAAGAGCATATACAAAGAACCATCAGAACTTCTAAATGCTGATACTACGCATGACAGTAGCAATAAATATCCAGATGTGAACCTCTCTAAATTTGAAGTTCACTTTGATGATGTATCTCGTGAGCTTACACGACTGAACATAAATAAGGGTGCTGGACCCGACCAGATACCTAACATCCTATTAAGAAATTGTGCTGCTGGACTCTGTGAGCCAATCACTCACATCTTCAATAAGTCTCTTGAAACAGGAAGTTTTCCCTCAACGTGGAAAATAGGATATATTATACCCATACATAAATCAGGTGCAAAATCCGACATCAGCAAATATAGGCCAATTTGCATTCAATCCTCACTGGCAAAGCTTCTAGAGAAAATTGTCCTGCCACAGCTTACCTTTGCATTTAAAAATGTCGTAACCTCAAGACAGCATGGATTCTTTGGCAGAAGATCTACAACAACTAATCTCTACCTGTATGTTAACTTTATACTTAATGCTCTGAACAAAGGTCAGGATGTGCACTCTATATATACTGACTTTAGCAAGGCCTTTGACATGGTGAACCATGATATTCTGATAAATAAATTAAGTCGTTATGGTATAAGATCCAAGGCCTTGGATTGGCTTCGCTCGTACTTATCTGACAGACATCTACAAGTGCGAATTAATGGCCATTTGTCGAATGAGTACACTGTTATGTCTGGTGTGCCACAAGGTTCCCATCTAGGACCTATTCTATTCAGCATCTTCATAAATGACATTGGTGAAAAGTTTATGTCTGATTATTTGCTCTATGCTGATGATATGAAGATCTTCAGAGCTATTTACAGTGCTCATGACATTGATATATTGCAACAAGATATCTCCGAGTTAGAGGTATGGTGTCAGTTAAATAAGTTACACCTTAATATAGAAAAATGTGCTGTCATGGTGTTTTCTCGACGTCTCAACCAGCTACCTGTTAATTACTCTATATGTGGTCAAAACGTGGGAACAGTCAATTCAGTTAAAGACTTGGGAGTGATAATCGATGACAGGCTTACCTTCTCAGAGCACATTAATTACATAACTCAGCGAGCATTTCGTGTCCTGGGTTTCATATGTAGAGCTGGTAAAGAATTCAAAAACGTTAATACATTGTTTCGACTTTTCTCTGCCTATGTCAAACCGTTACTTGATTATGGTAGTATTGTATGGTCACCCATTACAGACCAGCAAATCAGCCGTGTCGAAAAAGTTCAACGCAAGTTTTGTAAGTTTCTGTTACACTATTTTCATCGTGAAAACATGGAAGATGTGTGTGATGTATATCAACATTATAAGATTAACAGTTTGCAAAGTCAGAGGCAGTTGACTGACCTATGCTTCTTTTACAAAGTCATCAATGGACTTATTGATTCACCAGATATACTCGAACAATTCCAATTTAATTGCTCTAGGGTAGGCCTACGAACAAGACGACTGCTGGATGCTGTGAAACCCAACAAAAATTATGTTGCTTCTGGGCCGTACCATAGGATAGTAAACCTGGTTAACCTATATGCAACCAACGTCAACTTCTTTGGAGGTTCTTATACTGGACTGATCTACAACATTAAAAGACTTTTGTGAATCACCTATTCATTTTGTAGCTTGTATGTTGATGATAAATTTTATTTCAATATGTACAAAGCCGATTGGCGTTTAAATAAATAAATAAATAAATAAATATGTTATGAGAAGTTTTATGACAGAGAATAGGACTATGATGACCCAAAATGAAACCAATGCAGGTAACAAAGAACAAATAAAAATTGATTGGTTATTGGATAGTGGTTTCCGAGTGTTTAACTTTAAAACAATCTGTAGAGGTAAAAATTGCAGATGGTAAAATTTTGGAAGCCACTAAAGTAGGAAATATAATCAGTTATTTTCCAGTTTACAATAAAATTATTCCAATTAACATGAAAAATGTATTTTATCTTAAAGACATGAATAGAAATTTTATTAGTTATGCAAAATTAACAGACAAATACAAAATTGTATCATTGGAAATGTTTAGAGAGTTTTTGATAAAGATAATGGGCTAATTGCAATTGCTTTGGAAGAAGGTAGGCTATATAAAATGACAAGTAGCATTTTATAAGAATGAAGTTGATGTAAATATTGTGAGCAACAGGGGTAGTATGACAGCAAAAGAGAGATGGGATCGCATACTAGGTCATGTAAATTTTAACTATTTAATTACTATTTGGATTACTTCAAAATTTAGAGTCAGATTATTTAAAGCAAAAAGTTTGTATCTATATCTATAAAACGAAAACCGGATAAATTTGAACTAGAAAAATTCAAACTACTAATCAGATTTTGATGGGGTTTTCACAGATTTAAAGCTTAGAGTCTCAATTGATTTGTTTGATATATCATATGTTTCAAAGTTACGTAACACCAGACCATTAAATGAAATTCTGAACGTATGGTGACAAATACCAAAAATAGAACGACTAGATGTTGCAAACTCCACAGTAAACACACAACTAGAATGTCTCTGAATGTAGCCTTTAATGAAAGAAATAAAATCAGTTTTAAATAATAATTATTTTGCGCACTAATACTTGAAATATTCTTTCCTTAAATTCGGGATATTCAGTTTTTAAATGCCGTAGATCACTAATGAATGCGAGAAACTAATAACTGAAAAACAACAGATTTTCTTTGATCACAAGCTCTGCCAGCACAACTACAATGTCTGGCTATCATCTTTGGCATTCTGTTCACAATAAAAGATGCCACATTTTGTAGTTTCCTGAAACAAATCGAAAGTAAAGAATAAACTTTTTCATATCTCGCTTAGTTCTGAATACCTGATATTCCACTGTAGAGGTACCGAATACATTTTAATTTTGTGCCCCAGTGCCAGATGAAGTAACATAAATAAATTTTTTAGCTCCCAGTGGCAGATGAGTCAGCATAATGAGACACTTCAATATTTGATACCGTGAAAACTCTGGCTAAATCGATTGAGCAGTTTTCAGATAATGCTAGATTATTCGTAAACTAAATGTCTTAAGAAATACGTTAAATTTTAATGCTAACCCCAAGCTTTCAAATTCTGAAAATCCATTCAAACTCCGTGTTTCCTGCGTGATGCTGGAATAAACGGACACATTCCAGATACATTTTTATGTATGTGGTATTTATTAATGCGGTTAATGTTTCAATTTTCGAGGAGCAAAATTATCAGATGTAATTATGTTGAAAACTGACATTCCGTCTCAAAGTATCCAATCCACCCCATTCTTAGGATTGTGCTCCTAAATCACCGTTTAGTTTAGTACCGGAAATCAATGTAGCTTGGTACACATGAATATTTTAGAAGAAGAAAAAAATATTGTATGGGTAAATCAACTTCAACCCACTCCTTTCTTGGTAGAATGCAGGGGAATCTAGGTTTGCTTTAATTCTGGAAATGGATGCTGTGAATTGTATAAAACTTGGTTACGTTTCTCTTTTTTTAGTAAAAATGGGGTATGGGGAAATCAACGCCAACTAGACCAGGCAACTCTGGGACCCTGCTTTGAGAATAACAGAATCAAAACAAAAGAGATTTTAGAAATTATTCACACTCATTTAAATGGGCCTCACTCAATTCTCGGTAGACATGGAGAAAGATACTTGATGATCGTAGTAGAGCAGCTCATGTGTACACTATTAAATCTAAAAATCATGTTTATGATTGTTTAGTCACTTATGTAAATGAAATTGAAAATTTGACGGGTAAAACTATTAAGGAACTGAGATGTGACAATGGAAAAGAATATTTAAATTCAGGTTTATCAGTCTGTAAAAGAAAAGGGAATTGTTTTAAATGCTCATCCTCCCTGTGTACATGAATTAAATGTAACAGCTGGAAGATACAATAGATCAATCATGGATATGTCACAGCTGAAGCAAAAGTAGATAGGAGATTATGGCTTAAGTAGTCTGTGCAGCTGCATATCTTAAAAATAGAAAATAGAACATTAGCCAATACAGTTGAAAAGAAGAATCGCTATGAAATTTTGCTGGGGGGGTGGGGGGAGGATTGTTAAACATCTAAAGTTATGCTGTAGTAGAGTTCTTGTACGAGTGCCAGAACAATTGAGATCAAAATGGGATTGTAAAGCTGGAATGGGAATTTTATTAGGTTACAGTGAAGTTGGTTACAGGGTATAAAATGTTGATATTGTAGTGTAGTATACTTAAAGGGTTATGATTCAGAGAGTGAATGAAAGTATGAATAATGAAAATTAATCTGTAAATGAGAAAAGGAAAGGAGATGTTAAAGGAATTTTAAACAATGATAAATATGATCAAGAACACAAGTTGACAAGGTCAGTAGAGAACGTAAAAAACCAGATGGATTTAATGATTATCTGTAGCAATTTAATTTATGTAAACTTTTGCAGTGCTAATAGTCCAGAAAATTTTGAGGAGGTGATTAATTGTAGCAATTCAAAGTATTGGAAACAGGCAGTGGATAAGGAGATTGACTGTTGTCAAAATGGGTTAATTATAGAAGAAATGGATCTAGTGACTGCATTTCTTAATGGAAAAGTTTTATCAGAGTTGTACATAAAACAGCTAAGAGGATATGAGGATGGTACTGATAAAGTTTGTAGGTTGAATAAAGCATTGTATGGCTTACAAGAAAGTCCTCGAGCATGGTAATATTGTTTTTACGAATTTTTTAGTAGTTATAGTTTTGTAAGATGTGACTTTGATTATTGTCTATGCTTTGAAAGATGGAGATGATGTAATTTATTTATCACGTTTGCCGATGACATTAATTTGTGAAAATAGAAAAGATTAAGAATCTGCTGTCAAAGAAATTCAAAATGAAGTATTTGTATTTAACAAAAGATTTGAAGCTAAATTTCTGTAAGAATGAAAATGTAAAAATTTTGGATTGTCTTGTAGATTTACAAGTCATTATGTAAAACTAAGTTTGTAAAGTTTAGAGGATGCTGAATGTAAATTAATATAAGTCTCTCGATAGATATGTAAGGAGGCGTGTTAGATTGTGATGCATTTCTATTGATATCGTTTTGGAGTCAAGCACGGAGTATGTTGCGGGTATATTCCGTGAGTGCGAGAACTCAAGTCAGTTGAATTGCAGTCTGCTGTCGTTATCAAGATGTCGTCGAGTTGACCAGTTGTTGTCAAGATGTGGTCCAGATGCAGAAGATGATGATGTCGTTGTTGCTTAGTTGCTTACTTGTTCAGAAGAAGAATTAAGTATATGCTTTGTATGTGGAGCAAACTGTAATATTATTTTATGTGATACTTGAATAAACCATCAACATTAACAGTCACGTTTGTTGTGGTTTCAGCCCTCTCCACATCACCCTTTTCCTCTTATGGTGTACGTACATAATGAATGGTCCATAATGTAGAAGCATTTCTGTGTCGGAAATGTTTGTTTTATTTTAACCTTTTTTCTCCTAATGGAATGGAAAAAATGCTCTTTGTACAAAAAATATGATTTGATAACTAATTTCATCATTGTTATGGAATATGTTACTGAGGATATTGTTAAAAAAATATTTGTGTAGCCGAGATATTAATATCTAGGCATAATTACTTTGTACTTTATTCTGGTTTGCTTACTAGTTCTGATGTTTCACAATAATCCAATAACATTTCAGGCTCTACAGGTTTTGCTCTAATTCTACTGGCTTTATTACGTAGTATTGAATTTACATAGCATTACACATTTTTTTAAATGCAATAATTTTGCTGTTTCTTTGGCTCTAGTATAAATAATCAGTGTTAACACTTGTAGTCTGACATCATTTATTTTCTCAGGTGAAATTGTGCTCTCAGATGGCCCTGGAGAATGTGCCATGGCAGACCAGAAATTCTTGGACACTGCTACCACAGAAGCTTCCCTAAGTAATATAAACTAGTTTTGCTGTTCTCAAAAGTCATGATGTATAGAGGGTGAAACAGTTTAATCAATCAACTGGAGGTTTAGAAATTTGAAACCTACAAGCAAATAATTGAAATTTAATTAATGTAATCAAATCATACTTCAGCACTCCTACTGAATTAGAGTTTTCTTCCAGCAAATTAAATTCAAAATAAAAATTCTTAAATAAACATATACTTACTTACATAATATATGTAAACATAACATGCATAAACTTGAATTGAAAATAAACATATGTATCTGTTTAACACAAAATTAGTTTAATTTACCCTTAGATATTCCAATTTTGTGCCTCATGAACTGAAATTTATCTTTAGATAGTGTCTTTGTGATCATACGAGCATATTGACTTTGTATGAACATAATTAGAGTAATAACATTTTCGAGTACTTTTCGTTGATAAAATTGTACTTATCAGTATGCTTAAATAGTTTGAGAATCATTATTTTTAATTACATTTATTGTACTTTGATGGACAATGTTTATGCTCGCAGAACTTTGTTTATACCTACTTTTGTAGGCCACCATAAATTAATCTTTTGTTGTAGACAAGGCTACTGTTTGCTAATACTTAGTCGACCGCGTAATAATATTAAGTTACAGATTTTCTTGTCTCTCCATCATTTTCAAAGTCAGCATCACTATACCCAATAAAGGCAGTAGTGTCTGCATTAGATAAGTAATGCAACACAATTCTTGGTTTCTTTAAAGTATTTTAAGATTTTCTTAACGGCATTCCAGTGATAATCATACAAATGTAAGAACTGACTTAAAGTAAACATATCTGCTCTGCTTACTATTACTGCACGGATAACTGATCTCACTAGTCGGCAATGAGATGTTTTTGGAAATATGTATCGAGAGGTAGGGTGTCAAAGGGTAGTGTGTTAGCACCATTACTGTTCATTATTCAAATAAATGACTATTAATTAATGGTTTGCAATCAGAAGTTAAGTTGTTTGCAGATGACATAATGGACCAAAACACGAGAAGACTGTGAACAGTTGCAAGGTTACCTGGACAGAATATCTAATTGGGTGTTCAACATGGAGTAAAGATAAATATAAAGAAGAGTCAACTTAATGGATACACAGATAGAAAAAAGTAGATTCTGATTATAGGGTGGGCACAGAATTGCTTGTTGAAGGCTTGAAGTGTCACTTCCAGTGCCCAACAGGGTTCACATCCATGTCCAATCCTATTCTGTATCTTTATTAATGATATTGATGACAAGATCGTATGTAAATATCAACTATATGTCAATGACACGAAGATTTATACATAAACTAGCTGGTACCCATTACTTTATTCGTGTTTGTAAAGAATTGGGATTGACAGCTACCGACATCTAACCACCATAGTGCACGATGGGAGACTCGATGCTATTACCACACAAAAACGCCAGTAATCTGCACTATGTAGTTCAGGCAGCAAAGTAAAATTTACGGACACACGTCTTTGGTAGAAATACGAAAATATCCTTGACCGGCCAATTTCAACTACCATATCTCCCACACTCCCACAGTTATTGAAATTCGGCCAACGTTTAGATCGAAAGGTGACTCTGTGTTACTATCACACAAATGCCAGTGATCTGCGATAGATAGTTTTCACTGAAAAGTGATACACCAAGACACATGCGTCTTTGGCAGAAATATGAATGTGGTGCAGGTTGACCACTTTCAACCACCATATCTCCCACACCCCCACAGTTACCGACATTTAACCACCAGAGTGCACGATTGGAGGTTCACTGCTACTACCACACACAATGGTCTATCCCATGTATTTGTGGCAGGAAAGATAAGTATAAGGAGACACAAATTTTTGATCGAAATATGAAAAAGCTCTGCATTGACGAACTTTAATCATCATATCTTCCACATCCTCACAGCTATCGGCATTCGGCCAGCGTTGTGCATGATAGGAAACTTCATGCTACTTCCACACACAAACACCAGTGATCTGTGCTATGTATTGGTGGATGAAAAGTGAAATATAGAGGAAAACACGTTATTTTTATATATATATATTAGATTAGTAGTGAACAATACCTACATATATAGGGATCTTGTTCTCGTGATCCCTCCGCGCTTGACGATCAGATTGTTCAAACAGTTGAGACTTTAAAGGACCTTGGTGTTATTACTGCAAATTAACATTCTCTGAACATATTAATTACATTATACTTTGTACCTATCAAAGCCTAGGTTTTATTTGTAGAGCAAGCAAAGTGTTCAGGAATAACAAAAGACTGATACTTCTTTTCTCATTGTTCATCATGCCCATACTGGAGTCAGTGTCTTTTGTCTGGTCCTGAATTAAACATCAATAATATTAAAAAATTCAACAGAAATTCTGTAAATGTTTATTCCATTATAAGCGTCATGAGAATGCGATCAGTTTCAGTGATATTTATCACCAGTATAACCTCAGTAGCCTAATTTGTCACAGATAAGTGGCCGATCTGACTTTCTGTTTTAAAGTTGTCGCTGGGCTCAATGATTCTCTAGAAATTTTGATCGACTTTGGCTTTATCTGTTCAGAGGTTGTGCTGATAACTAGAAAGCTCAAATAAAAACTGTCTATCATCAACCTAGAAATAGAATAGCCAGGTTGGTGGACTAGTACACTGCGCATATCCCTCTTGTCATTCTCAGTGAAAAAGCTACTGCTAAATGATTAAGTTTATATAATAATTTTTGCATGTATAATGTGGTGCAGTATCCTTTGTGTGATTTAATCAATTACCTTATGATTTTTCTCTAAACTTATTGTATAATATTTATGTATAATGTGATTTAGTGTAAAATTACTTAATAAAATAAATGAATAATAAATGCAACTGGGCAGGTGGTAGGGAAAGGTTTACTGGACAGGGTGATGGGAGGGAAGTGAAAGAACTGGATTACAAAACTTTTTTCAGACCACTGATTCAATATCATGGTGTGGTCTCAGATCTACATTTTGGCTATCAAAAACAGGAGTTGGAGGGCTTGCAGAGCAGAACAGCTAGATTTGTTTGTAGAAATTACTGCAGTATCCCGTCAGTAACTGATACAATAGAGGAATGTGATTGGGTGTAATTGGAAAACGGAAGTAGGGCAGGGAGAGTACAAGGGGTATATTGATGATAAGACTTTGAATGATATTGGTTGAAGAATTAGGAGTAGTGCTTGGAAGGGAAAACATCACCATGATTACAAACTGGCACATTTGATGCATAAGGGAGAGGGAAGTTTTCTTTTGTGGGTAAGGATGTGAGGGGTTAGAATAAATTACCAAAGGAAGTGATGAATAATTTACCAAAAAAACTGGAGGAATTGAAAATTAAAATTCATAAATTGATTAAGTGAATGGGCCAGAAATTCTACACCCAAAATATGTAAGATGATGATAAAATAATAAGAGAGGGTTAAATTCTACTGCAGCATTTGCTCCGTCACAATTAAATTCATTTTAAAAAAAGGTAAGATTTGGAAATTTGTGAGAATGGTAAATAATTAATGTTTTTCTATACAAATTTAACTGTTTCAGGTATATCTTATTTCAAATTTTAACTACCTCTAAGTTTGGCTTGTTGAGCAGTAGTGTCCACTTCTTTCTTATCCCTTCTTTTAGTCTACATTACATTTTGAAATACTTAATCCACATGGCAAAATCCTTTCCAGTGTCTTGAATAACTTGGTTTCTCTTCCTCCTCAATCTTTTAACATACTCACTCTTGATTTGACCAGCTTTTCTTCTACTACAACCAACACCACGTGCTCGATTCCTTTTCTGGGTCCATGCATACAAGGTAGGTCCAGTGAAGATTGATTGGTTTGAACACTTAGGTGTTACAGTACAAATCAAGTGAATCGGCATAAATCTATTGTAGGAAAAGATAATTCAATATCAGAGTGGTTTATAGGTCAAACTTTGAATATCTATAAAGGAAATGAAATATAAAACTTGGGTTCATCATTGTCTCAAGTATTGAGCTTCTTGCATATTCCAAGGTTATTGATTGACGGTACTGAGAATTAACGAAAAAGAGTCATCTGATTTGTTAGTAGTCACCAAAATTATTATGAAAGTGTCCCAGGTATGTTATGAAGGTATATAGTTTCTGCATGATTTTATTGACTAAGATGTGAAAAAATTCTATAATTTGGTGGAATGCTTGAGTAACAGTGATAGGATATATAAGATCAGAGAAATAATGTGCTGTACTGATGACTGTGAAGCTGGTAGTGGATTAAGCTTGCTCTCTAATCACAAACAAACCTCAGAAAGGATGGATCTAAGAATAAAAGAAGCAGATAAATGGTTTATGAATTAGAGTTATAAAGATATGGACACTGAGCAGGAAAGTGGAGGAAATTGCAGATATGATGGAAAGAAGAAAGCTGGATATCTTGGGGTTGGGAGAGACAAAGTGGAAAGAAAAAGGCAGAAGGGAAATGAGGAAACGTTTTCTATTGTACTGGAATGGGGAAGGCAAGAGAAATGGAGGAGGGATAGTTATGACAGAAGGACCGAGGGAGGAAGTGGCAGGATCCTGAAGATCGAGGTAATAGTTTGAACAAGAGGTGCAGAGATAATTTATCGGTCAAATTATTATAATTATGGGAGACGTGACTGCTCCTGTGGGCACAGAAAGGTAGGGGTATGGATGAAGAGACATTAGGGACAGACGATTGGAGTAGTAGGAATGAGGAAACATTAGGGACAGACGATTGGAATTGTAGGAATGAAGAGAGGGATTTCTGCAAGCGAAATGAGTTGAGAATAGGAAATCCATGGTACAAAAAGTGAGATAGCTAAAAATTAACTAGAAGACTTGTAGTCTACATGATATTTTATGGTAAACTGAAGAGGAGTGTGTTGGATGTAAAGGTAGTACCATAATAGGCATTAGTGATCACTGGGTATTGGTAGTTAAGTTAAAGACTGTAGCAGATAGGAGAAAATTTTGAAGATAGGAGTAGTGAAGAGAAATACCAGAGAATTGAAAGGAGCAAGAAACCCACAGCAAAAATGAGGACAGTGGAAGAGGAGTGGGAAGGATTTAAAAGGGCGTTGATTGTTGTGGCAGGAACAGTGTGTGGAGGGTCTAGTAACACCAAAACATGGAAAGAGACCGTACGGGAGAATGACAGAGTAAAATGAGTGGTGCGGTTGAGAAAACAATGTGTTTAGAAAATGATTTAAAAAGAAGACACTGGAGTCAAAGAGAGAAATATGTATAGAAAAAGGAGAAAGCCAAAAAAATAGTAGTGGAGGACAGGAGGAAGTGGCTAAAGGAGATAAAAGAAGAAGATAACAAAGGTAATAAGAAAGTACTATTTTGAATGGAAGAGGAAGAATCGGAGTGAAAACATCAACATGGTGGATGAGATGGAAAGGAAATAAACAGTATAGAAAAACTAAAAAGGATGTGGAAGGAGCATTTTTAAGCTTTGTTGAACCCAGATTGGACACAGTTCCACAGGAGAAGCAGGACAACCTTATAGAAGAGAAAGAAAAGGATCTGCCCTTGGGGAGAAGTGGTAGCAGCTCTGGTTAAGATAAAGGATGGAAAGGCACCATGGCATCGATGAAGTGAGTTTGGAAATTGTTAGGGCAGCCGGAGTAATAGGAAAGCAGTGGCTATATTATGTGAAGGGAAGGATAAAGAAGGAGGGAAGACCCCGGATGACTAGAAGGAAGGAGTTTAAAAGCTATAGAGGAGTTGCACTGATGTGCCGCAATTTATGAGAAGATCCTTGAGACATTAATACAGAAGAGGTGGGAAAAAGAGCCAAGAGAAGAGCAGTATGGCTTCAGATCAGGGAGATCGGTGGTAGACATGATATTTGCGATGAGACAGCTTCAGGAAAAAAACACTTGGATTATGGAAAGGATCTACTGTTCGTGACTTTTTTATGCTGACAAAGCTTATGTTTGTGTTTACAGGTGTAAGCTATAGAAGGCCAACAGAGGATTCCTAAAAGAAACTATCAGTAGAGTGACAGAACTATACCAGGGAAGTGAGAATGTGAAAACAAAGGGAGAAAGAACATATTGGCCGAAACAAAGAAATGGCTTAAAAAAGAAATACCCCCTCACAGCTACTTTTCATTGTAATCATAATGAGGTAGTGAAAAAGTTTGCAGTGAGGATGGGAGAGGAAAACATAAAGATGATGGCTTTTGGGGATGACCTGGTGATCTCGGGAAAATGAAGTTCAATGACAGTTGGATGTACAGGCAGACAGTGTTGGTGAATATGGTATGAAATTTAACGTGAAGAAAAGTGAGGACACGGTATCAGCCAGAAAGAAGAAAAGAATATACAGGGAAATTAACAGTTGAACAGCTGAAAAAGATAAACAGTTCCTGGAAAGTGTTTTAGAGGAAATTGGAAGGAATGGTGGTGGTATAAGCGAAAAGAGATTTGCAGAGGAATTTTTAAGAAACATTAGAAGTCTGGTATAGAACAAGAATGTGCCACTAGGAAGCGCAGAGCATGGTGGGTGAACGGTAATGCTCTAGCCTCACGTTCGGGCATCCAGGTTGGTTTTTCCATGGTTTCCCCAAATCACTCCAGGCTAATGCCAGAATGCTTCCTTCAAAAAGCCATGGCAAAATTCCTTCCCATTTCTTACGCCCATTCCTCTAATGACCTCGATGTTGCCAAGATGTAAAGCCATAAGTGTATGTGCGCGCACACACACACAGAGAGAGAGGGGGGGCAAGGAATTAATTTATTATACTATGGACCATGAAGGGGAACATCAACAGGAAACAAGCAAGTGAGAAGACAATTTTAAGAGGTAAAATTGGTGTTAATAGAATGGTCAGGACAGGGAACAAAATGATTACAGTAAAAGAGGAACCCCTACATGAAATGATGGAGAAGGTCAGACTAAAATGGCCTGGGCATGTGGGGGAGAATGGAAAGGATAAGCGGGATGGAAAAAGTTAATAATATTGAAATACTGGAAACAGCTGATGAAAGGAGGAAACTACTACAAATTATATAAAAAAAGAAGAACTGGATGGGTTTAGCTTTTAAAAGATGCCTTGGAAGGACTAGTTTGTCGCAGGAGAATGAGAGGAAGAATGAGGTTCAAGATCACAGATAAAATCAAAGAAAACTGCAACTACACGAACACGAAGAGAAGGGCAGAAGACAGGAGTGCGTGGATAGCAGCCATGTGAGTACCTGCCGTAGGGCAGAACACTAATGATGATGAAAAGAAAAGGGAAGATGCATGGTAAATGACCCAGAGGAAGTTCAAGGTTTGGATGGCTGAGAGGAGTGTGTACAGAAGAGAGAAGAGGAGTGGACAAAGGTGGTAGGAAGAAAGAACAAAATGAAGATACTTGTGCACAAAGCAGACCCAGCCATTAGCTGAAAACTGATGACGACTGTAAAATCTGTTCTTCATTTATCCTTTTAGATTTGTAATTTATAGGGATTAGTTTCAATGTAAAGCATTTTCTGTCACCTACAGTTTTCTATGAACTGGACAGTATAGATGTAGATCACAAGAGATTAATCGCGTACTTGAGCACTACAAAATGTGTATGCCGGCTATACAATTCTACTTGTACACAAATTATTATCATTATTATACTGCTGGTGTGTAAGAAAATAATCTTTTTCGTTTTTCTGTATGCTTTTATCATAATTATATGTAAAAAAAATTA
Source organism: Vandiemenella viatica (assembly GCA_031002005.1). Lineage (NCBI taxonomy): Eukaryota > Metazoa > Arthropoda > Insecta > Orthoptera > Morabidae > Vandiemenella > Vandiemenella viatica. The sequence continues at coordinate 6,172,636 of JARYHS010008074.1, read as the reverse complement.
TTTTGCTGTTAAAAGTTTCTGATTATGTTTTTGATTGTTTCACAAACTTTATTTTTTATGCAGGTTGTAAGGCTGTGTTGTAAGACTTTGTTACACCTGCTTCTGGACAGAAAAATGTGGAAAACATTTGTATTACAAATCTGAATACACAGTACTAAATATATTTAATTTTATTCTAAATGATTTATGTAAGGATTGCCATGCTTTTTGAATAAGTAAGTACTTTCTGGAACATGTGGTGCAATGTGATTGTTAAATATTTCTAACTATTTTTGATTTGATGGAAATAAGGGTGCTGAAATAGCAAACTGAAGCTGTTGGAAGGAATCCTTGACAGCAGGAAGGTTTCAACACCTGAAAAAGTTGAAGAGACAAAAAACAAAAACATTCAGGCTTAAACCCTCCATCATAAGATGTCTAAAGGAAATTAATGTCTCTGATGATCATAATTTGTTGAAATTAGAAATTCCAACTGATATACCAGTATGTAATAATAAAATAAACAATTCAAAGTCATTGCGTCAAAGTGTTCAGACCAGTATTTTCCACCAAAATATAAGAGGAATATTTAGTAAAACTGATGACATTACCTTAAGCCTAGAAGAGATTCAAAAGTCCAGAAATTTTAATGTAGACGTTTTGTGTATATCTGAGCATCATTTGTCTGATACAGGAATATCTCAGCTGTCCATCCCAAATTATAAATTAAGTTCTCATTTCTGCAGATGTAAAATGGAGAAAAGGGGAGTTGCCATTTTTGTTAAAAATAATATTGAATGCAGTAGTGTAGTTGTAAGTAAGTATTGTATAGATCAACACTTTGAATGTTGTGTTACTAAACTAGAATATGATAAGGAAGAGCTGATAGTGATAGCAATTTACAGGGCCCCCTCAGGTAATTTCAGACTGTTTTTATCTCATTTAGAGTCTTTGCTACTAAGTTTTACAAATAGCAAACAAATAGTATTATGTGGAGATTTCAATGTTGACTTTCTGAATCACAGCAATGATAGATTAGATATGGAAGCCTTGATGTTGTCTTTTAACTTAACAGCACTTGTAAATTTTCCTACAAGAATACAAAATAATAGCAGGACTGCAATTGATAATTTTTTTATGGATATTTCTCAGTGCAGTAATTACAGCATACTTCCAGTAATAAATGGTATCTCAGATCATGATGCCCAGCTATTATGTATCGAGTCCAGGAACACTGTTAAACAGATAAAGAAAAGCTGGGTTTATAGAAGAAATATTAGTGAAAATAATATAAAACCATAGATACCTTAAACAATGAAAACTGGTTAGAAGTATATAATGCGCAGGGTGTTAATGCGAAATTTGATTCCTTTCTGAATATATTTCTAACACTTTTTGAAGGTAGTTTCAAAAAAAGGAAAATTCTCAACACTCCAAACAATGAACTGGGCATGGGATGGATAACAAAGGGTATTAGAATCTCTAGTAAAACAAAGAGGGACCTTTATTTAAAAATGAGAGAATCAGATAACCATGCGCTGAAAGTTCACTATAAACTTTATTCTAAAATACTAAGAAATGTAATAAAGAAGGCCAAGAACAGGTACATATCGGCGAAAATCGAAAATTCAGACAATAAAATGAGAACAATATGGAATATAATACAGACTGAAACAGGAAAAACTGTAAATCACTCTAAAGACATAAAAATAGAACAAAATGGATATGTGTATAGCGAAGTAGGGGAAGTTTGTGAAATATTTAACAAACACTTTACGTCAGTAGTAGATAAATTAGGCATAGAAAAGCAATCCCCACATAGTGCTCTAAGGCTTCTTGAGACTGCTTTCCCAAATAGCTTTGTGGAGATGAAATTGCCACCAGTAACAGTCTCAGAAATAAATAAACTCATTAAACAATTAAAACCTAAAAATTCTTCCAGCTATGACAATATTTCAAGTAAATTACTGAAAAGATGTTCAGACTGTATCAGTCATGTACTTGCTCACATTTGTAATGAATCCTTAATACAAGGTGTTTTTCCCGATAGACTAAAATATGCTGTTGTAAAACCATTATTTAAAAAAGGAGAAGTAACATGTGTAGACAACTATCGTCCCATTTCATTACTTTCAACATTCACAAAGGTTTTTGAAAAAGTCATGTATAGTAGAGTAATAAAACATGTTACACACTATAATATCCTCACTGATTCACAATTTGGGTTAAAAAAAGGATCATCCATAGAAATGGCTATATATTCATTTTTAAATAACACATTTGAGGAACTGAATAATAAAATGAATCCTGTAGGATTATTTGGTGATCTTGCAAAAGCATTTGACTGTATAAATCATGAATTACTTTTGAAAAAAATGGAATACTATGGTATTTTTGGGACCGCAGGTAAATGGTTTAAATCATACATTGAAAGCCGAATGCAAAAAGTTTCAATTTTTGATTCTAAAATAAGTAAAGATGCTTCATCAGACTGGGAGAAAATAAAACATGGAATTCCACAAGGCTCTGTCTTAGGTCCCCTCCTCTTTCTGTTATACATCAATGACCTTCCTGGAAATTTATCCGACAAAGTTAAGAGTGTTTTATTTGCAGATGACACTAACCTGACTGTGCGTAAAACACCAAACCGTACTATTGAATTTAATGTAAATGAAGTACCTAGAGTAGTAGCAAATTGGTTTAAGGCAAATTCATTAAAATTAAATTTTGAAAAAACACATTATATTAGGTTTAAAACAAAAAACTATGCACAGCCAGATATATGTATAAACTATAAAAACAACACAATCTTAGAAACAGAGAGTAAAAAATTTCTTGGTATTAAAATAGATCAGAAACTCCGTTGGCATGATCATATCACTACACTACTGACAAAGTTAAGTAGTGCCACCTTCGCAATACGAACACTTTCTCTAACAGCAGATCTAGAATTAATGAAACAGGTGTACTCCTCATATTTTCATTCAGTAATGTCATATGGCATAATTTTTTGGGGAAACTCTTCACAAAGTAAAAAACTTTTCATAGCACAGAAAAGAGCTATTAGATTTCTGTGTAGGGTAAAACCAAGAACTTCTTGCAGAAAACTCTTTAAGAAACTCAATATTCTTACAATGTATTCTCAGTATATATATTCTCTCATGAGCTTTGTCATAGAAAATTTTAACCTGTTTACACCTAATTCACAGGTACACAGTTTCAATACAAGAAACAGAAATAACTTGCATAAAACACAAACATCTCTGTCATTAGTACAAAGAGGAGTTAATTATTCTGGGATACATCTGTTTAATAAACTACCTAATCGTATAAAACAGCTTTCAGATAATAAAGATGTATTCAAACAAAAACTTAGAGATTATCTTATTGGCAACTTCTTCTACTCCATTCAAGAATTTGAAGAAAATAATTAATTGTACTCATTATGACATTTGCAAAACTCAGTTGCAAAAATGTATGTTTATTATTATTTCTTGTATTTGTAAAATATGTATGTATATATATTTACTATGATATGACTGATATTATGTGTATATGTATCAACAATGACATGTTTCACATCCCAGAGGTACTTCCTCAGCAGGGATCCATGGAACAAGATTGATAAATAAATAAATAATAAATCAGCAGAGCGTGTTGTACGTAGCACTGGCAGTTCAAGATGAACTCCCGCTAACTCCACATTATCCTGCCACCATCTTTGGTGGTGCTTGGTTATACAAGCAGACTTAAACCACACAGATCATAAATGTGCTGGAGGCCACAAGGAGCGACAGTTTTGCCCTGGACTGCAATGCTGTGCGTACTATTTTCTTGTGCTGATGAAACATTAACACCAGATAATCTAAATTTTAATGTCAACACTCTCCTGTAAGAAGTGACTATTATTTTAATTTGTACATTATTTCTGTCATTAGAAGTTTAGTGGCCCATCATTTCAATTCTTACAACTAATTGATTCAGTTAATAACACGTGTTAAAAATCTGACCACCCAGCACATTTTCTACTACTGCAGTGCTGCTACTGACAGAAAAGACATAGGAATTAATTTCTATAAGCATGTTAACCAACTAACTGTTTAAATTATAGAAGTCAGTGCAGAATTTATAAAATCATTTAATCTTACTTGTAGGAGGGAATGGGTGTTATATAGAAATGTTTGGTTATAAGACAGTATTCAGCCCAGAATTGTAAGATTTTGAAAGATGTTGCAAGTCTGCAAAAAAAAAATTCCTGTGTGGTCTTATGTTACATAAAGTTCCTCCGAACTTTTTATGTCTGGCAGATTTTTGTGAATGTGTAATTTTAAGTTTTGACTATCAGAAATATATATAGGTTATTGTTTTAATGTGAAATTTAATTAAATTGCAGTGATTTCAATTCAGTTTTGGGATCATTTACTATGTATACTGTTTATTGCAGACCCTTTTTCCAAAATAGTAAAAGAAAAATCATGAATGTTTGTATTTACTTAAGGGGGCATCCACAAATTACGTGAGGTGTTTTTCTGGATTTCTGGACCCCCCCTCCCCCCTGGTGAGATTTTGTGAGATCTGGCCGGACCCCCCCCCCCCTCTGGTGAGATCTGGTCTGTGAGAACCCCCCCTACAAATCGCCCTGGAAACTTTTGTAGACCTTTTTTTTAGGTCACACCCTAATTTTTTTGACGAAATACCCTCCTAAAATCGACTTTGGCGCAAATTGTAGCCCTTTTTTTGGCTCTACTGTCCCCAAATTTTTCGCAAAATCTCACGTGAGATTTCCGTAGACCCCCCCTCCCCCCTGGTGAGATTTCGCCGGACCCTTCCCCCCCCCCTATTTCACCTCACGTAATTTATGGATGTCCCCCTAACTAGTACTTTTATTTATGTTTAACAGCAATGAATGTAAATGTTTTTGAGCACTGTAACATAGATCAGATTTTCTTGACACCTCGTATTCACAATGATTTCCTTATTTTTCAGCTTTGTTATATTTTGTTATCTTATATGAAGTTATTTACTGTTAACATTTTATGTGACTTAGTAGAATTGTTGATGATAATATAAAGTAGTTCATTTTTTACAAGAAAAATAATTTTCTTCATTTCTTAATGTTTTTGTGTATTTGTTACATCTGGTGGCTACTCGGCTACATTTTTTAATACTAATAACTTAAATCCCTTAATCCTAAATACAAAATGAAATTCCAGCTTTTCAATCAGCAAAAAAAAAAAAAAACAAAAAAAAAAAAAAAAAAAAAAACACATGAAAATCAAGCCTAAAAAGTAGTACTTTACATTATGCTCACCTCCAAGTCATTGAACCTGTAACATAGATGTAATAACATATACTCAAAGTACAACCAAAATAAACTCTCCTACCACTTTGTTATGAATGTGCAGCATAAACACACTGCCGACTGGTTCACATAGCAGTTGAATTGGTCCGCACGCCAACAATGCATTCGGCGCCTGCCGATCGTTCACTCATCCACTGTGTACTCACCAACACTTAGCACAGCACACATGACGCTATGCGCAAACTGACATAAGATGGCATGCGATGCATAACTGGGGCCCCACCTTTGGAGTCAATGAAAAAAATTGGAATGGGTAGGTTGCTAACCAGTGCTAAAACAGCAGCGAATAGTGGAGCTCTCCACAACACTCAGTGTCAAAATGTTCACCCTCGTCCTCCACCAAACAATTGCAGGGCTTCAATGATATGACATTAAAACTCCCACTAACCTCTGTCCCATTGGGAAATTCCAGTTTGTAAGATTCCTGAGGCAGGACTAAATCTATAAGGACCTTTGCACAACACTTTAAACTTCCTCATCTCCTTGTTTACCCAGGATGGCTTTAAAATGTCTGCACCAGAACACAGTCTCCCACCTCGTATGTCACAGCTTTTCCCCTCTCATCATGTCTCATTCCTCGCAGCTGCTTTCTTCAGGTTTTGCTGGGCCACTTTTATCTTCTCACCATAATCAACTGGAATACTCTCGAGGAATACAACGAGCTGGTTTACTATCCTATCCAGAGGTGTATAGAACGTTATCTCCGAGGGTACCGAAGAAGTGGTATCGTGAGGGAGGTTGTTGCGAGCATCCTCGCACTTGTCTATAGTGAGGGCCCAACTCTTAGGTTTGTTACTGCTTGTAGTGCAGAACCAGTGTCCTACATTCCTCATTACCCGCTCACAGGGATTTCCTTGGGGATGATAAAATGACTGCATCACTTCCATCCCTTCTGTAGTCTCTGTCCTGTTCTGGCTCTTGAATTTGGGGGGGGGGGGCATTTTCCGATGTTTTCAGGCATTCCAACATCTCTGAAAAATCTTCCATTACCTAATAGGCCAACATTTTCATGGTGGCTTTCTTCAATGGATATAACTTGACGTATTTTGAAAAAAACGTTCATAACAACAAGGATTTGTGCGACTCCAACTCTCAAGGCAGGGAGTGGCCTAATTACATCGACTGCTGCCAATTGCCTCGCTTTACTGGGTGGTATATTCTTCATGTCTCCCCTCTTTAAGACATTATCCACCTTCACACTTTGGCAAACATCACATACTGACAAGTCTGGCAACCTTACGTACCATATTTCTGAAGTAACAGCTCTACCTTAGAATTCGGTAACATTTATTAGGCTCATAGTGTCCGTAGCTCAGGTGACGTGCGAAGACAAGCTTTTTCACCAACACCTCCAGTACCCAGAGTTTCCAGTCTTGGCTGTTTTCTGAATGACGTTGAAACACCACGCCCTTATGTCAACTTTCATTGATAACCATTGTCCTGTGGTCCTTTACCATCTTGATCACATCGGCATTTTTTTGGAATTCCTTAGATACTCATCCACATCATCCTCATACCGCACTTGCTTTATAAAATTGAGGTGAAACTTGCCTTGGCCTTCTATTCCTCCTCCAATTCTTCCAATCCCACTGGCAACCTAGATAGACAGTACCTGGTTCTCTTTTTCTGGCAGATATTCACTTCAAATTCTTGTATAAACAAAGCCCATCGGGCCAACCACCCACTTGTTAGTCTCCAACTCATTAAAAAATACCGTGCCTCATGGTCTGTGTAAACGGTCATCTTCCTCCCTGTAAAGATGTGCCTAAATTTTTGAAAACTCCACACAATTGAAAGGCATACCTTCTCCGTGATGGTGTACTGCGTTTGTGCTTCCCCAGCATCCGGCTTGCGAAAGCGATTGCACGTTGTTCCACTTCTCCATCTTCCACCACTTCCTGGCCTGTAGGAAGAACTATCTGCCAACAAACACACATCCAGATTCCAGTTGGTGCGTGACAATGTGATGCACTCCATTAACACCTGCTTAATTTGCACAAAATCCCTTCACACTCCAAGGTCTTGGTTTTCTCCAATTCACTTAAATGGATGCTGTTCATGAGTTGCCCTTTCATAAACTTCCTATGGTAGCCACATAAACCGCATTTGTTCTTCAAATGAGCCTTGTTCTTCGGTAGGAAACTTCACTATCAAACTTCAAATCGTCCTACTGTCACACCCTGTGGCCGAGGAAATTTAGCCTTCTCTCAGGAAGATACATTTCTTCTTCCTAAGTGTTAACTTCTCTTTCACGCTGCCCCCGTAATAACGCTCACTTTCTTCACATCTCTGTCTTCCTTAACCTTAAAGGCTCGTTCGCACTAGGCTTGTAAATTAGTTGAGTAGCGTGCAATTTAGTAATTAAACGTCTGTGAACTAAGAAAATTTAGTCGAGCAGTTTAGCCAGTAGTTAAGTCGATCTGTTGTTCTGTTATATCAGGCGAGTAGTACCCCTCCCCCTCCCCCATACCACACGCCACTGCCCAATAGCTCATCGGCTAAACAAGTATGAACCTATTGTTTAAGTTGATTTAATTAGCTGCCTCAAAAATGTCGTTTTGCTGGAGCAAAGAAACAATTTTAAAATTTGTTTCTAAATATGTAGAACACGAATGCTTGTAGAATATTAAGTCCCCGCACTATAAAAATAAAGGAAGCAATCTGCACAAATGGATTCGTAAAATACAATATACATACCTGGATTATGTGAGAAGTAAATTGAAAAAATTAAAAACATCTGCTTAGTGCACAGTTTTATTAATTATTTCATTAAAATAGCATATAAGTTATACAATAAGATATTATTACTATTGCTATTAGAAGTACTACTAACGTGATAAAAACCTTTCTAGAATGATCTAATCTGAGAAGTTTAAAAAAAAAAGCAGTCCAAAAATTTAGGCGCAGGTACTGAAACAGCTTACATTCCTTCAGTAAAATGATTTAGTTTACTGGATGCATCTCTATGAAACTGTGTGAAGGATCTATGAAACATTAAAGGTATTGAAGCAATGTGATTGATTAGGAAATAGCTGATTTTCCATGTATAAATACGAGGTGTGAGTGTCCTTAAAACTACACCAGGTGGCAATAAAGTAGAGAACTTCCCATAATTTTGTAATTGCTGGAATTGCACTTCTTAAATAGGCATCTTCACGCTGTATGTGCAACTACATTTTCACCAACACAACTTTTGGACATTCTCAAACTATTCTTAGGGACATAATTACGTAGTCTTTCTCGGCGTTGAGAATATAAATAATGTTCTCGGGTGACTAGCCGAGTTATAGGAGATGGCGCCGACGATTGAGAGCGCCGAAATATTGTGTAATTATAACACTCCTATAACTCGGCTAGTCACCCGAGAACATTATTTATATTCTTAGGGATGTTCTAATACTACTTTCTTCAGAAGACAATTTGTAGCTCCTACTTCATCCCTTCCATTAATTCATTTTCGTACCCATTACATTTTTTCTTTATCACATAAACTTCTTCATCCACGTCTTCTAAAATAGCAATTAAAATAAGCTGTATCAACTTGTTTATTTGATTGCGTTGCAGCCTGTTCATCTAGCAAAATACTACGAAACTTGTGTACTGTACTCAACTATAGTGCGAACGATTTTTGAACAGTAGTGAGTAATAAAATACTCGCCATTCGAATAAATTACTAGCGTAGTGCGAAGCAGCCTTAATATCCAGGCTATCTAGAGTAGAGGTGGGCAAAAGAATCGTGAATCGATTCAAAGAGTCGACTCGTCTAAAAGAATCGTTTGCGGAATCGACTCACTTGGAAGAGTCACGGTTCACTCAAGAGTTGTTAAGAGGGAGCTCAGGAGCTGAGCCGTTGTTGCGCAATCGCTCACCGACTCGTCCAGGTTCGGAGTCGACTCCAAGTCGTTAGCTCGATAATGTTTACGACTCTCGGCTCACTCGCTCTCGGCTCACTTCTGTCTTAATGACTCTTCCATGGATTCGGCTCTTTTTAACTCTTGATATCTGCGTAACTCGTGATTCCTTTCGATTCACAATCTTAGTTCCACGGCATGTTTCTTGGTTTGGCAACTTATTTGTAAGGAAATAAAGAATATTTATCTTTGGAACATGAAAATTAAAAATATATTACAGAAATAAAAAGTATTTTTAAATTTAGGAATTTACTTTCTTAAATACACATTTTTCTAGTGTTTTTGGAACTAGTTATAAGTTTTTGGTTTCCTTCCAGACTGTTATAGATGCTACCACAACACAGATTTAGATTTACAAATAAATTATCAATGAATTATACGTCCTATAACTTTTACATTTTACCACAAATAAAGTATTTCCCGATTATTTGAGGACAGGGAAAAGTATACCGATTTCAGAGCCATCTGCTATTCCCATGTTGCGTGGGTTTTTCAAATTGCGAATGCATCGAGTACAGAATTTAATTGCGATGGAGCGCGTCCGGTTATTATTATACGAACTTCATCAGTGTTTTAGTTGTTCTTCAGTTCTTTATTTTGTGGATAATGCAAACATTTTGCAATAGAAATGAACGAAGTTTATGAATTGGACCATTACAAAAATTAGCAGGTGCTGAAGCGGCATATATACTGTTCCAGCTGGTGAGGTTTCTACGAGGAAAAAGGTTAAACGAAAAGACGTTGGGGAACAGTGCCGTCGATGAATATAGGGGAGCGTCCAGAAATTACGTGAGACTTTTTAGGGGGGGAAGGGGTCCGGAAAATCTCACGAAATCTCACCAAGGGGGGGGGGTCGACGGATCTCACGTGAAATTTTGAACTTGAACGAGTGTAGAACTAAAAAAAGCGTAAAAAATACCAGTTTACAGGGCCAAAAACCGGCTTTTGAGGGGGTATCATTCTTTCGAGGAGCACGACAGCTAAAAAAAGTCTCGAAACTTCTCCTGGTCGAACAACTGGGGGGAGGGAGTTCCGTGAAAATCTCATGAAATCTCACCAACGGGGAAGGGGGGGGGGCCGGCAAAATCTCACCAAGTCTCGCGGAGGGGGTCTAGATTTCCGGAAAATAGCCTCTCGTAATTTCTGGACGTCCCCCAAAATACTAATACTGAAACCAAGAAAATAAATTTAAAATTTAAATTATGCCATTTTAACAAACACTGATTTATTGGTTTGTAGGTAAAATGCTAGTGATACGCTGTTTAATTTAAGAAAAGCACCATCCGGCAAATTCAAAAAATTTGCCAAATTTATGGAGTAAAATTGGAGCATATGTAAGGGGCGTCCATAAAACCATGTAGCTCCATTTTGGCTTCTTGTGAACCCTCCCTCCCCCCAAGTAATTCGACGTGGCTTATGTCTCTAACCCCCCTCTCCCCACGTAGTTTTTTCCATGACGGAAATAAATATTTACATGGTGTTGAGTGTTCTGTATCTCATTTTAAGTGTGACAAATAATATGAATGAAAAGCTATTTGGCCTGGCTCGGAATCCCACCTTCCAACCCCCTCCACCTCTCAAGACCGATCTACGTGGTTTATGGACGCCCTCTAGCGAGACGTGTAACAAACATGCCACCTACAAAATCAACAATCTAAATCAACAATCTCAATCGACAATTACACAGACGGAAAAAAAAATCCCAACACCAAGAAAAAATTATTGTAGAGTAATGAAATTTGGACAATGCATTTGTCAAGTTAACATGTTTAATTGATTAAATTTTCAAGATCACAGGTTAATTTAAGCTCAAGAAAATGCATTTCAAATGTGAAATACTGTTAAATTAATAGCCGGTGTAACCTCCAGAATTTTGAATGCAAGCCTGCAAACGTGAATGCATTGTGTCATACAGGTTTCGAATGTCACTTTGTGGTATGGAGTTCCATGCTTGTTGTACTTGTGCTGTCAATACTGGGACGGTCAGTGCTGGCTGTGGATGATGCTGGAGTTGTCGTCCAATGATATCCCATACGTGTTCAATTGGAGACAGATCTGGTGATCTCGCAGGCCAAGGTAACATGTCGACACTCTGTAGAGCACGTTGCGAGACAACAGCGGTATGAGGGCGAGCGTTATCCTGTTGAAAAACTCCCCCTTGAATGCTGTTCATGAATGGCAGCACTACAGGTTGAATTACCAGACTGACGTACAAATTTGCAGTCAGTGTGTTTGGTATAACCACAAGAGTGCTCCTGCTGTCATAGGAAATTGCTCCCCAGACCATGACTCCAGGTGTAGGTCCAGTGTGTCTAGGCCGCAGACAGTTTGGTTGCAGGCGTTCCCCTGGCCTCCTTCTGACCAACACTCGGCCATCACTGGCACCAAGGCAGAACCTGCTTTCATCAGAAAACACAACAGATCTCCACTCCGTCCTCCAATGAGCTCTGGCTTGACACCACTGGAGTCGCAAACGGCGATGGCTTGTAGTCAGTGGAATGCACGCTACAGGGCTGGAGTCATGGTCTGGGGAGCAATTTCCTATGACAGCAGGAGCACTCTTGTGGTTATACCAAACACACTGACTGCAAATTTGTACGTCAGTCTGGTAATTCAACCTGTAGTGCTGCCATTCATGAACAGCATTCAAGGGGGAGTTTTTTCAACAGGATAACGCTCGCCCTCATACCGCTGTTGTCTCGCAACGTGCTCTACAGAGTGTCGACATGTTACCTTGGCCTGCGAGATCACCAGATCTGTCTCCAATTGAACACGTATGGGATATCATTGGACGACAACTCCAGCATCATCCACAGCCAGCACTGACCGTCCCAGTATTGACAGCACAAGTACAACAAGCATGGAACTCCATACCACAAAGTGACATTCGAAACCTGTATGACACAATGCATTCACGTTTGCAGGCTTGCATTCAAAATTCTGGAGGTTACACCGGCTATTAATTTAACAGTATTTCACATTTGAAATGCATTTTCTTGAGCTTAAATTAACCTGTGATCTTGAAAATTTAATCAATTAAACATGTTAACTTGACAAATGCATTGTCCAAATTTCATTACTCTACAATAATTTTTTCTTGGTGTTGGGATTTTTTTTTCCGTCTATGTAGTTAGTGGAGAGCCTGCTCGAAAGCTGGACAGTTAATGACTGAAAAGAGAAGTCGGCTCACATCACAAAAACTAACGAAAATGCATTTTGTAAATAGCAATAAAAAACTTGTGTAGTTTTCATAAGTAAATTGAATCATTTTTATTGTAAAATTAGTGTTTTCATTTGTTTAAATAATAAAATAAATTGTTTTTGCAATAAATAACTTACAATTTAACTATCAAAAACAAATGTTATTATTTTAGTTAGAATTTGTTAATCATTTCCTTCTTGTTGGTTAATAACTCGTTATCTATTTTCCTCATTAAAAATATCATGTGAAAAGAATCGAAGAGTCGTTTAAAAGAATCGATTCTCAGCGAGGAGTGAATCGATTCCAAACGATTCATCAAAAAGAATCGGTTTGCCCATCACTAATCTAGAGTGACTTCTCCAGATTCTTCTGAAAACAATACTTCCATCCCGACACATTCCGTGCTACTGCCCTTCAGTTTCTTGTCAATCTCTTGACGGAGGTTTAATAATTCGCTGTGGATCGTCTGTTCAACAATTGTCCACGCATTTTCTTCGATTTCTTCTCCTTCCAATTTGTCATCTTCGGTCCTGAGTCGTCCATATTCTTTCAACATTGACTCTGTTAACATCTTGTCGGCTAGGGCTACTTCTATTAGTTCGTTCTTCTTCTGTAGACCAGAACCGTTCACCTTTTCTGTTTCTTCTATGGGTTCTGCATTTGGTAGCCTCGTGTCGTCTCTTGTTCCTGCCAAAGCTGAAGCAGTGACAGAATCTAGTTTACCTGAGGCACACTCTCCACAATTGCAACCTGCGACTGGGTTACAGAGACATCCTGTGGCCTACCACCACCATTACCGCCTCATCAATGGTACTTCTCGTATTATAGCTAATCAACACCATCTGTGTTAAACCAAACCAAATTCATCGGCAAATCTGTGAGGTTTACGGACAAAATGCTATAAGTGTTGAATGGTTATAAGATGGGTCAGACTGTTCAATGAAGGACGTGATCAAGTGCATGATGAAGAATGAAGTGGACGCCCGTCTGTGGTTACTGATGAACTGGTTCACACAATTGAAGAGAAGATTAAGCACAACCGTAAGTTTACACTTAGTGCCCTTGGTATGGAAGTTCCGCAAATCTCACGATCACTAATTCATGAAATTGTTACTGAAAAAATGAAATTTTGAAAACTTTGCTCACGTTAGGTACCCAAAATTCTTACTGAACAACACAAAAAAACAACGGATGGGCTTGACACGCTACAATGAAGAAAGCGATGGTTTTCTTTCTCGGATAGTCACAGGGGATGAAACTTGGGTATCGTACAATACACCTGAAACAAAACGGCAATCAATGGAATGGAGGCACACTTCATCCCCAATGAAGGTTAAGCCTAAGCAAATCTCGACACCTCAAAAAGTCATATGCACCGTTTTTTGGAACAGAAAAGGCATTTTGCTGATTAATTTCTTACCACGAGGCCAAACAATCAATGCACATGGTTACTGCAAGACCATAAAGAAATTGTACCGCGCAATACAGAACAAGCGCCGAGGATTACCGTCAAAAGATGTTTTTTTTTTTTTTTTCACGATAATGCCCGACCTCACACGGCGAATGTGACCAAACAACTCGTACGGAAATTTCACTGGGACGTGTTTGATCATCCTCCGTACAGCCCGGACATCGCTCCTAGCGACTTTCATCTCTTCTTACACCTAAAATCTGTCCTTGGCGGTCAACACTTCAACGATAATGACAAGCCGAAAGAACATGTTACCACATGGTTGAATACACAGGCGGCGACCTTCTATGAAGAAGGCATACAAAAACTTGTGCCACGCTAGGACAAGTGCCTACAAAATTTCGGAAGCTGTGTAGAAAAGCAGTTTAACAATTGTAGATTTTTGTACAATAAATATTTTTTCTGTATTACACGTTTGTTTTATATAACCACACGGAACTTACTTTGTGGACATACCTCGTATATGTGTACAAGAATTGATTGTTTTAAGATGTAAGATTTTAATACGAATATGGTAAATACGGGAAGTAAGAAGAAAGTAAGATATTAACGTATGAGGGCTGCAGAAAAAAGATGCAATATTTTGTTCTAATCCCTTTCTCTTGCAGACAGAAATTGATGCACCTGGTACAGCTGGCACATTTCCCCAGTAAACTTAACCTCGTGCATGGATTATTGTGAACTATTTGTTCTGAAAAACATTGATGGGGGGGAACAAAATAAACTCATTGGAAATGGCATGTGCAAAATAGTTTATTATAAAGTAAAGATTTAATAGAATTAAGTATAGACATAATATATTTATTGTAACCTCTAAAAGGATTATTTGAAGAAAGAAGAAGACTCAGCAGAATGGGATGGGATAATGTAATGTGTTACCTACAGTTGAGATCTGTGGTATGTCTGGTGTCAGCGCCCGCTCTAGCGATTTTGCCGCCCCGGTGAAATAGACAAATTGCCGCCCCTTAAGATTATGTAGAATTATATATTTTTTTTAAAAAATAATTAATTTTTAATCGAATAAACTATTTTATTTTAATTTTAATAAAATCATATATTCATAAATAAACTCATTGAATTTTGATCTAGCGGCACAAAATAGAGAAATTAATTATGAAATATCTGTACATAGCCTCAAATTGACCATATTTTTTACATTTTTAAATGCTATTACGGATGGATATTATCACACAAACAATCTAAATGCCATTATTTTTTAAATAAAACGAGATTACATCAAAATGGCTAAATCATTAAATTATCATTTTCTTGGTTTTAGTAAATGCTTAGCAAGGCGTCGTATACATCTTCCAAATGAAGTTTTAAAGGATTTAATGCCTCTATCCTACTCTCCCATCTAATGTCACACCATGTTTTCAAAGTTGAACCCCTGAACATGCTTTAAAAGTATTGCCCATCGAAAAGTAGATGCCGAAAAGAATAAATATATGTTTTGGACCATGTTGAAGAAATTAGCGGCTTCCAAGGATGCTTTTGCCATTAATAACAAGATTGAGAGAATGGCTACTACACGGAACAATGAATGCTCGCGAATTATATTGTTTAATTCTAGATTGTACTCCTGCTTTATTGCCCCTCCTATTGGATCCGTTGTCAGTCCCTGCCCTCTGATATCCTGCAAATTTAAACCCAAGTCATTAAGTTCCCCAACTATTATATCAGACATTTGTCTGGATCTTTCGACTGGTAAGGAGCCATAAAAGCTTTCATCAATTTTAATTTCAACATCAGGATTAAATTTATTGGTTGAAACATATCTGATTACAAAAGTAATTTGCTGTATCTTACTAAAGTC
Organism: Vandiemenella viatica; assembly: GCA_031002005.1. Taxonomy (NCBI): domain Eukaryota; kingdom Metazoa; phylum Arthropoda; class Insecta; order Orthoptera; family Morabidae; genus Vandiemenella; species Vandiemenella viatica. The sequence continues at coordinate 6,156,895 of JARYHS010008074.1, read as the reverse complement.
AGGAGTACAGTTTATAATTATGGAACAATATTTGAATTTTTTTATTTCATTAATAACATGATACTGTACACTTTGATGCAGCAGATCTACTATCCCGGTTTGTATATTTTCCCCAAGATATTGAGCTTTAGTCTCTACTTTTTGGAGCACTCAACGGACGTCCTCTTCCATAATGGGATCGTATTCAGACAGTAACTAAACTATTTTTTAAGAAATTGCCGTTATTATGTTAAAACAACTTGTTGCATGTACCTTGAAAAACCAGACAACTTTTACCAAACATTTTGGTAATTGCAACGATTCTTAGAAGCACCTCATTCCAATGATTTATTTCTGCATTAATAACTCTTTGAGTGGCAGCATCTACAGTTTTACATCAATTTAATCTTTCGTTCATTTCTAGCCATGATTTTTGTACCTGAATATTATTTTTCGAAATTTCATGCTCTTTTAAAGTTTCGTCAAGGTGCTTCCAATTTTTAAAACCCTCCTTTGAGAGAACTAACTAAACAGCCGAAAATTTTGCAACAGAAGCAGTAAACGCAGGTTTGTGAAAGATAGTAGCTAATCTTGCAATATTTGCTCTCCGTTGCTTAAAATTCGTGCATAATATTTTGCGCTAAAATGTCGACCTGTGTCATTGAAAGGATATTTGTAATAATGCAATAGTTTAGATGGACGTTGCCTTACTAAAAATCTTCTTACGGAGTCTCGTAAAATTCTTGACCACCAAGTTTTAGAACGCCTTCTGTGAGTCTCACGTTGGTGTCAGTTCCAATTGGTTTTGAAACTTCGTTCATTTGTTTGTTATTATTCTCTGACAATTCTGTACTTCTTTTGTATCCCGACCTGATATTGGATTCTAAGATTTGTTTTGGTAAACTCTGAATACAGTATATTTTTTTAACGCGCTAGATTGATTCTGCTTTTCCGCTTTCTTTCCCAATCTTCTTTTTTTTTTGCACTGGTGACCAGATAGTTTTCTTTGACCATCAGACATTTTGGAAGAGGCACGCACATAACTCAAACAATGTACACTATAAAATAATATAAAAAGTAAATATTTATCCTTGTTCTAAACAAGCTAAAACCATAACTAAGATAAATTATTCTCAGTCGATATAAAAAAATATATATGCGCAACACAAAATATTTTCCATACCCTGTGAACATAAAGAAAGTCTAGTGTTACTACACAGTCAAAGGTTATTCGCGTGGGATACGATCTGTAAATTTGCTGCAAATACAGAACGGCAATTTCTATAGGCTTAAACGGAATACGTTCCAAATCCACAAAAAAAAAAAAAAAAAAAAAAAAAAATATGTTGTGGAGTGATTGTCGCGCAATGCTCTTATTAAACCAACTGACAAAGTTATTCACATTCACTAAAATAGTTAATGAATTTCTTTATGTTGAAACGGTTTACAAATGCAGCAATTAGAGTATCTGGAAAACGCATTCGTATATATAATAAGTATCATGGGTTATTATATATTAGCAGTTAACATTCGAAATTGAATATATTAATGGTATATGCAGTAACTAATCGGTAATCAGCAGCTGGTAATATTATTTATTTATTAATGATTGTAAGTACTGTGCCACACCCACTTAACTACAGTATTTTCACAAGCGATCAAAGCTAGCATATGTAATTTAACCCAACCATAACACTTTCAAAGCCTGTATCTAATTAATACAACAAATCTATGAGGCTCGGATTACGAGAAGAAATTATTATGCAAATTATTCCATTTCCAATAACTAAGATCCATATTGATTTGGTTCATCAATTCAATAAGATAAATACTCAGCATCTCTCGCCAAGCACTATCGATTCCATGTATTAGAGGCTAACTGCAATTAAGTGTCTAGTAACTTGAGGGCAGTATAACTTCGGAATCAGTGCAGGTAGCCGAGGTCAGGTGTAACAGCCCCCACCTACCACGCTTCTGTTGTACGCTTTTGTGGTTGTGCGCTTATGTCGTAGAAATTATGAAATCCTGAAGTAAATTTTATGAACTTCCACTTATCACTAATAATTTAATAGTAAGACTAATGCTGTTGTGTAATGAAACCACTTTTATAATTAGCAATAATAAGCAAGTTGAGACAACAAAAGTCGAAACAGCGTTCTACTCGCCTGCTAAGGCCCAATTCACACAGAAGAGACGTGGCGCGGGCTTAGGGATGAGACATGGCGCGGACGCGGCGCATTTTGAAGTTACTCCTATGGCGCAATTCACACAGAGGGAGCTGGGCAACGGCGCGCCCCTATGAGATCCGCGCCCTGTCTCTTCGAAGTCTCAAGGGGCCCACCCAAATAGCTAAGAACTGTAAGTTTTTAACGAACAAAAAAATCGGTATGTGGATTTTTTTTTAGTAATTGGGTATTTAACACATTAATATCATTAATATTTTTCTCACACTTACAGCCGAAATGGCGCCCCGGGCAAACGCCCGGTTTGCCCCCCCCCCCCCTTAGAGCGGGCCCTGCTGGTGTCCAGAACATGTTTGATAGCTATTTCCCAACTACAGTGTTCAGAAGGAAATGTGGTTTCAATAATTGCTCCGATGGATCTGATTCGAAACATTTATTTAGGCCTCAGGAATAGTGTGGTTACAACATGGGTGGCAACTAAGTAGATTTTGCTAGTATTCTTTTAGTCTCTGACCTTTCATCTGAATAGAAAACTAATTTGTGGTGTAGCTGATGTAAGAACTTGGGCAAAGAGACGAATGAGCTGATATATTAGCTGGGATAACCTATGGTGGATTAGGCCGGACAGGTGTTACATGTTTTGTATTGAGAACTACTTCAGGGCTAGGAATGATTCAGAAGAGTTGAGGCAGTGATTCCCAATCATATTAGTTCAGCATACTCCCTTCCCTCAGATAAATATTCTCACAGTAGAGTACTGGGGAGGTTACATTTTGGAGCAGAAATTAAGTGAATGAGTTGTAAAATTTCTGTTAGTGATGGGTTTTAAATATGTCCAAAACATGTATTTGGCACAAAAAATATTTCCTATGGATGAAAGAAAAATACATCAAACAAGTGAATAAAATGTAGCAGAGAGCGGTTTGCCACAGAATTGTAACAGTCACTGTTTATAAGTCGGTCACAAACTATGCTGCAACAAAGATATTATTAATGGTAAGTAATTCCAATTCATTGATCACAAACAAATCATATTTTAACACTCCTACCAAATTAGAGCCTTTGTCGTATTTTTATAAGATTGGTAATGCTTCTTCTTACCTCTTTTTGGACTATCGGACTTCGTATTTTTTTTTTTTTTTTCTGGTCACCAGTGACGAATGTCCAGTTTGTTTTTCTTTCCTTTTCTTTTGCTTGTTCAAAACTTTAGACTTTAAATTTATTCATTTAGTATTTTCTATTGGAAATAAATTATAAACCTTTGTTATGGCCAAGCCATATTCTAAGACTGGAATTAATACCACATATGGGCATGAGCCAGTAACGGTGCTTTATACGGTGATCGGCGCCCCAACGAACGGAAGGCGCACGAAAGACCATTTTCTCAAAGGACCTAAGTATCTCTTTGCTTTGTTAATGGTTACAATACATTTATAACAACAATAACATGAAACCAATTTACTAACACTTTTCTGTCCTGTCACGGGAGTGCTGTGCCTACACTAGTCCACTCTTGTTACTCTGACACGAAAAGGCTGTAACGATAACATTTTAGTATCATTTATCAGCTACATCAAAACGAAACATAACAAAATATGGTGGAACCAAAATTTGTATTAACCTAACAATTCATCAATGTTTAAAAATTGCGAAATTTTAACCTCCAGACTCATTGGAGTACATAGCTGATAGATATTTCCAAAGGTTAACTTTATTATCATTTTAATTACTTTTTTGACCTTTACATATTTTTCTTTCAAAATATATACATTAATAATTAATAAAAGACTGATTCTTCAAATATAAAACCCCTGTAACCAGCTACACGTGAGTTGTCGAATGAACGATTCCTTCGCAGAAAGGAAGGTCCCTGGACCGTAAAAGTATATAATATCCTCATAAGCTTGAGGCAACATATAGACATATTTTACAAAAACGTGACAAATTTACGCCGCTTCCGTGATCTTTATTCCTAAACACTGTCACAACAGCAGTCAACATAAAACATGTCCATTAATGTCTCTATTTAATTAACAGTACATCCACATCAACTTAACTGGATAGTATATGTTTAAAAGGTTTGATGGCAATGACATTATATCTTCCTCTAATCTTTCCATCATTTGGGTAGGCTACTACTGTGTACGAGTTCTCATTGTTTCTCCCAGTTACTTTATATGGTCCTTCATATTAAAATTTAAATTTCTTTATCCCGTTGTTTATCATTGAGGATTTCCAATGCGTTTGGATTAGTACCAATGTTATATACTGTGGGTTTTATTCGTGTATCATGGTATCTTGTTCGTCTATCTGCACATTTCTTCATTTCGTCACATGCTATCCTAAGTTTGTCTGAACAGCTATATGTGGGAGCTGGGAATTAAATGACTTCATACCCAATACAAGGAGGTTTCTTCCTGAACATGAGTTCAAAAGGGGCTACCGAAGTAGTGTTGTAAGGGATGGTGTTGATAACGTCTTCTATAGCATTTAATTCATATGCCCATCTTGTATGGTTCTCACTGCAGTACGTACGAAACCATTGTCCTAATTCTTTCATAACTCTTTCTACTGCATTTCCATGGGGATGGTAGAAAGAAGTTTTAATTATTTCAATGCCTAAATTCTCAAAACAATCAGTCCATACCTTGCTTACAAACTGTCTGTCAAAACCCTTTTTGGTTTTCCCACATGAGGTATGTAGTCATTGATAACCCTAGAACAAATCACTTTCTTTAATGGATATAGCTTTACATACTTAGAGAAAACATCCAGATGACACATATTTGCGTTACACCCACACGAGAAATTGGTAATGGACCAAAAATGTCTAGGGCCACTAGACCATTGGGTCCATTTGGTATCACACACTGCATTTCTCCAGCACGCTTAATGTTGTCAGCTTTAACCTTTTGTCATAGCTCGCAATTGGTAATTACCCTTTGTATTCTCCGGGCCATATTTGGAAAGTACAGTGTTTCTTTCATAATTTTATGACATTTATTTGTGCCATAGTGACCATAACTAAAATGATGTTGTAAGATGAAATAGTTGACATAATTTTCAGGTATCCATATCTTCCATTCTTCACTGTCTGCATGGCCCCTTTTAAACAAAATGCCATCCATTATTGAGTAAAATTGTTTTAAGTTGGGGTTTGTCTTGTCGTCCATTAGTTTGTGTATAATTTTTTGTTTACACTGTCTTCCCCTTGCTCTTCCTGTATGAATTGAAAACAGTATCTCACCTCCTTCTCTCCTCTTACTCCTTTTATATAAAATATCTTTGATTCCTTCATTCCTGAATGGTTTGATTCCATATTCTCTAATTCTAGGGGAATTCTCGACAAGGCATCAGCTAGACAGTTATCTTCTCCTTGCATATATCTAATTTCAAAATTAAATTCTTATAATAACAACACCCATATAACCAGCCTACCATGGACTAGTTTACATTTCATCAAAAAAAAAAAAAAAAAAAAAGTGTGGCTTGTGGTCTGTAAAGATGATGATTTGTCTGCTCCAAGCGTGGTGGTGTAACGGTTAGCGTTCTCGCCTCGCATTCGGGAGAACGCCGGTTCGATTCCCCGTCCGGGCATTCAGATTTGGGTTTTCCATTGTTTCCCAAATCACTGCAGGCAAATGCCGGGATGCTTCTTTCAAAAGGCCATGGCAGAATTCCTTTCCATTTGTAACGGGGCTGATTGATACCAAAAAGGCAATAACTTGATAAAATTATTTAGCATTCAATCAGGTTCAATTAAAGATTAAAATTCCATGGAGAATATTAAATATACGTGCTTTGAATTTCCCTTTACAACTCGCTTGGCATTATCAACAAACAGATGAACTCAAAAACTTCTTGAAAAGTAGACGTTGCTTCGTGAGATCAGATTACCAATTCATGAACCTGTAATTTTCGGCAAGGAAGTATTAACCAACGGTCCATGTAGATTGTATGACGGGTGTTGGTTTAGCTTTAGGAATCGTTGTTATTAAAATAGAATTATGATAAACTGAGCCTTCCTTCATTGAAGATATATGAATTATGAATAACAGTTAAAGAAAGAAGTTAACAGCGAGCGCGTTTCGTGGCGAACTTGACACTTGTATTGGTAATTTCGTTAATTGTTACGAACTTCTGAAAAGCGGAACACAGAACGATTTACAGTCGACGGTCGACTCGTATATCGATACGCACCTTAGCAGAGACTTCAAGAACACATCAATTGAACAGCTGTTTTGGTTTAACATCATTGCTGGCCGGCACAGTCGTGTTTTGCTTTACTGTTCAACACATCATGGGAAAAAAAGGAAACATAAAAGGGAAGTACATTTTAAATCCTTTTATTTTTTTAAATACAGTGAAGGATTTGCATTTCGATAATTTAATTTTCACGGATTTAAATAATTTCCGTTCTTTGCTTGTTGTGAATTTTATCGACTTCTATTCACTGTGTTTTGAGCTACGAAGTTTGATTTTGTGTTGGTTATAAATATTTGAATTGAATTACGAAATGTTATAAGATTCTTTGTGCTAAAGGGCTAAAACCGATCGATATTCATCGTGAGATCTGTGTAGTTTACGGACAAAACATTATGAATGATGGAATGGTGAGAAAGTGGGTGAGAGCATTTAAAGATGGCCGCACAAATATGCATGATGAATAACGGAGTGGGTGTCCTTCGGTCGTTAATGAAAGTTTGGTGCAGAAAGTGGACAATAAGGTGACAGAAAACAGACGCTTTACGATTTCCTCCTTGTGTGATGACTTTCCTAATGTTTCTCGTAGTGTTTTGTATGGCATTGTGACCGAGCACTTGAATTACCGAAAATTTTGCTCACGTTGGGTACCGAAAATGTTAACGGCTTTGAACAAAACCAAACATTTAGGCAGTGCATTGACTTTCTTTGAGCGGTACCACGACGATGGTGATGATTTCTTATGCCAAATTGTAACGAGCGATGAGACATGGGTGGCCTACGTCATACCTGAATCAAAGCAACAGTCCATGGAATGGCGGCATTCAGATTCACCCAAAAAAGTGAAGTTCAAGCAAACGATTTCTGCCCGGAAAATCATGTGCACAGTTTTTTAGGACAGAAAAGGAGTATTGCTTGTGGAATTTCTGCCTCGTAATGAGACAATCAATGCAGCAGCTTATTGTGAGACAATGAACAATCTGCGCCGTTCAATCCAGAACAAAAGACGTGGCAAGTTGAGCAAGGGCACCGTTTTGCTGCATGACAATGCCCGTCCACATGTGGCTAATCAGACCAAAGTCTCATCACATCTTTTCGATGGGAAACTCTAGATCATCCTCTGTACAGCCCAGTGACTACCATCTGTTCCTGCACTTGAAGAAACACCTGGGCGGTCAGCGTCTTGAAGACGATAACGAAGTCAAAACAGTTGTGATGCAGTCGTTAAGAAGTCAGGCGGCAGACTTCTATGAGGAGGGTTTTCAAAAACTGGTACTACGTTATGGTAAGTGCCTCAATATTGAAGGGAATTATGTAGAAAAGTAGAGTAAGGTACAGGCTTTCATGTAAAAATAAAATTATTGAGATATATTTGCACGTCTTTTTTTAATTTCAAAACGGTACTTACTTAAAAAACATGCCTCGAATGTCCACTACAGCGCCTTTCAAGTAATCTGCTGCCCCAAATGCAGACATTATTTCCAATATTTCCTTGATTTATATAACAACTTATTTAACTGCTAAAAATTCTAGATGGATCCTGTTCAATGAAATTAAAATATCAAATCTCCTTGTCTAATCTTTTGTCTAATGTTTAAACAGGAGAAATGAGGAACTCAAAATACCTGACAAATTGTTTTACAAATTGTGCGAAGTATCTTTTTCTATTTTCGTAATAAACTTAACTTGGGTACACCAGGTAAAATTGTTGTTGTTCTTCCATCGGAGAGTAAAACTGAAGCTTCATATATATATATATATATATAAATAGAGATTTCACCCTGCTGCCACCACAACCTAGCCTAGACCACCGATGTTTGTGTGTAGTAACAGCATGGATTTTCCCATCGTGCACAACGTTGGCTGAATGCCGGTAGGTGTGTGATATGGGATATATGGTGGTTGAAAGTAGTCGATCTGAGACATTTTCATTTTTCTACCAAAAACATGCCTGTCCCTATATTTCTCTTTGCTGTCACAACCACATAGCGCAGACCACTGGTGTTTGTGTGTGGTAGTAGCATGGAGCAGCTCATCGTGTACAACATTGGACGTATGACAGTAGCTTGGGGGGTTGTGGGACATGTAGTGGTTAAAAGTGGTCGATCATGGACATTTTCGTCTTTCGAACAAAAACATGTGTGTCCCTATATTTCACTTGGCTGCCACCTCAGATAGTGTGCGATAGACGCATCGAGTCTCCTATCGTGCACCTTGTTGGTAGTATGTTGGTAGCTATGGGGGTGTGAGAGGATATGGTGATTGAAAGTATATAAGATGTATGTCCTTGTATTTCATTCTGCAGCCAGAACTACCTAGTGCAGACCACTGGTGTTTATGTGGTAGTGGCATCAAGTCTCTCTCCGTGCACTATAGTGATTAGATATCAGTAGCTATAGGGGTGTGAGAGGATATGGTGATTGAAAGTATATAATAATAGAGATGTGTGTCCTTGTATTTCACTCTGCAGCCAGAACTACCTAGTGCAGACCACTGGTGTTTGTGTGTGGTAGTAGCCTCGAGTCTCCCAACGTGCACCATGGTGGTTGCCTGGGGATATGAGAGATATGGTAGTTTAAATTGTTCGGCGGAGAGCATTTTCATATATTGACCAAAGGCATGAGTGTCCCTATATTTAACTTTGCAGCCATAAATACCCTGCACAAATCACTGGCGATTGTGTGTGGTATTATCGTTGAGTCTCCTCACATCGTTGACTACTGTGGTTGCATGTCAGTAGCTATCAATCAAAATTCTTTACAAACATGAATGATGCCGTGAGTACCAGCTAGTAAAGAAAATACAGTTGTGAACTCATAGAATGGCTCCGTCGAACGCAATGTACTTCGTCTAACTTGAAAAAGGATGTTTACCCGAAATATTGGTTTTGTTTTTGTTTTGTTTGTATTTGTGTGTTGTTTCGTGTTGATACTGCCCTCCTCCCTTCAGCTTTGGTGAGTGTTGGCTGTATTTTATCTGTCTTGTCCATATAAAAAAAAATATTAATTGTTTTATGAATGTTTACTTAGTCTACAAGACAGTTTGTTGATGTAGCGCATTTTGTATCATTGTTTTTAATTTGATTCGGAATTCTGATGAGAGTCATGCTGGGTGAAATCTATTTTTTTATTTTGTTTTGGAATTTAGTATGAAAATTTTCAATCATTTATTCAGTGTGACTCCGTTCTTTGCTATTTGTGTGCTGATAAATTCTGATTATGTAGACTTCCGTGGTCATTTTCAATTTTATCTTAGCTTGCCAGGTGGAACCAAGACTTTTTTTTAACTTATGTTTTAGCTATCCTTCTGTGGTCCGACAAAAAGCACAGAATGATGACCAAAAGTCAGGTTGTTGTTGTGTGTGTGTTTATGGTGCTTTAAAAAAAAAAAAAATAAGAAGAAGAAGGCGCTGTTATAACCAGACAACAAAGATACTATATGGTATTCTGTTGTGTAACCATTTTGGGTTAGTAGTCCAGTATTTTACCTGTGCCAGAGTGCTGCCCACTTGTGGTTTTGAGAGTAGTATTATAATGATTTGTCGGTAAGTTTTCTGTATATATTAACAAATAAAAATTCTGATGGGCGAGATGGTAGAATATAACTACATTTTTGTCGAAACAATGTGAGAAAGTCCTTGTAAATCTACTAGCATTTCTTAAAAATGAATATCAGCACAGCCTGTCCAGATTCTACAATCGCTGACGTCAGAGGAGTGAAATGTGCAATGTTATTAAGTGTTAGATATTTGAATTAATAATTTTATTTCCCTTTTAGAGCAATAGATACATCTAATGAGAATCAAGGGGGACTCTGGAGTAGCCGACAATTAAATAGGTCTGATATATTAGCAGAGTTTGTAATAAAGTTTAAACACACCCTGGACCAGAGTGACAACTGATAGGTTTTGTTACAGGTAAGATACAAGGAATTACATTGCGCGTTGATTTATAACACTTTTACTAAGTTAATCAATTCCAATGAAATGACTTTACAGAATATACCGTTCAGCCTGTTATTTTTGACGAGCTTTGAAACTAGTAACCAAATAAAGCAGCAGAAAAGTATTTCCCCCCTCCCCCCAGAAAATCGTTGATTCGAAATGAAGTCCTCACGAGTATACCGCCGGATTCTGGCTTCAAAATACAATCAGGAAGTACAAATGTGAGGACTTCACTGTAAACATACGCCATGAAAGTCTACATTCTTACATAATTTTTTCACGTTTTGTTAATAAGTTTATTGCATTGGTGGTTTTTTCTTAATTGAAATAGGTATTAATTTTTACTTTATTTCATTTTCATCTTTTTTATACTTGTATAAGAGGTATTTTAAAGGTAATACATAACGCGATCGATATGTTTAATTCTTGGAAGTGGTTGAGTGTAAACGGTTCAAAATAAAATAATGTACGTGACAAAAACAGATTCGCCTCTTAACCAAACTTCAGTGGCTATTGGCGAGGCATGTTAGAAAGTCATTGGCCGAAATTGTATTTGTTGTATCTGTTAGAATTAATGAGATTTGTGTTAAAGTTGAAACGAAATAATAATAATAAAAAAAATCGTGCTAAACAATTTCTGCAGATAAAAATAAATATCTGTACCTGCGGGGATTTAAACCCGGTTTGGAAAATTAGGGAGTGGACATCTTACCGCCTATATCACGCTGACTCTGGTTAATATATGCGAAATTTTGTAATTAAAATACTTTTTTGGTAGGCCCATTTGAAGAAACGACGGTACCACAGACATACGGTATCATTACGAGCCAGGTCTGTAATTAAATGACGCGGCCTCTTAAAGTAAAGAGTTCAGGTAGACATCTACCCTTCAAAATATATTCAGGAGATTAAAATTAGTTTTTAAAATTTCAGATGGTCTCGTTTGATGGCTTTAAAAGGTTCGTAGTTGCAATAATAAATGATTTAAAAAATATTCCTATTAACCTTTTGCAAACTAAGTTATAATTACAGTTTGAATAGGTAAAGAATTGTTATGTACTATAACAAATTTAAAATAATGACATTAAACATTATATACTTACATTAAAATGATCTTCACGACAATATAAACAACTAGTTGAAGATTCTTTACGTCTTCTCATAGCTACACACCACTTTTTTCTTACATTTGCATCTCGCGGCACATAAAAATATCTTATTAGTTGTATTTCTTATTGTATTTTTGCACATAGGTACAATACAGTATTTATAAAATGATTTTCGACCTCTTTCCATATAGAAATTAGTTAGAAAGCATAAAATTTTTGAGATATAACACTCCACAATAAGCCAATGTATCGTGTACAATGACATCACAATCCAGCGCGCCAAACTGGCGGCGTTTAAATCGTCGGAAGTGGATTGCAGTTTTAAAATATGGTTAAATTTTAATATTTGCATCAGAATAATATTTTTTACAGTTATATATCAGGGTAAATAATTGATTTAAAACATAAAAATAATACATGCATATACCCTATTGCGGAACGGTTATGACGCAAATCGGAGGTTTCAAGTAAGGTCTGAGCAATGTGCTGGCTCTTTTGACTAGGAAGTCGGCGCAGTATTCACATCGCTTCTCACCCGCTGTCTAACGATAACTTTTCTCATCTGCTTGGTGCTTACCCTTAATGCCGGGAAAATTTCAAGTTACCTTAAGGTGAAGTGGACCAGCTCCTCGGCGATATCAACTGGAATTGTCTGTAATTTGTGGCCTATAAATGGGAGTTAAATGATATCAGAGCTGATTTCATTAGAGAATAATTCCCACGAACTCCATCCAGTCCTGCGATTGTAAAGGAAAACCGCAGTGGTGTCATTAAAGATTTCTTAATAATAACAGAAACAGATGACACTGCAGGGGGCAGCTAAAGACATCCCAAGAAGTACAGAAGACATTGTCATAAAAATTCGCTGCAGGTTGGTAGAACCTGAGGGAACTCCTTCCCCAAATGCCCGTCATCCGGCCTTTTAAAAAAAGTAATAGAGAATGCAGAGGGAATAAAATTTCTCTAGAAAGGGACAAATTAGTTTGTACAGTTGCTTAAAAGGAAAACAAAACCTCTAAAATTCAATGGTCAAAACCTACAAAATTACTTGAGCTGGTACACCCGGACATCTGTGGTCCAATGGATAATCATTAAGATACGCTAAATATTTTATCACATGCATTGACTATTCAAAGGTATTTGTTTATATGCTTCATCCAAAGTCAGAAGCTTCTGAAAAATTCAAACATTTCAAAATACTAGCTGAAAAGCAATAATAAAGTAACATAACATGTCTACGCTCAATGGCCTTGGATATAATAACAACAATTTTTCTTAGTTTTTAAAAGTTACTGGATAAATCCATCAAATAATGACACCAAACACTCAGAAGCCAAATGGTGTTGCCATACGAATGAACCAAATGCTAGTGTAAAAAGCAAAATGCATGTTAATTTTTCTAAACTATACTGGGATGATGTCTTAGATACTGCTGCTTAGCTCATTATCATAGCTCCAACTCGATCACTGATATATGAAACAACAGAGGGAATATGGTCAGGGGGAAAACCAAATGTGTGTAATTTATGAAAATTCTGCTGTAATACGATGATACATCTCCTTCATGAAAAACAAAGGAAATGGGCTCTACTGCCAAAGAGATTATATTTCAGTTGATTTGACAAAACCAATTTGTGATTCATCATCAGAATCAAATGGCAATCATACATCAGAGAGCTCAAGTGACAAATCACACTCCTGCTGAATGCTTCTCTTTATACAAATAGCACTCTTGACAGCGTGTATAAACCAGAAGTGATCTCAACAAGGAAAGTACTCTTAACAGGAAAAGCTAAAGTTGAAAAGGGTTAGCCTACTGTGCAGATACAACACATGAAACTATAAAGAAGAAATAACGTGCTGATTCAGAAAAGTGGAAGATTTTGACGTTCCCCATTAAGGATGAACCAACTGGTCATCGTTACAAATCCAGAATGGGCAAAGGGATTGTTTATTAAGAGACTTTCTCACCAATATTAAAATAAGACACTATATGATTGTTATTGTCCATTGTAGCTCAACACATCTTAGGGATCATTCAATTTGATAAAACTACAGCTTCCCTTTATAGTGAATTTATAGAAAATATACTTAAGACACTACCAGAGGAACTAGTCTGCAATCCATTTTTTTTTTTTTTTTTTTTTTTTTTTTTTTTTTTTTTTTTTTTTTTTTGCTATCGCAGTATTTCGACTGGTTTGATGCAATCCTCCATCCCTTCCTAACTTGTGCCAACACTTTATCTCTACATACCCCTTACAAACCACATCCTCAATTATCTGCTTCATATATTCTAATCTCTGTCTTCCACTACAGTTCTTACCTTCGACTGTTCCCTCCACCAACAAATTAACCAATCCAGCATGTCTCAAAATATGACCTACCGACCTGTCACTTCTTTCAATAAGCTTCTTCCACAAACTTCTTTCCTCTCCCAATATTTCCAAAACTTGTGCATTTCTTACTATATCTGTCCATTTAATTTTCAGCATTCTTCTGTAGCACCACATTTCAAATGCTTCAATTTTCTTTCTTTCCGGTATTCCTAAAGTCCATGTCTTGCTACAATGTGCTGTGCTCCACACGTAGAGTTTTAAAAAGTTCTTTCTAATTCCTAGATCAATATTTGAAACTAAAAGATTTATCTTTTTCATGAAGACTCCTTTTGCTAGTGCAATTCTGCTTTTAACATCATTCTTGCTTCGGCCATCGGTTGTAATTTTGCTTCCCAAGTAGCAGAATTCACTTACTTCTCCTATTGCATGCGATCCTATTTTTATATTTAATCTACCATGATTGGTATTATTTCTGCTACTTTTCATCACTTTTGTCTTGCTTTGATTTATATTCAATCCAAAATCTTCCTTCAGTATTTTGTTCATGCCATTCAGTAACTTCCCAATATCCTCAGCTCGTTCTGCTAACAAGACATTGTCATCAGCAAATCGTAGCATACTGATTTTTTCACCATGGACACTTATGCCACTTTTCTTTGACTTTCTTTATTGCTTCTTCTACATACAGGTTGAATGTTAAAGGCGATAGACCACAGCCTTGTCTCACACCCTTTCTAACTGAGTCATGTCTCTCGTGATTCTCTACTTTTACTATAGCCACTTGATTCTTATGTAGTTTATAAAGTATTCTTCATCTCGATATTTTAGAGCCGACTACTCTAAAATTTAGAACATCTTGTCAAAAGCTTTTTCTAAATCAACAAATGCCAAAAAAGTATCTTCGTTTTTCTTGATACGCCCTTCAAGTATTAATCTTAAAGCCAGAATTGCTTCCCTCGTACCACGATTTTTCCTAAACCCAAACTGATCTTCACCTACTATCTCTTCTACTATCCTTTCCATTCTTCTGTATATTATTCTGGTAAGTAATTTTTAATCATGTGATTTTAGACTATTGGTGCGATAATTCTCACATTTGGCGGTTTGTGCTTTCTTTGGAAGTGTGAAGATGATATTTTTATTAAAATCGGTTGAAATTTCTCCTGTTTCGTAACTTTTTTCATATCAGCTTGAATAATCTTTCAAGTCCTTCTTCTTCTAGGGATTTCAGAACTTCTGCAGGGATCTCATCAATCCCAACTGCCTTATTTGCTTTCAAGTCAATCAGAGCTCTATTAAATTCTGTCTCAAAACAGAATCTCCCAATTCATCAATGTTGACATCAACTTCCTTTTCCATTACGCTATAGTTTTGCAATGTATTCCTCCCATCAGTTAACTCTATCGTCCGAGCTTAAAAGAGGTTTCCCATCGGCAGCTTTAATGTTCACACATCTTTTCTTCATTTCTCCAAAATTCTGTTTGATCTTTGTATATGCAACATCTACTTTACCTACGACCATTTCCTTTTATACTTCTTCACAGTTTTCTTCTAGCCATTTTTCTTTTGCTTCTTTGCATTTCCTACTTATTTGATTTCTATATTGCGTGTATTTCGCTCTTCCTGCTTCATCCTGAGCATTTTTGTACCTTCTCCTCTGATCCATCAGCTCCAAAATTTCTTCTGTGATCCAAGGTTTTCGGGCAGTTTGTTCTCTAAAGCCTAATGTTTCTTTACAAGCTTTCATTATTTTGGTCTTTAATGAATTCTATTCATCCTAGGTTGAGCTCCTTTCAGACTTACTTCTTAGACCTAAGTCTACCATTTCTGCAAGTTTTTCTCTCATGCTTGATTGTTTCAGTTTATTCACTTCCATTCTGTTCTGCTTATGCTGCTTCCTTATTCGCTTGAATTTCAGCCTGCACTTTACTACTATCAAATTATCATCAGAGTCTATGTCTGCTCCTGGGTACGCTTTACAGTCTAGAACTTGATACCTGAATCTCTGTTTGACCATGACATAAGCTGCCTGTATCCCCAGGACGTTTCCAGGTGTATATCCTTCTTGCATGGTTCTTAAACAGTATGTTTGTCACAACTAGCTTATATCTTTCACAAAATTCTAACAACCTGCTTCCTTGCTAATTTCTTTCTCCTAGATTAAAAGATCAGTACCTGGGTGACCGATCTTCGCTCGGTATCTTTCGATTTCTGTTCAGTATCCAAGATTTCGAGTAAAGTTTGATTAAAGTATAAGGCTTGAAGGCTTCCTAGGCGTTTTGAGGTGCACAGTTAACCAAAGAGAAGTTTAACTAACATCAGTAGGCTTACTGGTACCTGAACCTTCTACGTAATGAGGTTAGAGCCGTTTTCGAGAAACCAAATACAAAAGTTGCTCCTTTTTTTTTTTTTTTAAAATCGTGTTAAAAACTTGAAAATCAAAACGTTATCTACATGTGAAATTTCATCCAAATCGCTAGATCCATTTGCGAGACGGCCTCACAAATTGCTTAAAAAAAAAAAAAAAAAAATCTATTAATATGTTAAACAGAAATTTTAATGCCAGTTTGGTATTAATTAATGGTGCGAGATTTTTGGTAATTCAAAGGATTCTACGATAACCCTTGATGATGGATTCTTATGTAACTCGACGAGAAAAATTGAAGGTAAAAAATATATTTTTTAAAATATTTCGCTTAGTTCTCGAGATATCGTATCTCAAAATTGACGTGGTTGGTTGAAATGCGACCTGAACCAGAAGACAAATTTCGCCATAGCCAAGTTTGATGAATTCGTATGAAACTCGTCGAGACAAATCGAAAATAAGGAATTTATTTTTCTGATATCTCACTTAGTTCTGGGGATAGTAGGTATATCTCAAAAGTGAAGAGGTTAGGATTAGATCCGTCATGGACCAGAAAAAAATCCACCAAAAGCACTATGTCTATATGGTGTAAATATACTTTCAATGTTTTATTTTGTACCTAGTGGTTTTTATTAGGTTGAAATACGGCCTGGACCAAAAGAAACGTCGCAAAAAGCACAAGGAACTATACCTATAACTGATTTTTGACATGCTATATCTCGAAAACCAAGAAAATTTATTATTTATTTTCGATATGTTCCATCGAGTACTATGAGAATTCATCATCAGGTTGTGACGTCAATAGAACGTCATCTGTGCTATATTTATTCACTCCGATAAAACTATGCTCATACCTCGCAGTAATCTCACATCTTCTGATCAGCATTTCAAAATGATAATAAAACAATTCCCATAAGAAGTAACCTTCGTTATAAACAATAAAGCACAAGGTCAGACGATTCAAAAGGCAAGATTCTATTTATCAGAACCCGTTTTTTCGTATGTGCACTCGCACGCGGCTTTTCAGGAATTTGTAGATGTATTAATATTTAATTATGCACTTTATTATCAAACTCTACTCGAAATCTTGTATATTGAACAGAAATCGAAAGATGTTTTATAATTAAGGTGGTAGTATTTAATGGCTAACTAACAACCACTCTTTATAGTCAAAAAGTAAACGATGTTTACTTTATAACTGGTACCGGTAATATTAATTTCAAAGAAGTTTCTGTAAAGTTATCACCTCTGATAAAACCATTGATAAATTTTTAATTATCTTTCTTTTTAAATGTTTTACAATTGAACTTGGAGTGCTAATATTTCCACGGGTCAGCCAGTATACAAGAACTGTTCGTTTACTTATTCTTTGGAATCAAAGAAAATCTATTTGTAGGCTTTCTGGTACCTGAAGTGTCTACAAGATGGCGCTAGTGCCGTTTTCGATATACGGAGTGACAAAATTGTTCATATTTTGTAAACTCGCTTTTTAGTAGGGAAGACAACTATTCAGGTAATCTTAAAAGTCAAAACATTATCTAAATACCAAATTTCATCCAAATCGTCACAGCCATTTCCGAAATCCGAAATATATATATATATATACAAGAATTGCTCGTTTAAAGATATAAGATACAGTATTCCCCTCTTTAACTTCTCCCACTATTGCATTCCAACCACCCATGATTATTAGATTTTCCTCCTCCATCACATATTGGATTAGTTCTTCAATTTCGGCGTATATTTTCTCTATTTCTTCATTAACCTCCTGTGTCGTTGGCATATACACTTGTACTAACATGGTTGGGGCGGGCGTAATTTCTAACCTCATCAAAATAATCCTGTCACTAAACTGTTCATAATAGCTCACACCTTTCTCCAACCTCTTATTCATTACAAATCCTACACCAGTGACTCGATTGAAAGCTTGTGTGCTAATTATCCTGTGTTCCCCAGACCAGAAATCCGTGCGTCCTTGCATTTAATCCTACTAATCCCAACAATATCTAACTTAAGTTGTTCCATCTCCCTTTTTAAGTTTTCTAACCTACCTGCCCTATTCAGACTTGTAACATTCCACGCTCCGACTCGTAGAATGTTTCTATCCATTCTGATGACTGCTCCCTGAGCAGTCCCCACCCGGATATCTGATTGGGGACTATTTTACCTCCGGAATATTTTACCCAGGAAGAAGCCATTATGATATATGAAATTTGAGAGAATTACATGTCCTCGGGAGACCCTTTGGGTCTTTAATGCAGTGGTTTCCCGATGCCTTCTGTATCCTTATGCCGTTGATCATTTCTGATTCATCCGCCTTTAGAGGCCGTTTCCAACCCAAAGGGCAAGAGGGTGCCCTGAACCGCTGCCCGCTCTTCCGCCCTCCTTTGGGAGACCTTTTGCAAGCAGGGGGTGACTACTTATGCCGCGAATCTTTCAGTCACCAGAGCCTCGTCCGTGCAAACTGGGTGCACCGCGTGAAGGAGAGGTTGACATTTGGTTGGAAAACGCTAGTATAGTCTCTTCTAAACTCTTACATCCCGTAATCCTAATATGGTATGGGTATACATGCAGAATAGGTGTGATTAGAAGGCTGTGATATCTCAGGGTATAGTTCCTACCTGCCGCCTTAAGACGGCGCCACCAACGCACACAGGAAAAGAAAGTTGGAGGAGTGCGCGCATTTGAAATACAGTTTCAAGACGAATATCATACACGGTCAATAAAATCACCAACTTTTAAATTTCCAAGTGGAACCATGTTTTATTCGTATCACAAGTGTACTTTAATGATATACAATGTATTTCAGTAAATTTAAAAAGCCATATATACCCAATCTAATTTTCGCACTTGGTCAGTAAAATCACGACGTTGTAAATCCCAAGTGGAACCATGTTTTATTTGTGTCACAAGTGTACTTTAATGATATACGATGTATTTCAGTCAATTTAAAAAGCCATATATACCCAATCTAATTTTCGCACTTATTCTGCATTAGCGCCGTGCAGACGCAACTTATACATGGTCAGTAAAATCACGACCAAAATCTCGATTACCTGACAGGGATTTGTAGGCACGTCCACCCGAATGCTCAACCAGGGCGTTTACCTCTCACCCAACACGTTTAGTTCTAGCCAGCTACTTCTGCTAACTACTAATTACCTACTGTAAGAATTTTAATTGTTAGAACCTAACAATTTTAACAAATGGTGCTGGTTTTTCTCAACAACCCGAGTGTAGTGGATGAGTGGTTAGCGCTCTGACCTCGCACTGGGGAGTTACATGGTTTACCCAAATTACTCCAGGAGAATGCCGGATGATTCCTTCAAAAGGACATGGACGAATTACTTCCCTTTCATTATCCCCAGTCCCATCCCGCATCTAATGACCTCTATGTCAACGAGGCGTAAAGCCACAAGTAAAAAAATAAATAAACAAAAATTGTGGTCAAGGAAAAGCGTGTATAACTAATGGAAATCTTTAAATGAAACTACGTTCCAGGTATGAAATTAAAGGGTAGATCGTATACGGACAATTCCAGTATTGCCAGAGCAGATGCAGAATATGCAAAATATTGACGAAAATTAGAGACTGTATATTTGGCTGTTTAAATTTACTAAAATACATCGTATGTCAATAAAGTACACTTTTGACAAGAATAATCCATGGTTTCACTTGGGAATTGCAATGTCGTGATTTTACTGACCATGTACAAGTTGCGTCTTGAAACTGTAATTCAAATGCGCGGGCTCCTACAACTGTCTTTTCCTGTGTGCGCTGGTGGCGCTGTCTTAAGGTGGCAGGTAGGAACTATACCCTGTGAAATCACAGCCTTCTAATCACACCTATTCTGCATGTATACACAAATATCTAACACTTAATAACATTGCACATTTCACTCCTCTGACGTCAGCGATTGTAGAATCTGGACAGGCTGTGCTGATATTCATTTTTAAGAAATGCTAGTAGCTTTGCAAGGACTTTCTCACATTGTTTCAACAAAAATGTAGTTATATTCTACCATCTCGCCCATCAGAATTTTTATTTGTTAATATATACAGAAAACTTACCGACAAATCATTATAATACACTACACATCTAACTACTCTCAAAACCACAAGTGGGCAGCACTCTGGCACAGGTAAAATACTGGACTACTAACCCAAAATGGTTACACAACAGAATACCATATAGTATCTTTGTTATCTGGTTATAACAGCGCCTTCTTCTTCTTATTTTTTTTTTTTAAAGCACCATAAACACACACACAACAACAACCTGACTTTTGGTCATCATTCTGTGCTTTTTGTCGGACCACAGAAGGATAGCTAAAACATAAGTTAAAAAAAAGTCTTGGTTCCACCTGGCAAGCTAAGATAAAATTGAAAATGACCACGGAAGTCTACATAATCAGAATTTATCAGCACACAAATAGCAAAGAACGGAGTCACACTGAATAAATGATTGAAAATTTTCATACTAAATTCCAAAACAAAATAAAAAAATAGATTTCACCCAGCATGACTCTCATCAGAATTCCGAATCAAATTAAAAACAATGATACAAAATGCGCTACATCAACAAACTGTCTTGTAGACTAAGTAAACATTCATAAAACAATTAATATTTTTTTTATATGGACAAGACAGATAAAATACAGCCAACACTCACCAAAGCTGAAGGGAGGAGGGCAGTATCAACACGAAACAACACACAAATACAAACAAAACAAAAACAAAACCAATATTTCGGGTAAACATCCTTTTTCAAGTTATACGAAGTACATTGCGTTCGACGGAGCCATTCTATGAGTTCACAACTGTATTTTCTTTACTAGCTGGTACTCACGGCATCATTCATGTTTGTAAAGAATTTTGATTGATAGCTACTGACATGCAACCACAGTAGTCAACGATGTGAGGAGACTCAACGATAATACCACACACAATCGCCAGTGATTTGTGCAGGGTATTTATGGCTGCAAAGTTAAATATAGGGACACTCATGCCTTTGGTCAATATATGAAAATGCTCTCCGCCGAACAATTTAAACTACCATATCTCTCATATCCCCAGGCAACCACCATGGTGCACGTTGGGAGACTCGAGGCTACTACCACACACAAACACCAGTGGTCTGCACTAGGTAGTTCTGGCTGCAGAGTGAAATACAAGGACACACATCTCTATTATTATATACTTTCAATCACCATATCCTCTCACACCCCCATAGCTACTGATATCTAATCACTATAGTGCACGGAGAGAGACTTGATGCCACTACCACATAAACACCAGTGGTCTGCACTAGGTAGTTCTGGCTGCAGAATGAAATACAAGGACATACATCTTATATACTTTCAATCACCATATCCTCTCACACCCCCATAGCTACCAACACACTACCAACAAGGTGCACGATAGGAGACTCGATGCGACTATCGCACACTATCTGAGGTGGCAGCCAAGTGAAATATAGGGACACACATGTTTTTGTTCGAAAGACGAAAATGTCCATGATCGACCACTTTTAACCACTACATGTCCCACAACCCCCCAAGCTACTGTCATACGTCCAATGTTGTACACGATGAGCTGCTCCATGCTACTGCCACACACAAACACCAGTGGTCTGCGCTATGTGGTTGTGACAGCAAAGAGAAATATAGGGACAGGCATGTTTTTGGTAGAAAAATGAAAATGTCTCAGATCGACTACTTTCAATCACCATATATCCCATATCACACACCTACCGACATTCAGCCAACGTTGTGCACGATGGGAAAATCCATGCTGTTACTACACACAAACATCGGTGGTCTAGGCTAGGTTGTGGTGGCAGCAGGGCCAGCCAGAGTAGCCATTCACGTTCATCCTGAAACAGAAAAAGAACAGAGTATGCTGGAGGTTGTTGTCTTTCGACATTTCCTCCGCGGGGATTAGTGATGGGGTAAAAATATTGCGTTCGGTTTGTCGTCACAGTTGGCTAGTCATTGTTGTCATAGTTTGTTGGGTGAAATCTCTATTTATATATATATATATATATGAAGCTTCAGTTTACTCTCCGATGGAAGAACAACAACAATTTTACCTGGTGTACCCAAGTTAAGTTTATTACGAAAATAGAAAAAGATACTTCGCACAATTTGTAAAACAATTTGTCAGGTATTTTGAGTTCCTCATTTCTCCTGTTTAAACATTAGACAAAAGATTAGACAAGGAGATTTGATATTTTAATTTCATTGAACAGGATCCATCTAGAATTTTTAGCAGTTAAATAAGTTGTTATATAAATCAAGGAAATATTGGAAATAATGTCTGCATTTGGGGCAGCAGATTACTTGAAAGGCGCTGTAGTGGACATACGAGGCATGTTTTTTAAGTAAGTACCGTTTTGAAATTAAAAAAAGACGTGCAAATATATCTCAATAATTTTATTTTTACATGAAAGCCTGTACCTTACTCTACTTTTCTACATAATTCCCTTCAATATTGAGGCACTTATCATAACGTAGTACCAGTTTTTGAAAACCCTCCTCATAGAAGTCTGCCGCCTGACTTCTTAACGACTGCATCACAACTGTTTTGACTTCGTTATCGTCTTCAAGACGCTGACCGCCCAGGTGTTTCTTCAAGTGCAGGAACAGATGGTAGTCACTGGGCTGTACAGAGGATGATCTAGAGTTTCCCATCGAAAAGATGTGATGAGATCTTTGGTCTGATTAGCCACATGTGGACGGGCATTGTCATGCAGCAAAACGGTGCCCTTGCTCAACTTGCCACGTCTTTTGTTCTGGATTGAACGGCGCAGATTGTTCATTGTCTCACAATAAGCTGCTGCATTGATTGTCTCATTACGAGGCAGAAATTCCACAAGCAATACTCCTTTTCTGTCCTAAAAAACTGTGCACATGATTTTCCGGGCAGAAATCGTTTGCTTGAACTTCACTTTTTTGGGTGAATCTGAATGCCGCCATTCCATGGACTGTTGCTTTGATTCAGGTATGACGTAGGCCACCCATGTCTCATCGCCCGTAACAATTTGGCATAAGAAATCATCACCATCGTCGTGGTACCGCTCAAAGAAAGTCAATGCACTGCCTAAACGTTTGGTTTTGTTCACAGCCGTTAACATTTTCGGTACCCAACGTGAGCAAAATTTTCGGTAATTCAAGTGCTCGGTCACAATGCCATACAAAACACTACGAGAAACATTAGGAAAGTCATCACACAAGGAGGAAATCGTAAAGCGTCTGTTTTCTGTCACCTTATTGTCCACTTTCTGCACCAAACTTTCATTAACGACCGAAGGACGCCCACTCCATTATTCATCATGCATATTTGTGCGGCCATCTTTAAATGCTCTCACCCACTTTCTCACCATTCCATCACTCATAATGTTTTGTCCGTAAACTACACAGATCTCACGATGAATATCGATCGGTTTTAGCCCTTTAGCACAAAGAAATCTTATAACATTTCGTACTTCACAGTCGGCGGGACTCACGATTATCGGAAACATCTTAAACACTCAGTGAACAACGTAAACAAGGAAGAATTAGACTGTAATGGTGTCAGTGCGTAGGCAAGAGATGCAGGTACCCAATGCGCATGCGCGGAACGCTGACCGTAGCGCTGCAGCCACGGTGTGACAAAACGGTACTTACTTAAAAAATACGCCTCGTATTTTAATTATTGTAGATTTTTATTTAACTTCACCAAGTCTGAACCTCGGTGGCGTATGTGCGATAAAAATGCTAGTTCAACTGAACGGAAACTGCCAGCCGTCAGCTCAGGAACTTATGCCAGCGAACTACTTATAATTTTTGTCACTTGTATCTGATCCTTAGAAGCAGCAAGCACTGCCTCGGACCGTATATCGATTGATCGCCGCTAGCACCCGCCATTTTACGCCTTAGAATAATTTCTATTGCAGAAACCTAGCCCTTTCTCACATTAAAGGCCCATTTAGACGACCCGTTCCCGATTTCACTTTGCTCCCGTCGACAGAGTGTTGCATTTAGACGACCCGTCGGCCGGCCCGATCTCATACTACCGTACTAGCGGCCTACCACCACACGTATATCCGTCTTGCTCTGCATGTTCCATTCAATAGTAATACTAGTAATAAAATTAGTCAGTTACAAATTTTATTAAAGTTCTTATATTTAAATTAAAGATGTATGGCCCCATATTTATCAAAACCACAAATTCTTGGTATAACCCTGACGGCTTGACATTATGCGAGAAGCCTAGGACAAAGAAAAAAGACGTGTGCGAAGCAATTATATTTACAACGGCATGTATTCAGTCACTCTAGACTCTTAAGCCTTGTATCCACTTGAGCACGCTCAGGCGAATGAGCCGCTCAGTGAAGCGAGCGGCTCACGTGTGGACGCCTGAGCGCGCTCGCAACGAACGACAGCGAGCGCGCTCGCAACGAACGACAGCGAGCGCGCTCGGGGCGAGCCGATCGGTTGTCGGTATTTTGGAATGCTCAAAGGCGAGCCAGTGTTTGTTCGGCGCTCAGTGTGGACGCTGGTTTTCGACAATGAGCGCGAGCACGTGGGATAATGAACTTTGTCTAACTCTTATTGATGCTTACGAATCGAAACGGGTATTGTGGGATAGCTCATATGAACA
This sequence comes from Vandiemenella viatica, assembly GCA_031002005.1. Taxonomy (NCBI): domain Eukaryota; kingdom Metazoa; phylum Arthropoda; class Insecta; order Orthoptera; family Morabidae; genus Vandiemenella; species Vandiemenella viatica. The sequence goes on along the minus strand of JARYHS010008074.1, from coordinate 6,132,135 downwards.
ATATTACAATAGAACTAAAAAAGATGATGCCTGGCGCGAAATTAGCGAGGTATTAAAATGTAGTGTTGATGAAGTGAAGAAAAAAATTACAAGCCTGCTAGGGTCGTTCAGGCGGGAACGATCGAAACAGAAGAGAACTTCTATAACGGGAAGCGGTAAGTCTTTTTAATAGTGTTTCTCGCAGCTAATTGCGTATAAATTGATTATACATTGGAAAATACATATAAACTATACTTCATTATTTTGTTTCAGCACAAGATGAAGTTTATGTATCAAAATGGTTTGCTTTTGATCGAATGAAATTTTTAATGGATAAATGTGAACCAAATGAAACAAGAGATAATTACAATGTAAGTTTATTTCTTGATTGGTTATACATTTGTAATTTAATTAACATTGTATTGCCAAGGTAATTCAGAATTGGTTATAAAATGTCTTGCGATATGCAAACGAATTTCTTTACTTTGATTGGAAGATCTTCTTGGTAAATGTGGCAAAGCAGAGAAAGATTGTAATCGCTCATCGCTTCTAAATGAACCCGGAGTAAACTCACCGTTTTGTTCCCTGTCAAAAGTCACAATTGGGCAGTAGTTTTCTAGAGTATTTCTACGATTTCGCATGTAATTATGCAAATGTGTGATAGCCATTACAATTGAAATCGCATTATTTACGTCTACCATCATCGGTTTACGTAATACTCTAAAAACTGATGCAATAGTGCCAAACACATTTTCGACTACTCGTCGAGCTCTAGAATGTCGATAATTGTAAATACGTTCAAGGGAACCTTTCATATGATAACTGCCTGCAAATGGCTTCATTGTATATTCATTAAGAGCGAATGCATTATCTGCCAGAAAAACATAAGGTACTTCCATAACATATGGAATTTGCAATATGCTTGGTGGTGGAATATTCAAACTTTTATTTTCTAGTTGTCTGTAAAAGTTCGTATGTTTAAATACACCACCATCAGAAATTCTGCCTTTACAGCCCACATCAACATAAATAAAATTATAGTCAGCATCAACTGCAGCAAATAACACAATGCTAAAAAACTCTTTGTAGTTTCGGTATTCGGCTCCACTGTGAGGTGGTGCTATGATTTGAATGTGCTTGCCATCCACCGCCCCCACACAATGAGGGTAGTTCCACTTTTCTTCGAAGTTTTTTGATATATCTAGCCAATCACGTTCAGATTGAGGAACCTAAAACGAAATAATAATTAATTAATAGGTATCTAACGTAAAAATCATATTGTTTGTAAAAATTATATTTAATTACGAAGTCTTTCTCGGCGTTGACAATACAAGTAATGCTCTCGGGTGACTAGCCGAGTTATAGAAGTGTTATAATAGTCACACAATATTTCGGCACTCTGAATCGTTGGCGCCATCTTCCGGTGAAGTGAGGTCCGCCGCCCTCCGCCGCCCTCCGCCATTCACTGCCATTATTTTCTTGGCAGTCTACTTTGGAGTTCTTGTCTCTCGACATTTTCTCCTTATTCATTGGATGGTGCATTACGTCACTTTGGGTGTGTCGTATTGGTTGGCGTTATGTGATTAGCTTTTTATTTTGTCTTTTTAATGTTGCCTGAGCAATGCTAACGGTCTTCTGTGCCGGCCGGTGGGAACTTCATATCGACCGAGCACGCTGACAAGTGGGTTGTTACTCGTCTCAGCTTTCCGATAAAACGCCGTAGCGAGTGCTCGGAAGCGGTCTTTAATGGGTGGTACGCCTGCCGCCTCGTGCAGCGCCGCAGTCGGGAAGCGCGATGGCAGGTGTAGGGCGCGCTTCAGCGCCCTGTTCTGGATGACTTGAAGCCGGTTGACGTGTTTGTCCGCCGCGTAGCCCCACACTGGGCAGGCGTACTCAAGAAGTGGCCTGACCAGTGTGAGGTAGATCTTCACGCCCAGTGCAGTTGGAAGCGCACTGGTCCTGTTCAGCAGAGGGTAAAGATCATGCAGTCTTCCGCTGGCCCTCCTGCGTACTTCATTTATGTGTGATTGCCACGTGAGCTTGGAGTCGAGTGTGACTCCAAGGTATTTTAACGTTGTCTTCCATGGAATGTCTACTCCGTGGAGTTTCAGTACTGGATCCGCGTGGTTCCTGTTCCTCGGACCGTATTTCCTAGTGATGACAATCGCCTGGGTCTTCGCGGCGTTTACTTCTATACGCCATCTGCGTGCCCAGGCCTCCGTCTGCTGGAGTATATCTTGTAGCCTTCTGGTGGCGATGGCTCTGCTACGGCTGCTGGTGACATAAGCTGTGTCATCAGCGTAGGTAGCCGTCTGCACTCGGACCGCCGTGGGAACGTCGGCCGTGTAGAGGGAGTAGAGTGTTGGACCCAGTACGGACCCCTGAGGGACTCCTGCCATGATGCGCCTTCGCGTTGAAGTTTTCCCGTCGACTCTTACATGAAAAGTTCTTCCAAGCAGGTACGAACGGATCATCTTCACTAAGGGCCCCGGGAAGCCTTGTTGGTACAGTTTAAGTAGGAGCCCTGTGTGCCACACCGAATCGAATGCTCTTGCGATGTCGAGCGACACGAGGGCACAGTATTCCTTGTGCAGGAAAGCTCGTGTCGCGGACTCCACGATGCGTAGCACCTGTTGTGACGTGGAGTGGCCACGCCGGAAGCCGAACTGATGCGCGGGTAGGATGTTATTCGCCTCGATGTAGGAGTTAATCCTTTTCAGGAGCAGCCGCTCGAAGATCTTACTGACGGACGGCAAGAGGCTGATCGGCCGATAGTGCTGAGGAAAGATGGGATCTTTCCCGCTCTTGTGTACCGCCACGACTTCGGCGTGTTTCCACCGACGTGGGTACCTCTTCGTAAGCAGGATTCTGTTAAATAGGTTCGCTAGGTACACCGAGGCCTCAGGCGGCAGGTTCCTCAAGCACCGATTTGGAATCCCATCGTTGCCGGGTGCTTTGTCCAGCTGCAGCTTCGCCAAGCAACTAGCCACTTCCGCTGGGGAGATCGGTTCTATTTGCTCTTCACCATCATCAGCGTCGAGATATACTCGTAGACGGCGTCGAGCAGCGCGCAGTTCCCGGTCATTTACGTTTACATCAGATGGGCGGAAGTTCTTTCGAAGCTGTCAGCCAGGGCATTGGCCTTGGCCGCTGGCTTGTAGACGAGCCCATTCACGACGTGCAGAGGTGGGATGCGCTGTTTTCTCTTAGTGAATTTGCGGGTCTGCTCCCACATGGTTCCATCATCAGGCTTGAGCGACGATACGCGGGCATCCCACTCCCGGTTCCGGTGCTCGACCAGTGCCGCTTTCAGTTCCTTCTGTAGCCTGTTAAGGAGTCTCTTGGTCACCGGATTTCTGGTAATTTTCCACTCCTTGCTGACACGGTTCTTGTGCCGGATAGCCGCGATTAAGTGTGGTGGAAGCTGTTGCGTAGCAATTGGTCTTCGGTTGCGCAGAGGTGTGGATGCTGACGTGGCGTCCTTGACTATTTCTTCGAAGGCGCGCAGTGCCGCATCCACGTCTTCGACTCGCTGGTTGGCTAGAGCGGTAGAGACGAGTTGTCGGTAGCTTGCCCAGTCAGTGTTGCGGAAATCTGGGTGAATCTCTTCTGTTTCCTGCCACGGTCCAACATCCACTGCAACTATCACCGGCGAATGGTCAGACGACATCCGGTTGATAGTGGTCGCGTCGATGAATCCAGTGAGGCCTTTGGTCACCGCTATGTCTATGACATCCGGCCGATAACCGCTGGCTGGGAAGTGTGTAGGCTCTTCTGGGCCCCACACACACATGTTATGTCTGAGGGCTAGGCGTCTCAGTAAGTTGCCAGCTGGATTCTTGATTCGACTGTTCCAATCGGGGTGTTTCGCATTGAAGTCACCACCGATCAGAACCTTGCCCCTGATTGTCGCCAGCGCGGTGAGATCGGCTTCCACCATCTGCCTTGTGGGGGGCCGGTAGACTGCCACGACCGTAAGTTTACCGGTAACAGTGGTAACCTCTACTCCGACGGCTTCTATTTGCTGCATTGGCGGTAGAATCACTTGGCAGTGCGGTATCCTCCGTTTGATGAAGACCGCAACTCCTCCCCCGGCGGTGAGGCGGTCTCGTCTGTAGCAGCAGTAGTTAGCTGCTGAAACACGGAGTCCCGGCTTGAGGTGGGATTCGCTGATGAGGCAGACATCTATATCCTGCTCCCTCAGAAATTGCCGGAACTCAATCATCTGTGAATACATGCCATTGGCGTTCCATATGCAGAATTTGAGATTCCGTATGTGGGGTCCTCTATCCATTGTGGTTGTGACATTTGCATATGGGAGAGGCCGTAGCCGACGTCGCTGAGGCATGTATGCTGCTTGTCATGGTGTCCATTTTCTGAATTAGAGTGACCATCAAATTCATTACGGTATTCATCATGGTGATGAGTTGCTCCATGGTGTCTGCAGGTGCTTGTGCGGCCCGCTGCATCCTTCGCTGGATAGGATTTGGTCTGGCTGCAGGTTGCCTAGGTTCTTGTATAGCAGTCTCTGTTGGTTCTTGCAACCCCCCTGGGCTGTCAGGAGGATTTCCATTTGGTGGGACGCCAGAAGTAGCTGCAGCAAACGTACGGTTGTCTCTGCGGTTGTTGTTTATCTTCTTGGCAGGTTGCCTCTTGCCCGTTGCTGCTGGCCCAGGTGTAGCTGCCAGCTGCCGCCCCTGGTCTGCTGACTGTTCTTTCTTCTTTTCAAGGTTCTCTCTTGTGGTGTTCGTCCCTCGAAGTCGATCGCGTGCCCTCTTATAAGCGCTGCAGCCCTTATAGCTGGCAACGTGGTTGCCGCCACAGTTGTGGCATTTGGCGGTGTCCTTTGTCTTCGCTGCAGTGCAGTTGTTGGAGTCGTGCGGGCCGGCGCATTTAACGCAGACCGACTTCATCCTGCAATGCCGGGCCACGTGTCCAAACAGCTGGCAGTTGTAGCATTGGGGAGGCCCGGCTGAGGAGCGTAACTTCTCTGTGGTAACCTTCAGGTGACATATGCTTTCCACCTGGAAGATTCCACGGTTCTCCACAGTATCTGGTACTACTGCCAGAAAAAGCGGCATTTCAACGTTCGTTCCTGGGCGTCTTAGTTGGGCAACAGCTTGGATGTCGTAGCCCATGGTGATCAGTTCCTCTTTGAGATCGGCGACTGAAAAAGAACGTGGTATTCCCCTGAACACCACCTTAAGTCGCTTAACTTCGCCAGTAGGGAAGGTAAAATACGGAGTCTGCATTTGGTCCAGTTGCTTCGTCACGGCTGAGTAGTCTTCCACGGTGGTAAACGTAAATTTAATTTTATCTCCGCCCGCTGTTTTGGCAGAGAATGGGTCTTTGGTAATCTTCTTCACCCATTCATGGAGCTTCTTATAACTCTCTTGGAATTCCACCACGATGGGCGGAATGTGTGGACTTCTGTTTCTGGGAGGCTCTTCTTCTTGTAGCGGTGCGAACTGGTTGGAGGTTTCCATCCGCTCGGGCTCAGTCGACGGCAGCGGCTTGCTCGTGCGGCGAGCCAACACGAACCCCTCACTGTCGGGTAAATCTTCTGCTGTGCTGCTTCCAGGCGTTGCAGTCTGGCAGCTGTTAGCGGCTATTTCTTCTTCGGTGGTCTTCCTGTAATTTATCTTCACAGCACCTCCGGGCCGAGCCGAGGTACTTGGCTCGGGGAAGCTGAAAGCCCCCTTGAGAGTCTTCTTTGCAGCTTTCTTGCCTTTGCTAGGCGCCGAGAGCTGTGACACCGGCACGCTGATTTTATAGTTGACACCTCTCACATCATTCTTAGAAATCTTCGTCTTGCCGGAAGAAGGCGGAGAGGTTCTCCTCTTTGTAGCACGGTTGTCTACAGGACCGTGGGCTATCCCAGTCGTCAGCTGCGAGTAATAAGCGTTCCGATCAGAATCCATTTCCAAGTCCATTGTGGTTTGCTGGGTCGTCATAGGCGGTGGCTGTATTGATCCATTTGAAGCCCCACTCAAGTCCGTTTCCGTATGCTCAGTCGTCGACATTGCCGCGGTTGCCGCCGGCAAAGCCGAGTGCACTGGGGCACTCGGCCCGCCTGGCGCGGCAGCGCAGCTAGCACTTTCCTCATCGCTCGTCATAACAGCACGGCGGCAGGAACATGCGAAGCTGCTGAGCTGGACCAGATTCCCGCTGCTAACCTCTGATTGGTCGGCTGTGGAACCAGTCGTAGCAGGGGTCAAATCTCGATGCGGCTTGAATCGATGCCAAGGAGGAGTTACGGCTAGATTTGATGTCCTTTTTCACATGACATATAGCGGATGGGCTTAAAATCACCGCTCGTTCGAAGAAGATATCCGAAAACAAAGCCTTCACGATAAATTGTTTGTCCAACTGATGGGTCAACACGAATCCGTTGCGGGCCTCATATTGAGCCATGCTGCCACGTGATTGGTCAGATTTGTAACCAATGGTAGCCGGGGTCCTGCCTCGTAGTAACTCATCGTTCGGTAGAAGGAAAAGTCAGAAGGCAAAAACTTACCCATAAGCTGATCATTAATGCCAGAGCAACAAATTGCTCGCTTATGTTACTACCGAACTTTCCGTTGATCTGGACGCGCCGTGTAATGCGTCTCGGTCGCGCTGTCGACGTATAGTATTGATGATTGGCGTCCAGGCTTCACTCAGCTGGTACCCGCTGTCGCGGTTGACGAGGTTAGACGCGAGACGAATTTCTACTGCTTCTGTAAGGATGCTATTCCAGAAGCTACCAGTATGCGCCAGTACTCTGGTATTTTCGAAATCAAAACCATGGCCATGTTCTAGACTGTGTTCCGCCACCGCAGAGTTTTCTTTCTGCCCCAGACGAACGTGTCGTGCATGTTCCAGGCAACGTTGGTGAACACACCGCACCGTCTGGCCAATGTAGCTCTTTCCACACTCGCAACTAATGCTATATACCCCAGGTGTCCGCAAAACAAGGTCATCCTTGGGGGAGCGCAAGATGTTCTTCACCTTCGGTGGTGGCAGGAAAATGGTCTTGATTCCACTTTTTGCTAGAATCCGTCCTATCTTGGACGTTGTGGCGCCAGAGTACGGCAAGAAGGCGATACGATCAGGTGGCTCTTTCTTGGTGTTGTTGATACTACGTGTCGGCTCTCGGAATGCCTGTCTTATCTGATAATCAGTGTACCCGTTGCGTCGAAAGGTCTGACGCAGATGACTCAATTCATCGGGTAGACTGTCCCGAATCGCATATCGCTCGCGCCCTATGTACAAGCGTGCTGAGTACCGTCTTGCGCTGTGCCGGATGGTGATGGCTACGCGCGTTCAGGTATAGGTCTGTGTGCGTAGGTTTTCTGTACACAGAATGTCCCAGAGACCCGTCAGGTTTCCTTTCTATTAGAATATCTAAGAAAGGCAGCCGGCCTTCTTCTTCCACCTCCATCGTAAACTTGATGTTTTCGTTTCTGCTGTTAAGATGATGGAGAAAGGCTTCAAGGTTGTCTCTGCCGTGTTGCCAGACCACAAAGGTATCATCTACGTATCGGAAGAAAGCGGTGGGCTTCATAGGAGCGCTTGCTAGTGCCTTGTCTTCAAAGTTCTCCATGAAGAAATCAGCAATAACTGGCGATAAAGGACTGCCCATGGCCACTCCATCAACCTGTTCGTAATACTCCCCGTCATACAAGAAATACGAGGATTGGAGTGTGTGCCGGAATAACTCCAATATGGCAGGCTCAAAATGCTGTTCCAGTAGACACAGAGTGTCAGTGAGAGGGACCCTAGTGAACAGTGACACCACATCGAAACTCACTAATAAATCCTGTTGCTGCAGATGGAGTTCTTTGATAACGTCTATAAATCTTGCAGATTTGGTCACGTGATGAGGACCTTTACCCACTAATGGTGTCAGTAGCCCAGTTAGATATCGGGCAAGCAAATATGTAGCTGATCTGATGGTACTTACTATTGGCCGCAATGGGGTACCCTCTTTATGGATCTTGGGGAGTCCATAGAGCCTTGGAGGAACAGCAGCCCGGGGTAGTAGTTGTTTAACTGTGTCTTCTGGCAGCCCTGAGTTCTTAAGAAGAGCTGTCGTTTTTCTCACCACGGCGTTGGTAGGATCCCGTGCAATCTTGCGATAGGATGTGTCTTTCAGGAGTTCTTCCACCTTTCGACGATAATCTTCCATAGTAAGCACTACAGAAGCGTTACCTTTGTCTGCCGGTAAGACAATAATGCCTGTGTTTTTCCGCAATGCCCGAAGTGATCTCCTCTCGGCAGCTGTGATGTTGGGCCGTGGCGACTTTGATTTGCATAAAATACGGCAGGTTTCACGCCTCATTTCTTCTGCAGCCTCCATAGGCAAACCACGGACGGCCTGTTCAACGCCGGTAAGAATCTCTCTATACGGTATGGACTTCGGTACTGGAGCAAAATTTAGTCCTTTAGATAGCACCGATATGGTGTCAGAGTCCATTACCTCACCGCTCAGATTGATGACTGTACTCCTGTCTGGCTCTGAGAGTGGCTTGGAACATCGGGCGAGCCGAGAGAACTTGCCGCATTGACGTGCCGTTGCGCTGTATTGAACCTTGCAACTTCCAGCCACAGTACAACTGTCTATCCAGTCCCAGGCGTCACGGTGCATGTGGTTTGATAGAAACAGATGGACGGCAAAAAGTGATTTAGACACGGAGTCTAGTTCACGCCTGGTATACCGTATCCTTTCCCGCACTAGAGCCAAGCTGGCCCGCCGCAGAATTTTCTTCGCTGCGAAAGAGTCAATCGGGTGCCGAATCTCAGCAAACCGTGGGACGATGTCCTGGTCCCTGCAGCGCTGAAGAAAGGCGAGCGCGCTGAGAAGTCTGGATTTTCTCTTGCGTAACTTCTCCAGCTGCTTGACTTTACAATAAATATCCTCCCCGTAGAGGTAAAATATATAATTACGAAGTCTTTCTCGGCGTTGACAATACAAGTAATGCTCTCGGGTGACTAGCCGAGTTATAGAAGTGTTATAATAGTCACACAATATTTCGGCACTCTGAATCGTTGGCGCCATCTTCCGGTGAAGTGAGGTCAGGAACATGCGAAGCTGCTGAGCTGGACCAGATTCCCGCTGCTAACCTCTGATTGGTCGGCTGTGGAACCAGTCGTAGCAGGGGTCAAATCTCGATGCGGAGGGCAGCTATAAACTATATAACAGCCATTTTCAATCATATTATCAAAACCGGTGACTACCCTGAAACTTGGAAGCATGCAGACATTGTGGCAATTCCCAAACCAGGGAAAGACAGAAGATCCCCGAAATCCTACAGGCCTATAAGCCTATTACCAACCATGTCAAAAATTTTCGAAAAGATCTACCTGAGGAGGCTGCGACACCACATTGACCAAGAGCATCTACTACCGAATGAACAATTTGGATTCAGAGAGCATCATTCTACATCCCAACAGCTGCTTAGACTTGTCGAACATGCGCTAAGTGCATTCGAGAAGAAAGAGTTTTTCGCGACAGTTCTTCTGGATGTCTCGAAAGCTTTTGACTCTGTTTGGCATCAAGGACTCCTATACAAACTCCTTGTACTAGGCATCCCTTTGTCGCACGTGAGGCTGCTGAAAAACTACCTGACCGGCAGAACCTTCAAGGTAATTTTAGATGAGGCCGTGTCATCTACTAAAAGCATTGAGGCTGGAGTACCGCAAGGTTCAGTCATCGGGCCAGTCCTCTACAATCTATATACAGCCGACCTGCCAAAAACTGATCGTGTGCATACTGGTCTTTATGCCGACGACACAGCGCAGTTCACAAAGAGCATTAAAGCGCAAAATGCAAGGAACTTGCTTCAGAGAGCCTGCTCAAATATTGAAGGCTGGGCCAAAAGATGGCGACTCGCCTTCAACGCAGGAAAAAGTCAGGCCACACTTATCACCAGGAGAAAAGTTCCTCAGGATCTTCAACCCATCCAACTATTTGGCGAGCCGATACCATGGACCCAAACTGCAATCTACCTTGGTGTAACCCTCGACAGGCGCCTCACCTGGAAACAACACATCAGGAAAGTCAGAGCAAAGGCAGAAGGCAGAATGAGGACTTTATATCCCATTCTCAACCCGACGTCTAAACTAAAACCTGACCAGGCCATAAGACTGTACACTGCTCTGGTACGCCCGGTTCTCGAATATGCAGCGGTTGTGTGGGGAAACGCTGCTACCTCACACATCCAGAAGCTGCAAACGATTCAAAATAGAGCAATACGCTATGCGTATAAACTGCCCAAAGAGACCCCGACCACAGTGCTACACGAAGTCAGTGGTATGGAAAAATTAAAGGACAGAATTAAAAAATTGGCCGCTAAGTTCTACACTAACAGCACCAATTCATCAAATCCACTCATTGCTCAACTAGGCAACATACTTCATTTCAATGACAATATCAGGTGGCCAGTCCACCTCATTCAGTAACCATCTCCGGAGATGACAATCCAAATAAGCCACACCGACAAAGACAACCAAAACAAAAATCTGGAAGGAGATGCACCAAGTGTAAGAACTTCCCCACACTCCAGGAGAAAAGCCACCTGGGTAATGATAGTCGTAGTCTTGAATCGAGAAGACACACACACTCAGCGTGCTGGTATTGGTATACGCGTGTATGCTTCTCTGTGACTCGTGTATGCTAATTCTATCTCGCTTAGCGAAGGTGATTGTAAGCGAGATTGCTTGCTTCTTCTTCTTGGGGATCCTTTGCCCTCCCATTCCGAGGCGATAGGGATTTACCACCACACGGCCCACTCCCGAGGGAGTGGAACCCCCTGGTGAGAGCCTAGGGTTGTGTCTGACCCCAGGAACCTTGCGGTGATAACACGGGGTCAGCACAACACTCCTGCTCCTATGTCTGCTGAAGAAAGCGTCGTCATGCCCACCGACAGAGACTCTCTTCTGCCGGAAGCACTATTATGCCTTCTGACGGAGGCCACTCCTCGGAATCGCCATGCAAGAGGGACCTGTCTATGTGCTGCTACAGCTCCTAATGTCATCACTCAACCTGATGTTCACTGCAGCTATTCGGTGATGGATTACGAAGAGGCCACCTCCTCGCGCAAGAGGGGCGCGGACAACCTCGGCAATGACAAGGAGGAAGTCAGACAAACCAAAAGGACAGCAAAACTCGCCGTCAAGACAAGGACCAAGATGCCTCCCCCACCACCAAAAGGCAACAGATCAAGGACGACGGAGGATGAAGAAGGCTGGCGCAAACCGCGCCGACCAGCCCAGCGGCTCAACTAAACATCAAAAACTGCCACAGCTACAAGTCCGGCTAGCACAAGCAACTCGTTCGCGCCGCTGCTCACTGCTGACGGGCCAGCTAAGGATGGTGCTCCCGAATCTGTCACCAGGGAACCTAAACCGGCCCCGCTCATGGTTTCATACAAGGATGATTACAGAAATCTGTACACCATCTTAAAGAAGATTTGCAAGAACGAGTGCGGAGTGAGGCCTGCCGGTCGCGACCTCTACAAACTCCTACCCAAGACTAAGGCTGACCACCAGGCTATCTCTGCCTATGCGTCAACACACCAAATCCCTTCTATACATTCCCTACAGAAGCGGATAAAAACATCAAAGTGGTCATCAGAGGATTACCATTCAACTTCTCCCCAGAATACATTAAAGAAGAGCTGGAGGAACGTAATTTGGTGGCGAGAACAGTGGTCAGACTGCGCTCTCCTAAAACTGGTCAAGAGATTCCACTGTTCTTGGTGGTTCTCTCTGACAATATGGACAACAGAGCAATTTATAAGATGACTTCACTTTGCTCTGTTAAAGTAACTACTGAAAAACTACGAAGCACTCGAGGCCCACCTCAGTGTTTCAATTGCCAAGGTGTGGGTCATGTTTCCCGTCACTGTGTTATGCACCAAAATGTGTAAAGTGTGCTGGTGAACACACTACCAGAGAATGCGCCCTGAAGAAAGGCGAAACTCTTCCAAAATGCGCTAACTGTGGCGGAGAGCATGTTGCAAGTTATCGCAAATGCCAAGCCTTTAGTAAATTCAATGAGAAGCAGAAAGCCAACAACGCTTCCTACATTGCAATGATGCTTAAGAAGAAGCAACAGAAGAAGAAGAAGGAGGATGAAACTACCGAATCTGCCAACAAAAAGACGAATCAGGATCAAACTACCCTGGAATCCACTCAAAGAACCACTTACGCTGAGGCTTCTACAAACCTACCGCGTAACTCACCGGATGCCAGGAAGGATCAGAGGGATAATCACAATAACCTCTCTTCCACCCAAACCAAGGAAACCTCAAACAAGAGTCAGAAGGCGGACGAGCCAATTTGCCGTCCTCCAGACAAGGACAACCCTCAGGTTGACACTGCGTTGCTCATGAACATGGTGATGTCTCTGCTACAGACGGTCACCACGCTAGTCCAGATCTCCATAAGCAAATCACTGACTTACCAAAACAAACCGCTGAGGCAGTCAAGTTGGCAGTAATTGCCGTCCAACAAGCTAACAAGGAACATCATGGCTAATGCCATTGAGGATCTCACCATATGCTCATGGAACGCCAACGGCCTCTGGCGACAGTTGGGCGAATTCAAAGAATTTCTACGCGACGAGGGGATAGACGTCTGCCTCGTAAATGAAACGCACCTCAAGCCGGGGGTGAAAGCCGCCGCACCCAACTACTCTTGCTATAGGCACGATCGACCTACAGCGGGAGGTGGTACCGCTGTATACGTCAAGAATACCATAAAGCATTATCAGATAAATTTGCCACCTTTGGAGACCATCGAAGCTACTGGTGTCGCCGTCGAGACTTCCCGAGGGAGAGTGCTATTTGTGGCAGCTTATAGACCTCCAGGAGCCGTCTACATGAAGCACGTTTTCATAGCGGGAGATCTTAACGCCAAACATGCTGCATGGAACTCTCGCGTCACCAACACGAACGGCCGGAAGCTCCTGCGAGTTGTCGAAAACAACGATGCCGTTACCTGGGGTCCAACTGAACCCACCATTACGGACACGGACTGCCTGATGTCCTGGACATTGCAATCACGAAAGGATTGCAACATAACATAGCTGTGGTCTCAAAAACTGCCTTATCTTCAGACCACATTCCTGTTTTGTTTTACATGGCTGCAGATGTCACTCCACGAGCCGACAAACTACGCAGGAATCTCAATTACATAGATTGGGATTCTTTCAAAGATTTCCTCTCTCAGCGCATAGAAGAGGCACCGCCACCGGCTGTATCCGGCCCTTCCACCGCTATGGCCAACTTGGCGGATTGGATCAATGAGGCTGCAGATGCGGCCACCCGGCCGAGACGCAAACAGCCGATCCGTTCGAGGCAACTCCCTCCGGAAATCAGAGAGGCCATCATCGTCAAGAATCAACTGACTAGGGAGTGGCATGTCACTCGTGATGCAGCCACTAAGCGAATAATTAATCGCATGCAGAGGGAAATTAAGGCTGAAGTGGACAAGCACAACATCTCGGAATGGTCCAACTTCATCTCCACCTTGGACGTCGAGGACGGGTCCGCCTGGCGTACGACGAAGGCCCTACTCCGGAGGAGGCATAAAATCCCGCCACTGGTGGTCGGAAATGACTATGTCTGTGAGCCTGAAAAGGCAGAAGCTCTGGCCGTAAACTTCGAGGCAAATTTTCAACCAGTCAACGAGCCTAAAGACGACGACCATATTCGTCTGGTCGAAGAAAGACTGCGGCGATTCCTTGAAGCCGTCCCCCTGAAGAGGATCGCATTGACGAGATAACGACACAAGAGGTTGCGTCTATGCTCTCGAGCCTCATTGTAAAGAGAGCTGCAGGACATGATGGCATCGGCGGAGGCATCCTCGTCAACTGCCCCCAATCGCCGTTCAGTTTGTAACAGACGCCTTCAACCAAATTCTCCTAACGGGTGAATATCCAACTACTTGGAAGCATGCTGACATCATACCGATTCCGAAGGTAGGCAAGGACAGAAGATCCCCCAAGTCCTACAGGCCAATCAGTCTTTTGCCGACTCTCTCCAAAGTTTTTGAGCGTCTCTATCTCAAAAGACTACGCGCGTCATCGACAGAGAGGGGCTGTTGCCTGATGAACAGTTCGGTTTTCGCGAAGACATCACTCAACACCCCAACAACTGCTCCGTCTCACAGAAGAGGCCTTCTCCGCCTTCGAACGTCGGGAATACTTCGGCGCAGTACTGCTTGATGTCAGCCGTGCCTTTGATTCCGTCTGGCATCAGGGTCTCATATATAAACTGCTCACTCAAGGAGTACCACTCTCCCATGTTAAGCTCCTGAAGAACTATCTTGAGGGAAGAACTTTCAGAGTTGTGATGGACGGTGGCATCTCAGCTATTAAGAACATCTCTGCGGGTGTCCCACAAGGGTCAGTTATTGGCCCAGTCCTGTACAGTTTATACACGGCGGATACACCATCCACAGCTCGCGTGAAGAAAGCGTTATATGCTGACGACACCGCCTATTTTGCTAAGAGCCTGAATGTTCATCTCTTACGCAGAAGGCTACAGCAGGCTTGCGACAACATTCAGCAATGGGGCACTAAATGGAGGCTTGCCTATAACGCTTCCAAAAGCCAGGCAATTATCATTACCAGGAAGAAAGTTCCTCACCTACCTCCTTGGTACTCTTCGGCGAGCATATAACCTGGACGAGGACGGCAACTTACCTCGGTGTCCAACTTGATAGGGGAATGACGTGGAAACCTCACGTCACCAACGTTCGGGCCAAAGCATCTGGGAGACTAAGTTCGCTCTACCCAGTATTGAATCCCACATCTAAATTAAGACCGGACCTAGGGATCCGTCTATACACCGCCCTAGTGAGACCTATACTGGAGTACGCTGCGGTTGTGTGGGGCAACACAGCGCAAGCATATCTTCAGCTACTGCAAACTATACAGAATAGAGCCATCAGATTTGCTCATCACCTCCCCAGGGACACGAGGACTGATTACCTTCATCGTCTGAGTGGATTACCGAAACTTCGTGTCAGAATCAAACAGCTGGCTACGCAGTTTTATGAAAATGCGCAGAAATCAAACAATCCGTTGATCTCAGCATTGGGAGCAGACCCCACATACAATGACCGACTAAGGTGGCCCAAGAAAATTCTTGACCACCAGTAAAGAAGTAAAACACCTGGTAGGAACAACCTGATTAGGACACACCGAATACGACAACCATACTAGCAAACTGGAAGGAGATGCGCTGCAGCGCACAACCTTCCCCATAATCTGGGACTACCGCTTTCCCAGTCATTGACGTCTGTCTGTCTGTCTGGCATGCGTCTGACGACATGCTTGGAGCGCCTGAACTTTGAGCAGGTCAGCCGTGTAGGGCGTTCGCTGACGGCTCAATATGACGTCCGCAGCAGGTCGATGTTACTCGGCCTGCGCCTCGGGAGCGAATGGTACTCGACTACTCGATACACTCCGACTCACTACTCGACGCTCCACTACTCGCGTTGAACACTCTCGAATGGCTTCTATCGCGACTCGACTGAGCCCATTCGCCTTGGTAGACACCGCCTCACCGATCTGTATGGCCAGGAAGGCCATGTCGGCAGCAGCAAAGAAGCGAGTCTCCGCTGCACCTACTGACGCTACCGCGACGCCAGCTCAGTCCATGGCAGACACCGCTGCATCTACCAATGCCGCCACGACGCAGAATGCCAAGTCGAAGAAGAAGAGGAACAACAAGTTTGCGTTCCCAGGAAAAATCGGCTTCTACGCCGACGCCTCCTTTCTACCGGCAGGAGCTTCGGAACGCGTTGTTGAAAGCATCAGGCCTGACGAGTGGTCGATGAAGCTGTGGAGACGACGCCTAGACCGCGGAAACCCCAAGAAATGGAAGTTCTACATCACAATCCTACTGGATGATCTGCATTTCTGCTGGGAGGTTCCAACCAGCGACTTCGCCACCTTCGAGATGGTTCTCTCAAGTCGAGAACATAGTCATCTTGCAGAGAAGATTCTCCCAGCGGGAGTCGCAGAGTGGCCGGAAGCGCTAGTGTTTCCGACCCCTCTAGCTAGCGACTTTGACTGGGAGAAGTACGCAGACCTCATAAGGGGACGTTTCAAAACGTTCTGTTTTGATTCGATGACCGGCCGTAACTTCCTGACCACTCCGATCAGGAGGTCACCGCAGAAATCAACAGCCTACGCAGAGGTGGGTCCAGTGCCACTCATCTCTGTCCACTATAGAAGACATCACACCGGCATCCTGACCTATCTGCATCGCCGCACGAAGCTGCCCCTATTTTGTTGGCCTGACTAACTAGGGGTAAAGATACTGCCGGCCTGCCCTCATGACTTCGAGACAGTTATAGACATCTTACAGAGTCGCTCCACCACCCATCACATCATTTTCCACGACGAAGAAGATGTCAACACCACTGCAGTGGGAAAGGAAGCTCCTGAGCAGATGAATCCAGAGGGCCACAACATCATGCTCCCTGAGGGAGTGAGTACCAGTGATTCAACGCCGACCACCGTGGAGAAACCGCTCCCACGCAACGCCACAACGCAGACTATCTCAGCGAAGCCACCCTCACGCAGCCCGGTTCAGTGCTTCAGGTGCCAAAAATTCCGGCACTATGCCAGGGACTGCACCGAACCGGTCAGGTGTGTCCGCTGCGGAGGAGGACATATGCTTGCAGACTGCAAGAAACCACGGGATGAACCAGTCTGCTGTAACTGTGGATCCAGGCACGCAGCTTCTTTCCGCGGTTGTGATAAGTGGAAGCAGCAACTTCGCAAGACTCGTCCAAGGCTCCATACGCAGCCCGCACCAAGTCGGGAAGTGTGCAAGACACGCCCACAGCAGCGGCAGTCGAGCTATGGACCGCCAGAGCAGCGTCGAGTTCCTATCCACCAACCAGCAGCAAGACAGAAGAAGAAGTCGGAGCCTCATAAGTTCGATAGAGCCCACACCAGCCACTCCTGCAACTGCCAAGACCCAGGACAACGAGAAGACCGACTGGATGCCCTCATCGACTTACTCAAGAACCTCGTCAACCACCTTGCTTCGAAGGAAGACTTACGAAACACGCCGCGGCAGCCCTGAGGGCACCACAGCAAAAACGGATGACCATTTCTGTGATGGCAGATGCGCCGGCACTTCATCTTGTGAAGAAACACCATTCGAAGAAGACATCTACAGCCAAAGTGAAGACACACCGACAGCGAAGATCTGTTCCGTCCAAATACTTGGAGTCAATGCCTTAGGGCAATATACTCCACCTTACACCAGCTCAACGGTGAGCTGTAACTAGGCTGACATGGCAGCGAATGGTGACACAGATTTGGTTCGCTCGCCTCTCTACCGCTACCGCACGCGCTATTTTGTTTGTTCTGACAGTTTTATTGGGACATTATTTGATCATTTTTGTCATTTCTAAATTGAATTTAATATTAGCTTCTTAAACAAAAGTTGTTACTTAATAGTAGCCCTTTCAAACGACATTAGCATGATCAGTGGCCGCCGATAAATCAAAGTGCTCATTCTCCTTTGCACAAATGGGTAAAATGGGGCATTCAAATGTTCTGTTTTTACTTACATACGTTCGTGGAATATTAATTTTTAAATAGATTTAATTATTTATTATGATTGTTTTGCAACACAGAAACTAATAACAAAAAAAATCCCCCCTTTGTAAAATCTGTGAAGGCACATTATGATTTATCTTTTGAATGAGGTGATGTGCGTTTACCTAAAGACCTCTCAGAAATGTTACGTAATGTAAAAATTGATAAAGTCAAACAAATGTTTGCTCGTGCAACTGTCTTTGCTTCGTTCTTGTTTGTAATCATTTTAACTTAGAAACTGTTATTTCTTTTGATATTTAATTAAATTAATTTAGCTATGGGAAGTGGTAGCAATGACGAAAGTGCATCAATTTCCTGTGAACTGGAAGTCATTGAGGGATTATTTTATGAGTATAGTGGAGGATTACCCAACGCACATTCAAAATATTTTGACGATGAATGAAACTGACGAAGACATAAAAGTGAAAATCTTTTTGAATTTCGCGAGCCATGTTTTTACATAACTTTCACAAAGCTGTTAAACAATTGGAAGGTAATAACGTCACTGTCTGGGATAAGTGTCAACTTTAAAATCAGTGCTAGAAAAATGTAAAACAGACTGTTTCTTTGGTTAAGAAAAAAGAAAAAGTTCTTAGAAGCCAAATTCTCCACAGAAAGTGATAATATTAAAAAATTTTTTAGTATTCATTTATAAATGATTGGAGTATCTTGATAAATGGTTAAATTTTAATGAAAGCATTTGGCTACACAAAAAAACACGAGGTTTCATTTGATGACCGTGAGACAATATTAGAAGTTCTAAATTTATGAGAAAAATGACTATCATAGTGAAAAAACTTTACTCTGAGATAACAATATTACATGAATGAGAGAAGTATTTCATTAATAAAAATTGAGCTTTTGACCGACATTAATTTCACAACTGAATTCGATAAAGCATATGACAATCTTACTGTAGACAAAAAATTGTTAAAGATGCAAGAAGTGCAAAAAAATATAGCTTAAAAATAAAACAGTGAAAAACATACCTTTTGTCCTTTTCTACTCTCTCGTAAAATAGTAAACTGTATTTTTTATAGTTTACTCTAAAAAAAAAAATGTAATCAACTGAAAAAATGTTGGTAACCCTAGCGGTGAATGGAGATGTACTAACTAGTGAACTTGCACATAATAGTACGCGACTGGGAGCGCTCAGTTTAGTTCGCAGCTCCTTAGGGAACTAGGTCGCTCCCCTCTCGGATTCCAGGAAGACAGATCATTCCCTCGATTTGCTACCGTTACTGCATGCGCTATTTTGTTTGTTATAGTAGTTATGGTTAAGGGAGGTTGTCTTTTAATTGCTAATGGGATCAAGCGTTTTTTGTTTTCACATTACTCGTTAAATTTCCGTGTGTCACTTCTGCAATAATTATTAATGTTGAACACACTTTTTCTTTTCTTTTTATATCTGTATCTTCAGTGATATGTGACCACAGGGAGCTGTGTTTCCTTTTAGATGACACAGTAATAAATAACCTAGAACAAAAGTCGGTTTTCGGAAAAAGATCGAACGAACCGACGAGCTGATGATTGACGGATCTGGGAACTAGTTCGAGTTGTTCGCCAGTGGGAGCGCTCTTCCGAACTAGTTCGTTCGCGAACTACACGAGACTAGTCTGAATGCCACTCTCCAGCTTCCCCACCTTCTCCCGTCATAATGGGGTCGACTGCCATATGAGTTTTACTCATCGTTGCCTTCGACACATTTTGAGCTATGGTTTTACGCAGGGGCGGATCCAGGATTTTGTTTTGGGGGAGGGGCTTGAGCGGACTTTGGTTAGGGGGGGGGCTTGGCTTGAGTGAATTTTGGTTCAGAGGGCTTGCCTTCAGTGGATTTTGGTTCTTTTGGCGGGGGGGGGGGGGCTTGAGTCGGGAAAACGTAGTATGTATAGCCTCCTCGGGCCTCAAATCCGTAGAGCAAAAAAAAAAAAAAGTCTCAAAACTACAATGTCGGGGGTGGACCTAGATACGTTTGGGGGGGGGCTTGAGCCTCCTAGGCCTCCCCCCCCTGGATCCGCCCCTGGTTTTACGGCTGCATGGCATCGCTGAGGCCAACCTTTTTATACCTACTGCCAGGTCGTGCTAAGCACTACTGAGGGAAGCTAAGTGCTGCCATCTGTCTGTCAATCGTGGAACTATGTTCAAGGTGTGATAATTAGATATTTAATCACAGTTCGCTGCTAG